>BSBN01001482.1:12400000-13088423 GCA_027924645.1 Cunninghamia lanceolata | reverse complement strand
ATCCTTCATGTCTTCTCATCTAGATGTGGGCTCTAAGTTTTAATCTCTTGGCTCTAGTAGTTTCCTTATTTCTGTGAGTTGGCAGATTAAATTCTTAGGCAGAGAGGCATCATAGCTCTCTCTACCCCTCCCTTACATCTAATTTTCCTAATAGAGCACTAACTCTAGGTGTAAGAGAGTTGCCCCCAGATGAAACATGTGGAGGCAGAATTTTTGTTGTTGTTGTTGCTACTACTCTCCTAGCTAGTTTTTTTTGTGCTGCCAAGACTAGCTCTGTGTGATTTCCTCTGGTTTCTATTTGGTTGAGGTCATTGGAAACCTCTTCCCATAGGAGGAGTCACACCCCTGCAATGGACACTGGGCATAAAGAGAGAGACTCCAGTTAATGGGGTTTTCTTCTAATATTGTTCCTTACAGGTTTTCTCACTTTTTGGTGTGTGGCTGGGATAGTTAGAGTAGTGAATGCTCTTATTGAACAGTTTAGATGACACTTGAAGGGCGTCTGACAAAAGTGTCAACCATCAACAATAACCTGGCCCAACTCCCTGCCAAAGTGAAGGAGCATACAATTTAGAAACAAATATCTCAGCATGATGGAGGTATTTTGTTACAAAGGCATCTCTTGTTAGTTAAGAGACGGTTACATCTGCATTCTGTTACAACTTCATTTGTCAATTAAAAATGTGACATCTTTTGTCTTTAAGCCTGAAGCTTGTCTACTCCCTTGTTCTATAAAAGGGAATTTAGGGCTTATTAACAGACATTGGTTTGATGTCATACTATCCAGGCCTGGTTTGAAGTATGGGATCAATCTGATCATGGAGGAATTTTGTATAGTTAGCACTTGAAAATAGAATTAGCTTTCCAAAATTTTGTGTTATTTAGAGTTCACATTTTGATGTATTTGCAAAACTATTTGTAATTTAATATCAGTTTATTACACAAAATGTGTTGAGTTTAAGATTTTACTGTCTCCTACTCATGTACACATTATTACATTTATGAATACAATTTGGTTAAGGATCAATTTATTCATCATCACAGTCTTTCCTATGTTTGCATATTTTTCTTATAGCATAAATACTCAAGTAGTAAAATAATTGTTGTAAGAGGATATTGAATGTAGTATTTGTTTACAAGGATAACTAAGCATAGTAAAATCTTAAATTGGTGAAATATCTTAATGTAATACATTATTTTATCATCACTATAAACAAAATGCATACTGATTACAATCAGGGTTTTTCATTTATATCTATCTTGACTCTATGACCCATGAATTAGGCACTGATCTTGTAGAAGTGATATTGTATGTAAATCCCCTGATCATCCTCATTTGAAATATTAAGATTGAAGTTTCCATTTCAGTTGTAGGTTATAAGTATTAGTCTGTCTGCATGTTTTTCTGCAAACAATTATGTTAAAGCTTGAGAATCTAGCCCATTACTTCACCATATACGTAATTCTTTAAGCATTTGAGAAAGAACATATTTGTTTAGAACAATATTTTGAGAAAGTATTGAGAAACCCCTAGTCAAAACACTATTAGGAACACCCTCCTTGGTCTTGCATAGCCTAAAGTGCAGAGGAAAATGATTGAAAACACCTTTCCTGTTCATTGGCCAATCCCTCAAGGCAAATCTACTATTAGAAACTAGCTATTTTATAGATTTGTTCTTCTTGAGATCAGGTTAGGAATTTTAAAACAACCAACAGATTGGCAACTCTACCAGGGAGTTACTAGAACCAGTATTGTGTCTTACTTTGAGTCATAGACCAATTGTTACATTTCCCTGCAAAGGGTGGTGACTCTATTATTTTCCTTCCTAGTTATGTCAGAGGATATGTTATTTGAGAGATTTGTATGATTAAGAGATATATCATGTGACTCTTCTATGGGAGAAGACTCAGAAAAAGAAAAGAAAAAAAGGTTTTAAAAGAGCATTATACTTTCAAAGTTCATTCCTCTATGTGAAGAGTTGGTGGCTCTATGAAGAAGGAACCTGGTAAAAATATGAAGGATATTTTGGCATTCTTGATTTTCATATCAAGACAAAGTTTACATCAACAATAACATCTTTTTTAGGTATTTTACAAAGCTTGAAGGAATTTCCAAATTTACAGTAACTATGCAAAGTGGATAAAAAGAAAAAGTTTACATATGCATAGGGAATTGTGTTATCTATATATCTCTGTAAGGATCCAGTTATTTAAAATGTGTACTATGCAACCACATTTATGATATCAAGAGGGGTTTGTCAGGGAAAGGTATAGAGCTATAGATTTCATTAATATTTGTAGGTTTTCCCAAACCATATTCCAGATAAAATTAGAGATCAAATACCAAGGTTCAACAATGACAAATCCAAAATAGCTAGCAGCCATCTACAGGATTTTTGTGACTTAATGGAGACTATGAGATAGATCTTGAGGAGGTAGTCATGAAATTATTTGTTCAAACCCTAAAGGAAGAAGCTAGAGATTGGTTTGCATATTTACCCAATCATTTTATTTCTTCATGGCAAGGTTTAAAGATAGATTTTATGGAATAGTTTGGTGAAAGGATTAATGTCAACCTGTTAATTAAAAAGCTTATGCAGATTGAAAAGGAAGAAGAATCAGTCCCAACTTTTAATTTAAGATTTTCCAAAATAGTAAGGGATATCCCTGAAAACACTAGACCAAATGAGGCTATGTTCTTAATTATGTATCTAGGTGCATTCAATGAAGAGGATAGTTATCTTCTAAGAGACAGAAGCCCTACTACTATGAGACAAACATATTCTTTGGCTATGGATATTGAGAATAATCTAAAACATATGAGGATAAGAGCTTGTGAGTCAACAACCAAAAACTCTGTTTGTGAGAAATGAATCAAATAATGTTCTCATTTGCCATAAAGGGCAAAGATTAGGACATTTTAAATAAGCCCTTATTTGATCAGTCACAAAATAAGAGGCTCAACATTTGAGTAATCCAAGGAGAAATGTTGCTTGTGACAAAAATTATGGAACTCAAAGTTTATATAAATCCATCACTCATTTTGCCCCCTCTAGGCAAGATGGATGGATGTGTCCAGTTTCCCATCATAATAGGGTAACTCATGAAGTAAATAATATTCAGACACATGGGGAATGTAGGCAAACAATACATGAAGAAATAGATCACATCCTTACAAAAGATGAATTTGTTAATCTTAACAGTTATATAAGTGATGAAGAAATTTCTTAGTCTCATGAATATTTGGCAAAATCAGAGGATGATTCTCCTATTTGTAGAAGGATATATATGCTTTTAGATAATAAGGTTTCATCTCCTAATGAGCCATCTAATTATGAGCCTGAATATCAAAGTTGAATTGGTCTCTACCAGAAACACAAAAAATGATGAGCAATTGTTTGAATGTTCTTCTCAAGGTTACGAGAGCTTTGAAATAGATGATGATATAAGCTGTCAGGACAGTAAAATTGAAAAGGGTATGGAAACAATGAATATAAGGCATAATCCACTTTGATGATGAGCCTTTAGATTTGTCAGAAATAAGAAATGTTGAACCTTATGGGTACAGAGATAACCTAATTTTTGAAGAAGAATCCTTAAAAGTTAACAAACATGAGAGCAAAGTTAATGACCTTCTCTTAGATAAAGGTAATAACACATTAGAATGGAGAGAGCATAAATTAGTGGTTAACTCAGAATGAAAAGATATTTGAAGACATAAGTTCTTCATTAATAGAACAAAATTCAGATGTTTGTTCTATCAATACTTCTCAGTTCTCTACTTTTGATCAGATTGAATTGTCAGATACAATGCTAGAAAGTAGCTTCAAGATGTCAGAGCTTCAAGAAAGGGTTGAGTATGAATGTTTCAGGTTTGACACTGATTCAACAAACAAAGAGGATGTCATCAATACAAGCTATCTAATGGAATATGAATGTTTTCATTTTTCAAATCTATGTGATAAATTTAAAGAAGACCAGCAACCAAGAAATGATAATTATTTTAGTTGGATGGATATGATGGAACCATATGTTAACCCTATGCTAAATGAGACTATGTTTCAGTCATCGTTTGATTACAATGATCAAAGGGGCATAGGATACTTTGAAGACAATGGACTTAATTGTCTACAAACTATCTAAACATCTATGTTAGAAACAAGATGGATTTTGGTGAATGTTTTAGAAATAGCTTGATGAAGTCATTGGAAAACGGGATATTTGATAGAGGCAGATATTGTTTCTCCCTTGCATGATAGCCTAGGGCTGTCATGTTTTAGTTTATCTTTCTGCTGTGTTGTGGTCTGCTTCTCTAGATTTTCTGTGATCTCGATCTGTTCAGGTTGAACAAACGTCCCCAATTAAGAGCCACTAATGGGACCCTATAAAATTTTCTCCCTAATTCTAGTATTTTGCCCAAATTTGTGTCATCATGCTGAAAGGTCTCTGACCTAGGGTTTTACTTATCAAAAGCATTCTAAAAAATGCCCCTTAAACCCTAAACCCTAGTATTGTTCAAAATAAGCAAAAATAATTACTTTTGTTATAATCCTAAGATGACTACTTATCGCCTGTTACTAGGTTCTTTAAGTTGCCATGTTATGTCTTGAAACACATTGTTGACTAGCCCCTTGCCTATTGCTTACTTACTTTTGCCTATATCCGATGTTTTTCAAAATATTTATATATTTGATCGCTTAATGGGTCACGTGGCTCCCTCCTTCCTAGTAGACTAAGGTTGTTTTTAAACGATCATGCCAAGGGTTGGGCCCCACTAATTTTTTATGATAGGTGGCATGCTCTCTATTATTTCTGTCATTCCACCAAGAATAAAATATTGAGACAAATAATCATTCGCGGAATAGCAAAAAGTTGTCATCTAGCAGGTTCTATTCATAGATATAGCATTACAGTGGGTCCTCGATGGACACATGGTGATCTCTTGTAATTTCTGTTGTTCTGCAAAACTTCACTAAAGGGTCCCCAACAATCATCAACGGAAGAGCAGAATAGTGACATGTGGCATTCAGAATGCATGATGAGGTCTAAGCAGATGAAATATGTTACGTGACAAAGTCTTTATGGGCTGAAAGGTGTTTTGGGATCCACTCCATTATATGTGGCAGATCTGATGGTTTTTTCCATTCCACATAAATCAATCTCCTACCTGATCTTCTCAGTGCAAAAATGAGGAAAGCTTCCTAGTTGGCATAGTTTGAATGTTCTTCTAGAAATCATGGCAATCCAAGAGGCTTGATATTATTAGTTTGTGCTTGTTTGGCATTGACAACAGGTTTTCTTTCCCTGTTTGACTAAACTGATGTCGTTGATTCAAGCTAGCTAATACACTGATCGACGACTCATATTCAAAATTTGAAGAGTGACGTGTTGGTGCATGATTTGAGATACAACAGTGCATAATCAATTTCTTAGGCATGTGCATGGTCTCCATTGTTGCCACCACAAGGGAATTTACTAATTAAAAGATTGTCCTGATGCATAATCGATCCTTGGGGGATTTGTGCTTCAAATAGAAATGACTTCTCGTGTGCTTCATGACGAGTTGTGACAAGATGATTAAGCTAAATGATAAAATTGAGACAACTGATCGGGCGCCTTCAATGTAGGAAATGATGTTTTCAGTTATGTGAAGTGATGGAATGCTATCTATTTGCTCATTTCTGGTAATCATCAAAGGATTTTGATTTATGGCCAGAATACCGTGAAGTGACTAGAATTAATTGATCAAAGATGTATCAGAGTAGGTGAAACTTATCAAAGTTTTCTATAAATAGGTACTTCTGATGCTGCTTCATATACCATTTTATGTGCAAACAATATGGATATTCACTGGTTCTATGTGTTCTTTTTGCTCCCCTGTCCTGTAAGATTCTCTTCTCTATTTTCATGGTTAACAATCTATCCTTACAAAATTAGAAGATTAGAGGATTTTCATTCCTAGAATGGGGGGAATTGGAAAGATACCGGGGGTAGTAGCAGCATCCATTGATCTCATGTGATCTTTTCTCCTTCCTATCTTCTCATCCAGATGTGGGCTCTAAGTTCTAATCTCTTATCTCCAGTAGTTCCTTATTTCTGTGAGTTGGTAGATTAAATTCTTAGGCAGAGAGGCATCATAGCTCTCTCTACCCCTCCCTTACATCTAATTTCCTAACAGAGCACTAACTCTAGGTGTAAGAGAGTTGCCCCTCCGGATGAAACATGTGGAGGCAGAATTTTTGTTGTTGTTGTTGCTACTGCTCTCCTAGCTAGTTTTTTGGTGCTGCCAAGACCAGCTCTATGTGATTTCCTCTAGTTTTTGTCTGGTTGAGGTCATTGGAAACCTCTTCCCATAGAAGGAGGAGTCACACCCCTGTAATAGACACTGGAGATAAAGAGAGAGACTCCAGTTAATGTGTTTTCTTATGATATTGTTCCTTGCAGGGGTTTCTCACTTTTTAGCACGCGACTAGGATAGGCAGAGTAGTGAATGCTCTTATTAAACAGTTAGATGGAACTTGAAGGGCATATGAGTTCTAACGACGTCTGACAAAGTGTCAACCATCAACAATAACCTAGCCCAACTCCCCGCCAAAGTGAAGGGAGCATACAGTTCAAAAACAAAATCTCAGCATGATGGAGGTATTTTGTTACAAAGGCATCTCTTGCTAGTTAAGAGATGGTTACATCTGCATCTTGTTACAACTTCATTTGTCAATTAAAAATGTGACATCTTTTGTCTTTAAGCCTAAAGCTTATCTGCTCCCTTGTTCTATAAAAGGGAATTCAGGGCTTATTGACAGACATTGGTTCGAGGTCATACTATCCAGACATGGTCTGAAGTATGGATCAATTTGATCATGGAGGAATTTTGTATAGTTAGCACTTGAAAATAGAATTAGCTTTCCCCAAATTGTGTTATTTAGAGTTCACATTTTGATGTATTTGCAAAAACTATTTGTAATTCAATATCAGTTTATTACACAGAATGTGTTGAGTTTAAGATTTTACTGTCTCCTACTCATGTACACATTATTACATTTATGAATACAATTTGGTTAAGGATCAATTTATTCAACATCACAGTCTTTCCTGTGTTTACATATTTTTCTTATGACATTTACTCAAGTAGTAAAATGATTGTTGTAAGAGGATATTGAATGTACTATTTGTTTTACAAGGATAACTAAGCATTGTAAAATCTTAAACTGGTGAAATATCTTAATGTAATACATTCTTTTATCATCACTATAAAACAAAATGCATACTGATTGCAATCAGGGTTTTCATTTATATCTATCTTGACTCTATGACCCATGAATTAGGCACTGATTCTGCAGAAGTGTTATTTTATGCAAATCCCTTGATCATCCTCATTTGAAATATTAAGAACAAAGTTTCCATTTTAGTTTGTAGGTTATAAGTATTAGTCTATCTACATGTTCTTCTACAAAGAATTATGTTAAAGCTTGAGATCTAGCCCA
Organism: Cunninghamia lanceolata; assembly: GCA_027924645.1. Taxonomy (NCBI): domain Eukaryota; kingdom Viridiplantae; phylum Streptophyta; class Pinopsida; order Cupressales; family Cupressaceae; genus Cunninghamia; species Cunninghamia lanceolata. The sequence continues at coordinate 13,080,939 of BSBN01001482.1, read as the reverse complement.
TTACTTCACCATATCAGTAATTCTTTAAGCATTTGAGAAAGAACATATCTATTTAGAACAATATTTTGAGAAAGTATTGAGAGACCCCTAGTAAAAAAACTATTAGGAACACCCTCCTTGGTCTTGGAGCACCTAAAGTGCAAAGGAAAAGGATTGAAAACCCCTTTCCTATTTGTTGGTCAATCCCTCAAGGCAAATCCACTATTAGAACTGACTATTTTATAGGTTTGTCCTTCTTGAGATCAGGTTGGGAATTTAAAACAACCAACAGAGGGAAGGCAAGTAGAGAGTGAGAGAGAGAGGAGGGAAGTAGAGGTGAGAAAGAGAGAGGAGGGGAAGGAGAGAGGAGGGGGAGGGAGTGAGTGTTTTAGTTTAGCATAACGCGAGCGCGTTATAACGTGCTCGCGTTATGCTTTGCCTTGGAAATTTCTAAGCCTTAGGCTTGGATTTTCCTTGGGCTTCCAACCCAAAGGCTTGGACTATGTTTAGGTCATCCAAGGACATGTTTTTCTAGATTCTAACAAAATTCACATAATTTGGAGCATTCTCCCCATCAGGATTGCACTTTTTTCAATGAAAAGTCAAAAAAATACAACCATAATCTTAAGCTCTCCATTAGCTATCTAACCATATAATTTTTTTCACGTTTTGAGAATGTTAAGGTTTTCATCTTTAATTTCTTTTTTTAGTGTATCCATTTTTTGTCAAAAACCAGTGTTTGGTATTTTTGAATTTTTTAATCATTCATCAAAATTTCAAATAAGTTATATTTTTAGAAACTATACTCCATTCTACACGTATTAAAAAAATCTAATTTTCTATTAGTTTTTAAAAATTTTAAGGGGAGCATGCTCAATTTTCTATTTTTCAGGATGTGTCCACTTTAAAAATGAGTAAAAAATCAATTATTCATGAAAATCAGAAAAATCAGGGATAAACTATATGGTGTTAGCTAATTTCTCACTGAAGTGATTTTTGAAATACTAAAAAAAGTTAACATTTTAGGGGGAGCACACCAGACGGTATATTATATTTTTTTAAGAAAAACATAACCAATCTAGGTGCTCCCCCTTTCTGAACCCCTTAATCTCAACCATTTTTAAAAAAAATAGTAGTTTAGAAACTAGATTCGGAGTACTACGACTCTTGTTTTTGTTGTATCTTCAAATTTTGAGTGTAACTATCTTCAATTTCTCATCCAACATTAGTCTTTCTTGATTTTAGAAAAAAAGTGGCACCTTAAGACCCCTTTTGGTCCCTCATTTTTGTACACTTACCCTATTAGGTGTTCTTATTTTATACAAAATGTGTCAAATAAGTGTAATTGGTAATTCTCACTTACTAGATTATGTTACAACACATTACTATTTGTACTTTATGATTTATGTTTATAATAAATGAATAATAAATCAAATAAATTTAAAATCTCATTTGGTAGATATTTTGTTGTTGTTTTAAGAAATTAGACATCACCCACTTCTTTCTTTGTTTATTTCAAGTTGACACATATAATCCAAAAATTATCTAACAAAATACAGTTGTAGCCCAAAAATTTTCTTCTTGTCAATTTGAAATAGCCCAAAAATTTTCTTCGAATAATAAAACTATTGGCATATTAGGTGTTCTTATTTTATACAAAATATGTCAAATAAGTGTAATTGGTAATTCTCACTTACTAGATTATGTTACAACATATTAATATTTGTACTTTATGAATTATGTTTATAATAAATGAATAATAAATCAAATAAATTTAAAATCTCATTTGGTAGATTTTTTTTTTTTGTTTTAAGAAATTAGACATCACCCACTACTTTCTTTGTTTATTTCAAGTTGACACATATAATCCAAAAATATCTAACAAAATATAGTTGTAGCCCAAAAATATTCTTCTTGTCAATTTGAAATAGTCCAAAAAATTTCTTCGAATAATAAAACTATTTGATGTTCTTATTTTATATAAAATATGTCAAATAAGTGTAATTGTTAATTCTCACTTACTAGATTATGTTACAACATATTACTATTTGTACCTTATGATTTATGTTTATAATAAATGAATAATAAATCAAATAAATTTAAAATCTCATTTGGTAGATATTTTGTTGTTGTTTTAAGAAATTAGACATCACCCACTTATTTCTTTGTTTATTTCAAGTTGACACATATAATCCAAAAATTATCTAACAAAATACAACTGTAGCCTAAAAAAATTCTTCTTGTCAAATTAAAATAGCCCAAAAATTTTCTTCGAATAATAAAACTATGATTTATGTTTATAATAAATGAATAATAAATCAAGGATTGAATGCAATTGATGATGATGGCGTTTGAGTCTGCATCTCCGAGGGCCGACCTAGGGCATCCGAGCCCTAGCTCGTGATCAAGCTTCTTTGTTCTTGCGCTGTCTGGGTGGGGTTTCTCTATGCGTTCAGGGGGGCTGCTCTCTTTTCACTACTGTGTGAGTGATTTTCAGGGGTTCACGGCCAGCAGCTGGTCTTCTTCTGCATTTTTTGGCCCAACCGGAGGTCTCCTTGGTGCCCTGCGTCGTGTGTTCGCCCTTGGTGCTTCTCTGGTGGTGCGCGACTGTTCATGTAGGGGTTTGGCCGCGGCAGGGTGCTGCGATAGGGTGTGTAGGGCGTGTAGAGCTCAGCATTTTTGTGTACAATTTTTTAATCCTTTCGTGGCATGGGTGTGGATAGGATCAGGTGGTGGGTGTTTGTGTAGAGAGCGAGCGGGGGAGGTGGTGTGGGGCTGCCCCACACTTTACCTTTTGAAGTTTGTGCTTACCCGTCTAGGGTTTGATGGCCTTTTCGAAGGGTGAGGCTTCTAGGATGTCTCCTGACATGGACTTTCGGGCAGCGATAGGCTTGAAGTCTCCGGATCAAGGCATGAAGACTTTCAACAATAATCTTTTCAATTAGGAATCAGGGTTTAGTGGAGTGGGTGCACCTAATGGTGCGCGGATCCTAAAGGTTAATGGCTGTCTCGAGCGTTGCAAGGAGAGGCCAAAGTTGGTCATTCCGCTTGAGATGATTGTTGAAGACATTGAATATTATTCAAATCACTCCTTGTATTGCAAATTTTTGGGAATGAGAACTTTGCTTCAGTTTTTGGAGTCTTGGGCCCAGAGAACTTGGGCACTGGAGGGTGAAATGGACATCATGCTGCTCGCTAATAGTTATTTTATGGTCACTTTTAACTGCTTGGCCGATCGCAATAAAGTCTTTTCCGGAGGCCCTTGTTTCCATAACCAAGTGGGGTTGTTTATCAAGCCATGGCATGCTGGCTTTATCCCCTCAGAGGAGATGCCAATCGTGTGCTGGTGTGGGTTCGTTTACCCCGGTTTTCGGTGGAATGTTGTCGGGAGGATACTTTGCAGTTGCTTGCTTCGCTGCTGGGAAAGCCAGTTGGTTCCTCATTGTCAACCTTAGGGAAAAAGGTAATGACTTTTGCCCGCATCTGTGTTGAAATTGATCTTAGCAAGCCCTTGCTCGATGCTGTGGAGATGTCTGCGGGATCTTTCTCTTGGGTGCAGCAGTTGGACTACGACACTCTTCCTTTCCGCTGCCATCTTTGTCACGCTTACGGTCATTTGTAGCGAAGATGCCCTAAATATAAGCCCATGAACTCTCAGCCTTCACAACCTCCTCGCAACCCCCCTGGGGCTGATAAGGGAAAGGACCTTGTCCCTGGTGAGGGGGTTGATGCTGAGGGTTTTGTTCCGGTCAAGGCCCATAACAGGAACAGTGGTCAAAAGCAGACCTTAAAGGAAAGACAGGATGAGGATTTGTTTAACAGGTTTGAGATTCTAGATGATCTCAATCAACAGGAAGTGAACCCGGGGTTGATGAGTTTAGAGCAGGGGGCTGAGGGTTCAGCTCAGGAGATCAATACTTCTGGTGCGTCAATAGAACCACAGGTTGATGAGGCTTTGCATATGGATATGGATCAGCAGATGGTGGTCTCAGTGGTGCCAGTTCCTTCTGTGGAAGCCTTGAAAGTTGGTGGGGATTCTTCTCTTTCTGGGAGGCCCATGGGCTTAGTTGCAGCTAGGAGCAGTAAATCTTCTCCTCATTTGGGCCTTATGCAAAGGGACCTTAAGAAGGGTGGGGCGGAGAAATCTGTCAAACCTAGTAGAAAGAAGGATCTGGAAAAGATCAAAATGATGGGTGAGACTTTGGTGGAGTCAGGGTCAGTAAAGACTATGGATTCTCACTTTTCAAGCCCCTTGAAATGATAGTTTTTTTGTGGAATGTAAGGGGCTTGAACAGTAGCCCTAGATAAAAAGTGGTTCATGATTTGGTTAGAAATCAAGGTCCTAATGTTCTTTTTCTGCAGGAGACCAAGCTTTTAGTTGAGACTATGTTCAGTTTGGCTCCTAAGTTGTTGAGGAACGGGGATTGTCAATGCATTGGTGCCCATGGATCTTCAGGGGGTTTAGCTTGCTTCTAGAACCCGCGGAAGATCTATCCTCTTTGGTGGTTGTCTTCTAAGTTTGCTATGACTATGATTGCTTCTAGTTATGAGATAGGGGAAGTCTTTCTCCTCTCTAATATTTATGCTCCTACTGACTTGCGGGGTAAACAATCTCTATGGGCCCATATTAGATTCGTCCGTAGTTTGGCTCCTCTCCATCCTTGGATTTTGGCTGGAGATTTTAATGCTATCTTAGAGTTGGCTGAAAAGCATGGTGGGACGGCGAGGCTAGATCCCTCTGCACTGCTTATGCGCAATTACATTGATGCTTTGAATCTAGTTGATATTAAGCCCAGTAACAGTCAGTTTACTTGGAACAACTGCAAGGCTGGGGAAAATTGTATTGCTGAGAGATTGGATCATTTTTTGGTTTCCTGTTACTGGGTTGGTGGTATGCGGTCTTCGTGTTCTGAAATCTTGGACTGGAGAGGATCCGATCACTAGCCTATCAAGCTTTCTAGTGTGTCTTCTTAGATGCCTCATTCTCCTTCTTTTAGATTTCAACTCATGTGGTTGCGTGACTAGTCTCTGTTCGATTATGTGGCCAAATGGTGGAGATGTGGCAGGCCTGCTTATGGTACGGCAATGTATACCTTTGCTAATTTGTTGTAGTATGTGAAATATAAGCTCAAGCGTTGGAATCATCAATGCTTTGGGAATATTTTTCATGCTAAGGTAGCTGCTTAGGCTAAGTTGGATGGTATCACGAGACTGATAAGGGAGAATGGGATGACTGCTGAATTACTTCAGGATGAAGCTCAGGCTTTGAAAGCACTGGAGGAGTGTGAGCTTCGGGAGGAATTATTTTGGAAGCAAAAGACCCGGATAGAATGGCTTCAGGAAGGGGATAAAAATACTGCTTTTTTCTTCAATTCGGCGAAAGCCAGGAGGCATGGAAATTCTAGTTTAGTTCTGTTAAATAATAGGGGTGAGCAACTTTCCTCCTTGCCTGAAATCTCAAGTGAGGCGGTGCAGTACTTCTCCTCTCTTTTTAGGAATGTCTTGCATGAGAGGTCACCTGAAGAAGCCTAGGTTCTTTCTTGTATTCCCCCTTTGATGACTAGAGAAATGAATGAGCTTCTTATGAAGGATATCACTCTAGAGGAGTTAGAGGAGACTGTTTTCCAGATGAAGAAAGGGAAAGCCCTTGGTCCTGATGGCTTCCCGGTTGAGTTTTACCAAGAATTCTGGGACATTATCAAGTTGGACCTTTTAGCAGTTGTTCAAGAATCTCAACGGAATAAGCAAATGCTTAGGGCTTCAAATGCGACCTTTCTCGCTCTCATACCCAAGTGTGATGGGGTAGATAGGTTAAGTCAATTTTGCCCCATTTCTCTGTGCAACGTTATTTATAAAATTATTTCTAAGATTATTGCTAACAGGTTAAAAAGGGGGCTAAAAGAGTTGATTTCTGAGGAGCAGAGTGGCTTTGTGGAGGGCAGGCAAATTCTGGAGGGTATTGTTATTGCTACTGAGTCCATTCACTCTATGGCCAGCTCTAAAGATAAGGCGATGTTTATTAAGTTGGATATGGCTAAGGCCTATGATAGGGTCAGGTGGTCCTTCCTTCGGAAGACTCTCAGTGCTTTTGGTTTTGGGGAAGATTGGATTCATTGGGCTATGAGCTGCATTGCTTCAGTTTCCTTCTCGGTGCTTATTAATGGGGAACACACGAAGTTTTTTGGTGCTTCTAGGGGGCTTCGTCAGGGAGATCCCTTGTCTCCGTATTTGTTTCTTCTCCTTGCTAAAGGTTTGGGGAGGCTGATTAGAAGAAATCTGGAGGGTGGTTTTATTCAGGGTTGGCAGTGGGGTGGTGAAGTGCCTTCGCAGTCTCACTTGCAGTTTGTGGATGACACTGCTCTGATGGGCATGACTACAATGAGAGAAGCTGTTAATTTGTGCAAGGTGTTGGATGTTTACCTAATTGCTTCGGGTCAATTGATCAATGAAGACAAGTCTTCCATCTTCTTCTTCAATACTCCAGGCCCCATCCAGCAGAGGATTGCTCAGACTTTGCGGTTTCAGATTGGGACTCTCCCTTTGATCTATCTGGGTATTCCTATCTTGGTTGGTCGATTACCCAGGGAGTCTTAGCAGAATATTTTAGATAAATTTTGGGTGAAAGTTAATCACTGGACTCATCGGTGGTTATCATTTGTTGGGCGTGTTCAGTTAATTAAGTTGGTGGTGCAGGCTTTGCCTATTTACAGGTGTATACTCCAGGTTGCCCCGTTAGGTTTTGTTAAGGAGCTTGATATGGTTGCAAGACAATTTTTATGGGCTGGTTGTCTGGTGTCTTCCAAATGGAGTCTAGTCAGATGGGAGGTTGTTTGTAGCCCTAAACAGTTTGGGGGTCTTGGTTTATGGTAGTCGGACTTGACTGGAGTTGCTTTGGCTGCGAAGCTATATTAGCGTTGCTGCACTGAACAAGATAAGGCTTGGGCGAGGATTCTTTCTTAGAAATACTTCTTGGGGATCCCTCAGTGTGATATTCCTCATTATCCCCTTGTTGGGAAAGGCTCGGTGATTTGGGGTACTCTCAAAAAAGGGGCTGCTCTTATTAAGGAAGGCTTATTCTGGATTTGTAAGCAGGGGTCCAAGGCTCTTTTCTAAACCGATTTTTGGGATGGCTATCCTCCCATTATCTCTCACTCTCCTAATTTGTTGAATCTTTGCCAGAGATTTATGGAGGTTGGATGGTCTCGGGTGAGTGATTTCAAATCCTTTACTTCTTGCGGACAGCTGGAGGTGGCAAGCTGGAAGTCTCCTGATGCGTGGCCAGTTGCTAGTTCGCATGAGGAGTGTGTCGAGTTGTTCGGTATCCTTTCTAGTCAACGGTGTAGTTCCCTCCAAGAGGATGATGTGCTTGCTTGGTCTCCCAATCCTAAGGGAGTCTATACTATTGCCTCCGGTTATCAGGTTTTACTGTCTCGTAGGGTGGATGGGGAGGAAGTTCAGTGGTGGAGGAAGGTCTAGAACAAGTTCTCCTGGCCAAAGTGTAATTGCTTTATTTGGATGTTGGCCTGGAATAGGTGTTTGACCTGGGACAATATTCGGAAGAGAGGCTTCCAGGGCCCTTCTGTCTGCGTTATGTGTGGGGCGGCTGAGGAAGACTTTGCTCACTTATTTTTTCGTTGTCCTTTTGCTACTCAGCTTTGGCATTTTTTGGTGAGATGTCTGGCAGAGCCCCTGTGTTCATGCTTACTCCATGATAGATTTTTGGAATGGTGTGGGTAAGTCCCCTTCTATGGCTTCTTTCTTACAGGAAGTGTGGTTTGGGGGGCCCATCTTCCTATTTTGGTAAATCTGGCTAGAGCGGAATCGATGGATTTTTCGTGGTGAGAAGAGGAAGGTTCAGCAAGTCTGGCAGAAAATCTTGGGCATGATTCAGGAGTCGGTGGAGGCTAAGTGTGAGGTGAGTTTTCCTTTAGTCAAGCAGGATGCTGAGGTGGTGGAGAGACTGGGGCTTTAGGGGTTGTCTGTGACTTCAGCTTGTGTTAGGAGAGGTCGGAAGGCAAATAAGAGAATTCATAGGATCGGTAGGTGGCAGCTTCCTCCCGATGGGATTCTTAAGATTAATACTGATGGGTCCTCCAGGGGCAATCCCGGGCCTGCTGGTATTAGGGGGATAGGCAGGGATTCTGTTGGCTCGGTGATCTTCTTCTTCATGGTCCATGAGGGGACGTAGACCATCAACATGATGGAAGGGTTGGCTATTCTCTATGCTTTTAAGAAGGCTTATGCTCTAGGGTGGAAACAGATTATTTGTGAATCTGATTTCCAGGTCTTGATCAATTTGTTCATTAAGCGAAAAGTGTTGGGTGTCAATTGGCAGTTGGCTTTGATTGTGCAGCTGATTCGGCAGGTTAGTTTGTTAATGGAAATGGTAACCTTTACTCATATTCTGCGTGAATGGAATAAGGCGGTTGACTGCTTGGTGAAATGGGCGTCTGAGCATTTAGAAGGAGGAAGAACCGAGGAGTGGGAGCTGGTTCCTCCGGTGCTTCGCCTTGATTTGGAGAGAATTCTTGATGAGGATAGGGTGGGTTATGGTGATGGCTAGCTTCGTTCTTGTTTAGTTCTTCTATTTTTGCTCTTTCCTGGGCTTTTGGTCCTTTGCTCTCTTTGTAATGCTCCTTTCTGATTTTCAATAAAGTTTTTACCCCTTGGTTTTTTTTTTTTTTAATGAATAATAAATCAAATAAATTTAAAATCTCATTTGGTAGATATACAGCTGTAGCCTAAAAAAATTCTTCTTGTCAATTTGAAATAGCCCAAAATTTTATGTTTATAATAAATGAATAATAAATCAAATAAAATTAAAATCTCATTTGGTAGATATTTTGTTGTTGTTTTAAGAAATTAGATGTCACCCACTTCTTTCTTTGTTTATTTCAAGTTGACACATATATCCAAAAATTATCTAACAAAATATAGTTGTAGCCCAAAATTTTTCTTCTTGTCAATTTGAAATAGCCCAAAATTTTTCTTCGTTATTAGGTGTTCTTATTTTATACCAAATATGTCAAATAAGTGTAATTGTTAATTCTCAATTACTAGATTATGGTACAACATATTACTATTTGTACTTTCAAGTTGACACATATAATCCAAAAATTATCTAACAAAATACAGTTGTAGCCCAAAAAATTTCTTCTTGTTAATTTGAAATAGCCCAAAAATTTTCTTGAAAGCGTATTAGGTGTTCTTATTTTATACAAAATATGTCAAATAAGTGTAATTGTTAATTCTCACTTACTAGATTATGTTACAACATATTACTATTTGTACTTTATGATTTATGTTCATAATAAATGAATAATAAATCAAATAAATTTAAAATCTTATTTCATAAATATTTTGTTGTTTTAAGAAATTAGACATCACCCACTTCTTTCTTTGTTTATTTCAAGTTGACACATATAATCTAAAAATTATCTAACAAAATATAGTTGTAGCCCAGAAATTTCTTCTTGTTAATTTGAAATAGCCCAAAATTTTTATTGAACCTATTGTCCAATTGCTAGTAAATATTGCTTTCTGTTGGTGAGGGTCTTTCCAACCATTTTGTTGTCCCAATAACTAATGGCATAAGCACTTGAAGCAAACAAAAATACTTCAAAAAACACAGGCCACACAAAGTATAGATAATAAAAGATTATCTCAAAAGGTTCGTATAAAAAGATATTAGGATGCCAAAAAATTCCTAGGATTAGAAAGCTAACAAAACGAAAAACGATTCGGATAACCTGACAACCTTCGTTAGGATAATTCAGTGGCACTCAGAGCAAAATTTGTCACTTCACTTACCTATAATTCTCGTGTCCCCACAACGAATGAATTGGTACTTAACCACAACATGTTGAAAACGAGCTCTGGTTTATTTTGATTGAATTTTTGTTTTGTTTTGTTTTTGTTTGCTGATAGCTATTTTCAATTTCTACCGGTCCTCCTTGACTGTCTCCTTAATCCTGCTTTGGCTTCCGGGTTGCCCCAAATTTGGCCCAATTCTTATCTACTACTTTCGGCCTCACAGTGGCCACGCATTTCTTCTAAAGCCTATCCTGCAAAAACTATTCGGTTGAGAATTTGGCAATATTTAGTCATCTGATTAAGAATGGAAGTAGATTTTTGCTGTTGCAAAAAGAAAGCATTGCTGCAGAACAATTTATGCAATAACGGTTTCTTAGTGCAAAGCGACTGTTTCTTTCAGCGGTATGTTTTTCTTCATTTCGGTTTTGGACTGGCTTAAGTGGCTTGTGTATAGTGAGCTTTAGTGACTTAAAGCGGTTTTGGCAGCTAAATTCTAGGTAAGAATTGAAAATTTCTAAGTGAAATGGAACTTTTAATTTTGTTTTTTTTACATTATTCGAAGCTTTCGTCTAATTCAATCTGTTCATGGCTTCAGATTTGATGCTCATTTTTTATTTTTTTTTAAGGGAATTGTTTCGGTGATGTTTCCGGTTCGATTGTAGAGACGCTGAGCGTATTTTCAAAATTCCAGTTCATATTTTCAAATTCTGCAATAAATTGTTTGCTTACAAATAAATTCATGCTCGGTGAGTAATCAAAAGCTTCAACCACATATTTTTATGGTGCACAGACGGAAATTTTAGAATAAATTCTTTGGATAATATTGAACCTTGAAATTTATGGTGCACAGACGGAAATTTAAGATTAAATTCTTTGGATAAATATTGAACCTTAAAATATAGGAAATACATGCTATGGATTTCTAGACAATCTCATTTCGGATGGTCAAATAATCTTTATATCAAAATTCTCTGAATAATCATCTTGTTGAAGTATTTAAGCTTTGATTGTAAATGACTAAAAGAGCTTCCGGTAAAAGATTTTAATGGCTGAATTAAGGTACAGAAATTCTTCGGTATACTTTGCTTTCTTTGAGTATTCAAAGTATATTAAAAAACAAACGTATAGGAAGTGAAATTTTAAGTTGTGTTACAGAGTAAATGGCATCTTAGGCTACAGGATAAAGGACAGTATTTGGCCGTAGGTCATGAGATCTGATTCCTTCGTTAATACACACATATCTGGGCATGGACAGGGACAGCAAAATGTCTTCTCAATCTGATATAATTACACGGCTTTCTTATCTGTCTCTCCGACTCCATGTATATATTTTGTCTGACAGTCCAGAAAAACTGTACATTATAATTAGCTGTTTACGTGAGAGCCCACCCAAACAGTACATACATTTTATATTGGATCACACCTAAATCTAACTTTCCCCGCACAAACAGCCGATATGTAAGACAAAAGGGATTACCAATCATTGGCCATGGCCATTGCTACCTACAATTCACATTTTCTCTTTCCACTAAAAAAGAAGTAACCACTCACATTTTTGTCTCTTTCAAATTTAAGTTATCTTTCTTTTTTAAAAATTCATAGCCTAACTATCATGGGCCAATCTAAAGAGGTGGCTCTAATCACAAGATAAGTCTCTTGTAACTTTTAGGTTGTACATATTGTCCCTACTATATATAATGGACAAATTGGATTCAAACTCGTAACCATTGTTTACGTTTCTCAACTACTCAACTTTGTGGTCTAAACCTAGACTCTAAGTCATCTTTTAATTTGAAGGTGGGGAAGAACTAGCACGTGTCAATTCCTTTCTATGTTTTTTTACTAATTTTATAGAGATATAGATTATTATACTCTATTTAGATTTTTACAAAGATTATTATATTCTATTTAGATTTTTACAAAAATTATTATATTTTTTCAAACTTTGTTAACATAATTTTTTTTTATGGAGGTTTTGAAGAGGATTTTATTTTTAGATATTATTATAAATCATAGAAATTTACATGGTTTTTTATGGGTCTTTATATCAATATCAACATATACAATAAAGATACAAAGTATTTAGCTTTATTAATTTATGAGATTTTCCATTTCGAAACGTTTTCTTCTAATCTATATCATCACTAACTTTAAGTTACATTTAAATAGTACTAATAAATTCATTGTAATAGATCTAATGATTGTGTAATCATTATAAGATCACCCAACAATATAGGGTTCATGAAACTACAAAACTTTAATTTCATCCCATTACCAATCTCTTTCATGCAGGATGGAAGGATGATGTGTGATATTATTCCTAGATCTATTATAGGGTCTTGATATACTATTGTAGTGTTGGTTTATATGTATTTTAAAGATTATTTTTACACGGAGAGGCATTCTACAATGGTAGGAAGGCGCTGAAAGATTCAGATTCCCATAAATATGTAAACAAAATTCAAAAAATTCAAAAACTAGAATCTTTATTAAAAAAAACTACAAATTAGAAGTGGGGAAGGTGAAAGGACTGGGATTTCATGGCTGGGATGGAAATTAAAAATAATTCTTGTTGGAAAATAAAAATAATTCTTGTAATGGAGAGTTATATAACGGTGCAAATTAAAAAATATAGAACAAACATATCAAATTGTAGATTTGAGGTGAGTGCAATAAATTGATAAAAAAATAGGAGAAAAATATCTCTCGGCGTACTTTAGATATATTTTTTTAAATATAAATATACTAGTAATATTATTTCTCTCATAATTTTAGGTTTTATTTAAGCACTTCTATTTATTATATAAAAAATTTAAATTTCTACTATATTAATTGTCTTTCATTAAATATGCACAAATTATATATATATGAATTAAATATTTATTAATAAATGATATGACAAGAATTAAAAGAATGTTAAGATAACCCACATGATTCTAGAATGTTGGCTGTGAGGATTTATAATTGTTTTTCTGTTACATAATATTTGCATTCCATCATAAATTAGCCTCCACAACATGTAGATTTGATGTGATTCACGAAGAAGAAGAGTTTATAATGTAAAACATGGCAACTTAGTCACCCCAAGGAATATACTACATGCAAAACACAAGCATGTACAAACAAACTCAACATTGAAACTTGGGTTAACAATATGAGTTATATTTATTATCTTAACTAGCTATAGGTCCACTCAAAATAAATAAAACTAAATCTCTACTATGTTACACATTCCTTGTTGAAGTACGTAGGGGGAGGTAAGTTAATTTTAAAAGATATTTTATTTAGATAGTTTATTTTTTATATTATTATATAGAAAATGGAATTAATAATGACCCATGATGAGTGGCTTTTCTATGGGATAATGGTGAGCCAAGAAACCTTTCCTTTGGTTATTTATTTTCACATTGCTAGTTTTTTTTGTTATAAATGATACTAGTTAAAGAAAGACGGGTAGAAATATTAGAAACCATTATTTGGGTGCTACAAATGAAGAACCATGTGTTTGTTATAATTAGAGCAGGATCCAATTCTTATTGTTCCTTTGGATGACTGGTTTTTCGGCAATATATTTAACATACCAAAGCTCACATTTAAATCTCATCTATAAATTATTTAACAATCTTAAGGCTCGAGACATGATTATGGCTTTGGATTTTCCAAACTTGGAAACCATAAACAAAATTTGAATTTTCTATTAGAACAAAAGGTTTCTCTATGTAAAATTTGAGTATTATAGACCAAGTGGCACTTAAAAAGGGTCCATATTTCTACCAAACTTTGGGTGCAAGCCTATTATGTATCATATATTAAACATCAAGTTTTCAACTGAATAAAAAAATGTCCCTTATTCTAGTCTAGACTATGATATATGCCTTTCTTCTTGAAATTTGACACAAGGAATATATCATAAATGGGTGGAAAATACTATTTGTAATTTTGTAATCTTCTAAGAAATACTGGGCAGTAGAATGTGTTTCTTTTGTGTGAGTTAAATTGATGAAATGGACAATAGTTGACCTTTTTTAGAGAAGATAATTTTTTTAGAAAGATGATTATTATTAGGAATAATCATTAGATTGAAAAAAAAAATCCTTCCAAATGCCACCTTTTTTATTACTTTTCTATTAACATGGACCTTATAATTGATAGAATAGGTGAAATTATCTACAGGAAGCCAGGAAGCCAAGAAGCTTTGTAAAACCAAAAACGCTTATATAGAAGATAATTCATGTGTAAAGTGAAAGGTGAACTTTCTATTATGTTACAACACTATATACTTGAAGTTGTTTATACAGGCAAGAGTGGAGTCTTGGAACTAAAAACAAACACTCTAAGTGAGTCATCTAGCAAGTAATTGAGGAGACTAAGTAAAAAACCACTTGCTAAATATATAGCTAGTTACCTAACTAAATGAACACCTATAGAAGATGCCTCTCAATGTGAGAGACGACATCTACACTAGTAGAATCTAAGCAAGCTTATCCTATGTACATAATGCCCATAGGATAATAAACTACTACATAATTGTCAAAGGGGTTGTGGTCAAGTGTTAGGACTACTTGGTTCTCATGTTGGAACCAATGATCAAATCTCCCTAAGTGACATCTTAGCACTGATAGGCATATTGAAGCGTTAGTCCCACCTCAGTTGATTGATAGAGTGGTAGTCTCATAAGTGATGCTAGTGGTGCACACTAGAGGAATGAAGGAGATGAGATAAAAAGATGAGTAGTTGTCCTATAGGGGGAGGTCAATAATAAAGTGTTCAAGCTAGAGGAGGTCACTATAGGAGGTTTCATTTCAGGAGTTAGTTAGGAGGTGAGGCGTTCAAGTCATATGAGTGTGTTGGAGGATTAGAGGAAGATAATGTTCAAGTTGGAGGAGCATAGGAGGGAGTTGGAGATGAGGAATGGTTGTCGTACATGAGGAGATAGAAGGTGAGGTGTTCTAGTTGGAGGAGTGCAGGTAGGAGAATTGCAAGTCTAGTGGTATCCCCATTGGGAGAGCATTAGATAGAGCAATATCCTGACATGATGTAAGGGTTGGGGGCCTCCATTACTAACCCTTACTAAATAATCTAAAATATTAAAAAAATAAATTAACGCATAAATATAATATGCACTAACAACAATGTCATCACCAAAATCTAGTGGTAAGGATAGGTTATATTTTGATATTCTTGCTAGTGATCCTCAATTTATGGATTTTATGAAAAATCCAAATAATGTTCATACTAGTGAGCCTATACTAGAGACAAATCCCCATGAGGGGATTGAATATGAATATACACTAGTTGGTTTTATTTCAAACCTATATACCATCTTGGAAAAACTTTGATACTAGTCTAATAGACCAGGTTCACCCATCAAATTTGTTTCCTACATTGACGTCTCTTCCTTGCATAGAGTGGAGTTTACACATGTACAAGTTTGGACACAGAGACCAACATTCATGGAGATAAAAAGAAGTCACCCTCTCAATACGGGAGGGACTTGAAGAAGGATTAAGTAGTGTTTAATATTGTGAACAACATTAAAGAGATAAATAAAAACAAGGTACCTAGGCTCCTAGCTCACACTGATCATTTTAGACATGCCTAGGGCATAAGGTACATTTGAAGGAGGGGGTTCATACTCCTTCACCTTTATCCTCTCGTGTATCATGAAGATTCTCTCCTTGAATAATCAAAAACTATGGAAGGCATCTTATAGGTAACCACTGAAACACATTTTTTGGGTAAAGTAGTAAGAGTTCAATTGGTTTTAAGTGTTACACCTTAAACATAGGGTGACCTAGCTTTTAATCTTGTGAAATCATGGAAAATGGAGCTTTCCACTAATGTAATAGCGGGTTCCTACCCCTAGGCAAAAGAGGGATATATTGTTTTTAGATGACAACCACAAAAACAATGCTTTTAAGACCATGAGTGCTTGTCAAATTTAATGTTGGAATAATAGTGAAAAAGTACACAATAAAATTTAGTACATTTTTTATATATTTTATAAAATTCAAGGAGACTATTTTACTATAATGAATCTATAGTTCCTTTAAGAAGGGAAAGGAAAGTCCCTTTTAAGATACATGATGTGTGGTGTGCTACATGATGCATATAATCATTTGCCTCTAATTATGCTCACATTGTTATCTTGATTATAATATATGTTACCATCTTAAACACTACATGGTGTAGCTTCTAGAATACGAGATGATTTTTCTTAAATAGTAAAGTTTGTTAAAGTAGTTATAATGTGGTGTAAGTGTTTGATTTATGAGGGATTTATATAGAGCACTCACCAAAATTCCATCCTTAAATTACCCGGTTTGCATATTAAAAAGAAGACAATTGTAGACATTGTAGACAAGTCTCTACTTGGAAGGAGACAAGTTACCCCTCACACCTTGGTAGTTAGCTAAAAGTATAAGCAAGCTTGAGGATCCCACATACCTTATCAATTTTTAAGACAAAATAAATCTTTTTCAAACCTTAAAAACTTAACTAAAAATGAAAAAAATATTGTAAATAACTTGTAACAGATGAATTAGCCATATGTATAGCTTAACCAAAAGAAAAAATAATACAATGCAAATCTAATTAATTAATTTAAAAAAATTCCAAATTCCTCAAACCTTAGTGACAACTAAAAAAATATGGGTCTTATAGCTGAACATCTCAACAAAAAGGAAGTAAGATTACACTCAAACCTTAGAAGGTCGTTAAGGTTAACCAAACCCTAATTATTGATTTCTTCACATCTCTTTAACATAAATGAAATGCACATTTTTCTTAGTAAACAAAATCAAAATGAGCGAGTAGGGATTATATGAACATTTGAAAAGGGATCTCTAAGCCCAAGCATCAATAAAAGTCTAAAACATTTCTCGTAAGATTATTGCCAAGGCTTTGGCTATTCTTGAATTAAACTAGTGGCTCATGGTATTGTAGGACTAAAACAAACAAGATTCTTGGTGGAAGATATACCCTTGGCAATCTTGTTATAGTGTGGGAAACTAGTGAATGGGCTCAACAATTGGGTCAAAATGCATTGCTAGTCAAAATAGATTTTGATAAAAATTATGATAAGATCCACTAGAATTTCATTCTCAAAATAAAACAATGGATCATTGGATGGGGTTTGAACCCAAAATGTGTGCTCATGTTCAAATGCTCTTCAAATATGCCAATGCCTAGCTACTATTTAATAACACAATATTTGAATCTTTCCCTCTACAACGCTCCATCAAACAAGGTTGTCCTCTTTCATCCTTCTTATACATGTGTTCACTACTAATGCATTGAGTTATTTATTGCAAAGAGCCAATCAATTGAAATTGATATCTAGTATCCCTCTTTCACTAAATGTTGTTATTATTTCACATTTTGTTGATGATAACTTGCTATTTTTATAAAACTCAGCGAGATAACTAGATACAACCATCAAAATTTTGAATCTTTATTGGTATGTGTCAAAATAGCTAGCTCATCACAAAACATAATTAATAATTACCTAGGTTGGTTTCATCCCTTTGTAGATCCCAGTTACATATTAAAAAAAATTCAAATGTATGGAGAAATAACTAAATATCTTGGCATCCCACTGGTCTAGGATTATCGTTGTTGAGCTACAACTCACTTGGACCAGCTACGACTCGAACCTAGGACCTTCCATTTGTTGCTGGAGTGCTCTACCAATTGAGCTATTGCCCCCTTGTGGCTAGTTCATTGTTGGTCTGGGTGTGGCTTACTTCCAACACCCCCTTAAGCCACACTATAAGCGCTTGGGGCTCCTAGCCTGGCTCTAATACCAATTATTGAGTTACAACTCACTTGGACTAGCTAGGAATTGAACCTAGGACCTTCCATTTGCTACTGTCCAGTGCTCTAACAATTGAGCTACTGACCCCTTGTGGCTAGTCCATCGTTGGTCTGGGTGTGACTTACTTCCAACAATCTCTTATAGATATGTCAAAATAGTACATCAACAAGCTTAAGAACAAACTAATCACTTGGGGCAACAAATTCCTTTCTTTTGTTGAGAAAGTCTAGGTGGAAAATAAAATCTTTCTTGCCATCGTGTATTTTTAATTTTAATAGAGGATATCTAATAAAGGACAATATGAAGAAATGTGCTAATTTTGATCTGACAATCCTTTTGAGCAAAGTGGGATGATATTGCTAGTTTTAGAGACACCTCTTGGTCTCATTGCATCTAATGGGGATCTGACCTAGGTCTAAAGGTGGACCAGGTATTTTAGATCCTAAAACCCAAGGAATGTGGTTGATTACTAGATGGATTACTAGAGCTATCAAAAGTGATGAACCATGGAAAATTTTGATAAGATAGAATTGCTACAATCACTGTTAAAGAGAAATGCTAGATTATTAATTAGGAAAGCTTCCTTTCCTATTCAATCCATTAGGAAAGCTTGGCAGCAAGTGTATCGATACTTAAATTGGAAAGAGTCTTCATTATGACATGGTCTTAGCTTTACTTCTTCCTCGATTTGGTGGACTAAGCATAACCAAATCCATGAGAAACATCTAACCATCAACTTTCCTAGACTAGCAAATTAATTGTTCAAGAAAGGGTTTTGACAATTTAGTGGTATATAAGATTTCTCTTCATTATAATGGTCTCCTTGCTAGGTCATTAGAGAATGTTTTATTCTAAATAATAATTCAAACAATTTCATGATAATGTGCAATCTTTGGTCCCCCCAATTTGATGATTAAATTATCCACTCCAGTGCCATGCAATTTATTCAAGGATTGACATCATCTCTATTCTAGACACTTTTCATTCTTTCCCTTAAAATGAATCCATCTTCTCCTTCCACCCAAGCTATTTAATACTAAATGGAAGTTCAAGCTCAATCATAAATATTGGGTCAAATTGAGTACACAAATTTTTGGAAATTCAAAGTTGATGAAAATATTCAAATGCTTGCTTGGAAACTTTAGATTGCAAATTGCGTGTTGTTCAAAAACTAAAATGTTTGTTGGTTCAACCAATTAAATGCCCTTTTTGTTACTTGGATGAGATCGTGATACACATATTTTGGGATTGCAAATTTGCTAAAAATCACCGGTTTACTTTTTTAAGAGGTTTACCTAATATTTTCAATTGTCACTTGTGTTGGAAAGAAGCCTTACTTATAATGGGTTTACAAGATAATATAGTAACTACTAGCACTTGCACCCATAGGAGGTTCAAGGAATACGCCGATAGGAACAACCAGTTAGTTTGAAAATTTTTTGGGCGTGAATTTTTTTTACGGTGTGAGACAATTCCGAGCACTATAATGCTCACATATAAAAACCTATTGAGTAAATATAGTTAGATATGTTATTCTTTTACATTTGTGGAAAAGTATACGTTGAGCTCTATTTTCTAATTATTATATTTCTCTCCAAACTATAATTCAAAACTTTACTCTAATATAGTAGGCATGAATTTTCCACAGTCCATGATAATGAGTAAAGAGCTTCTCGATTCAATATGTATGAGACAAAAACATACACACTTGAATCCAAAAGCTCTTTACTGTTTACTCTAATATATTGTTTCAATTATATTATTATCTTCAATCACAAGTCACAAACATATATTTTACCAATCAATCAACAAATCAAGTTGCAAATCAACCAACTATAATAAATAAAAATGTATACCATAACCATACATACGAATATATAACAGTGTTCGATACGAGCGGAAAAAATGAATAATTGAATATAATCCACGAATACCCACGTTCCTCCATGCCCAAAATTTAAATTCTTTGTAGCCGATTGTGACAGCTCACCTGCTCAAAATTTTAAAAAACATATTGAGCCTACAAAATATATATAAACAAAGAGTCGCAAAACCTTCTACATATTTGAGCGCCCCCAAAACAGGAAATGGCGGAAAACATGATGACTGGCCCCTCACTTCTTCAGATATAAGGCACGAGGTGGGGCAACACATTAAGTGTTTTCTACATTCCACACCTATATTTTCTGCACTGAGACTGTTCTCCCACATTTATTTCCTGCATTAACACTGTTCTCCCACATTGATTTCCTGCACTAAAACTACCTGGCTTAAGTTTATTTTATTTCGAATGTGTGTATTTTCTTTTGGGCGCATTCGATTTCTACCGGGTGCCAGCCCTTCCTAAGCTGCTCGCAT
Organism: Cunninghamia lanceolata; assembly: GCA_027924645.1. Lineage (NCBI taxonomy): Eukaryota > Viridiplantae > Streptophyta > Pinopsida > Cupressales > Cupressaceae > Cunninghamia > Cunninghamia lanceolata. Next base: position 13,060,973 of record BSBN01001482.1, on the reverse strand, counting down.
GCCCCCAAATTTGGCCCCATTTTTATCTTTACATTCGGCGCTACATTGGCCATACATTCCCCTGCCTTGAAATCTTGTTAGTTCAGGTTTTAGTTGCCTTTTACCTTAATTTGGCGGTTATTTTAGCCGGAAACAGCTGCGAAATGACAGTTCGCGAGGATAACTGTTCATGCCGCGGCAGTTTGCTAGTGCGAAGTGGCTGTTTCGCGAAAATTGCAGTAACGTTTCTGCGCAGCGGTATTGGATTGGCGGCTTTTGTGCAATGGAGAAGTGGAAAATTTTAATGGCGTGAAATGGTTATTGGTGGGCAAATTCTAGGTAAGGACCGAAAGTTTAAAGTGAGAATATTTAAAACTAGTTAGCCTAAAATCTGATTTCATATTGGATACTTCCCTTTTGAAGTTTTCTTCAACTACGATGACAGAGAATCTCTTACGTTCAAGAAAATATAAAGGATGTTTTCACCAATCTAGTAACTTTTTCTTCATTTTATAGAATGTTTTTAAAATAAATTGCTAATGAGGGAAATCTAATTTGAAACTTTGTGACCAATCAATGAAAATTAGCCCATAAAATATTCACTGCTTAATTCTGTTAATGTTTTCGGTTCGATTCTGTGGGCGGTCATTTAAATTATTCTTTTCAAATTACCAGATAGATTATTTAAAAAAGAAAAAAATTGTATATTGATGAATGCTTCTAGGCCCCAGCAATGAGGCCATAAACAGAGAACTTCATCCCCGCGTCTTGAACACCAGGCCTAGTGTTCAAACTCACAACTTTGCAGCTACACCATGCGCCTCAGACAGAAAGAATAATTGATTATTTAAATAATTGCATGATAGAATGAACAGCTTCAGTTTCTGTTACCAGTGGGCTATTTTTGACATTTTTACCCCAGAAATATTGGCAATGAAACATTTGACAAGGGTGTTTCATATTGTTTAAAAAAAATAATTTCCCAACTTTATATAAAAATGATATAAAATCTTAAGGAAATAGAAGAGTATTTTTAGATTAATGCTAATTTGAGAATTCTTCAAAGATTCATCAAACTTAAAAAAAAAATGTGAGCTTCCTTCAAATTACTTCTTGGTGACATAAATACGGAATCTTTAGAATATATAAGGATAATATTGAACTTGTAAACACAAGAAATACGTGTGAAATATTCCAATGTATCCAATTATTATCAGTTCACAAAGGAAAATCTTATGTTTACTAAGTTTTCACGGTAAGACGTGAAGCATTTTCTGCATCAGAGCTGCACTGGCTGAATTGGAAAATAAAATTTTCACCATAGTTTTCTTTCATTCAGTTTTTTGTTTCTGTTTTTGTAATTAGAAGTGAGCAATTTATCCTTCATAACAAGACTCAAAATCTTTCATTGTTCATATGACTGTTGCTTGCATATAAAATATTCTATTAGCTGATTGAGGAACCTGAAATTTTTTATTGTTTCCAGGAAACACGACTGAATAGCCAGTGGATTATGATTGAGAAGTAAAGAAAAAATATATTTATGTTAGTGAGGGTAGGCCTCGCGGCCACTGTTTACGTTGTAGCTTACACATTACAACGGCTCCAAAGCAAGAAACAGAGTAAGTTACATCTGCTGGGACTGACTTTAATTCTCTATTCTGCATACATTAAAATTTGTCTTATTGAAGCTTGGACACAGTGAACAACATTGATTAAGTTTAGCTGTTGTTTTAAAGTTCAACTGCAGAAGTCAATGCACAATCATTCATAACAGCATTGGTTGATCCCCTAATAATATTCTACTTATTGTCAATGCTGTTGAGGTTGGTTTCTGATTAATTCTTGTGATACAGAATCAGGGCATGGAGATGGGAACAAACATCAAAATGAAGATTACAAGAAAGAATTATATGCATATACTGATGTTGATTCAACACAGGAAGAGCAAGTATGGTACTCACCATGGAGTTATAAGCTATGCTTTATGAAAAGCAACTATAATTCCATATCTTTATTATAAAATTTGTTTTATAAACGATAAATCATGCTATCTGGAATAGGCTTCCAGTAGTGGTATGTAAAGTAACCTCCATTAGAATGTCCCCATTTGTTTTCCTAAGTTCCTTGCCTTTTTAACTCTATTTGGCGTATCAATTGATCAATAACTGGCTTTGCAGGAGGAAGAAGAGGAAGTCAAAAGAGTTAATAGTGTTATGAGTCCATCTTCGAGTTGTAAGAGCTTTACTGATGGAGAACAAATGCTTTTGCCTGAATTTGAAGACCTTTTCTCAAGCAGTTTGGAGTTTCAATCTGAAGAGGGAAGTCTTTCGAGGCAGATATCTGAGAAAGATAGCTTATCAATATTATCATATGAAGCTGCAATGGAGAGTAACTCAGTCGAGCTTGAGAGATTAAGGAATCTGGTCAAGGAGTTGGAAGAAAGGGAAGTAAAGCTTGAAGGAGAATTGCTTGAATATTATGGTATGAAAGAGCAACAAACAAGCATAGGAGAGCTGCAAAGACAGCTTCAAATAAAAGTAGTGGAAATTGACATGCTCAAGCTCAGAATTAATTCTTTGGAAACCCAAAAGAAGAAAATGGAGGAGGAAGTAGCTATGGCTGCAACAAAAAAGAAGGAGCTTGAGGTGGCTAGGACAAGAATCAAAGAGCTTCAGAAACAGATTCAAATGGATTCTGGGCAAACAAAAGAACAACTCCTTATACTCAAGCAACAAGTTGCTAGCCTTCAAGCAAAAGAGAAGGAAGCATCTAAAAAGGATTTTGAGACTGAAAAGAAACTGCATCATCTGAAAGAATTAGATGTGGAAGTGGTTGAATTAAGGAGGGCCAATAAAGAGTTGCAACATGAGAAACGGGAGCTGACAGTGAAATTAGATGCCTGCGAGGCAAAGATTACTACACTTTCCAACATGACAGAGGTGGGTATTCCCTAAACTATTATTTCCTTGCACAAATTTTCATCTTGTTCTTGTTTGTTTATTGTGTATTTATTTCATGATGAATATTTAAACCTACCTTTTGGGGAATCTACTGGTATGCAGAGTGAGATGGTTGCAAAAGCAAGAGAGGAGACCAACAGTTTGAAGCATATGAATGCAGACCTATTGAAACAAGTCGAAGGGCTGCAACTGAATCGATTTAGTGAAGTGGAAGAATTGGTTTATTTGCGTTGGGTTAATGCATGCTTACGATATGAGCTGCGGAACTACCAAGCACCGCCTGGGAAACTAACAGCACGGGATCTCAGCAAAGGTTTGAGTCCCAAGTCACAGGAGAAAGCCAAGCAGCTCATGTTGGAATATGCAGGGCCTGATCTTCTATCATCACGTGAGAAAACTAGCACAGAAACGGACTTTGAGAGTGTATCTTCACAACCATCGACACCTTCTGAGTGTGATGATTTTGATAATGCATCTATTGACAGTTCATCTAGCAGATATAGTAGCTCTAAAAAGTCGAGTTTGATACAGAAGCTGAGAAAATGGGGAAGAAGTAAGGATGACTCAACAATGTCACCTGGTAGTTCATTTAGTGAGGGAAGAGGAGATGCAACTTCTCCATTCAGGATGAGCCCAGGTTACAGAAGACATTCTGCAACAAAAGGGTCATTAGAAGCGTTGATGTTGAAAAATTCTAGCGACAAATTTGCCATCACCTCTGTAGGTAAAAAGGACCAAGGATCTGGCTTTGGACGAGTAAATTCCAGTTCTTCTATTGATTCTCATGATACCATGACATCAATGGTTGATTCGCCTGAAATGACAAGCCTTCCACACATTAGAACAAAAACTAATGGAAATGATAATTCCTTAAACAATGTTGCCACTTCATTCCATGTTATGTCAAAATCTGTTGGAGGAGTGCTTGAAGACAAGTACCCTGCCTTTAAAGATAGGCATAAATTGGCAGTCCAAAGGGAGAAGGCAATCAAAGAAAAGGCAGAGCAAGCAAGAGCTGCGAAGTTTGCTGGAAAGGTAGATGTGTCTGGTGGACAAGTTAGGCTAGAGAAGCCTGTAGGAACATTGTTTCCAAAAAGTACAACAGAGAAGCCTATAGGAACACTAGCTCCAAAAACTATGATAGAGAATCCTGTAGCAACATCAGCACCCAAAACTACAGCAGAAAAGCCTATAGGAAAATTGGCGACAAGATTTACCACAACAAATGAGCATTCAGATGGCCACTCAAGTGAGCATCCAACTCAACCTCCAGAAATCAGCAAAATGAAGCTTGCAGAAGTGCAAAAAAGATCTCTGCGGGTTGCAAAGCCTCCTCCTAAACCATCAGCTTCTTCTTCTAATAGTACTCCTGCAAAAGCTCCTACTGGCATACCTACACCCCCACCTCGTCCACCTCCTCCACCAGGTGCCCCTGGGGCACCTCCACTTCCACCTCCACCTCCTGGGGGCATGCTAAAATCACAAGGACCAACAGGAGAAAAAGTTCACAGGGCTCCAGAGCTTGTGGAATTCTATCAATCATTGATGAAAAGAGAGGCCAAGAAGGAGGCTGCTGCTATGACATCTGCAGCACCTAATGTTGCAGCAGCTCGGAATAACATGATTGGAGAGATAGAAAATCGATCAGCGTTCTTACTATCTGTATGTGTGACCTTTCGAGATTCTACAGGAACTGACTCACTGCTGCACAACACTAGTCTTTTCTTGCTGCATCTACACTGTTTTAGAGATGGAAAATTATAGATAAGACAAAGCAAAAGAGGTATGGATTATGTCTATGCCTTATTTGAGATTTTTTGTGGCCTTTCAGGTCAAAGCTGATGTGGAAACCCAAGGTGATTTTGTTCAGTCATTAGCCACAGAGGTCCGCGCAGCTGCTTATACGAATATTGAAGACGTTGTGGCATTTGTGAATTGGCTGGACGAAGAACTGTCTTTCCTGGTATGTATCCCCACTTCATATGATGGAAATATTGTATTATGTTGATAATAAAGTTATAAATGATTGCATGTACTATAATCAGAGGCCAATTATGAAATATAATATTCTTGTGATGTTACCTTTGTCTGTTGACTATTCCTGATCTTTGGTTAGCTTTGTTAAGCATTGAAACCATTTCCCCTTCCAAATTTTTAATTGCATTTCTCCATTTGTCTTAACTTTGGAATCTTTCTTTTGCTTTTGTAACCAGACATGGAAATCTTTATGTAACATAAGTCTAATGCAATCTTGTCAATGAAAGCAAACTTTGAAAGTGGAAATGGAAACTTAAAATTTATTACAGAAAGTGAAAAAGAACTCTTACCCACCATTAAGAATTTAACTGACTGTGTTGATCATCTGATTTTAATGTATTCTGTTCATTGTTCTTGGGAACATTTTCTTTAATCTTGGACCTGAAACATTTCTTTGAATTGGATACTAGAAAGAACATGACAGACACTGTATCTGTGATCCATGGGTAATAACTCTGGTCACATTTCTCATCTAGGACATGGGTTCATTTCATATGTTGTATCTCATCACTATTCTCTTATAGCCAATGCTGTGAACTCTGTAATCTCATAGGTGTTACCTGTTTTATTGGATTTCTCTTAGTAAAACATTCCCTTTTTTAATTTTTTTTGTAGTGGTATATGCTTTAGATACTTATCTGCATCATAGCATGTACTTTTGAGTCACATTGACCTTTTTTTAGTGATCTGTGGACATGATTATAATTTTTCGTTCTTTTTTTTTGTTACTGACTGACCACGCGGAACTTTCATTTGCCTGTTGCATTTTGGTCTGGTGCTACTGATACATTAGCCATACTATGAGGTCTGTATGTCAGTTGGCTGTTAGTTTTAGCCTTTTAGGTAGAAATATGACTATCATTTTGTTTTGGGGAAGTCATTTCAAGAATGCATTCAGTAGAGGAACTTGGAAACATTTTTCCTCAGTTAGCAACTATGGTTGTGAAAGCATTTTATCATTGTCATCTGAAATGAGTTGCTATGCTACAGAATTGGAGTCTAAGAGAAACTAGTGATGCTCTCAAGTACATTTATTATTTGGTGTGATAAAAAGAGGTTTCATCCAAGTCCATTTCTCATTTGGTATGATAAATAAAGCTTTCACCCAAGTCCATTTCTTATTTGGCATGATAAATAAAGCTTTCTCCCAAGTCCATTTCTTATACAGGAAATAATATTGCAAAAAGTTGACATATACATCTTTGGACATGTTTATATGGCGATGGATCAAGAGCATAACAATTCATTCTGTAATGTGAAGATTACATTCTGAAAATGTTCAAAGACCATTCAAGATACATGTTTGTATGATGATCTGTTAAGAAATTAACAACTCATCATCTACTGTGAATATTATGCTCTGCAAGTGCACTGAAGATTATGTATCCCTTGCCATTACTTATTTGAGTTGTTCTGATCAAAAGATTAAATATAGTGGAATCTTTTTAGGAAAGATCTCATGGAATACCAAATGAAAATGTGTTTTTTGATTACATTTGATGGAACTCTTTCAATTGAATTGAGTTGAGATATGTAATAACAAGGGAGTGCTAGGAAAGTCATTGCTCAAGGATCTTAAATAAGCCTTCTTACCAAATTAGGAAAAACATGATAAGCACATGGCTGAAAATTCTGTATTGATCAGGCTGGGTATGATTAGTTCTATTCTATAGAGACCATACTCCTTTATGAAATCAATTTTATTGAAACTTTAAGGTCTTTAAGTCGAGTTTGGTAAAGATTTCACCAAGCTGTGAAGGGTCAACTATTTTTACCTGTGTCTTTTAATTCTTGCAAATCAATGTTTGTGATAATTAAGGGACTTCAATCTTATAATGGTCAAGTAATTTAATAAGATTGAAATGATGACTCACCAAGGTAAGAAGCTCCTTTCATGGTGATTGACTATATTATGAAGCTTCAACTTCTTTTTTTTAGTTAAAATATTGAGGAACTATTAAGGGGCCCCAGCCCAACAAGACATGCGTACATACTAAAATAAAAACTAAACTCCTGTCAAAACTCAAGCGAGGGTGCCAGTACCAAAGGAAAAGACATAAATGTCTGACAATCATCTTTTTCCTATGTGATCTGAGAACCATATGCCCTCTCTCAGGTTTTTTAGACTGCGACTTTTTGGAAAGCACTTCTGTCCAACCAATGTTTTCGTCTTCCTCCACAAATTCAGAAGAGGCAGGCAAACCCGAGAGGGACTGCTTTATCTGATCTAAATGTGATTTGCCAAGACCCCATTCTTCCACATTAGTCAGCCCAGATTGCCAAGAAATCTGTGCCATAGAGGCTTTTGAATGATTCAGATTAGGTTTCAAAAAAGACATATTTAGCAGAATTTTTTTACCAGAAGAAGACGTAGAGCCAGGAAAAGGATCTACATTGCCACCAGAAGAGTGCTCAGGCAGAAGCTTGTCATTCATCTTTTCTTGTTATTTACTCTCTGTAATTTCTAAAACTGGCTCTGCCGCAGATGTCTCCTTAACAAGATTCTCCGAGCTTGCCTTTGTAGGGCTATCCTTGTGAATCTCCCAGAAAGATGATAGCTCTTAAACTATCTTTTCCCATATTTGAATGCAACTTAGGAGTAGAACATGCCGAATCACCAGAAGAATTCCGTATTTGCTGGTTCACCGATAAATGTCCAATGCAAGCTCCTTTCCACCACGTTGCACTTTTCTCGATGAAGAAATTTTAGCAACTTTACAAGAGGCAGCAATATGCCCTACTAGAAAACATTCATGACAGTGAGACGACATATTTTTGTAATCAACGACTTGTTTCCATGTTTGCTACCCAACCTTCAACCAAACTTCTTCAGGCAACCCTTTTGATATATCTATTTCCACTTGAATATGAGCAGCTGTTGAGTGAATAAGACCATTGGTCACTAGATCAATGGATATAAATCTGTCCAAAGCATTTCCAATACTTTGAAAGCATGAACCACCCAGAATTGCAGGGGGAGATAAGGCAAATGAACCCAAATAGATATTCATATAACTGAAAATACCTCTGTGATAGGATTGGAATTTGGAAACCACGGCTTTAAAAGAAGAACATGGCTGTCTTAGAACTAGGGCCCTTTGCCTAGAATGAAATCCCTAATTTCCTTACATAGTAACACAAAAAACCCTTGAGGGCTGGGATAAATTTCAATAGCTCCTTTAAGATGTCATAGCCAAGTATTTGTTATCCAAGAATGCAAATTGACTAGACTAGGCCAGAAAGAATTAAACTTACATATTAGTGCATGCTTGGAGTACCTCTCTTCTTCAAACAATACATCTTTCTGTAGGGAAATAATTGGGTGAAGCCTAGAATAGGGTGTTATATCGATTTTCCTTTGTTGCTTTGAATATTAAGTCACCTGCGGCCCATAGGAAGGGTTAACATTGGCTTTGTGTGCCTAAGATAGATTATCCGGAGATCCATAAGCTCCAGCCATCGCCAGCCCCACATCTGGTTTATTCAAAGATTCCACCTCAATGATTCCTTTTTTTGCGGCTTGACACCTCGTGAACATGGGATCTCTTTGCAGAATCCAATACATTTTTGCTTGGTGTAACTGGAGCTGTGAGGCCGACAGCTACAGGGGATGAAGGGCCCAAAGCATCAGACAATAAAGCCCCATCAGAGATTATATTAACAATATTATTCTCTGTTGACCCTTTCTGCAGCACAGATGGAGATTCTGCTGCAAACAAGATTACGTTAGGGTTCTCAGGCTGCTAGGTGGGAAGCGGCATTTTGAAACTCTATTTTGATATCTCAAAAGTTTCATATATGCTATCTCTTCTTTTAAACTGCGCCCCTATCATGGGCTCATGAAGCTTCAATCTTATGCCAACTTCTTTTTCCATCTGCTCTCTATCATAATTAGTCACCCTGCTTTAGACATCACTGTGGTATGTGCCACTATACCTCATTAACATTTAATAGTTTGTTATAGTGAATGTTAATCAAGTCCTTGGTAATTAGTCTCTTCTTCTTTTCTTCCATGTACCCATCTCATCAATCATTTTTATTACATAGTGACGCCCTTCTAATCCTGTCCCTTAGCTAAAAATATCCCGTCTTATTTGATGGAGGGTGTATAAGAGAGATCTGAATATTATCTAAATAAAATATATTAACAAAATAATATCTTCCTCAAGTCTAGTTTTATTTCCTATTACACCCTCCATATTGACCTACTATTTAATCTGATAAGTGCAATCACAGATTAACCTTCAATCCATTTATTACAAAACAAATTTTCTCGTGCAATTTTAATCCTTATTTATTGCTTCTACTAAGCTACTGCTTGGTTGCCTTTAGTAAATCTCAATCCATGAGAAAAATGTACTGGTTGACCATTTCTATTTTTGAAAATTTCTCTTTATTATACAGAGATCCTCCTTTAATGCTCCATCAAAAATTAACCTGATGAAATCTGCCAATGCTGGAATCCACATTTTGTTAGTTAGCATGTCATTTCAATGCTCAAGAAATCTTAAAATTTGGAAATCAAATGTATGTTTTGCTCTCTATCAATGTTCAGTAAATCAGCCAATATATTTAAGAGTGAGCAAGCCCTTAAAATTCTTGTCATGCACGTACAATTCAAACCTATTGTGATTTGTAACATTTCCCCTCATAAACACTAATTCTTAATCTACCTGATTAATGATTTAAATTCTTAATATATTATCCATCATGGGAGAATTTTCTGTTTCAGCTTCACATGCCTTAATATATTCTTTTCAATCGTGTCTTAGTGTTAAGATCTTTTTATGAATAGTAATTGCAATCCAAATATTATTGTCATTTCCATTAATATTTTTATAACAATGTTATCATTATTATGGTTTGTTCACAAGTATATATTTTTGTGATCGAAATATCTCTAGTCTTTTCGTCTTATGCTCTTGTGCTCTAATTTTATCATTTTTAATATTTTATAGGGTGCTCGCTTGGTTTAATGTCTAGTCCTTTTTTGTTAGTATTTTCTATCTTTGTATTTCTGTAAGAATTAATGTTTCAACCATGCTAGATTTTGATTTTTTTTTTCGTTTAGCATTCCATCTTTCTTTTCTCTCCTCTTTTAAGAAGTGGGTTATGCAATCTAACCATAAACTTTTCCACTGCCTGGTGATGGATCAGGGAGTGTGATCTGTAACATTCTCCCCCCCCCCCCCCCCCCCCCCCCCCTTTTGATCTAAAAACTATTACACAGCTAAATTGAGAAGTGTACTAAATCACTATCATGGACTGTGGAAATACTGTCTCTAAGCAATCTCTTTCCTTTTTGCAGCAGCCCAAGAGTTTTTTACAGAGTTTTGTGCCTTCTTTGGATTTTTTTATTTTAAAATAATCTTTTAAAGAATCAGTTCTTGAAACAAATCTGACATTAGGAAGGTAATCCAGATACAAGAAAATATTCTTGTATCATATGTTCATAGGTGGCTGTAATATGGTTATCAGTGTGGTCATGCTAGAGAGTTCATTTCATGTTCATTGGCTGACAAGCTTGTTTAAATTTGTCTTAGGTTGATGAACGTGCAGTTCTGAAACATTTTGACTGGCCTGAGAGTAAAGCTGATGCCCTGAGGGAAGCAGCGTTTGAGTACCAGGATTTAAAGAAGCTAGAAACAGAAGTTACTTCATTTGTTGATGATCCAAAACTTTCATGTGATGCTGCTTTGAAAAAGATGTACTCTCTACTTGAAAAGTAAGTTTGCATGTTTTAGTTGTTTTATGACTGATAAAATATCTGAAACCTAAAGGAAAATAATTCCAATTTAACGTTTAAGAGGAAAATTTAGAAACAAGTCTGTAGTGAGAGGACTGCTATCTCCTGCAACCAATGGAAATGGTATGACAAATCATTACTTAAGAATTCACAAAATTTTCAGTCATTACCTGGGTCTTATTTGGTTTTCATTGCAGAGTTGAGCAAAGTGTTTATGCACTTCTTCGTACAAGAGATATGACCATTGCACGGTACAAAGAGTTCAGTATTCCTACCAATTGGCTGCTTGATTCTGGTGTTGTTGGCAAGGTATGTAATTTTTGGAAATTGGAAGCCATGCAGTCTTTATTGCATCTTGCTTGGAAAAGATACAGTAATTTTTACTTTGGTTTAAATGATACCATGACTTGTGTCTGCATGGATTTGAAACCCCAAATATATGCATGCTATGGATATATCTTTGTATTAGATGTTGAGTGACACCAATGCGGTTTGCATACAGTATCTTCTATCTACCCTCTGACTAATATAATATTGATAAAGAAATTGTTTCATCTAAGATTACTTGGCATCCACTTAAAACCATTGAATTGAAATAAGCATTCATGAAATCTTTGCCAAATGGTTTTGATTCAAGGACTCTGAATTCTTTGCTTGGATATTCTGGGTTTTAAGTTAGCCTTTCAAAATATCCTTTGATTCGTACATGGACATCATCTCGTAAGTGGCTGTAATTATGCATATTATGCAGGATAAATTGTTAACACACAATGCCAATTTGATGGCACGGTTATTCTATAATTCTTTTGAAGAAAATGTTTCACAAACCTATTGTGAATTCATTAATTTTGGATAGCCTTTGTTGTTGACGTAAGTTTATTTAACTTTTGATAGAATTTGATAATTTTTCTAAATGCTTTTATATGTGTTTCTTAATGATATTTTTGACTCTGTTTTTCCTAATTTCAATAAATTAAAAAGGTCTGTACTTAATGCATACATATACACATAGGTCTACACCAATTTGTCTACAGTTCTACTGTGTTGTGTGCATGTAACTATAGACTCTGTGTGTGTGTGTGTGTGTGATTAACATGATATAGGACTTAAATATGCATAAATCCATGGGCGAATTTTTGAGCTTTGTCGGTGCATCCTCAAATATAATCTCTGCATGGATTCTTGCAATTCACCTAAACATTTGTGTCAATGAATTGGAACATGTCTAGAAAAGAGGATCCTTATGTTTCAAGGAAAAGCCCACTTTGGGGCCTAGAAAGAAAAACAAAGGAATGGAAGCAATCCTCCATGAACCTAATAAGAGCAAATGCCACAGCCAAATAAAGACAAAAGAGAGTGTTGTACATGGGTTTGTTGATGTTCAAAAAGCAAACTAGAAATATTGGAGGTGAAGTGATTGGATTACTTACCTGGTTTCATGAGATAAAGGAACACAAATATTGGGAGGCTATTAATTTTTTAAACCACCTCCTGGTTCGAAATATAGAGTTGTTATTGAAAGTGTCAGTCCATCACTAATTCAACATATATCCTTGCCTCTGACAGGTTTTGCAAGCTGTGAACACTATTAATCGACATTGGAGACTAACAAGAAAAAAAGGGTCTGATTCTACTTCTTATTCCTGCTTACCTGCATGGATTGAACATCAGACAACTTTTTTTGTTTTTTCTCTATGCCAAATTAGAGTAGAAACTTCCTCCAACCGCTTTCTTCAACCATCAATAATGTCATCATAGAAAGCATTATATAATAACTCTTTTTCATTAGATGACCCATAATATTATTGATCATTGTTCTGATTGAGCACTTGTGCATCATTGTCAATCGCTAACGTCAAGGGAATAATAAGCTTCACCTATTGCTAACAATCTTCCAACTCTAGGTTTTATTGCGTCTAGGTTGTGCTTAAAATATTTGTGTCTCATAGAGTATACATGACTGCTCAGGGATGCTTGAATCAGTGGCATAAACTGTCTAGTTGGAAATGGGGGAAGTGATTGCCTAGCATAGAGAAATGATTTGACTATTGATTTAGTGATTCAAAATGGATAAGAAAACATGATGAATATGCAAAGACATCCAACTTTGTGCCTCAATATTGAAATCTTATAGTGAAGATAGAAAACACACAAAAAATTGAGTCACGGAAGAAGGATTGGATGGCTATTGCATGAACAAACTGCACTTGTGCCATTGAATTGATTTTGTAAGGGTGTTTGGACCTTAGAAGACATTATAAATGTGCAGGGCCATATTGGGAGTGAAGAATCACTCAAAGTAGATGGGTTCAACCCTTTCAATCTGTCACTAATGAAATTCAGTCGAGAAAACTGCGGTCATCTTGAACCCTTCCAAATCATAGAAGCAAAAAATGGGAATAAAACATGATTAACTATGTTTAAATGACCCTTGGGGCCTGGGCCTGGGTCAAACCTGGGTTTTTTTGGGGAAAAAACGCAGGTTATTGAATAACCTGAATTTTTCTGACATTTTTTCCTATTTAAAAAAAAAAAACTGCAGTTTTTTAGGGTTTAGGGATTAGGGTAAAGTTTGCCATTTTTTTCCCATTTTAAACCATCTAATTGAGTTCTATTTACACTTTCAGTTCACCATGTCAATGCCATGTACATGTAATGCTACTATGGTCCAAATACAGCAATGTAAAAATGTGACAGGTGTAACCCATGCAGAACTGATCATCAACTGATCGTTCAGGGGCAACAGAGAATTGGCAGGGGTTGAAATCCCACTGGGTCTAGTTGGATTTTTTTTGACACCTGCAAAACCCAACATCAATGACCCTTGGCAACAAAGAAAGGTACCTCTTTCCAATAATGTTCTACTTGATCTCCCTAGTTTTTGCCTAGGGTAAAAGGCACTTGAAATGACCCTTGGACCTCTATTAAAATATGTAATGAGCTCTATGTTGAGCATTTAGAGAGTTAGCATTAACTGTTTTTGAGTGTCAATATTATAGGTCTTACAAGTTTGATTTTACAGAACACAAAGTAGTTGGCTGCAATAGGATAGTTTGATTGAACCCACAATAGTCCAAGGTGCTCCACTGGGATCCAGCTTTTGTATTTTGAATTGCTGATTTGCAGATTTTAATGGAAGATAAGAAAATCAACGCATTTCCATTCTGAAGTTTTCCTACACTGTGCTTTTCTAGGATAAACAAGGTGCTATGTGATGTTTTTTTTGGTGTAGCTTCACTCATTTCCATATTTTTGTAGTCCTTTACTTTGCTGCTCTGTTCTTTTAATTTGTTTTAGCAAGCAACTATATGTCTGCAACTTCATAAGAAAAGCACCTAGTAGTCTTAACTTCATTTTCAGTTTTAAGCTAGTATGAAATGTGTATTGGTCAATTTTATTTTTGAATGTCCAAAACAATTGCAAATCATATTGGTTCCATAGCTACTATTCTTTGGATTGTGTGTGTTCATTTTCAAGTTTACACTCTTGACCCAATTGGGGAAAAGTAAATGTTGGAGAAAATGAATCATACCCAAACAATAATAAGTAGCCTACTAAAATGCTTGGCCATGAAGAGGGCTGGTAGCTTAGTGGTAGAGCATCCTAGCATGTACATGGGAGGTCCCATGTTCAAGTCCTAGCTGGTCAATGGAAAGTAACATGGTATAAGAACCGGCTTATGGAGCCTAGGAGCACTGAGCACTGAAGTGTGGCTCAAGGGAGGTGTTGGAGAAAATGATCCATACCTAGATTGAGTAAGGAGCCTACCAAAATGTTTGGTCACAAAGACGATTTGTAGCTCATTGGCAAAGCATTCCAACATGTGCATGGGAGGTCCTACCTGCAACCGTTTGTGATGCAAGAGCATCCGGGTGAACGGGCGATCCAACATCAACCAAAAACAGTTGCAGGTTTAATTTTCCTTTTGTTTGGTTTGTTTGGCTTTCTAATGGCATTTCTCGACATTGGATGTGATTGGTACAGTCAAAATTGCAAAGATTTCAGTTTAAACTGATTTCAGTCACGACACACATTTGGCAGTTTTGTTAAAACAATTGTTCAGCGAGATTGGTGAAGTTTCGTGGCGAATCCTTGCACAGACAAATTGTTAGAAGCATCCCTGAATTATTGAAGAAGGTTTCAAAGTCAAGCGCTTTCTGGTTTTTGAGATTTAATGATTTTCTGACTTGTGTTGGTAAATTGGCGAAAGCTTAAAATTTTGAATTCTGTAGCACTTGAGGCCAAACGGTTTGGTGGAGGTCTTAGGACTGCTGAGATGCTTATACCTGTCCGTTTTTGCGAGGTTTTGAGCTCTTGGTGAAAAGTTATGGCCGAAGTTGGTTTTTGAGCTTCATGACCATCCTGTCGTAGCTGCATAAGTAAGCTGAGTCACAATATGGAGGTTGATACATTCTCAAGCTGTTTCATCCAAGCACAATATTCTTACGGAGTTAGAGATATTTGCATACTTGCTAGGCAGAATATTTGGGACTCACTGTAGTGGCACTCCTCTGGCATTTCGGGTACCATGCTGTTGGGCATGGGCTTCGAATTTGAAAGATGTAAAACCAAAAGTTTGACTTAGTAGGAGTGAAACTTCTAACAATTGGTGATCAAATGTTTCAATGTTTAATCCTCCTATTCAATAGTGATATTGGAATTATTCACAATGCACTTCTTGATGAGTTACGGAGAATTAATGGTACTACAGTAACAAAACATCTAGCCATGATTCTATCACAAAATGATGACAAATCACATCGAATGAGTTATATACAATAGATGGGAATGCCAGTTTTGGAAAGCATAAGCAGTTCTTTACTGATGGAAACCTCTTTGAAGGTTGACATTTCTAAGAGCTTTAACGTCGAAGTCTTGGGACATGTTATTGATATATTTATGGGGAATCTACCATAATACAGGACAATAGCCATTCACAATAGACCTGATATCAGCAGTGGTTCCATGCTGGCTAAGAACAAGTAAAGACCTTAAAAGCTTGCTCGAGGTTTTCATTAAAGCCTCGCCTCTTATGTCTCAACATCGCATATTTTGCTATTGAAACGCATAGCAAGGTGATAAAGATGATTTTGTTCTTGCATTAATAAGTTAAATGAAATACATTTCATAAGATAAAAATCGTGGCTTAGGGAAGTCAAAACGATTGGATGGTATACCAAATAGGAAGGCGTTGTCTCATTTTCCCTGCCCTATTCCCATCGATTCAGACTTCCTTTTTAGATGTAAAAAGACCAAACCATTGATGAAAAAGGCGGCCCCAACAACAGAAATAGAGAACATGTCAGTGAAAACCGCTGCAAGAAAGCAACATGAAGGGAGTTCAAACAAGGAGAAAGGAATCGAGTGCAGATTTCTCAAGGTAGAGGAGGAAGAGTGCAGCCTTGGTGAAAGAAATAGAGTGCCCAAATGGAAATGGATCGCTTCATGAAGAGGCATCAATAGTGACCACCGATGGGAAGAAAAGAGGCTGCCAAATAGATAAAGCGAAGAACAACCATTGTATGGAAGAGGACAGCAGGAAAGAGTGAAGAAGATTATAAGTGTATAGCAGAGTGTTCGCTGCCACGACAACCAATAAGTGAAGAAAATACAGAGAACTTGTAGGGATGAGCTATGATGTAGAGAGTGGACATGGAAGGCTACAAATGCCTTTTTGAGTTTGTTTGTTCATTTGTTACATATTTGTTTTAAGTGGAAATAAATAAAAACAATTTTATTGTTGCGATCTTGTATTAGATTTGGGCAGAGCATTACCCGTGTAGTGTATTTGTGAAAGAGTTGTGTTTTTGTCAAGAAGGGAGTTCCTTTTTGCGTCATATGGTATCAGAGCGGGTAGTCTTGAGACTGTAGAAGATACACCAGGACTTGCGGGAGAGTGAAGCAGTTGTGGAGAGCTCGTGTGAGGATTGTTGCAGGTAGAGAAGCCTTGAGCAATCAAAAGCTAGGAAGCTGCGAAGGAAAGTGTTTTGCAGATTGCAGAGCGTGGGATGTGTATGTGAAAGATTGCAGCGATAGATGAGATGTGGATATACTTGAGGAAGCCTGTGATATGGGAAGGTTGGAGGCAGTATCAAGAGCGAAAGACTGTCGAGATGATGGTTGATGTAAGTGCAGGATTTGATAAGTTGAATGAGAGATTGGATAGAATTGAAGCAAGGCAACGTGGAGAAATTGTCAAGCATGACAAAGGTCAGAGTGATGAGTTTGCAGCGAAGGCATGTCATGAGGAAGGCATGAAAGGAAAGGATGAGGAAGATGAAGAATTGCATGCAGCAGTAGTGGCCGAGGATGACAAAGAGGATGCAAGTGCAGAGAATGTAGTTGTTGCAATGGTGGAATGCCAAGAGGTTACAACAGTAGAGCATGGCGAAGATGATGATTTGTTAGCACAAATTTTGGTGATAGAAGAGGAGTGGCTTGAGAAGATCGCCGATGAGGATGAGAGAATGGATGTTGCAGCAACAAAAGAAGAGGTAAATTTTAATCCTTTTGAATTCAGTGATGAGGAAGTTGATATGAAATTGCATATTGTTGAGATGAATAAGGAGTTAGTGCAAGTAGATAGAGAGAGAGATCATATAGTTGCAGATTGGTATGTGAATGCTGCATATTTGTATATGGAGGTTGTTGAAGATAGTGTAGGTGAAACTTGGTGGAGGTGGTCGGTTTGTGGTGGGTTGGATCCCACGAAGGAGGAGAGGAGAGTAGGGAGAATTTGGCGGAGGAGGACGATACATGGTGGATGTGAATCCACGAGAGGAGAGAGGAAGATGACAGTTGTTTCGGCATGGTGCTGGAAAAAGAGGAAGAAGAATTGATCTTGTGCACTTATCCCAGCGACGGAGTTCCCTGCAACCTGAAAGGGTAGTCCGACTACTCAACACTACTTTTGTGAACCTATGCTCACAAACTTTCTATCCGGCGTGTCTAATGCAGGAGCATTCGGGTGAATGGGCGATCCGGCATCAACCAAAATAGTTGTAGGTTTAATTTTCCTTTTGTTTGGCTTTCTAATGCATTTCTCGGCATTGGATGTGATTGGTACAGTAAGAATTGCAAAGATTTCAGTTTCAATCGATTTCAGTTATGACAAATATTTGGCAGTTTTGTTAAAACAATTGTTTAGCGAGATTGGTGAAGTTTCGTGGCGAATCCTTACATAGACAGATTGTTAGAAGCATCCCTGAATTATTGAAGAAGGTTTTGAAGTCGAGTGCTTTCTAGTTATTGAGATTTAATGATTTTCTGACTTGTGCTGGTAGATTGGCGAAAGCTTAAAATTTTGAATTCTGTAGCACTTGAGGCGAAACGGTTTGGTGGAGGTCTTAGGAATGTTGAGATGCTTATCCCTGTCCATTTTGGCAAGGTTTTGAGCTCTTGGTGAAAAGTTATGGCCGAAGTCGGTTTTCAGCTTCATGACCATCCTATCACAGCTGCATAAGTAAGCTGAGTCACAATATGGAGGTTGATACATTCTCAAGCTGTTTTATCCAAGCACAACATTCTTATGGGGTTAGAGATATTTGCATACTTGTTGGGTAGAATATTTGGGACTCACTGTAGTGGCACTCCTCCGGCATTTTGGGTACCATGCTGTTGGGAATGGGCTTCGAATTTGAAAGATGTAAAACCAAAGTTTGACTTAGCAGGAGTGAAACTTCTAACAATTGGTGATCAAATGTTTCAATGTTTAATTCTCCTATTCGATAGTGATATTGGAAGTATTCACAATGCACTCCTTGATGCATTACAGAGAATTAATGGTACTACAGTAGCAAAGCATCTAGCCATGGTTCTATCACAAAATGATGACAAATCACATCGAATGGGTTATATACAACAGATGGGAATGACAGTACTGGAAAGCATAAGCAGTTCTTTACTGATGGAAACCTCTTTGAAGGTTGACATTTCTAAGAGCTTTAATGTCGAAGTCTTGGGACATGTTATTGATATATTTACGGGGAATCTACCATAATACAGGACGATAGCCATTCACAACAGACTTGATATCAGCAGTGGTTCCATGCTGGCTAAGAACAAGTAAAGACCTTAAAAAGTTGCTTGAGGTTTTCATTAAAGCCTCGCCTCTTATGTCTCAACATTGCATATTTTGCTATTGAAATGTATGGCAAGGTGATAAAGATGATTTTGTTCCTGCATTAATAAGTTAAATGAAATACATTTCATAAGATAAAAATTGTGGCTTAGCGAAGTCAAAATGATCGGATGGTATACCAAATAGGAAGCCGTCGCCTCATTTTCCCTGCCCTATTCCCATCGATTCAAACTTCCTTTTTAGATGTAAAAAGACCAAACCATTGATGAAAAATGCGGCCCCAACAGCAGAAACAGAGAACATGTCAGTGAAAACCGCTGCAAGAAAGCAACATGAAGGGAGTTCAAACAAGGAGAAAGGAATCGAGTGTGCAGAATTCTCAAGGTAGAGGAAGAAGAGTGTGGCCTTGGTGAAAGAAATAGAGCGCCCAGATGGAAATGGGTCGCTTCATGAAGAGGCATCAAGAGTGACCACCGATGGGAAGAAAAGGGGCTGCCAAATAGATCAAGCGAAGAACAACCAATGTATGGAAGAGGACAGCAGGAAAGAGTGAAGAAGATTATAAGTGTATAGCAGAGTGTTTGCTGCCAAGACAACCAATAAGTGAAGAAAATACAAAGGAGAACTTGTAGGGATGAGCTATGATGCAGAGAATGGACATGGAAGGCTACAAATGCCTTTTTGAGTTTGTTTGTTCATTTGTTACATATTTGTTTTGAGTGGAAATAAATAAAAACAATTTTATTGTTGCGATCTTGTATTAGATTTGGGCAGAGCATTGCCCGTGTAGTGTATTTGTGAAAGAGTTGTGTTTTTGTCAAGAAGGGAGTTCCTTTTTGCGTCAGTTTGAGTCCTAGCTGGTCCATGGAAAATAATAGAGTATAGATGAAGGACGATTACTAACTTTGTAGTAAGAGATCTTCACAAAGAGGTCAAATAAGGAAGTAAAAGAAAGCATGGAACATTTATAGCTAGAGGATTGGCATGAAGAAAAGTTTCTTAAGCTTGGATTCACTATTGCAAAGCATCTTTTAATCTATGGGTAAACTTGATTAATTGGAGGGGTGGATGATAGCTTTCAATAGTAAGCTTGGAGTTCCCTTAGTTTTCTAAAGCTACATTTTGAGGCAAAGGAAGAGCATCCCAAGCAAGGGGAGGAGCAGACTGTGGACAAACATAAAGAGAAAGACAAATCCCAAATAGGAGAGGGTTCAAGCAATACCTTGCCACAACTACTATCGAAGACAAATTTGAGGTGGAAATTTAGCCCTATAAAGATTGAGTCGATATGGAAAAGCTTAGCAATTGGTGCCTGCAGCTTGAGGCATATTTCAATGTTCACCAGGTGAGGAACAAAAGATTGCATTTGCTCTTTTGAAATTGACTAGGGTGGGAAAGTTATGCTAATGCATTAGTCACTGGCTAAGTTGCTGGTTTGAGTATGGGGTCAGATATGGGTTCGGGGTTTGGGTTAGCTGGTATGGCATTTTTTCTCAGGTTCGATATGGCTGGGTTCAACCTTATTATATATATTAATTTTTTTGTACATATTTATTATTTAATATTATATTATATATAATATTATAAACTTATAAAGTAAATTCAACACCATGCGGTGGCAAATAGATTTAAGCGCTGAGTGAGTACCCATTTGGACAACTGAAAAATATTAATTGACTAGAATAAGAATATTCCAAGTAGTTATTTTTCTTCTTAGGGAGGGTACTGTTGATGTGTTTTTTATGCACAAGGCAACATGCAGAATAAAATACTAAGTATTCTATCCTCTCTTGAACAAAGTCTCTCAAAGGCTAAACTTTGTGATCCAGTGAGACAACTCCAAGGTTCATTATTCGTGATTTGCAATGGATAGACTCAGTAGTTTGATGTGATATGCTGTTAACACAAAGGGACTTACGCTGGATTTACTTCTTCACTCACTCGACTTATTACTCCTTTTGATGGATGGAAACCTCCTAATTCCACAATTGGATGATATTGCGAGAGTTATAACTACGATTACAAATAAAGAAAAAAAAGATAAGGGTTGAGAGAGAATCTATGCTACTCCTAAGGACAATGAGATAATGAATGATGCCAAGATAGACAAATTCCTTCATAACAAGCACCACTTTGCCATGATGAATTCAACAACTACGTAGAACAAGTGCAATCTCCCAAGGATGACTAAGGATTTTCATATTGCAAACACAAATTCAAGTACCCTCAGCTGGCGCAACTTGAACAAGCATCAACAATCGAACTATTGCAATAAGTTGAGGTTCAGGCTAACTTTGCACAATGACTTGCCAGTGACAAACCATCAAAAGTATGAACCTAGGAATTCATCAAATATCTTCACACACATTCACTATATCAATAAACTTTCTAATATTATTCTACTTCTACTTGGAAACACATCTAGATTATCTTCAAGAAATAAGAAACCATGCAATGTTCCAAAACAACACAATTGTCACCAAACTTCAATGAGAAATGTATTAATCTTGGAAGTGATTACAACAATTTCAAGTTCTCTCCTACAACCTTTGAAGAGCTTCCTCTTGTAGACAACAAAATAATAGTTTAAGTAAACAAATATTGTAATTAGTTGTCGGCATCAACCACAACTGGAAGAAAAACACTCTGTCCATAGAAAATGGACGTAAGAAGTTTGTCATTGACTTGAGGACACAAACCGTCAGTGAAGAGTTGGCGTCAGATTCTGACTCGGATGGAGGGGACTCGACAGAAAGTGGGAAAGGGCCGATGGAGCCCGATGATGAAGGGGTGCTGAAATTACAGGAATGCTTAGAAGACGAGACAAATTCATTCAGTGGGCTATTCCATTGGCAGATGGAAGATTACGAGTTTTTCCCGCCACAATGCAACATGATTTCAATAAAAGAAATGGGTGAAAGCTCGGGAATGACGAATGAACAGAAAGACGACGGTGAAACATTGGAACGGACAAGTGATCAGGGGAAGGAAGTGGCCCACATGTTCCCAGCAGCATATGGGGAATATAAGGAAGGGAATGCAGAAGTAGACAGCATGCCGGCACATCAGTTTGAACCGGAAAGGAAGATTATGTACGAAGAGCCAGTAACGAAGAGAATTAATCTCGGCGAGGAATGCAACCCAAAGATAATTCTGGCCGGCGACGACTGGAATCCAGTACTCAAGGCAGCGTTCAGAATCTTTCTAGAGTACAAAGATGTGTTTGCTTGGACCTACAAGGACCTGAAGGGGATACCACCAGAACTGTGCGTCCACAGAATTCCACTCATACCAGGAGCACGCCCAGTACGGAAAAGGCCATATCGCATGAATAAGAACTACGCGGCAAAAGTATAGGAGGAAATTGAAAAAATGCTTGAGGCAGGAATAATATTTGAGGAAGAAACGAGTGAGTGGGTGTCACCGATTGTAATATCACTTAAGAAGGAAGGGGGACAAATCAGGATTTGCGTGGATTTTAGATGTCTCAATGCAGTAACAATCAAAGATCCTTTCCCCATCCCATTCACAGACTCCATTTTGGAAGAAGTGGTCGATTACGAAATATATTCCTTTATGGACGGATTTTCAGGGTATAATCAGATCAACATCGCCGAGGAAGACAAACTGAAGACAACATTTGTGATTGAAAACGGGGTATATGCATACAACCGGATGTCGTTCGGTCTGTGCAATGCACCAGCCACCTTTCAAAGGATTATCCTACACATATTTGACAAAATGTCGGTGGGAAACTTCAAAGCATTCCTCGATGACTGGTCAATTTACAGCGACCAGCAGACACACCTCAAAGCCCTCACAGAGTGCATGGAGCGTTGCAGGGCCGCACAGTTGGCCTTAAACCCGAAGAAGTGCCGGTTCATGGTGTCACAAGGGAAACTTCTTGGCCATATAGTATGCCAAGCAGGACTAAAAGCAGACCCGGACAAGATTCGGGTAATTGTAGAAATGGAGGCTCCAGGAGATGTCAC
Organism: Cunninghamia lanceolata; assembly: GCA_027924645.1. NCBI lineage: Eukaryota > Viridiplantae > Streptophyta > Pinopsida > Cupressales > Cupressaceae > Cunninghamia > Cunninghamia lanceolata. The sequence goes on along the minus strand of BSBN01001482.1, from coordinate 13,038,176 downwards.
CGGAGTAAAGTCTTTTCTCGGCCATGTCGGTTACTACCGGAGATTTATCAAAAATCTTGCTCAGGTATCTCACCCATTGGACATGTTGACAAGGAAAGGGGTGCAGTTTGTATGGTTGGAAGAACAACAGAAAGCATTTGAAGAACTAAAGACAAGACTCATCAGTGCACCTATTCCAGCCTATCCAAACTGGGACAAGGAATTCCACGTGCACATGGATGCATCAAACTTTGCAATTGGTGCCACTCTTGCATAGGTAGGATCTCATGGTTTGGATCATCCAGTGTACTTTGCCAGTCGGTTGCTCTCCAAAGCGGAACGGAATTACAGTACTACGGAAAGGGAGGCTTTGGGAATGGTCTACTTCGTACAAAAATTCAGGCATTATCTCTTGGCAACACCATTCACTTTTTATGTGGATCATCAAGCCCTAATGTACCTGGTCAACAAACCGATTATTCAAGGCAGAATCAGTAGATGGTTGTTACTTCTGCAAGAATTTACTTTCACCATTATTGTACGGCCAGGTAAAAGCCATGTAATTGCCGACCAGCTCTCAAGGATCAAATCAGGAGAACCGGGAGATGGGGTCAATGAAGACTTCCCGGATGCCCACCTATTCCAAATAGCTGCCCTACCGCCATGGTACGAGAAAATTGGTGAGTACTTGTCCCCTTCAACGTTTCTGCAAGAAATGTCTACACGTGAACGACGGAAGATTGCACTAAAGAGTAAGACATTTCAACTGATAAACGGGCTGCTCTACAAAATGGGGCCCGATCAAATTCTCCGAAGCTGCGTAATGGAAGAAGAGATAAGGGGTGTGTTGATGATGTTTTCTTGACAACAACAACATTAGAATAAAACACCAAGTGCTCTATCCTCTCTTGAACAAAGCGTCTCGAATGCTAAACTATGTGATCAAACAAGAACGCTCCAAGGTTCCTTATACGTAATTTGCAACGGATAGCCTCGGTGGTGTGATGTGATTTGCTGGTAATCACAAAGGGACTTACGCTGAATATGCTCCTTACTTCATTCAAACATGTACTCTTTCATTATGAAATGGAGCTTCTTCTCATCAACTACGAAAAGAAAAGGCAAAAGGCAAGGGTTAAGAAGGCTAATCTAAAGACAATGACATGATGAACGATGCTATGATAGACAAATTCCCTTAGAAAACCAAATTTCACTTCGCCATGACGAGCAACAACTACATGAAATAGGTGCAATCTCCAAGGGATAAACCAAGGATTTTCATATCGTTGACACACTCCAAAGTACCCACAGCTGGCGCAACTCGAAGGAGCATCAACAATCGAACTATTTGCAAGATGTGGTTCAGGCTAACTTTACATGATGACTTACCATCGACAAGCCATCAAAAGTATGAACCAACGGGAATTCATCAAATATCATTGCATATATCCATTACATCAATGAACTGTATCTACTTTATCATCTAAACTACTTGGAAACACATCTCCGTCATATTCAAGAACTTGAAACCTTGCTAACATTTCAAAGCCACAAGATCACCATGCAAAACAACAACAATGAGCTTGTATTACTTTTGAAGTATGTCATTACAACAATCTCATGTCTCTCTTCATGACTTTGAAGAGCTCCCTCTCTACTCTACTCCTACTTGATCTCTACTTCTAATCTCTAATCTCCTATTTATTCCCCATATCCCCTTCTCTCATACAAATGAGAAGAATGAGCCTTTTATAGACTCCATAAATTACATGAAGGGCCAGGATTGATTTGACAATCAACGGCCAAGATTGAGACAACAAGGCAGTTTGTTACAAAATTTGCTATTTTTAGAACATGAAAGAGGCAATGAAGGCACGTTTCCCAATGTGATAAGCATCTTTGGAGCATCTCTATGGTGGGCCCTCTTACATGGTAGAATGCGATTGGCTTGATGATGTGTACGTGCCACCTCAACATCTTTGAATGAACTAGTGTGATTCACTTCATGTTCACTTTACTTAGAATATTTTCTTCTTGTTGTCTTGATGTAACTCATGGATCGCTTTGATGATCATGCTCATCTCTCATCTTGTGATGTTGTTGTGCTTGTGCAGGATCATGCCTCTGGACAGTTGCATGGACTCACGGTGTAGACTAGTGCCTGATGAGAGTTCTTCTTGTCTGGCACATGATATGTGAGCTTCTGGATAATGACCTCCTTCAAGATGTGCGTGGTGAAGTGACAACCTTCCACTGATCCTCACCTCGAATGGATGATGCTCTTGATGATGAACTACACTTGTAACCTTGATCATCTTGAACTAGCTCCCCTCCACATGGCATTATATCTACGAAGTCTTCAAAGTAAAATGAACTTGATGCAGGAGCTCTCCTCCATGTGGTGATGATGATGAACTTGGGCAATGTTCCTCAGCCTTCCAAACTTCTCATGTATGAGCTCTCGCTATTCACCTCCTTGGATCCTCCATCACCTACAAGAAGAAACACATCAAATTAAGACTTGATATGAAGGATTTTCAATAACAAATTACATTCAACTTATGCATGTGGGATTAAAAAAATGACATTTCAAAACATATCCTTTCGCATGAAATCCATGCCTAAGTGCCTAGGCGGGTTTAGAGGGACAGTATGGATTATTTGATGTGAATTCCATGTCAAGGTGTGAAATCCGCCCAGGCTGGGCGGGTTTAGGGGTGTCATCCGGAGAGTGTCTTGTGAATGACATGACATTGTCCAGGCAAAGTGCTCAAGACCGCCTAGCATGGGCGGGATTGGAAGAGGTGTAAGGAATTTTCATCACTTAAGCATTTTTAGCTTGGTTTTGACAACTTAAAGAGTTCTTTACTTGTTTCATTGAGAGTTTATCCTCCTTTGAATGCTATGTAATTCTTGAAGCATGGGCGGATTTAGAGTGAGTGCATGGAGTGAATGGTGTGGAAGACATGCATGATGGTGGGAGTCACTTGACAAGGCGGGTTTGGAGGGTGTGTATGGAGAGTATGTTGTGGAAGAGGCGACATCATCCAGATGAAGGGCTCAAGGCCGCCCAGCATGGGCGGGATTGGGAGGCTAGTAAGGATTTTCACCTCATTTGAGATTCATTCCCTTCATTTGATAAGGCTTTTCTATCAACTCCAACACTTAGTGAAATCTTGAGATGCTCATGAAGTTGAAAGACACAACTTGGATGTTGGGTGATGATGTCCACTTGTCATGGTGAAAACCGCCTAGGAAGGGCGGGATTAGAGGTGACCTTTGGACTTTACCTTAAAATACCTTCCAACTTATGAACTTTCATCAAATCTTCATAGGTCTTCTACTTGAGCGGGTTTAAGGTTGATGTCTGGAGAGTGTGTTGTGCAAGAGGTGAAGTTGTCCAAGCATAGAGGTCAAGGCCGCCTAGCATGGGCGGGTTTGGAGGGTATGTGTGGACAATTTCATGTGGAAGGTGACATTGTCCATGTGAGGAGTCTAAAGCCGCCTAGAGAATGACCTTTGGATTTTTCAACTTAAAACAACTTTGCACTTGCTCATTTCACCTTTGACATGTTCATCTTCATTATTACATTGATTTATACTTGCAAATTTATGGTTTTCACCCCTAAGCGGCTTTAGGAGTGTTGTCTGGAGGATGTCATGTGGAAGGAGATGAAGTTATCCAGACATAGAGCTCAAGGCCGCCTAGCATGGGCGGGTTTGGAGATGTAGTGTGGATTTTCAACATTTAATGACCATTCCTCTCCTCATGAAGTCCCTTCTCTTGAACTTGCCTAAGACTTAGCCATTTTGAGATGTTTATGAAGTGAGAAGGCAAACTTGGAGATGTTAGGTGATGATGTCCATTTGCATAGGTGAAGTCTACTTAAGAAAGGTGGAATTGGAGTGTTTGCATGGAGAGATGTATGTGAAGACATGAATGAATCCAAGACCCCTTCTTGAGACCGCCTAGGAAGGGCGGGTTTGGGCACATGGTGTGGATTCTCTGTCTATAACATCTTTTCCTAACCTTGATGATCTCCCAAACTTGTCCTTGTATGACTTAGTGTTGGTGAATGATTGATGGAAGTCAGAAGACAAATTTGGAATGTTTGATGAACCCTATCCACATATCAAGGTGAAATCCGCCTAGGCTAAGTGGTATGGAGGATGTTGAGTGGACGATATAATCCCTTTAAACTTGCCTTGTCCTCCCTTAAGGATTTCCACTTATCATTAACTCACCCTTGCAACTTATGACATTCTTCACCTAGGGCGGGTTTGAGCATGTTGAGTGGAGAATATCAGGTGAAAGGTGACACTATCCACAGACACCCCTTGAGGCCGCCCAAGTAGGGCGGCTTTGGAGATACCCCTTGGATTTGCTTTCAAAATGTCTCAAGAACGTTCAATCTTATGCATTTTCATCCAACCTACATGATCTCTTTTGTACTTGAACTCAAAATATTTCAAAATCTGATAAGTCTCTTCCTTGAGCGGGTTCGACTGAGTTGTATGGAGAGTGTGATGTGCAAGTGATGAAGGTGTTTAACCCTGGAGCTCAAGGCCACTCATGTGAGGCAGGTTTAGGAGTATGATGTGCATTTCAACACTTAGAAACTTCTTAGCCTCTGGACTTGACTCTCTTTCCCTTGTGATATCATCTTGATCATTCTCGTCTAACGACCTTGCAAATTGCATTGTCCTTCATCTTGGGCGGATTATGAGTAAGTGTTTGGAGAATTTCATGTTCTAGGTGACATAGTCCACAAGGGGCTCTTGAGGCCGCCCAGGTAGGGCGGGTTTGAGGGTGTAGTGTGGATTTTGGCACTTAAGAACTTCTCACCCCTTGAGCTTGACTCTAACTTACCTCTCCTTGGCATTCCTTGATCAGACAAACCTAATAGTGTGTGTTACCTTTCATCCTGAGCGGTCCTAGAGAGAGTGCATGGAGGATTTCATGTGTTTGGTGATGGAATCCACAAAGACCCCTTGAGGCCGCCCAGGAAGGGCGGGTTTAAGGGTGTCCTTTGGATTTTGCCTTAAAACTTACTTGATGTATTCAAACCTCCAAGTTTTTCATTCAAACTTCATGATATTCCAATGCTTTGTGGTTAAAAGACTTCAAAACTTAATACTTCCTCCAAGGGCGGGTTTAGGGATGTTGTCTGGAGAGTTTCATGTAGAGGAGGTAAAGTTGTCCATAAGACCCTCTTGAGGCCGCCCAAGTAGGGCGGGTTTGGAGGTAGCCCTTGGATTTTGACTCCTAAAGCATTCTAAAACCTTCAAATTTCCATCAATCTTGATCACCTTCTGATGTTTTGCATTGAAACACTTTGAATTTTACACAATCTTACCTAGGGCGGGATTGGAAGCACTGTCTGGAGAGTATCATGTGGTGATGATGACAATGTCCATGTGACCATGGTAAAGCCGCCCAGGAAGGGCGGGTTCAAGAGTGACACTTGGAATATTGCCTATCATCCACTTGACTTCACTCAAACTCATAAACCTTACTTACAGATCACCATACCTTAGTGTTTTGTACATGAAAACCTCAACACTTAACCATTTTTTCTCTAGGGCGGTTTTGGGAGCAGTGTGTGGAGAATTTCATGTGACAGGCAACATTGTCCAAGACCCCTTCCTGAGGCCGCCCAGGGAGGGCGGGTTTGGACATGACCCTTGGATTTTCATCTTAAAACTCACTTAATCCTCTCAAACCTTCACATCTCAGTACTCCATGCATGCAAAACTTCAACACTTAACCATTTTTCCCTGTAGGGCGGTTTTGAGTGCAGTGTCTGGAGAAATTGATGTGACAGGAGACATTGTCCATCACTGCCTCATGAGGCCGCCTAGGTAGGGCGGGTTGAGAGGTGATGCATGGATTTGCACTTGAAACTACATTCAAACTCCTCCAAATGGACTCTCTTTATAATTTGATCATCATCCAAGCACTTGGAGCTCAAAACACTTGACAATTTATTCCTAGGGCGGATTTGGAAGTACTGTCTGGACAAGTGCATGTGCTTGACGTTGAATCCATGACCTTGTGCCAAGGCTGCCCAGTCTGGGCGGGTTTGGAGGTGAGGCATGGAGTTTTCATCAAAATCTTAGTTTTTGACTCCATCATCACTTCCTAACTCCCTTTAATCAACAAAAGCTCGTGAAAACATCCTAATTTTCCCTGGGCGGTTTTGAGGGTGTTGTCTGGACAAGCTCTCCTGATGGTGAAGACACTGTCCAAGAGGACCTTGTGAGGCCGCCCAGTCTGGGCGGGTTTGGACAGTACCCTTGGATTTCTTGCCTTAGTCAAATTTTGCATTTCCTGAGTGGAAGTATATTGAAAATATGTTTAAGTATAAGTCAGCTATTGAGTTTCTTATACTTTAAATATTTATCAATATACTTCCAGGATGTTTGAGATAGGTCCTGGATCCATAGGACTTAGCATGCAGATTCTAGATTTCTGAGGATCCACCAGATTTCAGACTTAGTCATTTTTTCAGGATTTTTAGGATATCAGACTTAGTCATTTTCAGGGTCTCAGTGACATGCATCAGGATGAAGGCATATAGACCTTTAGCAAGAAACTGTTGAGACTTGGATACACAACACTATCAAAATCCTACAAGCTCAGAGGAAAACTAAACCTAAAGCAAAACAAGGACAGAAAGCAAGAAAAAAAAAGGGGGTCCCCATTTGCAATGGGGCGATGTGTGATTACATCACAACAGGGTGTATTGGCGGAAGCCCATGAGGGACTAGCAGGGGGACATATGGGTCCCGACGCCACGGCACGGAAAGTCCTACTCGCCGGCCTATGGTGGCCGACGGTACATAGATGCCCGAGAATGGGTAATTCAATGTGACACTTGTCAGAGGGTAGGGAAACTGCTAAAGAGGGATTATATGCCACTCTGGCCATCACAACCTCAAGAGCTTTTTGAGAGATGGGGGTTGGATTTTGTAGGACCATTGAAAGTCAGCCAACTACACCGATGTCGGTACATAATAGTGGCTACGGAATATTTGATGAAGTGGGCAAAAGCGAAGGCACTGGAAGATAACACTGCATTAAGTACGGCAAAGTTCATATACGAGCAGATCGTGACAAGGTATGGAATTCCCATTCAATTGACGAGTGACCGTGGGGGACATTTTGTCAACCACGTCATCCGACTTATGACTACGGAGTTGAAAATCCTGCACACCCTATCAAGTCCGTACTATCCAAGGGCGAATGGGCAGGCGGAGTCAACAAATAAGGTGCTCGTTTCGGTAATCCACAAGTCATGCGGTATCGAAGGATCGGACTGGGAAGAGAGGTTACCTGTAGTGTTATGGGCTTATCGAACCACTTATAAGGTAACGACGGGACACACTCCTTTCCAGTTGATGTATGGCCAAGAAGCGGTAGTACCAGTAGAATACCTCGTTCCAAGTCTGAGAATTGCAGTGGAAAACAGACTAGGAGATACGGAGAGTCTGGAAGAAAGACTGTTCCAGTTGAATAAATTGGACGAGAAAAGAATCTTGGCTCAATGGTCGACGAAAATTATGTAGAAACGTCGGAAGTATTGGCACGACAGACACCTACAGAGAATGGAATTCCGGCCAGGCTAGTTAGTTCTCAAATATAACGGCCGTAACGAAATCAAGCCTGGGAAGTTCAAAGTGCGGTGGTTAGGACCGTTTAGAATACGGGAATTGATGGACAATGGGGCTATAAAGTTAGACAATCTAGATGGAAGCCCAGTCAAAGAAGCACTGAACGGGTCGAAACTGAAAATTTACAAGGAGAGAAAAGAAGAAACAATAGGCATCAATATGTTGGGATACGCAATGCTGGAAGAGACAACAAAGGGGACCAATGGAATATGTTTCCGGAGTGCACCATATGAACCTGTAACTGGGTTTTTTGGACCAAGAACGATGCAAATCGGCATTCGAAAAGGGATGGTCGATAGCGACATTATTGGAAATGGCGAAGACGACGCTGAGAATGAGGAGGAACAGGGGTGGAACCGATGGATAGCCGAATGCAATAAGGTAAGAGAGAAGTTTGAATTCTTATTACCAAGAGAAATAAAAACTTCGGTGAGAAGGTATGTCGCAGAGGCCATGTTCATAATTGAAAGGTCACCCTATGAGAATGAGGTCCTACAACTAAGGTTGAAGAACCAGGGAACCCCATATGTTCAGATTCCAAGAAGCCGAATTTGGAAGGCGAAGTTCAGGACCAAGAACATCAGCATGAACGACGACGGAAGAACATTCCAGTGGACTCAGGAACCGATGGGATGGAACTTGAGGTTGATACAAGATGAAAATACAGTGGTGGATCGGATATGGGAACTAGAAGAGGTCGATCAATGTTGCTCTAACGATTGCCTCCGACAGAAAGGGTATATATAGTGTATATTCCGCCACATGATAGAAATCGAGGTGGTGGAAGACCAAATCGAGGAGGCCATCGGGACGACGCAGCAGCAAAGAGGCAAGGAAAAAATTGCGTTAAAAAAAAATTGAAAAAAAAGGGTCGTACGACGTACGGCCAAACCAATCAACCCTTAAAAAAAAAAAAACAAAAAAACAAAAAAACGGCCAACCTGCATTCAAAGCAGCAACAGGAAAAATAAAGGGGGGCCATACTAGGCCGTACAGGGAAAAGGAAACACCAAGGAGTCCGTACAAGTACAGACCGTACAATTGCAGTGAATCGTACCTTTGCACCATTTTGTTGACCGTCCGTACTTGACCGTACAGGGAGAAGAAGAAAACAGCATCCGCTCACGCACTCAACATCGGCTCAGCAATCGGCTCTCAAATACTTAGCAGCGGCATCCAATTAACTAGCATCGGAATTGTCAGAAAAATTGGATAATGGACAAGGGCAAAAAGATTGCAGCCTACAGACCAAAGATTGCATCGGAGGAGAGGAAGAAACCAAGTGCGGATGCGGGAATGAAGGCCATCGCCTGGGAAAGCCTGACAGGAAACGAATGCAAACAATGGTGGAAGAATGCACCAGAAGACAATGTGCTGAAGATAGCATTGAAACATGCCCAAGTCGACAAGATCATACTGATGCCCTATTCAATGCGAGGGAGTTCGAGCCGTATTTAAAAGCTATGGTCGACAACTTCTACGAGCACACCAGCAGGTCCATTATTGAGTATCGGGGCCATTCAGTTACTATATCATTTTGGCCACAAGATTTCACCAGAGTGATGGGGGTTCCAACCGTCGGTTTGAGCGTGGTGAAACTCGGCCGAATGACCCAGCAGCACAAAGAAACCCTCATCCAGAAAGTATGTCGAAATGACCTCACAGACAAAGAAAAAGACACCATCTGGAACTCAGGTAATCAGGGTCTGAGGAAGAATTTAATTGCAAATGAAGAATGGAAATGTATCATGGATGTCATGAAGTGCAGACTGACGGGTTCCAGTAGGGCATCCGACATCGCCCTATGGATGGTCGATTATATGATCGGATTGAGTGTTGGCAAGGTATACAACTGGGCGAGGTACTTGACAGAGAGGATTAGGGAGTTCTTATCCTAGCGGCACAAAGTATTTTATATGACACAACACGCCATTGCCCTCTTCCTCGATGCCATCCATACGCAGGTCCCGGCGGACAAATGGGGTGGGTTGCAACCGACATTACAGATAGGGCCGGGATGGCCTACAACCTTCTACTGGAAAGGCCTCGATACAGCTCATGGAGAAGAGCCTTCGCGCCGGCCAAAAAGGAAAAGGAAGCAAAGGGAAACACCCACCGAAAGTGAAGAAGAGGAAGAGGAAGAAGAAGAAGAGGAAGATAGGGCACAGTCACCAATGGTAGAAAGTGACTCATCCATAGATGAGATACCTGCACCGAGAATGACACGAAGTGTGACGAGGGAGGCCACCATGAGGGATACTGAGGAAAATATAGTAGCGGAAAAAGGGGGTCAGCCTAAAGGAGTTTTGGTACTTCCAAAACTCAAATCAGCATCATTTACATTACCAGCACCCTCACAGAGTACAGAGACACAGGGCACAGCCACACAGCCAGTCAGGGTAAGATTGTCAGCAGGAGTCATACCATCTCCAGCCACACCCTTGATGACGACTTCACCACCACCTTCCATAACAGGGGGATTGGTCACACCACAGGTCGAGTTACCATCGGCATTGGCAGGAGGTCAGGACAAAATAGATAACTGGTTAAGTGACATTGGCCTAACAATAGACATGCCTGAGGTACCCTTGCTGAGCCCACTACACATGATGACAGAAGGCCAGGAGGAGGGCAACACACCAAGGGGGACAGAGAGCGTAGAGCAGCTCAGCGTTACGGACCAGATCAATCAACAGTGCATTCCTCCACAGCTGGTACCGGCTACACATGAGGTAGGAGGACCGTCCATGGATATTATGGGCTCCCCAGCGACTTCACCAGAGGAGGAAGGATTTCTGGAGGGATTGATCCTCACACTTTCCAGACCTGACCCCTCCGACCCAATAGGTACCATCCAGAGGCACATGGAGGACTTGGAGAATATGGCAGATTATATGGGGGAGATAGCTGATATCTCTAAACAGCTGAGATTGGGACGGTCACAGGTAGTGGCTCAAGAGGCCAGGAGAATCAGGAACTTTGTTCAGCATGGCTATGAGGAGGAATTTGCTCGACAATTTACAACGAGAGGATGGCCAGAGATTGACACTCAGGAGATGCATGACTGATGGAGAGGGTCACGGCCAGTGGTAGGAGGAAGGGACACAGAAGTCATAGTCCCTGTTCACCATAGAGAAGGCCTACAAGCAAAAGTTCTTTGAGCTGAAGAGAAAAGAGGTGATGTTGGAGAAGAAGGAGAAGGAGAGTGAGGCAGCCCTATAGACAAAGAAGAAAGAATTGGCTGAGCACATTCAGAGGTCCCACCAACAGTTAGCACAACAGATAGAGGCCACGGAAACAGAAAAGGCCAGGGCATCAGGCTTAGAAGCCAAGTTGAGGGAGATGGAGGATAAGATGAAAGACATGGGAGTACAACTTGAGGTGAAGGAGGCAGAAGTAATGAAGGCTAAAGCACAAGTCATGGAAGTCGGTCACATGGTGAAGGCAGCAAGAGAGCGGGAGCTAGTAGCCCAACACTAGCTGCGGCAAAGGATCGAGGAAGCAAGGAAGCTGCAAGCACAACAACGATTAGCCACCCCAACCTCGTCAGTACATCCAGGGACGTCTTCCCAACCTCCACACTCTCAGTAGGATGGTTAAGTTTCTTCATAATTTTGTCATTTTGATGTGAATGTCGTCTGGAAGACGACCAATTTTGGGGGGGGGGTAGATGTAGACAGCAAAATAATAGTTTAAGTAAACAAATATTGTAATTAGTTGTCGGCATCAACCGACAGGTCGGGTAGTTTGGAGTCGGTACCAATGGTTGGCATCACAACCAACCTTGGCCAAAAGTATTTAAGTCATCAATGCATTGTAGCTAGATATCAGTGATTTGACAATAGTTATTATGCAGACATTGGAGTCACAATGAATATGTATGTTGCTGGCATGAACATTGTAATGTTTCTGTGAATCAATGATAAATACAATATTCCGTTCTGAGTAATCCTGTTATGGTTGCATGATGCACTATACTACTTATTTCTGTTTACTTCATGTTCTGTAAAACACACCATATTGCGGTAAACACCTCTTCTCTACGCCTACTCTACTTGCTATTCTACTCTCTCCTATAGCAACTCTCTCCTTACAAATGAAAGAGAAGGGAGCCCTTTTTATAGTCCTCAAAATACAATGAAGGGCCAAGATCGATTTGAGCAACCAATGGCCGAGATTTTGCCACATCAACAATTAGTTACAACAACCAACTATTTTTAGTAAAAAAACAAAGGCAATGAAGGCACGTTTCCCAAGGTGATAAGCATGACATGTTGGAATCTCTGGGAATCTTCTAGATAGGATGCCCTCTTTCTCTTGGACTTTGTTGCATATATGTTGAGCATGGACGTGATGACGTGGCGAGAAATGATTGGTTGATGATGTATGAACGCCACTCGAGCATTTCGAGCAAATTTTTGGATTTTCAATACTTTTTCGTGCTTCTTGATGCATTTTCCCAAATTGTATCTTCTTTCTTGGATGAGTTTTCGAACTTGAATTTTCACTTCTCTGGAACTATTTCTCCTCAAACGTGGAATTTGGGAACTTGTCCTTGTTCTTCCACCTTGTCATCATCTTTGGATGTAATTCGTGTATTTTCTTGATACTTATGCTCATTCATCTTTCTTTTCTTGTGATGCTTGTGTAGGATTCTAACATTGGATGTTGAACTAGAGAATATCTCTGACGTGTGTATTCCTGGAGTAGACTAGACTTCGCAATGTCTGCACTTGACCTTTCTGATGGATGAAGTGGAAGACCTTGAACTCGAACATGGAAATGATCTTTTGGATGCTCGGATGGTAAAACTTGCAAGATGGATGATGACATCTCTCACTCTGGCGATGAAGTTCTCTTGTGGAAGCAAGTGATGGTGAACTCGATGATGTCTCGATCCTCTGGATGCTCCTCTTCTTTGGATGCATAGCTCGCCTCCAGATTCTCACACACCTGCAAGATGAAAATTCACAAGTCATAGTATTTGATAATGGGAGCATCATGTCAAGTTCTTTTACCTTTATGCACTATCTACATGATATTGGCGAATTTTTATCGAATGCAAGGTAAATGTGGGTGGCGCAATTTCCATTGGTGCTTGGAAATTGCGCTTTTTTGGGCGCAATTTCCACTATGGCATGGAAATTGCGCTATTTTCTTAGCGTGGATTTTTACCTTAAAACTTTTTCTATTCCCTTGGCATGGATTTTAAAGTGATTTCAAATGATTTTCAATGGATTTTTTTAATAAATTTCAAGTGATTTTTTTAAAAAGATAAAAATTGAATTTTTCATTTTTGAACCAAAATTATGAACACTTGATTGGCACTTGTGCTATTTCCTCCTGTTATCAAAATTTGCGCTATTTCACTTCATGATGGCGTTTTTCCCAAGGGTTTCTCAATGATTTTTTAGACTTTTTCACAAGATTTCTTCAAAGATTTTCATGTTCCTTAGAGAATTTCTAAATGATTTCTTTATGTTTTTGTTAAGGTTTTGGAGAATTTTCAAATTTGCAACAATTGAGTGTCAAGTTTTTTCTAGGTGCAATTTCCACTATCCCCTGAAATTGCGCTTTTTGATGATGATGATCATTTTACCCAGTTTTTCACATGAAATGTCAATCAAAATTGAACATGAAACGCCAAAATTTTCCAACTATCAATCAATCCCTAGCAAACAAATTATGAAATTTCATGTTTTAAAGCTCTTCAGGAGAAATGGCACAATTTCCACCTGTGCCTGGAAATTGCGCTAAAATTTTACTTAGCCATTTTTTTTGCAATTTGCTCTGTTTTTCAATTTTGACAAAATTTCATCACTCCTAGCCTCAGGGATTGACTTTAGTGTTCTCAATGTATCTTGTTCATCAAATTGACCCTTCAATGATTCCTCATTTGCATGTTGATTGACTTACTTGTTTTGTTTCCAGAGAGACTCACTTCCCAGCTCGTAGAGGTGACTTGATCGATTTCCTGATACTACCCAAGACTTAACGACTTGAAGCTTGGGCAAACAACGCACGACGACCGAAAGCAAAAAAAAGGGTGGGTCCCCATTTGCAATGGGGCGATGTGTGAAAACGTCACAACAGGTACCCCTAAGCACCGAAAAATGATAGGGCAGGTGGAGCAGGCGGGGCATCTGCACAATGGAATAAAACACATCTGAGACAAATCCATGCATACCTTCAACTTTGTTTCGCCCATATGAACAATGGATGCAGTGGGCACTGAAACTAGGGGCGTTGGAACCAATCATCATTTCACTTTCCTCACTTCTCAATCTGAGAAACAAAGAAATGATTTGCCCACGAATGTTAATCGAGAACAAATTGAATAAATCGGAGGTCAATACTGCAATGGATATTACAGAGCTGAACACACCAAAAAATCAGTTTGAGCTTTTTTAAATACATTGCTTTTGTTCAACTGCATTTTCTTTTGTTTTGTTTGGGTGCTTTGGGTACCTCCCAGGTATGTTTCTGACGTACCCACGATGTACCCAAAATGTGCCGGGGACGTACCAGAACCTGGAACTGTTTGGTCTCAGTACGGCCCTGAGTTCTAGCGAATTGCCACTAATGACTAATGGAAGGAATTTAAACTACAGTAGAAAAAGCTGAGAAAAATTCGCAGCTAGTCACTAGTAATCATGGCTTGGCAGTTTTCCCATGCCAATTCAAATCGCTGTGCTGTTTTGCTGTCAAACACAAAATTAACAGGGAAAATACGATTTTTTTCAAAAAATTGGGGATAACTCGCGGGTTATTTAACAATTTAAGATTAAATCGTGAGTTATTCCTAGTTATTTGAAAAAAATACAGTTTTTTAATTCATAGCTGTCAAGTCTTTTATATTTTTATGAATATTTTATCTTTTTCTAGTTTGTCGAGTTTTTGCTGTTTGAAGCTTGAGTATTTGAACTCCATTTACACTTATCACCTCACATCAATGTTGTGTAAATGGAATGCTACTATGATAAACAATTGATTGTCTCAATTCTAGGGGCATCCCCCTATATAAAGAATGACCATACCATCCGAACTGGAATCATATATCTATATTACATATGTCCCTATCTATATATAGTACAATAGGCCAAAGTGTGAAGGAATAAATCATTGAATTCAAGAGGATAGAAATCCAATTAAGATTTTATGCACAAGATTGGAGTGTGGTAACTAAAGTACCTTGGAGGAATTCCGAGCCACATGAGGAGAAGTCCTACTTTGCAAGCTTGAGAGCATTGATGAAGTGTGAATTGAAGCTCATGGCATAGAGGTGGATGAGAGGAAAGGACAACATGACGATTACTCTATATCAAATCAGTAAGAATCTTCCAAGCCAAGTGCAAAGGTAAATGGAAGTTAGGAGAACTACCACTGCTATTTGCAAGATCATTGTGATGTAGATGGTCACATCAAGTATAAGAGTTGCAAAATACATTTAGAATTGAATTGAAAGACTGGCACTAAGGAGGATCCCAAGACGATTGACAACTCTGGTAGAAGGAAGCGAGATTGGGAGTAGTTCCAACGTTCCATTGCACCCAAGTATGCATGGACAGTGAAGAATCTCAAGACAGGTGAGTTAAGATTGCTCTTCCATATCAAATTACTGTTGCAAGTATGGGCCTAATCGGTGTTGTAATTGATGTCAACATACTCCTGTTGCATTAATGATAAGGATTGGATGAACTGTTTGCTGAGGATATTGAGAAAATTGGTCATATCAGGAATAGTGAAGACAGTAAGGTAAAAGTCCAAAATAAGATGAGGATCAGAGGATGCGGTTCAAAGGGTTTGTAGATATGTGTCTTAAGGTGATCCAATAAAGATTTCAGAGGTCCGCATGAAGATCTGAAGTAGTGGCCGCTCAAGTAAAACCGGTTCCGACAGGTGTTCAGGGGTGACAAAGTGATATAGATAGGTCCGGTGAGATCTGGAAATGCATTATCCTGTTCTGTGGATTTGGTGGAGTATTTAGGAAGTCCTTGTGAAGTGTCAACTCGATTGGTTCGTGGTCTGGTGGTCCGCAAGCATCTATTCCTTTGTGACAGTGATGACAGACTGTGTTCTTGAGGTTCCGGATGAAGGAGAGAAGGATTTCAGTAAGCAGATGAAGTGTGGATTTTCTTGGTGATTCAGGCAAGCTTGTGGAGGTCTTTGGATCATGTCCAGTTCGTGTTGGTGGTTTGCATTGGAGTTTGAACTCGCAATTGAAGAATTACTTCCAGATGATGGTGTTCTTCCTTAGACTGGCCGACTGGATGAGTTACTCATCTTGCGGATGTTCTTGTAGATATTTGTCGACTTAGATGATTATTCCTAAGTCGATGTCTTGTATAAATAAGGGATTGTAAAGTCATTTCAAAGGAATCCTGTGGAGATGAGAGTGTGGTAGCGAGGAGGAGAGCGAAAGGCAGAGTAGAAGTATTGGGCTTAAATGGAACTAATTCAAGCATAGTGAAGATGCTATTCTCCAGTTCATGTATGTGATACTTATTATTTTGTAGACAGTGTGTCTCTTGTAGGCAGTGGGCCTCTTGTGAGCAGTGTGCTCGGGCAGTGAGCCCTAATTGGCATGTGCCATTTTATTTTTTCTATTCTTCTAACAGAGAATACAATCTTGGGTTAATCACCCGTGGTTTTTCTCTTAACCGGGTTTTCCACGTCAAAATATTGGTGTCTTATGTGTTGATGTGTTGTTGCTCTTGATTTAATGCATTATTTTTCAATGATTGATTTATTATTATGCTGCTGAATTGCAAAGTGGATTTAAGTGTTTAATGGGAAGAAAAGTTTTAGACAATTGATTCACCCCCCCTCTCAGTTGTCTGTCTTGAATCTAACAATTGGTATCACAGCTAAGTTCCTCTAAAAGAGCTTAACCGCTTGAGGAGATCCAGGATGTCATCCTACAAGAAGGATAGTCCGAAGTTTGAAGGAACCAATTTTAATCTTTGGAAAAGTCGCATGAAATGTCACTTGCAATGTATAGGAATGCAGTACTGGACCATGGCTTCAATGAAGTGTACTCTTCCACAGGGTGGCCTGAAAGCCCCAAATGAAATCACAGATGCTGAAAACAATCTACGGACTATAGAAACTCTTCTAAGCGCATTATTTGATTCAGAGCTTTCAAATGTTGTTGACCTACCAACTGCTTTTGAGATTTGGGAAAAACTGTAACTTCTGCATGAAGGAGACAAGTATGTTAAATGTGCAAGGCTATAGAGTCTGAAAAGGAAATTTCAAAATCTAAAGATGAGAGAAGACGAAAATATCACTACTTTTATGCCAAGAGTAAATGAGCTTGTTTGTGGCATTAGATGTGCGGGTGGAGTCTTGGACGACGATGAGATTGTTGGCAAAGTTCTTAGATCCCTTCCTGCTTCTTATAAAATCAAGGTTGCTACCATTAAAGAATTCAGAGCCCATACAACTGTCACAAGAGATCAATTGGTTGGTAAATTCGCTGCATTTGAATTGACCGAGTTTGGAGATGCCCCTCCCAAGACTGAATTTGCATTTAAAGCCAGTGCCTCTGTAAAAGGTAAATAAAGGTTTGATCCGGGAGAGAACTCTTCAAGGAAACTATCATTGTACGAAAAAGCAAGAAAAGACCTGGAAGAAGAAGAAGCGGAAACTGCTCAACTTGAAGCCCTTATTGCAAAAAGACTGCCAAGAGGATCCGTTAAGTATGAAGGAAAATTGCCTTTTAAGTGTTTTAATTGCAATAAGATTGGTCATTTTGCCTCAAGATGTCCGGAAAGATTTTCAAGGCCAAATCCTAACAGATCAAGGTTCCAAAAGAATTGTTACTATGTTCATGAAAAAGATGATAATGAAGGAGTAACAGATGATGAATCAGAGACAGGAAACAAATCTGGAAGTGATTGGGTGTTTATTGCCATCAAGGAAGAAGAACGAATGCCCTCTGAATTTGTCAATCATAAAGTTGTAGAAAGAGCTCTGGCTGCCCAAGTTGAAGAAAAGGATGATTGGGTCATTGACAGTGGATGCTCTCACCATATGACAGGTGACAAAAATAAGTTCATAGATTTGGAAAGGTATGAAGGAGGAGTGGTAAAGTTTGGTGATAATTCTGTTGGTAGAATCAGAGGTAGAGGAACTATTTCTTTTGATGGAAGGAACAAAACTGGAAATGTATTGTATGTTGAAGGATTGAAGCACAATCTTCTCAGTGTTGGACAGTTGGTGGACAAAGGCTATGATCTCCAATTCAAGAATGGAAAATGCAAGATTTTTGAAAGTTCGAGAACAGAGATTGCATCCGGTACTCAAACAAAAGATAATATCTTCCATTTGGTTGGTACTGGTAAAAGTTGCTTATTTGTTCAAGTTGATCAGAGTTAGTTGTGGCATAGGAGAATGTGTCATGTGAATTTTGATAATATCATCAAGATAAGCAATATTCAGGCTGTAAGAGATCTTCCAAAACTGGTGAAACCTACAAATAGTTTGTGCAAAAAATGTCAGTTGGGAAAACAAAGCAGTCTCATTTAAAAGCAGGGAACAATCTTCTACCGGAATTTTGGACTTAGTTCATACTGATCTATGTGGTCCAGCAAGAATCAGGAGTGTGTAAGGTGATAGATACTTCATGTTACTAATTGATGACTATTCCTGGATGATGTGGATAACTTTTCTGAAAGAGAAATCTGAAGCTCTTGAAAAATTCAAAATATTCAAGGCTATGGTAGAGAATGAAACCATAATAAAATTGAAGTGTCTGAGGTCTGATAGAGGTGGAGAATTCACATCCGGTGAGTTCATAGAATTCTATGAGAAACATGGAATAAAGAGACAGTTGTCTGCTCCTAGGACTCCACAGCAGAATGGAGTAGTGGAGAGAAAGAACCGGACCATCCAGGAAGCATCTAGGACAATGATGATGGAAGCAAATGTTCCTCAGATCTATTGGACAGAACCTGTTAGCACTGCAGTCTATACTCAATCGAGTTCAAATCAGAAGCAATACCGGTAAGACTCCTTATGAACTTTGGTTTGGCATCACTCCTACTGTGAGGTATTTTAGAGTTTTTGGTAGCAAATGTTACATTAAGAGAGATGAAGATCTAGGAAAGTTTGATGCTAGAAGTGATGAAGGAATTTTTTTGGGTTACTCTACTCAAAGTAAAACATACTGGTGTTATAACAAGAGATTGAGGAAGATTATAAAAAGTACTAATGTGAAGGTTGATGAAGGAATTGAAAAACTCTCAAGGTTTTATGAATATGATGAAGATGATCAGAATGGTATTCTGATTCAAGGAGCCCAAGCCTCTTTAAGAGACAGATTCAAACTGATCCGGTAAATCAGGAAGAAGAGATGAGTTTTAATGAGCTTGATCAAGAATCAGAAGTGCAAGAAACTCCCAAAGTTCCCAGGTATGTAAGACTGAACCACTCTGAAGATCAGATCATAGGTGATAAAAGCAAAGGTGTACAAACAAGAAGGAGAATTGCTCAAGATTCAGATGAGTATTGGCTGATTTCAAAGATTGAACCTAAGACAGTGAATGAAGTT
Source organism: Cunninghamia lanceolata (assembly GCA_027924645.1). Taxonomy (NCBI): domain Eukaryota; kingdom Viridiplantae; phylum Streptophyta; class Pinopsida; order Cupressales; family Cupressaceae; genus Cunninghamia; species Cunninghamia lanceolata. The sequence goes on along the minus strand of BSBN01001482.1, from coordinate 13,018,969 downwards.
TGCAATGATGAAAACTGGACTAAAGCAATGGAGGAAGAGCTGATGCAAATTGAGAAAAATCACACTTGGGATCTTGTTCCCAGACCTAGAAACAAGAATGTGATTGGAACAAAATGGGTCTTCCGGAACAAATTGAATGAAGTTGGTGAAGTAATCAGAAATAACGCCAGATTGGTCTGCAAGGGTTACTCTCAAATAGAAGGAGTTGATTTTGAAGAAACTTTTGCTCCGGTGGCAAGAATTGTAGTCAGATTATTTCTTGCTTTTGCTGCCTTCAAGTACTTCAAAGTATATCAGATGGATGTCAAGTCTGCCTTCCTGAATGGTGACTTGGAAGAAGAAGTATACATTGAGCAACCGGATGGATTTCAATTGTCTGATCATGGTGATATGGTCTGCAAGTTGAAGAAAACACTGTATGGACTAAAGCAAGCCCCGAGAGCCTGGTATGAAAGATTGGATAAGCATCTTTTGAAGATTGGTTTCAACAAAGGTACTGTTGACAGTAATTTGTATTTCAAAATTGATCATGAAAACATCTTGATTGTTGAAGTGTTTGTTGATGATATCATTTTTGGAGGAAGAGATAGTATGTGTAAACTTTTGCAAATCAAATGAAAAGTGAGTTTGAGATGTCCATGCTTGGGGAAATGAATTTTTTTTTGGGTCTGCAAATCATTCAAACAAAGAAAGGAATCTTCATTTCTCAGACCAAATATGTGAAAGAATTGTTGAAGAAATTTGGGATGGAATACTCAAAACCAATGAATACTCCCATGGCAACCGAATGTAAATTGAGCAAAGATGATGACTCTCTTAAGGCTGATCAGAAAAAGTACAGGTCAATGATTGGAGGATTGTTGTATCTCACTCAAACTAGACCTGACATTATGAATGTTGTTGGTCTTGTTGCTAGATTTCAAGTTGATCCTAGAGAATCTCATGTCATGGCAATCAAGAGAATTTTTAGATATCTAAAAGGGATAGTTGAGTATGGATTGTGGTATCCCAGAGATCATGATTTCTCTCTTCATGCATATACAGATGCGGATTGGGCAGGAGATGTGGATGACCGGAAGAGTACCAGTGGTGGAGCATTCTTTTTGGGGAAGAGATTGGTTTCTTGGCTGAGCAAGAAACAAGAGGCAATATCTCTGTCCACAGCTGAAATAGAATATATTGCAGCAGCACGTAGTTGCACTCAAGTTTTGTGGATGAAGCAGATGCTAAGAGGCATCAGAGTGAAGTATGAGGAGCCTATCACAATCTTCTGTGATAATTCAAGTGCAATAAATATATCTAAGAATTCGGTGTTGCATTCAAAGACTAAACATATATCCATCAAGTTTCACTTTTTGAGAGAGCAAGTGAACAAGAATGAAGTCAGATTTGAGTTTGTGCCTTCCAAGGATCAGATTGCAGACATCTTTACTAAACCTCTACCTAAGGACTCTTTTGAGTATCTCAGGGAGAAGTTAGGGGTTATTGCCCCTCTGGTGATGAACTAAGGTGCACTGATGTGCATCAGTCCGGTGGATATCACAGTCATATCTTATGGTCCGGATTGATGATTGGGAACTGCTACTCAGGGGGAGCAGCTGGTATGATTCTGAAGAGGTGGAATTGCAAGTATGTGCCCTTTGCCATTGATGTCAAAGGGGGAGAGAAGACATGTGAAAAACAAGTGGTTGCTGATCAAAGGGGAAGTAGGAAAGGAAGAGAAGACATGTGAATGGTTGTTGCTGATAAGGGGAATTGTGACAGTAAGGAGAAGTTCTTGTCTTGATGGTCAAAATAGTTTTTCACATCATATGTTGCCATCAATGACAAAGGGGGAGATTGTTGCAAGTATGGGCCTAACCGGTGTTGTCATTGATGTCAACATACTCCTGTTGCATTAATGATAAGGATTGGATGAACTGTTTGCTAAGGATATTGAGAAAATTGGTCATATCAGGAACAGTGAAGATCAGTGAAGACAGTAAGGTAAAAGTCCAAGATAAGATGAGGATCAGAGGATGCGGTTTAAAGGGTTTGTAGATATGTGTCTTAAGGTGATCCAGTAAAGATCTCAGAGGTCCGCATGAAGATCTGAAGAAGTTGTGGCCGCTCAAGTAAAACCGGTTCCGACAGGTGTTCAGGGGTGACAAAGTGATACAGATAGGTCCGGTGAGATCCGGAAATGCATTATCTTGTTCTGCGGATTTGGTGGAGTATTTAGGAAGTCCTTGTGAAGTGTCAACTCGATTGGTTCGTGGTCTGGAGGTCCGCAAGCATCTATTATTTTGTGACAGTGATGACAGACTGTGTTCTTGAGGTTCCGGATGAAGGAGAGAAGGATTTCAGTAAGCAGATGAAATGTGGATGTTCTTGGTGATTCAGGCAAGCTTGTGGAGGTCTTTGGATCGTGTCCAGTTCGTGTTGGTGGTCCGTATTGGAGTTTGAGCTCGCAATTGAAGAATTACTTCCGGATGATGGTGTTCTTCCTTAGACTGGCCGATCGGATGAGTTACTCATCTTGCGGATGTTCTTGTAGATATTTGCCGACTTAGATGATTATTCCTAAGTCGATGTCTTGTATAAATAAGGGATTGTAAAGTCATTTCAAAGGAATCTTGTGGAGATGAGAGTGTGGTAGCGAGGAGGAGAGCGAAAGGCAGAGTAGAAGTATTGGGCTTAAATGGAACTGATTCAAGCATAGTGAAGATGCTATTCTCCAGTTCATGTATGTGATACTTATTATCTTGTAGACAGTGTGTCTCTTGTAGGCAGTGGGCCTCTTGTGAGCAGTGTGCTCAGGCAGTGAGCCCTAATTGGCATGTGCCATTTTGTTCTTTCTTTTCTTCTAACAGAGAATACAATCTTGGTTAATCACCCCGTGGTTTTTCCCTTAATTTGGTTTTCGACGTCAAAATCTTGGTGTCTTATGTGTTGATGTGTTGTTGCTCTTGATTCAATGCATTATGTTTCAATGATTGATTTATTATTATGCTGCTGAATTGCAAAGTGGATTTAAGTGTTTAATTGGAATAAAAGTTTTAGACAACTGATTCACCACCCCCCACCCCCCCCCTCTTAGTTGTCTGTCCTGAATCTAACAATTACAAATTAAGAAGACAAAGATAGGTGTGCTTTTTGATTCTTGTTCTTGAGAAAATCTGGTTTCTCAAGAGTTAGTAGAAAAGCTTTTTTTGGAGGCATATGATCATCCTCATACATACTCGTTGGGATTGGTGAAATGAAGAGTAGACATCTTGGTAATGAAGCAATGCAAATCAAGCTTGGGGTAAATACAAATTATGTTGCTGAAGTAGAAGATGTGAGTCCCTTTGATCCTCTTGGTGTAGTGTTTGGCAGCCCATATGGGTATGAAAGGGATGCAATCTTCATGAAGAAAGCAAACAAACACCCCCTGGTCAAGGATGGAGAAAGCTTCATCATTAATGCATATAAGGTCAGAATCAAAACTCTTATTGATAAGTTCCAATCAAGCCAAGAAAGTCATTGATGCCAATAAAAAAATTGCTTTACTAGTTTTTAGGGATAAGGAGATGTCAAAGTTGAAACTTCAGAAAATATTTACAGTAAGAGTCGTGACAAGTGGAAGCATTATTATAATTCTTTAAGGAAGTTTTCCAATGGCTCAAAGGCTTGCCACTTGAAAGTGAGGTAGAGTTTAGAGTACAATTTCTTCTCAAATCATTATTGCCAAATGTTGGTTTCTATAGATAGTCCATGCTGGAGTCTAATGAGGTTAAGAAGCAACTCCAACGTTTATTGGAGAAAGGAGTCATTTGTCCAAGTGTTCTCCATTGTGATTGTGCCAAGAAACATGGGACATAGAGGATATGCATTGTCTATGTGGCACTGAACAAGATCAATATTAAAAATAGATTCCTCTTCTAAGGACAAATGAGTTAATGGATCAGTTGCAACACAAGTACTTCACAAAGATAGACTTGAAATGTGACTACCCTCAAGTAGTAAATGGCTTTAGAAACAAACCGAGGTTTGTAGAAGTGGGTTGTACTTCCATTGGGTTTATGCAATGCACCAACTACTTTTATGAATTTAATGAGTAATGTATGAAGGCCATTCATTGATACATGTGTGATAGTGCACTTTGATGACATTTTGCTTTCTAGTAAGACATGGGAAGAACATCTAAAACTTTCAAAAAAATTTAGGAAATTTTGGAGGCAAATCAATTTCTCTACAATGAGAAGACTTGTGAATTTGCAAAAGAATCACTAGTCTATTTGGGCTATGTGGTTAAATGAAACCAGGATTTGACCTAAGAAAGTGAGATCCACACTCAATTGGCCAAGGCCCTCCAATATGATTGAGATGAGAATATTTTTGGGTGCTATCTAATGCTTGAAGAAGTTTGTCACCTTTTTCTTTGCAATTGCAGCTCCTAACATGCCATTACTGCAAGTAGCAAGTCTTTTCTGTGGGGCATAAACCAGCAGAGTTTATTGCTTCATTCATTTGTTGAGTTCATTGTGTCAAACCAGTTTTGAATTTACCTAAATTGCAACAACCTTTGGAGATTGAGATAGATACAAACTCGTATGCAATGGGGTGGGATTAATTGCAAGGAGGGAGGCTAGTATGTTATCCTTTCAAATAATTTAGTTGAATGGTTTTGAATCTTACATATGATAAAGAATTGTATGCTCTTGTGCAAGAATAAATAAATGGTGTCTTTATTTGTTGGGAAAGGAAACAATTGTTCATATTGACCATCAACCTCTTCAATATTTGTATATCCAAGGTAAATTGTAGCAAGAAAACACTTGATATGGACAGACTTTCTACAACATTTCCACTTGGTAGACAAGTACAAGAAAGGAATCGTAGATAATGTGGTAGACATGTGGTCTAGGCTTAGTGTTGATTTTATAACTGGACATCATTTTTCAACTTTTACTATTCAATCATGAAGTCTGAGGAAGAGTATGCTAAGGATGTTGATTTTGGGGATGCATTTCAGTAGTTTTGGGGGACACAAGATGTTGGTTTTGAAGGCAAAGAGAAGTTCACCTCAAGGATGGGATACTCTAGAAGTTGGGTGAGTTGTGTGTACCAAAAGAACAAAGGATTCAACTCTTCATATTAGCAAGACAATTTTGAGTGGGCAAGACAATGGAAAATTGCAAAGTTGTGTCTATTGACCAAGGATGCAAGATGTTTCTAAATGAAGTAGAGGATGTCTATTGTGTGGCACTGGAAAGTTAAACAACAAAAAGTGTGTTTGCACATGCCCCTATTGATTCAGAGTAGACTATGAGAAAGCATTTTTATGGATTTTGTTGGGGTACTTGCCTAGGTCAAGGCAAGGACATAACAATCTCTTTGTGATAGTATATTAGATTAAATAAATGTACATACTCATTCCATGTAAGAAAACTACTAAAGGACATGACATACCTGATTTATTTTTCACTAATGTTTGGGCACACATTCTATTTCCTAAATCGATTATTTTAGACTAGTTATTTTTTGGCAGATTCTGGATCGCATTTTGGGAAAGTATGGATACCAAGTTGAAAAGATAGACCACTTTCTATCCACGAGCAAATGGCCAAATTGAAATGGTCAATTAAACATTGGTGCAACTTTGAAGGAGATAAAATAGGAAGCATCTCAAAATATGAGATGAAATCTCAACATACATATAATAGGACAATGCACGTATCCACAAACAATCTCCTTTTGAAATTTGTTTTGGTTATTTGTCCCTTAATCTTTGTGATGTTTCTTCTATATAACAAAACAAAGGTGATAAAGAGGTAAATTTAGAGCCATTGGAGCTCAAAAATCCATGGAGAGGATCAAGGGTACCCATCTCCAAGTGCAAAACAAAATCAAGCATTCTCAAGCTAAGTACAAAATGTTGCATGAGCAACACAGAGGGGAGTGTCATTTTCAAGGTGGGATAAAGCACAAATTTACATGACCAAGGATGGACTCCATTGTTAAGTAAAGAAATTGAAACTAAGGTATGGTCCTTTTGCGATCACAAATTAGGTTGGAGCTATGTACCCTAGGGACACGTCCCCTACAAAAATTGACCCGTCCCCTATAGGGGACATTTCGGGGATGTGGGGAACCCCCCCCTCGTCCCCAATTTTTCACAAAGTCTAGAAACTTTTGGGTACGACGTCTTGATTGGTAGGAAGTGGCAGGGGATGACAAATTGTCCCCTATAGCCCAATAGTTCTAAAGTTTGATTTTTTTTTAACACAAAATTAATAAAAAATGAAGAGATGTGGGGGCCCACAAGGACCCCCACATCCCTTTAGACAAAACCTAAACCTAATAGCCCAACAGTCTAAAGTTTGATTTTTTTTTAAACGTAAAATTAATAAAAAATAAAGAGATGTGGGGCCCCACAAGGACCCCCACATCCCTTTAGACAAAACCTAAATCTAAAATAGAGACACTAACATGCAAAATCAAAAAAGGAACTCATTTTTGCCATTTTACAAATTGTGAGGAGGAAAAGAAAGAAAGAGCACAACTGTGAGGAGGAAAAGAAAGAAAGAGCACAGCTGTGAGGAAATAACTCAAGGAAGGGAACATCAGTGAGAAGAGGGCAAGAAAGCACCAAATCTGCATCATTTGAGGTAAGTTCACTATCTATTGTTCGTTTTAACAAATCTTTTTGCATTTTTTATTTTTGTCAAAGTTTCATACACTTAGGAGGGATTTTTTGTTTGTTTTTGTTCTATTTTTGCACTTGCAGCTGTCATTTGCATTTTCAATGAAAAAAAAAACAATGAGCAGCAGTGAGGGTGAAGAAATTCAAACTGAACAAAGAGCCTATGGTAGTAGAATTAGAAGTAATATTGGAGGTTCTTCTGGGAGTGGGAGTGTTGTAGGGATAATTAGTTCAAACTTTAAATAACCCATTTGAATGCATTTCTAAACTCTTGAAAACTTTTGCAAAAGGCCCATTTAATCCCAAAAATCCTCTTTTACAATTTGCAACAGCTATAGACAAAGACAAGGAAAAAAATTCACGGGGAGTAGAGTATGGCTGTCACGTGTGCAAAAAGGACTATAAGGGCAGCTACACAAGGGTTTACTCTCATCTTTTGGGCATAATTGGACAAGGGGTGAAAGGGTGTGAAAAAACAACCCTACCTAAGAAGGCCAAGGTGACTAGGTTGCACATGGACGGTGATGCAAGAAATAAAGGAATGCCAATAGAGTCTATGCAGCCTAGTGTATCATTGCCTACCGAATCATAGATTTTGAGAGTTAAAGAGGAAAGAAAATGGCCACTAGTGTTCCGAGCATGTTTAATAGGCAATCACGAGAAGTGGTCGAGTCTTCTATTGCCAAATTATTCTATGCCAATGTCATACCATCTCATCTGGTACACTCTCCATATTTTTAACAAATGTTCAAAGATGCACTTGCTATTGGCCCTTCATTTGTGCCCCCTAGAGAACATAAGCTATGCACCTTCCTCCTTGTCAAAAAGTATTTTTTTGTTACTCAAGTTTTCGGGATGGGGATGGGGGGGATGCATTTTTGGGTCAGGGATGATAAGGAGGCCATTTTTTAGGGGACGACAAGGGATGACTATTAAAAAAAAGGGAAAATTTAAAAATATAGAAAATTTCAAATATTCATATGATAGCATTGATAAGGCATTAGTCATATACATTATAGAATCTTAATATGTAACAAATTAAAAAAATTCAATTGCTTTCATTGTCAATGTGCATATATATTAGATAAAAATTACAACAAAATGCCCAAAGGCTGCAAGTTTCAACTACAAAATAACAAAAACATAGAAAATATGCTGCTGCCCCTAATCGACATCTACTAACATTGCATCAAAGTTGGAGTCTAAGTCTAGGTCATTGCCACTATGAGGGATTGCCTCATCCAATGGAACCCCAACCAATACCTTTTGTGTCTCCTCATCACCTTGTGTGGTATCTTCGGAATTAACATCCCAACATGTGGTTGGAGTCAAACGTTACTCAAAACTCTGTTGGTCTTGAAGTCACAAGGCACTATGCACAACTTCTCTAATAATTGAGAGGTAAGCCTATTCCTCTTGATTGACTATGAAGTTGTAAGCATGGTTGAGGGGTAGCGCCCCTTGTGGGGTTCGGGGGTAGCGCCCCCAATGGGGTCGCCCCCACCACCAAGCCCAAGTTAAAGTCTTTGAGACCACACATATCTTCAAGGCGTATGCCATTTTTCATGATTTTATTGCTTCTAAGTTTTAAGTTAATGATGTAGTTTTTCTATTCTTTTATCGTCTCACAACTCTTCTTCTTCACGATATGGCAAATGGAAGAATGAGTTTTAGGTTTGTGTATTGTGTAAAGGGATGTGGGGGCCCTTGTGGGGCCTCACATCCCTTTATTTTTTTTTCATTAATTTTGTGTTTTTTAAAAAAAATTGAGACTTTTGACTGCTGGTCCATATGGGATGCCCCATGGCTGTCCCTTGATGTTTCTTGCTGTCCCCTGTTTTTGTTTTGGCATCCTTGGGACGTTTCCAAATTTTGCGAAAAATTGGGGGGGAGTGGGGACGTTTCCTACGCGTCCTCGAGATGTCTCCTATAGGGGACGGGTCCATTTTTGTAGGGGACATGTCCTCGAGTTACATAGGAGTATTCCAAGGTGAGTATAGTGATGGAGGAGATGAGACAAGTTTGGATAAGGGATGGCTGCTCTATCATCATGGATGGGTGGACCGATATTAGACATCAACCACTCATCAATGTCATTGTCATATGTTCAGCTGAGTCTTATTTTCTTAGAGCTATTGATTGTTTGGGGAAGAGGAAGGATGGAAACTTCCAATTTCAGACCCTCTAATTTTGTACAAGTAGTGACTAATTCAGCCCGTGTATGTAAGTTAGTTGGCTTTATGGTGGACGATGCTTACAAGCATATTTTTTGGAACCCATGTGTTCATGCATTGAACAACGCATTGAAAGACATTAGGAAAGTAGATTGGGTGAAGGCAGTGGTGTCAGAAGCTAGAGCCATTTAGATGTTTATTTGCAACCATCACACATCACTTCCTTTGTTTAGGACTTTTTCGAGGAAGGTGTTGGGACCCAAAATGCCAGCAACCCAAAACCCTAAAACATTTCACTATCACCAAGGCCAGGGGTATCGTCAAGGTGATTGAAAGAGGTTTATCAACAAGTCAAGGGCAATTTTGGCCAACTAACAGGAGTGGGTATACTCCTCTGCACTTCAGGCCCAACTAGACTTAGGAGAGATATTCTTAGAAGCATGAAATAAAACACAAATAAACTAACACAGCCATACCCAACGTACACTTGACCCCCAAAGCTGTCACTAGGTCAAGACAAACTGGCTGCACAAACCTCTATATTAAGCTGATTATTGCACTATGCATTTGCACCTAAATATAATTTCATTACATTCCTTAAGATGACTCCACTTAACTTCGAATACAGAAGATACATAGTGCAGGCATACATGTTTATGATTCACAAATGATTTGAGTTGTTTTGCATTGCTTCAGATTTATCCCTGGTTATAAAACAAAACCATGAACAACACGAGAAACCGTAAACTAAACCTACTCCTACTCCTACAACTAACAGGATGAGGGTTTCATTAAAAAGTGATTGATCCATCCCCAATATGGACCGGTGGCTACTCCATTGGGCAACTGAGTCATAGAATGCAAGGAGGAAATAAAATGTGCAGCGGAGGATCAATGGAACCAAACATGTATTCACATAGATATCATTAATAGAGCCTTCATGCAATGGACATAATAATCCAAGAAAGAATTGCAATGATTCATATGCAACGAAGAAATGGTAAATACAAAGCTTGTATTAACTTGGGTGCTGTCACACACCTCCAAACCCTAGTTACAATCGTGCCAGCAAATGTGGCAAGGGAAAACATACAATTGTGATTATATATTCGCCAAAATCATTACAAACTCCTGTGGAGACATACCAATGCATGTGGATTTGCTTTACACATCCATCCTACACTCTGTTGAATACATTCCTTCACTTACAAACCAAACTGACGTGATTTGATGCCCTAAAATCCTCCTTAGGCGCTTCCAGACCAGACAATTGGTTCAGCGACCAACCCCTTGAAAAGAGCTTTGATCATCTATTTATAGCATGAGCAAATCTGATCTGAGGGCGAAATGGGAGGGAAAACCTCACCAACTCCACCAACCACATTAAAAACTTGTTCCTCAACCACCCACTTTGCATTTATTGCATTCCTGAGAGTTGTTGGCGCATTTGAAATAGCAAGGAAGGCCAGGAAGTCAAGCTCTGACAAATCGGACTTCGGAGCTCGGGCCTTCCGCCTTGCAACTTACTACATCTGGAAGAGGAAGGAGGGAAGCCTTGACCCCGCCTATGTATGGATATGAAGGTGTTAGGGATCGGGCCTCGGGCCTTCACCACTTAGCCTTACGCCTTCCGGAAGGGAGAACAAGGTAGCCCCGACATCTGCCACCTGCCTGCCTTAGAAAGAAATAACATCTGTCGGAGGTCGGCCGTCGGGCCTTCCGTCTTCCATGAAGAAGACGGAAGGAAGGAAGCCCGAACTCCGACCTCCGACACACTTAGGAAAAATTATGAAAATGTCGGGGGTCGGCCCCCGGGCTTTTCACCTTATGCATTCACCATTTGGAAGAGGAAAGAGAGGAGCCCCACCGTCTGCCCTTAGCACAAAGAAGAGAACACTTGTCGGGGATCGGCCATCGGGCCTTCCCCATTTCGCCTTCCTCGAAGGAAGGAAGAAGAGCCAACCTCCGCCGTCCGCCACCAACTTCATACTTAGAAGGATTTGAACAAGTAGACTTGTCGGGCTTCGGACCTTGGGGCTTCTCCCCGACACCTGCCTTGAAGAAGACCGAAGGCCAAAGGCCCGAACTCTGACCTCCGAAACACTTAGATGAATTTTTCAATAACTTAACACTTAGGCAATTTTTAGCCTTGGAGGATTTCGGAGCCAAGAGGGAAAGCAGGATGGAAGAAGGAAGCTCGAAACTCTGAGCTTCGACAAATGTAAAAAACACAAGGAAACACGTACAATTTTTTGACTTAGTCATTTGTTGGGCTTTTCCCTTGTACTTAAAAGGCAAACACATGAAAACCTATGGAAGATGTCTCTGATCGGTTATAAACTATAGGTTCAAGTGGGATTCAGATGGAATTTGGGGGTAAAATGGGGCACTTTGGGGACAGGTTTTTCAAGTCCCAACAGAAGGGATTCCTCAAGCATATGGATACTAGATGTGCTAGCTACTTTATTTTGTTGGAGAGGATGATTGAGGTGCAGGAGCCTCTACAATTAATGGTGGTTAATTCAAAGTAGGGTAGATGGCCAAAGGCAAGCACAACTGAAGGAAAAAGTGTAAAACAAAAAATCCTCGACGATGATTGGTGGTCCACAATGAGGTAAGAAATTTTTGTTTTTAATGAATTGTTGATTTTATTATTAAATTTCTGATTTTATTGTTTCTAAGTTTCTAACTTGTAAATTATTTTCCTCCTTTGTAGGTATATTTGCTCCTTCATCTCACCTATTGTGTGGGTCATAAGATATGCTGATACAAACTCTCCTAGCCTTGGAGAGATTTATGAGACATTTGACAGCATGCTTGGGCAGATGAAGCAATCCATTCATAGAAGGGACCCTGATTTGGAATTTTATGAGGAGCATATTAGGCCCATTATGACATGGTGGTGGAACACTTTGAACACCTTGCTTCATATGGCAGCCTATGCTCTAAATTGCAAATGGTATGCAGCAAGGCTTGGGAGAGTGCTTCTATTTGATGATGAAGAGGTGAAAGAAGAGCTCATGAAGACCCTTTCAAAAATGTATAGTGATGAGGAGTCTACCTTACTTAGAACACAATGGCTAGCCTTTGTGAATCTTTGTGGTCCAAAATTCAGCAGACCAGAGGTGAGGACGGATAGAGCTACATTAGCTCAAACCGACCCTATTAGATGGTGGACATGGCACTGCAAGGATGCACCAGAGTTGAGGATACTTGCCATTCGTTTCCTTTCACAAGTTGCTAGTTCCTCTATTGCAGAGAAATTGGTCTACATATAGCGTCATCTAGTCAGTCAAGAGGAATAGGCTTACCTCTAGATGATTGGAGAAGTTGGTGGCTTTGCATGGTGCCTTGTGGCTTCAGGATCGATAGACTCTCGAGTATCGTCAAACTCCAGCCACATGTTGGGATGTTGATCTCGAAGATGTCACATAGGTTGGTGATGAGGAGGCACAGGAGGGATTAATTGGGGATCCATTGGATGTGGCAGCCTCTCGTAGTGGTAGTGACTCAGATTGAGACTCCGATTTTGATGCAGTGTTACAAGATGCTGATTAGGGACAACTGCATATTTTCTATATATTTGTCATTTTTAATTGAAATTTACAGCCGTTGGGCATTTTGTTGTAACTTTTATATAATATATATGCACATTGACAATGAAAGCAATTAAATTTTGTTAATTTGTTTGTCGCTCTCATGAAATCTCAATTCAACTCAAATGTTATGTGTTAAGGTTCTATGATGTATATATATGATGAATGCCTTATCAATGTTATCATATGAATATTTGAAATTTTTCTATATTTTATAAAATTTCCCTATTTTTTTGATAACCATGCCCTAAAAAATAGCCTCCGAAAAAATTTGTCCCAGAAATGCGTTCCCCCGTCCCTTGTCGTCCCCATCCTAGAAACTTGGGGGAACATAGGGTTGGAGATAATGCTGACTTCCTCGGGCCTCTGGTTTTGTCAACATTCTTTGTTTTCTTTGTTGTGCTTCTGGGAAATGTTTCTTCCAGTTGACCCATACTGGAACTTGTTTGTAAATATGAGGTTATTTTATGCCAATATGTTCCATGGGCCTATTTGTACTGTTTGTTTAAAAAGTAAGCAGTTGACTGAAGAGTCATTGATCAAGTTTTTGAATGATCTGAAAGAGATAATCTCTGGCAGATGCTCATTTTCAATTTTTTGGAAAGTGTGCCTCGGCGGGGGAGAAATTGTAGAATCAGATCAAACACATAATTTGTTACTAGACTAAGTAGGAGTATAATTATTGACTGTTTAAGTACTAGCTTCAGAAATAATGTCAGATCCTCAATCTCCTTTTGACGCAAACTATGCAGTGTCTTTATCAATAGCTCTGTCCATTGAAGTAAGTTTTCCATGACCCCAAAGAAGACTAGAAGACATTTGATTGTTCAACTGTTTAAACAAAATCTGCACTCTATTTTTCTACCATGCGTGCATCTCATTATAAAGCCTAAAGATTTATATTATCAACAAGGATTGTAACTCATGATTTTGTTTTAACCGGGCTAGTCAAACTGAGTGTCCTCATTACAAAAAATCCATTGCACCTGCTACAAAGGAACCCAATCAATAACAGATGAGATGATATGATTGTATTTATAATATTTTCCCAAATTTAGCTATTAGATTTATATCATGAACGTAAATACGTCCCAATCAAGAGGAGAACAATGATTGCTAGAATGGAATAGCTTTAAACTAACCATAATAGCATATCGATGAAGTAAGTACCAAAGTATGCTGCTGAAACAGGAATTGCCAACCAGAACTGAAAATTTATCAAATCAAGAAAGCAGATTTCAGAGGAAGCTTTATGAGAATATAATGCTATCACTCAAGAATGTCAAAAACAAGGAAAAAAATCAAACCACCAGAAACCAGCAGCATGTTGACCTCATTCAAGCAATTGCATACTAGATCCAGGTCTATCACATCTACTGAATGAAGAAACTGGGCAGTATTTTCCTTCAATGATATCTAGAGACATCAAGTGGTATCAATTTTTTAAAATGGAAGTGGCAGCTAGCTTTGGGCTGTAAAAGTTGGGACAGTTTATTACATAGTTTAACAGAGTGTTGAAACAGGGGGACAGGGGGGCAGGGGCTGGGAGGACTATGTTCCAAAATTTGGGGACGGTGGGGATATGGCAGCACAAATATTGGATAGGGGTCAATCTATGGAGTTTATTATTTACAGACAGAGCTCTGCAATAATGCAAGGGATTACTGGCACGAGGGAATCCTTGTGGGTTTTATTAGTTGTTCGTTTAATTATCTCTGCTGTCTCCCTAATTATATCATGGATGCTTTTTTCTTATCATTCATTCTCTGAGTTTTTCCTCTAGTCTCTACTATTGTGTTCGTAACATGTCTTGTTTTCCTGTTCTCTGTCTTTCTGCAACAACATATGAACAAAAGCTTTGTCCCTGATTTTCAAACCCAACAAAGCCAAAATCAAAAGAATTCCCTAGCCATACTTTAAATTCACACAAAAAGATTTACTTGGAGCAACAGCCAATTTTAGTGACAGAAAAATAATTGAAAAAGTCCGATTTGGACGAGTTTATAGGGGAATCCTTGGCACCGGCCAAGCAGTAGCCATAAAATGGATGACATTTTCAGAGGATCATGAATGTTGCATAAAACATTTTTTGTTAGAGCTTCAGATTGTGGGGCATTGTTGTCATGGTAATCTCATGAGAATATTAGGCTATTTCTTCAATGGTCAAGAAATGATAATTGCCTCCAAATTCATGGCTAAATTTAGCCTAGATGTTCTGTTGCATGATCTGTTGGATTGCTGATTGGATTGGAAGTGAAGATTGAATATCAGGGATTCCCTGCTGCCCCTGGGACGGTTGAGGGATGCCCAGGCATCCTATCCTTTCGATGGCAAGGAGTTCCCTGGCTGTTCCCTGCAGGGGGAAATGTTCCCGTCCCAAAATCTCCCTGTTTTTTTGAGGGACGCATCTGTGTAACATTGGAACTTTAGTAGCAGGTATGGGATGGCTGAAGCCCTCAGCAAATCAACTCAACTTTGCCGTGCATTGTCTTTAAACACGATTTATCCACATTACCTATTTTTAAAGTCTTTTATTTTGTCCCTTATTGGGTAATTGATATCCTTTGGTTTGGGTGAATGTACTTAGAGTTGAAAGGGAGGTTGTGTGTGTATTTTAATGAAAAGACCAAAAAAAGGTACACCATTTTGCACATTTTTCTGGGGTAATTATTCAGATTGTCAATATGATGTTTCATAAACCCAAAAGATTTGATGATGGATTATGGCAGTAATTGGAAAATGTGCCAATTATTATAGGTGTTCAACCAAAATGTTACCTCTTTTATCAATTCTCAGTTTCTGAGAGTAGTAGCTACAACGGCATCCATTTTCTCCATAGTAAGTAAGCTAATTTTCCTACCACACGCAGCAAAACATTTAAGTGAAACTTTAACTCTCTACGATTTTATGTGCACCCTACTCCTATTTAAGTGTTGAAATGGTTTGATGAGTTGATATGCTTTGTTTGTTGCACTTTGTTCATGGAAAATCTACTCTTCATTTATTTTGTGTATACTAGATTCATGAAGATAGCATTTGACATAACTTGCTACATTCTATGCTATTCTATTCTTCAAAGTGTAAAAGGAAACTAAAGCACTTTCAATTTGCAGATTAAACTTGCATCTGTTCAACTGGCAAGAAAATACATGAAAAGGGTTGCATCAGAGCTAGATAATACTATGACTGTTCAAGAGAAGGAGCCAGTGAGAGAGTTCATACTTTTGCAAGGTGTACGTTTTGCATTTCGAGTTCACCAGGTTAGACGTTATAATCTCTGAATTATTGTATAGTTGGCCAAAAGGAACCAAAAAATATAAAGGAAAAAAGGTGTAAGAATGACTCTAGGAGATGCAAATTGTAGTATAGTTTTTGCACATTGTTTTACCGTTTTTGTGTATTAAATTCATTTTTAAGATAGTTGGAATGTATGTGTTTGCTGACAACAGTTTGTTGTAGTTTGCTGGAGGTTTTGATGCAGAGAGTATGCGTGCATTTGAGGAACTTAGAGGCCGTGCCCATGCACAAGCTGAGAGGACAGATAGTTCAATTTCAACAAATTAAGATGCCTACTCACGTTTTATCTCTTACTGACGACAGCCCATATTTATGCTCTAAATTTGGGTTGGTCCTTACGGTGGTTGCTTTGTGGAAGTGCAGAGAGGTATCCCTTTGTAATATATATGTAAACATTCATATACATTAGTTCAAAGTATAGCTATAGTTTGTCAGGTTTTCATTAGCAGTATTTCCCCTCAAAAGGAGTCAGCCTCAGAAGGTAGTTGGGAATTTAACTTGAGTAAAAAATTTAATATCAGCATATTGTTCACGGAAGCAATTATCAAGTATTAGCACTTTAAATTGATATTTATGTTTGGTAGAAGAACACATCTCAGGTGGTTTGAAGTATAGCCCACCTTTGTATTGTTAAAATTTTCATTATCAAACATTACTTTCATCTTTGTATTTTATTTTTCAAAGTAATTTTCTGGAAATCTAAAATCTGTAGTTTGTATTTATTTGCACTACTTTTGTAAAGTTCCATCTCTCCACATTCTTGTGGAGTAAATATTATTTCGCCTTATTTCTTTGGTGTGCCACAGATTGAACTGTCTTATTTTATATTCTTTGCCAGGAACAGACTCGATGGTATTCATAACAACTAACCTAGGTTATGAGTAGTTAAAAAGCATTTTAACATGTTGAAGAAGTTAGTTTATCATTCGATATGGCAAATGTTGGTTAGGAGTAGTTAAGAAACATTTAACATGTTGAAGAAGTTAGTTTGTCTGTTGATCTGCCAAATGTCAAATGCACAACAGGATTATAATGTGAAATGTGTAACTGTCTTATTTTATAGTGTCTAGACTTGATGGTATTCATAACAACCAACTTGGGTTATGAGTAGTTTAAAAACATTCTAACATGTTGAAGAGGTTAGTTTGTCAGTTGATCTGCCAAATGTTAAATGCATAACAGGATTATATGCACTTTATTCCAAGACAAATGACCCCCTTAAAATATATATGATAACTATGAAATGTTAATTGATCCACTAACTTGCTAATACAATACACAAGCAATACATTACACAAAGAACGCCAAGATATGCATCCACACATGAGAATACTCAATATAGAAAGTAATTAATGTCTAATGTATGTATAGATGAGTTACCATCTCTTTATATACCACCAAGCAAAATGAACGGAGAGAGTAAACACTTTATGGTCCATATCTCACTACAAGTTTCTCAAACGTATACAGGGTGGTAATTTAATAAAAATGTTAAAGTCAAATATTTTTGTTTACTTCATTCAAATATTTTAGATTTATGTATGGGAAGTTTACTCTTATTTCTGCTTTCTTTGGCTCCTTTTTCACTACTTTGAGGAGAAACTTATATCTTCTAAGGCATGTCACTAAAAAGACGTGTAATGTCCAAAAAAATCTTACTTCATTTACACTTTCTTTGGCTCCTCTTTCACTACTTTGAGGATGATTTTGTATCTTCTAAGGTATGTCACTAGAAAGACGTGTAATGCCCACAAAATCTTAAGAAAACTTCTAAAATATGTAAACAATTTATTTTGAAGTCTTTATTACTAATACTATCATCTTTAATTTCCTCAAGCACATATTATTATTTAAGTCTCAAATCACAATTTTATTTGTTATCTAAATCTTTTAATTCAATTGTCTTAACATTTTATATCAACTTTTAAAAAGGTGGCATTGTATGATGCATGACCATGAGTTTTTCTATTGAAGAAATGATCATGGGAGAAGGAATCTCATTCTAACATATGTTAGAGAACATTATGTCTACCTATGAAGATGAGACCTAAAACGGATGCAAATTACACCTAAAATGCACCCAATCTCAAGTCCAAAGGACTTCAAGATTGGACTAAACTACTAACAAGCTAAACTATCTAATTGCACCCTAAAATAAGCCTATTAGTAGTGATATGCCTTAAGATATAAAATGATATTACTAAACTATGCTAGAATTGAACTAATTTTATATGTTGAGCACTCAAATTGATAGCATAACATTGCATAAAATGACTTGTTCCAAATGGGAGGTGGAGGCTTCAATTTATAGATTTTTGGAGATGGGATTGGAGAGTTAGGATCAATAGTTGAGATTGCTTGAGGATCCTCAAGCAAGGAGAATTGGACAAATGACATGATTGGATTGGATAAGAAGGTTGCCCCAAGATTCAAGGGATGATCAATGGATGAGAATGCAAGTTTGAATGGATGGATGACTAGGATTGAGTAGGTGTATGACATGTAAGGACTCATTTATGAAAATGTAAGGCTTGGATTTTGTGAGGAATTTTAAATTCCATAGAGAGGACAAGTGGAATTTAAAATTAGAGGAATAGTGTTTAAATAGTGCCACATGAAATTTTAAATTGAAGGGAATAGTGACATATGGAGTTGTGTGGAGGAAAGAGGACGAATGTACTCAATTTGGAAGATTTGCCCATGTTTCCAAAGTACCACTTGTCTGTACATGTGTGTACATTGGATGACAAGTGGACTTCTAGAAACATGGGGGTTTGTAATAAGGAATTAATTAAAATTAATTTATGTGTACATGGATTAGAAGAAAATAATTATGATTACAAAAAGTAATCAAAAGTGCACAAAACAGGGAATTAAATAAATATGATAATTTATTTAATTTTGGGATGAATTATAGTAAAATAATATTTAATTTTCAAACTATAGTAGAAGAATTGATTTTTATGACATGATAAAGGTCCAGAATAAATTAATTAAATAATTAAAAATTATTCAATTAATAATCGGATTGGACAAAGTGATGCAGGTGGATTAGGGTTGAATGTGTGAGTGGATGAAGTTGGTTGTGACCATTTTCAGGGGTCTACATTTTGCCCCTCTTTGATATAGCGTCACGACTGTCGTGGTTAGTAGGTTGACAGGCTATCAAAGAATATAGATTTTTGGATAAATATGCTCCGGTGAGTGAAAAGGAGTTGAATGGGTGATGAGGTGATGCCCCCTCGAGAGATCAGCGGAAAAAATAAAATTTTTGGCAATTTCTCAAAAAATGACGAAAATGATGGAGAAAAGTGGGGGAAAGGGTGGTCCTGAGACTAAAGAATGGGGAAGAAATGACAAAAATGGTGAAAAAAGGAAAAAAAATGAGGTGGGTAGATAGAAAAAATGAAAAAAAAATGAAGTGCGTGAAGGAAAAAGGGGGAAAAATGATAAAAAGTGGGGTGAAAAAGATAAAAAGAGGTGATTAAAAAAAAAGTTGAGTAGGTTAAAAAGTAAAAGAGAGCTAAAAAGCTCATTTTACTTTTTGTGATTGTGTAGGTGGAAAAGAAGAGAGGAAAATGAGCGATGGCGGGGATTCCTCTAGAGGAGCACCGAGCGGAGCGGGTGCGGGAGTACTTGCGGCCAGTAGCGACAAGCGAGCCGGTGAGTGGTTTTAACCTTGCCTTGTGATTTTGGTTTGATTTGATGTAATGATAGTTGTTTTAGGGTAAATGGGGGGTTTGGGAAAATGGGTTTGTGGGGGAAGAGCACATGTTTATAGGATTTGGCGCTGAAAAATATGGGTGGATACTGGGCATGAGCAAATTGGTTGACTTTATTTTTTTGAAAATTTTTGAAATATATTTTTGATTTTTTTTTTTAGATTTTTAAATATGTTTTTGATTTTTTTTTTGGATTTTTAAATATGTTTTTGATTTTTTTTTGGAGTTTTAAATATATTTTTGATTTTTTTTGGAGTTTTAAATATGTTTTTGATTTTTTTTTTGGATGGGGTATTCAACAAACTAATTGTGGAACCGTTTCAAACGAATGATATTCATGGGCTCCTCTAGTTCTTCTCCTTCAAGGGTGGAGAGGCGATATGCTCTAGAGCCATACTTTGTAGTGACAATGTAGGGTCCTAGCCAATTAGGCTCAAATTTCCCTTTCTTTTCTCGCTCAAATAGATTCCTTTGATTTTCTTTCGGGACCAGATCTCCTATTGCAAACTCCCTAGCACAGATCTTGTTGTAGGATCTGCGAAGCCGATTTTGGTATGCTTGGAGGTGATTAAGGGCGTTGAGGCGTCGTTCATCCAATAGCTCGAGTTCTTGGAGACGTGCAACACGCTATTCTTCATCAGTGATGGCATTATGCAAGGAGATGTGCAAGGAGGGAAATTCGATCTCGATTGGCAGGACGACTTCTGTTCCAAAGACAAAGGAATATGGTGTAGCGTCTGTGGGTGTACGGATACTAGTGCGGTAGGCCCAGAGGGCGAGATGGATATGGAGGTGCCAATAACGGCCAGTTTCATTGACAACTTTCTTAAGGATTTTAAGAAGGGTCTTATTAGTTGCCTCAGCCTGCCCATTACCTTGTGGGTAATATGGAGTGGACCAATGATGTTGGATGTGGAATTGTTCACAAAGGTCCTGAACATCATGGTTTTTGAAATGTTTACCATTGTCGGTGACAATGGTGGATGGGATACCATAACGACAGTTGATATGGTAGAGAATGAACTTGGTGATTTGGTTTCCTGTGGTGAAAGTGAGGGGGATGGCTTCTACCCACTTAGTGAAGTATTCTGTGGCGGTGATAATGAATTTGTGTCCGTCGGAGGAGGATGGGTGGATTTTGCCAACGAGATCTAGGCCCCACTGAGAGAAAGGCCATGGTGTAGTAATAGGTTGCAACACCTGAGAAGGAGCGTGAATGAGATCTCCATGCTGCTGACAGAGATTGCACTTTTTCACATACTCACATGCATCATGTTCCGTAGTAGGCGAGTAATATCTGATACGTAAGAGCTTCTTGGCTAGGACAATTCCACTTGTGTACGCTCCACAGATACCTGCGTGGACTTCGTGTAAGGCAAGGGAAGCTTCTTCTGTGTTTAAGCATCGAAGAAGAATGCCATCATAGCTTCGGCAATAGAG
The DNA here is from genome assembly GCA_027924645.1 of Cunninghamia lanceolata. NCBI lineage: Eukaryota > Viridiplantae > Streptophyta > Pinopsida > Cupressales > Cupressaceae > Cunninghamia > Cunninghamia lanceolata. The sequence continues at coordinate 12,998,073 of BSBN01001482.1, read as the reverse complement.
GGTATTAGTGAGAATAGTGCAGCGTGCGGCTTGGCAAATGAGTGATCTTTGTTGTTTGCGGGTGGATTCAGGAGGGAAAGTATGATGTTGGAGGTACGTGTAAATGTCATGGTACCAGGGATTTTCTGGACCAACAATCTCACAAACAAATTCTGACTCAGCGACACGGTATGCTGGCATTAAGAGCTGTTCCACAAGAAACTCACATTGATGGCTATCATGAGGCATATCCAGAAGGGAACTGATAGTAGCCATGGCGTCAGTTGCTTTGTTGTGAAGGCGCGGTACCTGCTCAAACTGTATGTAGGTGAAGAATAGTTTGTATTCATCAACCATTCGCTTATAGGGCACCAGCTTATCATCCTTTGTGGTAAACTCGTCATTCACTTGTTTGATGATCAATTGAGAGTCTCCATAGACTTGTAGCTGTAAGATATTCTATTGCACTGTTGTTTTGAGACCAATGATCAAGGCTTCATACTCAGACACATTGTTTGTACAGGGGAAAGCAAGTCTGTAAGCTTTGGGGATGTAGTCGCCCTGCGGGGTCACCAATAGTATTCCTGCCCTTGAACCATGATTAGTGAAGGATCCATCAAAATATAGCTTCCATTGTGTAGGTTCTGTCACGGTGAGAATGGACTCATCTGGAAAGTCAATGCATAGTGGCTGATAATATGTAAGGGGTGCTTCGGCCAGCTGGTCTACTACAACTTGTCCTTTGATTGCTTTCCTGTCGACATACTCAATATCAAATTCGCTCAACAACATGACCCATTTTGCCATTTTTCCTGTGAGTACGGTCCTGGAAAGGAGGTATTTAAGGGGGTCAACCTTAGATATGAGCTTGATAGAATGACTTAGCATGTAGTGTCGTAACTTTTGAGAACAGAAAACGACAGCTAGACATGCACGTTCCATGGGGGTGTAGTTAAGCTCATATTCAACTAAAGTCCTATTGATGTAGTATATAGCTCTCTCACGACTGATATCATCTTGTTGTGCTAAAAGTGCCCCCAGTGCTACTGAAGTTGTTGATATATATAATAATAGGGGCTTGCCAGTGATAGGTGCGATTAGGATCGGTGGTGAAGCAAGATACTCCTTGATGCGGTCAAATGCCTGTTGACAATTCTGATCCCATTTAAAATGTGTGTTTTTGTGAAGTCAATGGGCAAAAGGATGGCACTTATCTTCGAGTTAAGCAATGAACCTTCATATAGCCTATAGTTTTCCTTGGAGACTTCGAAGCTGTTTGGGCGTCTTTGGGGGAGGCATTTCTATTATGGCCGTGACTTTAGTAGGATCTACCTCGATGCCCCTGTGGGAGAATGAACCCCAAGAGTTTACCTGATGTTACACTGAAGACACATTTCTTTGGGTTGAGGCGGAGCTTGTATTCTCTGAGCCGTGCAAAGATTTGTTGCAAGATCTTAGGATGTTCTTCCCTTGTTCTAGATTTTCCTAGGAGATCATCCACATAGTCTTCCATTATCTTATGTATCATGTCATGGAAGATAGTAGTCATTGCACATTGACAGGTTGCCCCCACGTTCTTTAGACCAGAGGGCATGACTTGCCAGTAGTATGTGCCCCAAGGACAGGTAAAAGTTGTTTTATGTTGATCTTCAAGGGTGATTTTGATTTGATTATATCCAGAGAAGCCATCCATAAGGGAAAGCATTTCATGTCCTGCTGTGAGATCTACGATCATGTCAATGTTGGGAAGTGGAAAATCATCTTTCGGACATGCTTTGTTAAGGTCTAAGAAGTCTGTACAACAACGGATGCCCCTAGGTTTTTTAGCAACTAGAACAATATTGGAGACCCATTTTGGATAATCAATAGGGCAGATAAAGCTGACATCTAACAATTTCTGCAACTCTTCTTTGACGAGCAAGGCAACTTGAGGGTGCATCTTGCAGAGTTTCTACTTAACAGGTTTTGCGTTAGGATGTACCACAAGATGGTGAACAACCAAAGAAAAATCCAATCTTGGCATGTCAGCGTAGGACCAAGCGAACACATTAGGTGTTTCATGAAGCACTGTGGAGATGTTGGATTTTTCTTTTGTATCGAGACTTTTTGCTAGATGTGTGAGCTTAGGTGACTCTTGCATGCCAAGGTTAATTTCTTGTGTGCCTTCAATCAAAATGTTGGAACGCTCTTGCCACTGAGATGGTATAGGGGGAAGATTGAGATCCTCATCTTCTAGTGCCTCAGAGGTTTTCACTAGGGGACGATTTTCTATTTTTTGATTTTTTCTTTTTTAGACTAAGGATCTCTTCTCCAAAATAGGCATCAGTGTGCAAGCATGTCATATTGTGAGGTGTTGTGAAGTTCTATAAATACGGAGAGAGCCTCATCATTCAGAAATATGTCGAGAGGCAGGGGTCCTTGACAATCCCTAGCAATGAGTTCGGGATGAACGAGGGGGAGGTCAATAACGAAGATGGCATTGTCGGGGAAGATGCAAGAAAGGTCCAGATCTTCACATGGAGCTATGATGACACTCGGCGTGATGTTTTCAACACTAGAAGAGGGTTCCATTACTTGTACTGAGGTTTTAGTGGGTCCACAGATTGTCACAATCAGTGGAGCATATCCTAAACCAAAGTATTGAGCATATTTCTTGGGAGACGTAGGATCAACCGATATGGGCTCTGTAACACCTTGTTCATTGGCACCAAGTCCTGTTCCATGGTAAGGTATTTTGGTACAAATTTGAAATGGTACAGGATATTTTTCTTTGAAGTATTCTAGATTGACAGGTGTTGGGGTAGTTTCATCACGATATAGCCAATCACTTAGAGCTGTTTCTTCAGCTTCTTCTTCTCTAGGGACCTTTGTTGGTACAAAGGGAATTTTATCATTGATCCTGTGCTGCTGTTCTTTTTCCTTCTTTAGAAGATGATGGCCATAGGAGCTTGGGGACAATGGTAACTGTCCCAAGTGGAAGGCATTGTGAAGCTCATACTCGCCACACACTTTGTCTACGATCTTGACCTTTTGGGGTGTACGGGTGGAAGATGAAGTGGAAGCTTATGATTGTTCAATGGTGACTTGCGGCATGAATGACGATGTGGATGGAGTGGATGAGGGATCTTTGACATGATCCCCATAGGTACTCAGAAAATGGAATTGTCGATCATAGACAACCTCTAAGGCCTTGCAATATTCAAAGGGCTGTTGATCGGTGGGAATGGTGACTTCCACACCGTTATGAGGGAATTTGAGGCATTGATAGTAGGTGGATGAAACGGATTGCATGGCATGTAACCATGGTCGGCCTAGGAGGAGATTATATGGAAGGTCAAGATCAATTACGTGACATAGAGTGGGCATCGTGAGTGGGCCTACCTTGATAGGGAGACATATAGTGCCTTCGGATTCTCTCTCCGTGTTGTCGTATGCCTTGATGGAGATAAGCAAATATTCGAAGTCAACCGCTGAATACCCGAGGAGTTTTATGAATTTTAATGTACATATGTTCAAGCTGGATCCATTATCCAAGAGAACCCTCTTGACTATGCTTGGCAATTTGGACTTCAATATGAAGGGCTTTATTATGTGCGAGGTCAATAGGTGGCATGTTAGCATAACTAAAGGTGAGATGATAGGATGATGATAATTGAGTGACAAGGTTTTGGAATTGGGCAGGAGGTATGTCGGTAGGAACATGGGACTCTTGGAGAGCCTTGTCAAGTATTTCTCGGTGTATGGCGGATGTCCTAAGGAGTTCCAAGATGGAGATTTGAGTGGGGGTCTTTCCAAGATGGTCAAGGAAGTTGTATTGGGGAGTGGTGGTAGTGGAGGATGGGGATGGTCCCTTCACAGTTATATGCCCACGGCGGGTGGTAACAACACATTTGGGGGTGGTATTTTTGACTTTGATGGTGGTGACGTGAGTAGAATCGAAATCAATTCTACCCACTATATTATGGTAGGGAGGCGGAACATTGTTGTAGTTGATGTTGTTGGCTTGGTTGTTAGGATTAGTGTTGGAGGAAGATGGTTTGGATGCGGTTTGGTTACTGTTGTGGTGGGGAAGAGGGTATTGATAGACACCTAGGCCATCACTGGGTGATGTATTATCGTGGTCTTCCATTTGGATTCTGCCGCGTTCAACGAGGTCTTGGACATAGTTTTTCAATTTCATGCATTTGTTTGTGGTGTGGCCCTTGATGCAGTGGTAGTCACAATATTCATTCTCTTTGTACCACACGGGCTTAGGTTTGTTTTCATCAAATGGTTTTGTTATGGGGAACTCAACCATGCCGGCGCAGAGTAGCTTTTGGAATACAACCTCGAGTGGCTCACCCAAGGGGGTATATTTGCGCTTTGGATTGTTAGGCGGTTTTCTCTTTGGACGAGCGGGCAGGACTGATATATTGTTAGAAACATTTTGGACTATGTTTGTCTCTTTTGGTTTAGGAGAGGTGATTTGGATGTACTTGGAATTGGTAGTACCATTTCCTATGCTGTTCTTGTTTTTAGCCCAAAATTTAGGTTTGTTGTTGAAGGTTTTGTCATTGTCGTTCTTGTTGTAGATTTTGACTAGACCCTTCGCAATAAGGGCTTTTTCGATAGTGACCCCTTTTTCTATAATTTTGTCAAAGGTTGATGCACAATGTACTTGTAAATGGAAGGCCATTTCTTGGTTGAGGTTTTGGATGAAAATATGGACGAGTTATTTTTCAGGGCTTGTCCAAGGTAGCCTACTAGCAAGGGCTCTCCATCTTTGTAGATAAGCAGCGAAACTCTCACCACTTTGTTGTTTGGTGTTGCAAAGGTCAAGCATAGTGATCTCATGTTCTACATTGTATGAGAAGTGGGTGATGAATTTCTCTAAAAGATCGGTGAAATTGGATATGAAGCCATAAGGTAAGTGCATGAACCATTCTAGGGCTTGTCCTCCTAGGCTTTGTGGAAAAAGACGAAGGAGGAATTGGTCATCATAGGCGACTTCTTGGCATGCCATGAAGAACTCCTTGATGTGGTCACGAGGGTCTCCTTTTCCTTTGTATTTATCAAATTTTGGTATTTCAAAGTGTTGAGGAAAAGGAGTGATGGCAATGTTTCTGTCGAACGGGTAGGGACATAAGTCTTGAAACTTATAGTGTTTCTTTTGGGTCCCTAGTTGGATGTTTTTAAGGGCATTTTTCATCTCTTGCCATTCGTGGTCGAAAGGGTTAGCAAGAGGTGGTTGTGGTACTTGGTGGAGTGGAGGTTGTTGCATTGACGATTGTTGGTATTGAGGGTGGACATATTGTTGCTGTTGTTGGGAGTGGGTATTTTGTTGATGTGTGTGAGGTGGAAGACATGTGGTTTGTGTGTAGATGTGAGAGCCGTGTGTTTGTTGTTGTGGGATGACTTGTTGAGTTCGAGGTTGGACATATTGGTGTTGTTGAACATGTGGGGGTAGGCCTATGGCTTGTGTGTAAACACGGGACCCATATGCTTGTTGTTGTGGGATGACTTGTTGAGTTTGGGGTTGTGGCTATTGTTAAATGTCGTAAGGAGGTTGCATTAATGACTCATGGTGGGGTTGATGCATGGAAGGTTGATATGTGTGTGTGGGATTAGCATAGTTTGTCAATAGGTTTTGTGGTTGGTTGAGTGGATTCGCAATGGGTGTTTGAGTCATGGGTGGTGCTACTATTTGTGTGATGATCGACCTTGGTGGAATGTTTAGTGGAGGGAGAGGTTGTGGTACAATCGTGGTGGCTTCTTGTTGATTGTTTGGTGGAGGTGGTATGGCAGTAATTGTGACATTAGAAGGTACCCCAAAAATGGGTACATCGGAAGGTAGCATGTCATAAGGTAACCTGATAGGAGGATTGGATGCTTGTGAAACATTTCTAGCCCTCATGTTTTGTCCCAAGGTGTGAACAGAGGTGGTGTTGGAAGCAAAACTAGCCCAAGGATTATCGTAGATGGGTTCGTTAGGATTAGGGACATGTCCCCATGGTTGATCACAGATGGGTGTTGGTGGTTTGTCATCAAAGATGGTTTTGAGCTTGTCATGGTCATATGAATATGGAAGGCATGCACTGTGTTCAATGAGACGTTGTTGTCAATGAATTGGTCAAACTTGTCTTGTAACTTCTTTTCGTTAAGGAACTCGAGAAAGGTGGGGGAATAAGTTTGATGAGGATGAGTGGATGCTTCACCCATTTAGGGTTGGTTGACATATTCCTCCATGTTGCTTGTGGTAGAGACACTAGGCGAGAGGGGTTGATAACGGGCGTCCATTTTCTTAGCTTGTGATTGCATGACGGGAGGCATAAAAGGTGAATTTGGGTCGTATTTGGATGATGAGGTGCCGATGATGAGAGATGGAGATAGGTCCAAAATCTACATCAAGATGATTAAAGGCCGATGGTTATCCTATATACTTAGGGTAGACAAAGAGCCTAAGTAAGAGGACAATATGATTATTTTACTTGGGGTAGACAAGACGCACCAAGTAAAACGAGATTTCTTGGAATCCACTAACTTAGGAGTTGTCAAGATTCCTAAGCCAACTTATCCAAGGGGAGTCGATGGTTGATGTAGAGTTTTTTCCTTAGAATTTGGATGCGGTTTGGATTGATTTGACGGATTTGGAAAAGGATTGATTATGGATGGGGACGAGGATTAGTTTAATTTGAGGATGAGGATGAGGATGATGAGGAGGATATTAATTAATTATTTGGATTGATAGAGATTGATTAGGGATGGTGGGATCAAGTGGAGATGATAGTGGATGGTCAATCAAAGATTTGACTAACGGTGGATTATGGACTGATATTGATTATTACAAGGATGATGCTAGACTAATCTTAATTGATGATGGGTCTCTTGGATAACCTATCTTGGATAACCTATAAATTGATGAGGATGAGGACAATGATGATGATTTGATGATTAGGATTGGATCACAAGCTAAGAAGGACCAATGGATGAAGATATGGATGAGGTGGTATGAAATGTCGATGGATGAAGTGGAATGAGGATTGTCGATACCTTAAAGGACAAATTCTTGAGTTCTTCAATTGTTTTGTCAATGGGCTATAATGCAAATGACTAGGCACTGAATCAGAGGATTAGGTGCTGATACAGAGTTTTGGGTATTGATGCAGTGTATTGGGCACTGATTTGGAGGATTAGGCACTGATGTAGAGGATTGGGTGCTGATGTATAGGATTGGACACTGATATGGAGGTTTGGGTGCTGATATGGAGGTTTGGACGTTGATGCAGAGGTTTGGGTGTTGATATAGGACAGTGGTGGTTTTATGCAAATTTTGGGCTTGGGATGTGATGTTTTGGGTTTTGGAGGTTAAATGATATATTTGAGGTGTTCTAAAGTTTCAATGGTTTGTTTTTTCAAATGTTTGGGTTATGTCCATGATAGTTTTCTTTGGCAGCTGATACAAACAGTTCAAACAAGTGCATACAATGTCTAAAGGTTTTGTCGTGAAATTAAACAATCATGCACAACCTATGGCGAGGCAAGGACAATACTTGTTGAGTTCCCACTTGGTTACCCAACCGCGCCTACTTGTGGTGTATAGCTCTAGGAACTTGGGGCACGGGCTCCCCCTTACAGTGCACACACTTCTCAGGCACACCAAGTTCCAAGTTCTTAAGATGTGTAGAGTCTAAAGGTTTTGTTGTGAAATTAAACAATCATGCACAACCTATGGCGAGGCAAGGACAATACTTGTTGAGTTCCCACTTGGTTACCCAACCACGCCTACTTGTGGTGTATAGCTCTAGGAACTTGGGGCACGGGCTCCCCCTTACAGTGCACACACTTCTCAGGCACACCAAGTTCCAAGTCCTTAAGATGTGTAGATCTTAAGATACTTTGCTATCTCTCCCATAAGCCGTGAAAATGTGGGACGACTATCAGAGTTTGATCTTTCGACCTCCTGTATCAACAAGTAGAGGGTTTTTGGCTTCTAAAACAAGGGTTTGTAGTAAGTGCATTCATTTAGGTGGCCATACGTGCGGTGATTCACTCCGATAAGGAGGATTCCCAGCCTGTAGAGGTTACGCTCTATAGGGTTTGGGGGAAACATTCATCGGTATGACACAATAGCACCTGTTGCTTGCAGCTTTTATCACACACATTATTTTATATAGTGGCTCGAAAGAGCTTGGCTTTAGCTTGTTGCCGCTTGGGTCGTTCCCACCTTTCAAAGCAGAGTGGTAGGCCCTCTAAAGGTTCAACAAAAGCAACACAAGCGCAAAAATACTTTTGATCTCCAAGTTCATACGAAGATGCGAGGGAGAGCATACATACTTTTAGGCTTGGGTCACACTAAACAAGGTTTGTTTTTAGCTCTTGGATTATGTTGGGGGTGACTTGTACAAGTGTTGTGAGAAGTTTTTGATTCCCAAGATCACCAAATGGTACGAGGGAAGAGCATACACTTTCACAACACTAACAAAACCACAAAACACTTCACACAAAGTTATAAATTTTTTTGCTTAGATGAGTGGAAATGCAAGTTTGTTGTTCCTTTTAAACCTAATGAGTGAATATGCACATTGTGTTCTTTTTAAACCAATGAGTAATGATGCACGTTGTTGTTCTTTTTAAACCAATGAGTTATGATGCACGTTGTGTTCTTTTTAAACCAATGTGTTATGATACATGTGTTCTTTTTAACCAAATGAGTTATGATGCATGTTGTGTTCTTTTTAACCAAATGAGTTATGTCTAAGATTGAGCAAGCAAATTCATACAAAATGAATCAAAATAATATACTTTAACTTAGCAAATCCCTGCAAGAAATGTGTTAATAGTTTGATATGAGCTCCTTGACAGTCGAATGAGGCTGCAAAATCAAAAGATAGTAAAAAAACTCAATTCAGGACTAGGCACCAATCTGTGGGAGTGGGTGCTGATGTAGAGGACTAGGTACTGATCTAAGATAGATAGCACCTCCCCCTTGTAAAATTAATTTTTCCTGCAAAACAGAGAGCTAAGGTGGCCAAAAAGTTAGTAAAACATCATTTAAAACATCATGTAAGCATAGAATGCTGACTTTGACTTAAAATTCATGAGAAATGAGTGATTTTACCTTGGCTCCAGACAGATGTTGATCTGCCGAGCTGGGCGCTGATGGGCCAGATATGCGCTAATTTACAGAAATTAGGCGCTGATCCGACCTGTCACAAGAAAAACAACACAAAACATGCAAATTTGATAGAGAAAAGGTGGTGGGTGTCCCACTGGACATGCCAAAATGTCTACCTATGAAGATGAGACCTAAAATGGATGCAAATTACACCTAAAATGCACCTAATCTCAAGTCCAAGGGACCTCAAGATTGGACTAAACTGCTAACAAGCTAAACTATCTAATTGCACCCTAAAATAAGCCTATTAGTAGTGATATGCCCTAAGATATAAAATGATATTACTAAACTATGCTAGAATTAAACTAATTCTATATGTTGAGCACTCAAATTGATAGCATAACATTGCATAAAATGACTTGTTCCAAATGGGAGGTGGAAGCCTCAATTTATAGATTTTTGGAGATGGGATTGGAGGGCTAGGATCAATTTGAAGGATCAATGGTTGAGATTGCTTGAGGATCCTCAAGCAAGGAGAATTGGACAAATGACATGATTGGATTGGATAAGAAGGTTGCCCCAAGATTCAAGGGATGATCAATGGATGAGAATGCAAGTTTGAATGGATGGATGGCTAGGATTGAGTAGGTGTATGACATGGAAGGACTCATTTATGAAAAGGTAAGGATTGGATTTTGTGAGAAATTTTAAATTCCATGGAGAGGACAAGTGGAATTTAAAATTAGAGGAATAGTGTTCAAATAGTGCCACATGAAATTTTAAATTGGAGGGAATAGTGACACATGGAGTGGGGTGGAAGAAAGAGGACAAATGTACTCAATTTGGAAGATTTGCCCATGCTTCTAAAGTACCACTTGTCATGTACATGTGTGTACATTGGATTACAAGTGGACTTCTAGAAACATGGGGGTTTGTAATGAGGAATTAGTTAAAATTAATTCATGTGCACATAGATTAGAAGAAAATAATTATGATTACAAAAAGTAATCAAAAGTGTACAAAATAGGGAATTAAATAAATATGATAATTTATTTAATTTTGGGATGAACTATAGTAAAAAAAAATTAATTTTCAAACTATAGTAGAAGAATTGATTTTTATGACATGATAAAGGTGCAAAATAAATTAATTAAATAATTAAACATTATTTAATTAATAATTAGATTGGATGAAGTGATGTCGGTGGATTAGGGTTGAATGCGTGAGTGGATAAAGTTGGTTGTGACCATTTTCAGGTGTCTACACATTATGGGCAAGGCCTAAAACTAAGCTGGTGCAATGTTGGGCCACTATTACTAAAGCAATAATTGAAACACTCTAGATATATTATAATGTTGCATTCCAAACATCATGCAACAAAGGAAGTGTATTGTAGTTTGCTAGCAATGTCCAATAATAGGTTGCATGAATAATCCAATGTCAAGCTATGATATTCCCCTTGCAACACTAAAGAGATGTCTTAGAGCAATGTTCCTACCACATTATGCAACATGTAGTGACATACACCAATGTCTTGCAATGACCTACAATGACTTAGCAACAATTGGATGATCTATCTAACATAAAAGACAACACTAAAAGATATGACTAGCAACACGTGTGAAATTTCTTGCAAGATTTGTATGCCCTGCCCAACAACAAACTACAACACTGAAAAGGTATGACTAGAAGCATGTGTAAAATGTCTTGTAGCAATAACTGTGATTGAATTTCTGAACTACAGTAGAAACTACCTAAATATTCAATACTCCAATGAAAATAAGATAAATGCAATAAAACAAAGATATACCTTGCTGAACCGATCTACCTCATGTCTTCCATTGTTGCCTATCTCTTCAATGATCTTGCAGATTATGATTGAGCTCTCAGAAGTATACTTCCTTGCTGTTTTAAGATGGCAAAGAGAGAATGGCTTTGTGGAGGATTATGCAAAGTGAATGGTTTCTACAATGCAACACTAAGATGAATGATGGAGACTGTGATATGAAGCCATGGATAATGATTATGCAATGAGGATAATGAGATTACAATGCAAATGAGGGGAGCCAAAGGCACGCTTTGATAGCTATGGTCAAATTTCTACATAATGTATGTACTAAGCTCTTGTGAATATGATCCAAGTGAGGGAGAGATACCTTCCTTTTATAGGCTTAGGAGAGGCCAAATCCATGTGTCAATAGATCCACGATTGGAGGAGTTGTCTGTGACATGTACGGTTGAGATGGAGTTGGTTGGGATAAGGGAGATAATCATGGGAAATGTTCCTATTACGTTTACAAGGTAGAGGAATATGTGGATCCATGAGCCATAGGTCATTGTGCTCACAAAGACCTATGAGTTAAAAGTGGAAGACTATGAGCAGATTATGGAAGGACTCTTGTTTTGTTGGAATGTGAGAGATGAACTAGGATTTGAAAGACAAGTGTCTTTGTCAATGGAGATGATTGAGCAATAATAGGATACATGTGGAGAAGAAATAGGGATGGCTAGAGGATAAATAGGACATGGGGGTGAGGATAATTAGCTAATTAAATATTAAAAATATTTAATTACTTGGAGCAACATGGTGAGGTGTCCAACATGACATGGATGAGATGATGTGGAATTTAGACATAAGACTTTGACTTAGAAGAAAAGATTAAATAATTTAGGATTATTTAATTAGACATGACATTAGAAGAATTAGGATACTTAATTAAATAAATTGATTTTTATTTAATTATTTGGAATAATGAACTAATTAAATAAATTAGGGTATTTATTTTATTGATAGAGGAATAAGAATAAAATAAATACTAAAATATTTATTTAATTTCACACGAGCCATTTTTAAGTGTATACAATAACATGTCCTATCCAACATCAAACTACAACACTTAGAAAGGTGTAACATGAAGCACATAAGAAACATCCTACAACAATTGTAAGATCTATCCCACAACAAAGTGTAACACTTAAAGTATGGGCCTTGCAACAACTAAATGACCTATTAAAAGGCAAGCTACAATGCTAAAAGGAAGGTTCCAATAGTAACATGCTGCAACAACATATAACTGTGTTCTATAGTGATGTCCTTGGAACCACACACACACACACATCAACTATCTTGCCAAGGTGAAAAACATCAAATCTCAATTGGATGGTTGCAATTGCAATCTTATTTAATAAAAGCTTCTCTATTTTATTATTCAAATGAACATACATGAAAATTTTAGGAATATTATTTCAATTCTAAAATCAAAGTATCAAAATGAATAAGACATTGTTGATCTATCAACTCTCCACCCTTCTCATCCAAGAAGGGTGAGTGATGTCAAACATTGATTCTAAAGAAAATGCTAGTTAGGCTTTGTTTATTCAACAACAAAGAAAAAACTTTTCCCAAGAACAAAGTTGGCAACCAAAAATAATAATTCTAAGTCTCCTAATGGAAATATGAAGAATTTCTCCAAAAAACTATAAAGTTATGTTTTGAAAATTGCAACAAAATTGGCAAATTTGGTCACAAAGAAATAGATTGCTATCAAAATAAGGACAATAAAGGATCCCTCAATGATAATATTTTTAAAAACAATAAAATAAAAAATACCAAAATCAAAATCAAAATCAAACTTAAAACAAAAATAAGACAATTGTGCTTTATATTGCACTTTTTTGCTTCAAAGGATAGTGAATGGATTCTAGATGGTGGTGCTTCATGGCACATGACCTATATGAATGATATTCTAATAGATATTCAATTGTTTGATGAAAAGGTTTATCTGAGAGACAACTCTACCATTAAAGCCCAAAGTTAGAGAAAAGTAGAAATCTCAAATGAATTCATTGGAGATTTTTTTTGTGCCTAAACTAAGGGAAAAATTACTTTCATGTTCACAACTTACTCAATAAAATCTGAAAATTGCCCTTCTTAAAGATAATTGGTTTATCAAAGACCAAAATGATTCTATTGTCACACAAGGAATCCAAAAGAATGGTCTTTATATCTTTAATGATTTTCAAATGAGCTTTGTCTTTTTATCCAAGCCAACGATAATGCTAAACTTTGACACTAAAGATTCAGTCATGTAAATATTAGAAGCATTAATGATATGGCTCATCGTGACCTTGTGATTGGGTTACTTAGGATAAAAGATAAATTAGAAGCATGTAAAAAATGTTTAACATGAATCATATTGACAATTCCTCTATCATGCCATAATTAGTCCATAGTGACCTAATGAGACTACTACAAGTTCCATCCCTTAGTGGGTCCCTTTATGCTTTAACTTTCATTGTAGTGGGCCACTTTATGCTCTAACATTCATTGATGATCACACTTGAATGATATGGGCATATTATCTTAAGAATACAAATTAATCCATTTCCAAATTTAGGGAATCTAAAGCCCTAGTTGAAAATTAATCTAATCCAAAGTTAAAGAATTTAAGGAGTGATAATGGGAAAGAATAAGTAAATAGAGATTTTGAGGAAATTTTCATCCCTTATGGGATTTAGAGGGAGCTTATAACTCTCCATTCTTCTCAACAAAATGATAGAAAAAAGGAAAAATCAAACCATCATGGAAATGGTAAGTCCATGATGCATTCCACTAATGTACCTAAATTCTTATTGGTTGAAGCAATGAATAAAATTGTTCATATTCTTAATAGGGTTCCTTAATAGGCATTATATATTTCAAAACTCTTAGAAATATGGGTGAAAAAGAAACCAAGTGTTTCTCACTTAAGAATATTTGGAAGCCCTGCTTCCTTATTCATTCCCAAAATTAAATGGAAGAAACTTGATCCAACTTCCTTCAAATGTATCTTTGTAGGATATGAAGGAAGAACAAAAAGTCTAAGATTCTATGATCCTTCCAAAGGGAGGTCATATTAAGTAGAGATGTTCATATTCTTGAAAAACCTTTGTATTCCATCCAACCTACTCAAAACCTACTCAAATTGAAAGCCTTGACGAATATTCTATGTTAGATGAAGATAATAAAAGTCAAAATGATGAATTTAAGGGAGTGGGACCTTTTGATAAACCTCAACCTAAAAGACTTAAACATACTCAAGCCCTAGTCTAAGAAGCTAACCTAGAAAATCCTTCTTCATAAAAAATGACTAGGAGTCAACATTCACACTATGCTTTAATGACTTTCTATGAAAATAAACCCCAAACATTTGGAGAAGCTAATAGAGATAAGAAGTGGATGGATGCAATGAAATTATAATATGATGCTCTAATTAAAAATAAGACTTGGAATCTTGTTCCTTGACCTTTAAAAAATGTTGTTGATTACTATTAGATTTATAAAGTCAAATACAAATCCAATGTGAAATAGACAAATATAAGACAAGGTTAGTCACTAGAGGCTTTACTTAGTGGCAGGTTACAGATTATGATGAAACCTTTGTCCTAGTTACAAAAATGAGCACCATTTAGATGCTTCTTACTGTTATACCTCAGAATGCTTGGGAAATACACCAAATGGATGTCAAAAATGACTTCTTGAATGGTGACTTTCAAGAGGAAATCTATCTCAACCAAAAGGTTTTGAACAATTGAATAAAGAAACCTATGTATGTAACTAATTTTTTTTGAATGGTCTTAAACAAGCCCCTAGAGCTTGGTATACAAAGATCAACAACTTCTTTCAATCTCTTGGATTCTTTATTTTCTATTCCAATAATGCTCTTTGATAAAATTGAAGATGGAAAATTATTATAGTTGTGTTGTATGTGGATGAATTGGTCATTATTAGTAGTCTTAACTCTTTAATCAATCATTGTGAGGAACAAGAGGAGTTAGAAAATGATATGGTGATTGAAAAGAAAGTAAGGTAGATAAGGTGTGGTGAGCAAGAAACATGGTTGATAGGTCTCAAATGGCAACTTCCTAGAAATGTCAAATGGGTTTTGAAAGAGGATGTAGGAAGGAGATTGCCACATTTGATTAGTCCCTAATATTTTGGGTACCAAAATCCTCTTGGTGGGGGACACATGATTTAAAAATGAAGTCAAATTAGATTGGACCTTAAGGGTCTTGGATGATCACTTTAGGTGTTGAAAAAATTGTCAAGTTACTAGGCAACTCTTTTAAGGTGAAAACTATTGATTCTTGATGCACGATAGTTGGTGAAGTCCATTAGAGGGGACTAGAGATGGTTTGGAACATCCTTAAGGATTTTTGTGCAAATTGTTGATGTTAGAAATGAGTGCAAAGAGAAGAATGATAATTTTTCCACTTTGTGTAGGCTATAGATGTGTCATTCATCATGAAAAACATAACATACACCATGATGAATGATGAAATACAATGGGTTTTGTATGTCTAAATTAGTGAACATGAAAACACCCTAGTGAATTTGTACTATATGAAGTAATGAATGTGCTTTGTGATAGACAAAGAAAGGAATTTGAAGAGTTTTAAATATTGAATCCATTCAGTTAGCATGTCTTTCTCCATCTTGGTGCCATGGAGGGGTTTGGGAACACTGAATACTAGGGATTTTTTTAGTGGCGAATCTTTGCCAATTGGTGAATAGTTCATATCTGCGAATTGGGAATTGGCGAATACATTACCACCAACAGGGGGCCAATTCGCCTGTATTTTCTAGATTTTTGGTCAAATGAGTTTCAATTCACCACCCTATTAATTTTTGAGTCATTTATAGTTAGTATTTTCGCTATAGTATACTACACGGTTCTAACGGTGATTCACCTAGAATTTTGGAGGCATGTTTTAATTCACCCACATATTCACCAATATCATTAAATGGTTGACATGCATGAGGACAAATTTCACCAATATCATTAAATGGTTCATGTGTATGAGGAGCAATTTCGCCAATACCATTATAATTCCATGCTAATCCTAGGGCCATATTCGCCTAGAAAATTACAACATATGTGTTTGATGGAGGTCGCCTAACATTTATAAGTGTCCTATTAATAGTACACGAGATTCACCAATTTATTATACTTCCATTTTAAAATCCTACGGTATTCGCCAAATAGTCATTGATATAAATGTATTTGAAACTCTAATTAATTCTTTACACATTTTGTTCAGCTCTAAGCTCTCAAATCCTTGATTCATTTTGGATCATAGAGAAGTTACAACTACAGGCATTGGCAAGTCACTAAAAGGTAAGTGATCATTTCTTTACTATGTAATAATATAAGATTCATGTTGATTATTTATGTCTTTGTTTGGTTTCATTGTTACAGATGATATTGATTGAGTAGGAGTTAGGACTAGGGAGATATCTTAATCTAGGACCCAGGGATCTATATTATATCATCTATGATTCTTTCTTGAACAAAATGACATTTTTTATGTAGATTTTAATTAGTGAGAGATGTCGAGCAAGAAGTTGTCTGAGGGTGGTGAAGGGAGGTCAAGGCCATCAAAATAGAGAAACATAAAGTTGTACTTTGGAAATGTTGGTAGTCCATCTGATGGAGCTACAACATCAGAACTTGTACCATCTATTGACTTGCATCACAATGCCACAGGTGATATTCTAGGGAATACCCAAGGTAGCAGGAATGATGACAATGCCACAGATGATATTCTAGGGAATACCCAATTTACTGGGAATGATGAGAATGCCATAGATGATGTTTGAAGGAATACCCAAGGTAGCGGGAATGATGACAATGCCACATATGATGTTCCAGGGAATACCCAAGGTACCATGAATGATAATATGAATAAATCAATCTCAACAAATGATAATGAAGTTATAGAAATCAATGAAGATGAAGATTCTGCAAGTACACATAAGGGGAAAAGAAAAGCCAAATAAAAAAGGGGCGTGAGTGGGAAATGTCAAGGAGTTTTCAGATTGATTGGATGTCAAAATTCCCATTCATTGAACTAGTGGAGAATGCAAACAAAGATGAACCTCCCACAGAATGCAAGTGTAAGATTTACAGTTGGAAATATGTAGGGACAAGAGATTGCAGCTAAAACTTGACACCATAGAAAAAATTTAGGCAAAGTTTATGAAAAACAAATCATAGATAGATAGGAAAAATCAGTGATAAGATGGAAAATAAAGGAAGAATGTCTTCATGTAAAGAATGCCCTCGAATATGATGTGCATATGCAAAGAAAGGCGAAGATTCATGCAGGTGGAGGTTCAATTGAAGATCAATTTGGAAAGATGATGGGAGAATTACAAATAGCAAAAACTATTCAGTTGGGTGTTGTTTTTCATATTTTGACTAGAGGGCGTCCTATAACAGACTACCCAGAATATAATAGTTTATTATCTTTTATGGGCGTTCCTAATTTTCCTAACACACATTGGTCAATAGACAGTGGATGAGAATGGGCAAGTTGTCTTGCTGAGGTGGAAAAATATGATTTAGAGGAAAAAATAAGAGTCAACTTTTATTGTATTATCTCTAGATGAAGTTATAACAATAGATAATACTTCCTGGGTATGTATGCATGTGTATACTATGGCAAATCACGTCTGCCAACTTCATCTACTCTCTATTTATAAAATGAAGGAGAATGCAACATCCCAAAATCTATTTGAGATAGTTAAGAAATCTTTGAATGAAATTAGAGGTATGGATGACTGCACAATTGCTAGAAAGTTGGTGTGTGTAGGGGCGGATGGAGCTTCAGTAATGCAAGGTTATAGGAATGGTCTGTGTGTAAAGATACAAACTTCTATTTCACCATACATGATTGGCATTCACTGCATGACCCACATAATGAATTTAGCATTTAAAATAGTGAGCAAGTTTCCTGCAGTATCAAAAGTTGAAGATCTAGTCCGTGAGCTCTACTCATACTTCTACCGAAGTCCCAAATAGTTTTTAGAATTTCAAAATTTTGCTGAGGGAATAACTGTAGGAAACAAGCTTCTTAAGGATGTTGATAACAGATGGATCTCCTTGCATGAACTAGCGAAAAGAGTTTTAACAAAATATCAATCCTTGATTGGTGTAATGTACGACCATTGCTTCACAGTTGACAGGGCTCCTAACCTCTTACATAGGTTAAGTGACATAGAGACACTCCTCGTTTTAGCTGGTATTCTTCCCATGCTGGAGGAAATGAACATGCTTATGAAAAAAGCCCAAGAAAGAACTATGTATATTTCAGAATATACTAGACTGCATAGAATGACATGCATGACCCTTGATCCTCTATATCTATCAGACTAGTTCTTCATAAGTCCAAAATTTAGTAGCTGACACTTGATAACAAATGTGACCAATTCTGCTAATTTTTTATAGTTTAATGATAGCGGGGAGTTATGTGTCTCTATAAAGGGATTTGAGATACCAATGCACTATTTTAAAAAAGTCAAGCACACTATCAAAGAAGAACTTGTTTCAAGGGAATCTTTTGACAAGATTGTTAATTCTATAAGTACTACTTTAAAGAATATTACAAAATCTCTTTCCTCGAAGATTAGAGATCGATTCCCTTATGATGAACTGATTGAAGCCATGTTTGTAGTGTATCCTCAATATTGGGTCAACTATCAGCCAAGTGATTTTCACAAGATAAAGACCTTAATAAATTATTTTTGTAAAAGTACTGAATTTGATGGACAACAAATAGAAGGAATTTTAAATAAAACTATGCTTACAAAACAATCAAGTCAATTTGCAACTTCAATGAAGGAACCATTTAAACTCATGGAGGCTCCCTACCAAGACGGATCGATAACAGAGCTATGGGCAACCTTAAGTCAAAGTGAAATATTGCATGACGCATTATCAGAATTTTTCAAACTTGCTGATTTATGTCAAACCATGATATTGGGGTCGATGGAAGATGAGAGAGTTTTCAGTGCATTGGAGTTCTTTGTTGAAGTTTATGATAAACCTGAAACACCAGAATCTTCTACAAGCCGAAGATTAACCTGCTATAGAGAAAAAAACACAAGAGAACAATTTGCACAATAAATGGATACAATTAATAAAAAATAATTAATAAATTACATATGACAACTTGCTTTTATATTTGCAAGTTAAATAAAACCCTAATATGACTTAATAATAACCTAAGACTAAAAATAAGCCCTAAGTAAACTTATTAAAGTGTAATTAAATATTTAATTACACCAACACCCCCATAAGTGCAACTTAGGGAGAAATGAGAACCATGCAACTAATGCAAGAATGGGTCCTAGCTACAAGCCCATGTTAGGTACCCATGAACAACATGAATCTCTCATAAGGTGGAGAAAAAGAGAAAAAACCTGTGGGAAAAAACCCCTCTCCAAAAGAGAGAAAAACAAAAAAGAAAGTACAAGAACATGTGATGGAAGAAGGACTAACACTAAGACCCCCCAAGAATTGAATCCATCACATAAGTACAATTATGAGTGCCCCCCATAAGAGAGTGAAAAGAGAATATGAATCCCCTCCAAGAAGAAGCTCCATAACCAATGAAGAGATCTTGAAGATAGAATCCAATCCACTACCTGCAATCAACATTTTTCCCTTTCGGAAGAACATATCCACTGGTGAATGTAGAAGCCATTCCCACATCTTGGATGAATAGGGAATCCATATTAAAATGTGTGCCTTTGAGTGCAACTCAAGTGACCTCATACTGGGAAAATATGTCTTCTCCAAAATAGAAACTGTCTGCCTAATCAGAGAAGAAGAACCAAGAGAGAATATGATATGAACTGCATCTGGAAACACACAAGATGAAGGTGGTGATGCAAAGCCACCTAAGATAGCATCAAACAAGAGAGATAAACCCTCAAATGTGTCCTCCAAATCAGCAATGTGAGACTCCACAAACATAGATGATATGTCTGCAAGATAGGAATCCCAATGAGGTGGATCAGGAAGAGTAATATTGACCTGCTGCACAGAATCACTAGAAGCTAATGATGATGCAACACTTAACTCTGAAGTAGCAGTAGGTGATGGTGGAGTAATGATCTCATCAGGAGGAGAAGTGATCGAAGGAAGCATTTCAAAAAGATGATGTGAGAAATGAGGACACATCTCTTTCTCATGTTGATTACTTCCACAATATTTGCAATTAGATTTATGCTGATGGTAGACTCCCATCTCTTTAGATGATTACATATCAAAACATGCAAATAGATTTATGTTGATAACATAAGCCTATCAAAGCAAACAAAACCTTTCCAGGAGGCAGCATGTCCAGGATATCCAACAGAAGCCATAAAATCGACAAATTGATTAAAATATACTTGGGGATGAATATAAAAAAATTATATAGGTGGCTGTGTAGATCTCACTGAAACCTTTCCAATGCCTTTTCGTTTTCAAAAAATAGAGATTCTGGGCTCAAGAACGGAGCTCGAAAGACAAAAAAATGCCTTGACTTAAAATAGAAATAACTGTCACCAAAAGAAAAATCTAGAAAAAATGCCTAAACCAATGGATTGTTCTCGAAACCATATTTCCAACGCCTATTTGTTTTTAAAAATCTGACTTTGCATACTCAAGATATGCCCGATTTACCAAAACCGCTCCTTTAGGGTTTGAAGGGCAAAAAAAGCAAGTAGAGGCTAAAAATAGAGATGAGGATTGTGATCTATTGTTTTTGAAATCCGTGCCATTTCTACAAAAATAAGAGATACCTAGATAGGGTTTATGAGTCCTCTTTCCATAAATATCTCATTTTCAAGAAAATGAAGTTCGTATGAGAAAGTATGCCTGATTTTGCGAAACTGCTCCAAAAAAAAGAAAGCAAGCAGTGATAAAAATAGAGACGTGGATTGTGATCTATTTTTCTTGAAATCCATGCTGTTTCGGTAAAAACTAAGAGATACCCAGATAAGGTTTCCGAGTCCTCTTTCCAGAAATATCTTGCTTTCAAAAAATGGAGTTCAGATGAGAAAGTTATGCCCAATTTTTTGAAACTACTCCAAAAGCTCTTAGGTTGGATCCCTAAAAAAAGTACTTTTGAAACCTTCATAGATTTGGCTTCCCCAGATCAAATTCAGCTAAACAAAAGACAAATCCACCTTTTCTAGCTACTCTAGATCCAATGAGAATGATGATTTTACTCAAAAAAACACCCAACAAAAGACTCTATGCAAATTTTTTCTCAGATTTTAGAAGGAGGCTCCGATACCATGTTGAAGTTTATGGTAAACTTGAAACACTAGAATCTTCTACAAACCAAAGATTAACCTTCTACAGAGAAAAAAGCACAAGAGAGCAATTTGCACAATAAATGAATGCAATTAATGAAAAATAATTAATAAATTACATGTGACAACTTACTTTTATATTTGCAAGTTAAATAAAACCCTAATATGACTTAATAATAACCTAAGACTAAAAATAATCCCTAAGTAAACTTATTAAAGTGTAATTAAATATTTAATTACACCAACATTCTTAAAATCAAAGATAAGAAATAAACTTAGCAATAATTTGGAAAATTGCTTGAGAATGTATACAACTAGACATGATATCCAAAGCTTTCCTTTTGATAGGGCACTCACAATCTAGAGGTCCTTATGTGAAAGAAGAGGGTTGTGCAACACTTCAAACAATAATAACACACATGACAGTGACATAATGAATACCAATACCACATGTAGTGGTAGTGGTGTTGATGAGACACTCTTAAGTGGAGATATGGAGATAGAAGAAAATGAAGAACATGATCAGGATGACACTAGATATCATGGTTAGAGGGAGGAGAATCAAGATGACGAGATGATTTGGTAATTTGAAGGGATTTAGCAGTTACTAGGTATTTATACTATATTTCATGTTCCAAGCTCCAAAATGTTGTTGATGATATTTTATTTGTCTATCAGTGATGTACATTTTTCATTTTTGATATAAAAAATTAATATTTTCATATTATTATTGTGTGATACTGATAAGTTTTACAAGCATTCAACTAAATGCAAAGTATTTTTTCTTCTCTATAACCGTAGTAGTGTTCATTTGTTTTCCATTATTACATTGCATAGTAATCAACAACAGTATCATATTAATATACATCATTGGCAAATATTTAATGTGTATGTAGAAACTAGAGTTTTCCTAAAGTAGGCAATTAAATAATACAGATAATTTAAACACATAAATGGATTTCAATGTTATATTGATTTCCAAATGAAGGAATACATTGAAGTATTACATTTAGAATGTACAATAACTTGCTCAAAACCAAATCTGCATAATGCTCTGTTGGAAACACATATTACTAAATCATTTTACCAACTTTTGTAGAGTGCTCCACTCTTCATCAAATGGAATTGCAATTTTTCTTAACCCATGACAACCGAGTTGTAAGCATGTTAACATTTTATAGTTGATATTGTTACTTGACTTTAATGTATCACTCAAAGTTGCATTCAAGGTTACCAGTGGTTCGATAGAATCCAAAAAGTTTTCCTTATCAAGATTTTGAGGAAACTGGTCCTTATCCAACTTCATTTTATCCTCCATATTCTTTTTGAAAGCAACCTTTCCAATGTATCGGTATGATGGGTCAAAAGCCACCGACAAACCAAGATTTTTAAGTATTCTTCCTTTGTTTGCAACCTCTTTGTCACTATTGCAGCTTGTTCCAAAAGATCATGTGCTTGTTCTAGCTTTGTACATTTTTCAATGATAGATGAGGCCTTTATTGTGGCATCAATACGGTTCTGAATTCCTTTGGATTCTAATTCTTTGATACTAGCTTTGTAGATTGATTGCAAAGTTTTGTTTTCATCTAACTATCTTGAAGTTGCCATGTCTCCATTTTCAACAATGTATTATTTGAGTGTATTACTACAGAATAGTAGATCATAAATGAATTCAAACATTTTAGACAAATCATCAAGCCTCTTCATTATTTTCTCCCAAATGTTATGTTTTATATAAACCATTGTGTTTCTATAAAATTTAGATACTTTGTTTTGGGAGGATTTTATTTCATTTTCTGCATTCTTCAGTTTTATCTGCAATTTTTTAGAGTTTTTCTCTCTCTCCACATTTTCTTCCCACAGTTGTCCTGCTTTTTCTGTTTCCTGTAGTTTGACATTGGCTTCATTAAGGGATTGTTGTAATTTTTCTAAATTGGCTTTTTCAATATCATAACTTTTTTTACTTTCACTTAACGTTTTCTTTAGTTTATTCACTTCCACCTCTATCTATTTATTCACTTCACTTGTAGATGTAGAGTCAGAGTTTTTTATCCTTTTCTCTAATTCTTTGGTCTTGCTCTTTGCTGCTTTCCTCTTGGCTTTTTCATTTGCTATGTCTGCCTATAATTTTTCTATTTGAGTCTGCAACCTGTTACGTAAATCACAAAGTCAAATGAAAACGAGCAATATGAATGGAAATAACATCACTGAATATATTTTCCTTCTATTGTAACTCGATTACTAGAACTTGTGACCTGCTTATATTACAACTCTAATTTTTAGACAATATATTCAACAAGGTTACCAGGAAATTAAAAAAACCATACTTTTTTTTTCTCGCTCTTGCTTTAGCAATGATGTGTACACCACTTTGTTGTTCCTTTTTGATACATTAATTTTTTTAGAATTTTTGATTCTAAAAAAATCCACTTGGATGGTGCTCACCTCATAGTCAGAGCATTGCATCTGGTCCTTTGGGTTATCTTGAACTTTGGGCACAATAATCATGTAATCCATTTTTTTAGTTTCTGGGTCAAATGAAGACAATACCCTGGTTTTTGCAGGCTCCGAAGTTGCAGTAGTCTCAATCTCTAGCACTTGCTTCTTGTATCTTTTAGATATTTTTGCTTTCTTTTCAAACTTAACTTTGTAATCAGAAACTGTGACACTTGACATAACTTTGAATGGCGAAGGAGTAGTTGTAGTGTTGGGGGCATCTCTAATTAATTGAGGCTGAGGATTAGCCATTGCTGTCCCAGTCACACTAATGATAGGAGGGGGGTGCCTTCTGGAAACAATTGCTTTGATGTGGATGTGGAATTCAAACCTGTCATATATTCTTTTGCTTCTTAGTCTTCACAAGGCCTTGTTCTCTAAGTTTGTCTATAGTATCATCTAATGCTATTGTTGTCCTCTTTCGAGTTTGTTGGTGTGGCTCTTGCTGACCACTACTACTACTATTACCTCTAGCATCGCTAGATTTGCCACCAGTAGCACGAGAATGTCCACCATCTCTTGTAGGAAAAGAATTAGAAACATGTAGATCAGAAGACTATTTGTGGTATTGTTTGTGATTGTATCTCACTCAGAGGATTTAAAGCTGTAATAAAACTAATCTCCTGATCCGTATGTGTATTCACTTTGGCTTATGCATTAGCTCCAATGCTGAGTTGAAGATCATTAGGTTTTCTAGGGTTTACCTCTGGTACCATCCAAATGCCTTTTCCTATGGGCCCCAAACCACCACCTTCATAACCCAATTTTTGGGCTATTGATGCCCTTGTAGTATATGTTTCTCTTGTGGTCTCACTCATACGAGGTTTGAATGCATAGGCACTAAGATCTATGGGTTGGTCTTCATTCTCATCATCACTTTCAACATTAGTTGCTTCAGTGCCAGTGGGATGTTCTATATCCCACAATTTGCTAAATTCTTGATCTTCTGTGATTTCTTCAAATTTTGCAATAGCTTTTCGATCACCGAGATCCTTCCTCATAGACCAAAAGGCATTAATTTTTGATTGTGACCACTGTTCCTCTATACAAGCATCTCTTAGAGTCTTTGGAACTTTTTTTATATGTAGATTTTGAGCAGCTCTTGTATAGAAATTGTTGTATCTCTTGATTCTAGTGCCACCTTTGCATATCTCTGTGTTTGTGGGATTGGATGCAATCCCATTATTTTTGATGACAATATTTCAAAAGTAATATCTCTTTGAACAGTAGTTTCTTCCATGACTTTTTTGACCTCATCCCAAGAATTCTTGTTTCTCAACATTTCTAGCAGGCTTTACTTTCATGTTGAATTATAGTTAGAGCGTCTTATTGGCTACAAGCCTTGTTTTAATCACATCACATGGGTCATACTGCTAGTGAGAGTCAACATCAAATTAAAAAAATTGTAAAATTCCATGTGCCACAGTGAATGCTTTTCTCTTAAATGTGAACCCTCCACATGAAAAAGGCAAGGAAGGAAATATGCTCTTCTTTTGCTGACTAACAAAGTATAGTTGATCTATACTCTCATCTGCCATATGTATTCCAATGCAAAAACCCTCTCTGTCACATGTATTAGAAGTTTGTGGGGCTCTACTCCTGATCCATAAAATCTTAGGACAGTGTATTACTCCATGAAGTACCAGTCAACCAATTGTATTTCTTTTCCCAGTTGAATGTAATTTCTATAAGACTCAGGAAATCTAGGCATTGGGAGTATTTGTAATGGCTTGACACAATGAAGCCAAAAAGTAGTCCACAAAATGATTGTAGTTCTTTTGATTATGATACATCTTTATCTTATGGGCCCAATCATGTAGTCCATTTTTATCTTGTTGAATTTGAAGCTTGCTATCTCGAAACATCCCAGCAAACCACACTAGAAATAAATAGCACAAGTAGGTTGTGAACCTAAATGTCGTTGCATTGGAAATGGAATTGGGAGCTTCACTTTGACTTCGTTTAATCATTAAAAATTGATCATGCATGGATTCTGCAATGTGCTCAAGAAATCTGTATTTAGCAAGTGGATTGCATTTATGGATATTGTATACTATTTCAAGGAGGCTTGCATCCACTTGACTATTATTATCCAATCCAAGGCAAAACACTAGCATGGAAACAATATCATGAACCTATGATTTAAAAATATCAATTTTATAAGGAGGCTTATGATTTTTCGTTGAGTAGAGTAGCATCAAATGTTAAAGATTTGAGAAAAATATTTTTATCATTTTCACTAACTGCTTCATAAGTACTAGCAAGTTTTTCTAGGTTTATGTGGTCTTTTCCGCATTCTTCAGTAGTAAAACCCAACAATTGTCCAAAATATTCTCCATTAATGGGTAACATTATGTCCTGGCTATCTTTTATAACTCTTGCTTTTCTATTTGCATCATAATTCTGGCACATACCATGATAAATTCAAGGCAAGGGAAAACCTTAGGGAACATCAGGTGTCCCAATCCAGTCACCCATGGTGCAGTCAACCCGTTAATTGGTATTTGTTTTTTTTGGGCCAGGTTGCACTTGACATACCTTATTCTCACATGAAAATCTAAGTGCTGAGGTAAACCTTCCAAAGATTACAAGGTCATATATATCATGTTATTCATCTATAAAACCTGGGGTTTTAAGCAGTCCGACGTAGTCTATTTTATCTCTTTCTTTGGTTTCCCAATTTTTGGTCTGGTAGTGTTGGTAGACATGCTTGTAAACACTCAACCCTAAACCCAAGATTAAAAAAATTGAAGTCTCAAGGACAATAGTAATAGGAATGAAGTATTTCTGTATTTCACTTACCCGAAAAAGATGAATACAAAGACTAGCACTAAGTGACTCCAAGGCATCGCACAATCGATATTAAAATTTCTGGTGCATTGAAAATCTCCTTGAGTCCTTGACCCTCTCACTTCCAATAGTATCAATTAAAATTGTTAAGTGCCAACTGTGAAGTAAAGCAAGTGAAATGTGTTTCATTCTTTTATTAATGTTATAAATTTTATTTTATTCTCGAGGAAGTTAATTTTTTTAAAAGTTATTATATTATATTCTATTCTTCACTTTTAGTACAAGTTTGTAGTTGTAGTGTGTACTAAGTACTCCCACTTCAAATGAAATTTAAGGATGGGCTGCAAGTCTGTAGCCTGAATTAATAATTTAATACAGCACGCACATCAAGTTGTGGAATTGAAAGCTATTGTATAATCTCAACCGTTGATCTTTGTAAATCTAACGGCTCTTGATTAATTTTGGAGGTTTGAGTTCACAAGTCTAGCGCTTCGGACTTTCATTCCAGAATTCGACTATAGCTGTCCATTGAAACATTCATCGAACAGTGAAACATCGTGCTAAAGTCTGAAGCTCCCTTTATATGAAGTCGAGCCCACTTTGATGATATAATATAGGTTAGATATATTATATAATAATTATAATAATATTATATAATAATTAGAATTTTATATTAGATTATATAGTAATTATATTATATTATATTATATATATAATAATTATTCAACCATTAATCTTTGTAAATCTAACGACTCTAGATTGATTCTGGAGGTACGAGTTTGCAAGTCTAGCGCTCTAGACATTTCATTCTAGAATTCAACTACAATTATCCATCAATATATTAGATAATTATTAGATATATAATTATATATTATTATTATATATAATTATATTAGATATATTATTATAATATATTATATAATATATAATATTGACAGTGGTGTTTTAAGGTGCTCGACTAATAAAGATAACAGTCCATCGCACTGCACAACTTTAAAGTGTTTGTCCTTCGTTCGAGGTTGCGATACAACCCTGACATGCAATATTCAAAAGATCAAGGTCTAGTCTTGACCGAATGGTTGATATTCAAAAAGAAGTGACTGTTCGTGGAATGCGAACGCAGGCTGCCAGACTGTGTTTAATTGAGAAATTAATGAGGTGACGACATGAAATAAATGTATTTCATCCTCCATTTTGAAGTCCATTATGCATGTAATGTACATTGTAATTCTGAGCATACTGAAGACTGAAGACTTCTGTGAGTTGAAGCAAGTTTTGACTGAGTAGCTGGTGATTGCGACTTCAAAGTTTGGGTGTAAGGTGACTGCATAAACTGGTATGTCGATCAATAGGGATATCTTTGACTTGCATAATTTCATTGAATGTTGAGGAAAACCAAATTGACTCCCCTCCTAAGTTGTTAGAGCTGTCAAGTCCTCACCCCCCTTTTTCCCTTGTAGCCTGTCCTACTCCTTTTGCCTATAATCATGAGTCAGAGGTCCAACCGTGGGGGTAAAATGAAGAGGGATTTATCCAAGACCTTATAAACCAGCTCCCAGGATCTTCTAAAAAATATAAACATGCCCAAGGTACCTGTGAATTAATAGATAGGTTTAATGATTATCATATATACATTAAGGATGCAATTCTACCAATAGGAGGGTGGGAGCTATTTGAGTTTGGATACAACCGTTGTGCCTTGAAAAACCCATTTCACACATTTGGGATTGAGTTAGTGAAATTAGTTGTCCCCAATGTATGTGTAAATGTGGACCTCATTCGAGTAACTAGCGGAGTTACGATTCAAACACTCGGGTGCTATCAAATTATGAGGGTAAGCAACTTTTCCATCTAAATAGAGAATTGATAATGAAGTGTTTGGTCTAAACCCCCTATCCCATGAAAGAATTGATGTTAAGGAGCTAAAGAAGGAATACAACAGAAATAGGCAGGCTTATAGAACATACAAGTTACCTCTTCACAGGCCAAGAAGCATGGGCAAGAATTTGAAAATATCTAACCATGAAACATAACCTTTCAACATTGACATGTTTGAAGACTACTTTTTGAAGACTTATTATGCCCTTTGTCAAGTTTTTGGGATTGATTATAATCCCTTGATAACAAATCATTTATTGGTCATGGCTGTTGATATACAAGATAAATAGCAATATAGAAGGTTTGATTATGCTACATATCTAGTTGAACATATCCATAATGAATTGGTAGGATGCAAACGGGGAGATCATGCCCCCACCTTTTCTAGGTATTCCTTGTTATGCCATATTTTATTGCACTATGGGAGAAGATTTTGGGGCAGTGAATTGCAAATCCAACATCAAACCAAGGAAGAAGAGCCTATTCCAATTTAGGGAAGAGTTCACTTATGGGACTCATTTTGTAGCAATGCAAATTACCTAGTGTTTGAGGAGCATTTTGTACAAAGGGTGCTGGGAGTATTAGGACAAGAGAGGCCTAGACTCTCCAAGGAGATAATGGACTTGCTAAGGCCTTTGGAGAGAAAACCAGATGGTGTGATTGATCAAAATTGGGGTGATTAGTTCCTTTATAGGAATGTAATCATAATCAGGGTTTATGGGGTAAATGCCAGACCCCACTTATTGCCAAGAATGTGCCAAATAGGATTGCATTTTTGGAGATTATGTGGCAGCTGAATAAATCTGATAAGTTTCACTTGAGAAATAATAAAAAGGGACTTTCCTTCAACAATCAAGTCCTTGGTTTCTTTATCAGTGCTAAAGAAGGTTTGGAGGCTTGTTTGGCAAAATTGCAACAATAGAGACCACCCACAACAGACCATAGGAATTATGACCCTAAGCACTTTATTGACAGGGTAAGGAGAGGGAAACACAGACCAAGGTTCCAACATTGTTTCGATGAGCAAAAGGATTTTCTTAGAAATTGTGTTTCAGAGGCATAGATTAAATTGAGAAGAGAAAATTGTGGTCTCATTCTCCTTGGAGAAAGATAGAGGAAGTTGAAGAACCCTGCATATAATGGTGCCTTTAGTGAAATTGCTGATCCTATTCTTAGGATGCAAGTGATGTTGGAACATGTTGAGGAACTCAATTTTGTAGCCAAAAGGAAGCTAGTGTTCCTTGAGAAGTAGCAGCTGCCTAAGGAAAATATTGAAGAACTTGCTCAATCTATGGTTGAGGAGGTTGTAGGAGAGGCATAGAGTTCACTTCTTGGACCTCTGAACTATCTGTTGAAAATCAACCTTTAGTTGATTACTCCTTGATAGAGGAGGTTGAGGGAAAACCAAATTGAATTGATGAGATGCAACAGGTGTTAAGGTCACCTCCTAGGAATGAAATACATTTTCCAATGCCTCCCCCATCAAGAACTTTATTGAGCCTGTAAGAAAGTAGTGTAGCTGTAAAAGATGTTAGAGCATTGGCTTGCAAGGAATTTCTATTTGATGATGAATTCATTAAATCAAAGGAATTCAAAGCTTTACTTATGCAGAGAAAGTTTGAGATGTACCTGAAGAAGTTGAATGAGTAACAACATAAAGCTGAAAATGAGGATAAGGTGGCAATTGCTCAGAGGGTTTTGAAGGAAGTTGACATGAATGTTAGTAGCATTGCCCCTGAGAAAGGAAGAGGTTAGTAAAAGAAAGTGGTTTATTTCTCTTGCCAGGATGGATATCTCATCCGCTATTGCTATGGATACTATTAGAAGGCAAAATGAATTTGATAACAAAGTATTGACACATGATCAAGCAGAAGAATTGTTTGAAGCAGGTTTTAATGCCCAATCATGAGACTTTGGCAATTTGGGCTATGGCTCCATGTGATAATAAACCACAAGTGGCAAGGGATATAAATGAGCTCACATGTAAGTTAATTGTGAGAAGATTAACTAACACCACTGCCCCTTAGGCTGCATCATTGGTGGTAGCTACATACAAAATTCAGTGAAGCTACAACAAAGAAGCTACAAGCAGAACTAGACAAACAAAGGGAGGATTATGTGAAGTAATTACATGAGTACAACAAGCTCAAATCACTTGTTCCCTCCACTAGAATTGAAGTCTTATCAACACTTTCTGTGTCTAGTCAAAGAGTTCATTAGGATATGAAGGAGATTCTATTGTGTTACTGAATTACAAGAGAATTTGAGGAGCAATAGTTTGATTGACAAACTCAAAGAAGAGCACAAAAGTGAACAGGTAGCTCTGATTAAAAACTTCTTGGATCATTAGATGAGTAAAGTGTTGAATAAAGTAGATGATGCATGGGTTTGTCTAAGTAATTTAAAAAGACAATTGAAAGCCACACTATGAATGAGTTAACCCTAAGGGATATTCGAGGTACTTGGATTCCCCATGTGCATGTGGTGAATCATATTTATAATAGTGCCACTGTAGGTTCTGATGTGCCAGATGGAGTGATCGAAACATATAAAGTCATAGGACTTTTGAATGAAGTCTCCACTTTTCATGACTGACTTGATATAATGCTAAAGGATAGATTTAATAGCTTTAAGTCTCTTGAAAAGTATTCCCTGCCACTAGTTTGTACTAAAAATGGCATTGAAAAGTCTTTGTCAAATTGGAAAGCACAATTTGGCAGCAAAGTTCTTGTCTCCATCAAATCAATCATCACTGGGAGCGAGATTGATCATGTGCAATGTAATGCTCAAATGGACAAGCTACTAATTTAGAATCTGAGTTAAGTAGTTTCATAAAATAAACTAAAATATCGTTAGACGCCAAGTACACAACTTATATGCAAAGAGTTGATAAAAATTTGAAGTACAACAGGCCAACAAAGGCGGAATATAATGTATGGGTGCAGAAGTATGCGATGTAATCACTATCTGTAATTTTATGTCTAGTCTATGTTTAGGAGCAATAAATTATAGGGGATTTTGGTCTGTGCAGTGTAAGTACTTTTGTATGATGTATTCTCCCCAATTGAATTAAATGACAAAATGCAAACTGTTTATGCATCTTATCTCCATTTGTGTTTTCTGTAAGTGACGATTGAGAATTTGAGAATTAATACAATCAAGGATTTATAAATTATTACTTCTCTCATGATGAATCTTACTAGCAATTTTAATTATTTCTCAATAACTTATAACTTTTACAGTCACTTAAATTAGTTTTAGAATAATGTTTTAAATTTTAATCTAATCAGGGTTATGGTTATGTTTATACTTTATAAATCTTGACGTTAGCATTACATTTAATGTTTTATTATGTACCAAATTATGATAAAATGCCACATGTCAGGAAAGTACCTTGGCAGACAATGGAATTCATTCTACAACCAAAGGTTTAAGGGACACATGGCACCTATCACATCATCGCAGCTTTAAGTTTTTGGCTTAAAGCAAGGTTGCGAAGTGCGATGAGGCAAATTATTAATATATATAATATAATATAATATAATATAATTATTATAATATTATAATAATAATTATATTATATAATTATTATTATAATATAATATATATAATAATATAACTATTATTATATATTATATAATATAATATATAATAATATCATATATTATATAATATAATTATAATTTATTATTATATTATAATATATTATATAATTATTATGATATATTATATTATTATCTAAATAATATAATATATTATCATATATTATAATTATTCAACCATTGGCATTCATGTCGTCATCAAAATATTCACAACAAATGATAAAATAGGCACATGTCAAGATTCAAGAATGTACCTTTGGCTAGACCATGGAAATCCACTATGACCAAAGGGATACATGTCGCTTTATCGCATCGTCACAACTTTAAGTTTTTTAGATTAAAGCAAGGCTGCGATGAGGCAAATCCTTGCGACAAGACAATAGAGACCACCACATGTCAGAGGCTCGGAGGGGATATGCCCAATAAATATTAAACATATATCAAAATAATATTAAAATAGATCAGGGCAATTAAAAACAAGGACCCACAGGGAACAAGTAGTGTCTTCGCACACCGTCGCAGCTTCAAAAATATATGCTTAAATGGAGGCTGTGATGCCCGCGACAAAATCAGACTTAGAATAAAATAAAGGGGCTTGGGGCTAGTAACATAGAACAAAGGGTCCAGTAACTAGACAACCACCAAGGGGATAAAGAACAACTTAAGTTGGGGAAACTGGCTACACAAGTCAACAATTAATTAGAAGGATAAACCCTAAATGCCTTACACAACACCAACCGTAGTGATTTTACTTGGGGATTTTACAGAGTGAATCGTGATAACATAAAAACCCTAAAAATTTGAATTGACATAACACATCCATTTATCTTTGCCCTTTTTATACATCGCTATACATTGCAATTGAACTCATTTATCTTTTCATGTGATGAATGTTATTTAATATTGAAAATTTGAACCATCTGTATACATTGCAATTTTCCACTTGAACTCATGTCAATTTCAAACTATAATTACTTCTATATTTTTTATTAATATTTAACATCACCCTTCAAAAAAATTGGGGAATTACATCATACATGAACATCTAAACCAACCTCAAAGTTCCAAACAAAACTTTATCCTTCGACCTTGAATCCTTGCTTTGGTCCTCCAAAACCTTTTTGGTTCCTCTTTTCGATGATGCTAATGAATATTTCACTATAGTCCATAACTTATCCTATTAATAGGCAATGTCTCCATTACAAATTCAATTATGTACTCATTCACAATGTCAATAAATGATTTTCTATGGAACCTTGCTTTATATGTACAAGAAACCACTAGGTATGGGTAACAATAAGGCAGAAAAGGAGAATTAAATTGATTTTCTCAAGGTCACTGACAATTGAGTTGTAATACCAATTCCATGCGTCAATTTGAATTTCTAGTTTCTCATACATGCATGAATGTGTGGGAGATTGAACTCACCACCTAGAATAGAAGGCGTCATTTGCAAATGTTAAAAGTGTCGATTCTTGACATGATTTATTCCACTTGATGAATGCTTCCATTTCTTCATTTTGAGAACTGCAAAACAATAACATCTTGCATAGCCACACACAATTAAAATCTTATATCATACTTATTACTATTCTACATCTGTGAACTGAGAACTCTATCACATAGTTAAATTCAAAATCATGAATGAACACAAAATAAGTACTTTATAACTTACTTTCTTCGTATAGCAGCTGTAATGAAATCCATTACTTTGAACTTTTTATAGTTTATTTATTCTTCTACTATCTGAAACTTAGTAATGCAATATAAGGTTGAAACAATAAAAACTATCATATATATATGACACATGTACTGCCATGAAAAAATGGGTAATAAATACAAACAACTCTATTTGCCGTACCCTAGAAATTCACATTGGCTAATCTATGTGGTTTATCACTTGCCATTAATGAACTCAATTGGCATTGGCTAATCTAGCCGGTTAAGTGCTTTCGATCAAATCAATTGTATGACTCTAATTAATGATAAAGGTACTGCAAATGCAGTCTGTCCTATCAATCGTGCAACACTATTTGAATCCATCCCAATTGAGATCACAATTAACCCACCGTAAATGAAATAAATGTTGGCGCAAGGAGTGACTGTTATGTATAATGTGGCATGCTGGTGTGGTTATTGTACATTTTCACATGTGACACAATAAATATAGCCCTAAGCCTCTTCTATAAGTTTATTAGGCATCTTCCTTCTTTTTTGGTTGTTTTTGTTTTCACAATTTCGTGGTGAATTGCTATCATTGAGATTCAAGATGAGTCATTTGATTTCTCGTCGTGTTTCTCTCTTGCCTTGCAAGTGGGAAATGGTGAATTTTGATAGATATGATGAGAAAAAACTACGGAAGGTGTTCTGATTGACTCCCCTTGGTTGACGATGCTGTTCGAGATATTATTGTCGTGATATTCTTTCACAATATCCTCAACAAAATATTTTTAGTGACATCATCTATGCATTTCTGTCAAATTTAATAGACCTGCTCGATGATCCAAGTTTGGTGAAGATGATATGGAAGGCAGTGATTCAATAATTGCTTATCCTTGGGAATAAGCTTGATTTAGCTTTAAATGATTACGATTGTGATGCGGGACCATGGGATAAGGCTAGAATTTTCCCTTTACATTTGTTAGAGTGCTCGGCTACAACTAAACACATTCTTAGGAGGCAAGGAGGAAATTGTTAGAGGCTCGTTAGAGTGCTTTAACATGGCCCTTATTTTACATAATGATTTATTTGACTGTTACTTAAGAAGGCAAGGTCTATTGTCTATGTTGCAGATTTTCTTCTACATGTGGCAGTTGTTAGAAGACAAATGAATGGTGGCCACTAACAACTTTATTTTGATTTTAAAAAATTTAAACTATTTTGAATTTTCCTTTTTCTGCGTATGCCTTTATCCAAGGTTTGTGTTAGGGCACCTTGGGCTTGGATTAGGACTATGTAAATACTCAAAAATCCTTTGTAGACTATAAACTAAAACTCTTTTGTTTAATATAATATATTAATATGGGTTATCGATATAGATTACAATTATTGTCAACATTTTAATTCTTGTGTTATTATCTATTATTTTTCGATAATAACATAATTTTGGAACTTTTATTATTTATGGTTAGATCGATTGGTTGATTCTAGAAGTATTATAATTTAGAATATATATAAAAATAAGTTTAATCAAAATAATTGATTGAATCCTTTGAAAAGAGATTAACAATGTGTGTAATTAGTGAAATTAACAAATTAGAATTAGAATCATCTCTAATTTTATTAAGTCAAAAAAATTAAACAACTATTACAGAAAGATGACAACACAAAGATGACATTCCTTTATAATAAAAGTTACATGGCAAAAGAAGAAGCCCCCAGCCCCTCGCTGGATAAATATTTCCAGTTGACAGAGAACTGAACACTGTGTAATTTCTTCATATTTTACTTACAAAACAATGAAGAAGAATCCTTTGTTTGATCCTTGGCCGCTGGAGCGGGGAAGACTATGTGAATGAAATTGGGAATAAAGCTGGGGCTTTATTCCAAATTTAAGAAGAAAGGATAACATGGCGAAAGAAGAAGGCCTTCTATAGTTTGGACTATCTAGAAGGAAGCCAAAAGAATTATCATATTAAGCTGCCTGCTAGAAAGATGAACCAATAGATTGGGAGAGACCATTGTCCACAATCCATCACTAGGTTTCTAGAAAGATGCGACAGTGAATTGGGAGAAAACACTAACCACAACCCATCAGATAGACACAAGACCATCTATCATACAATGTTGCTAGATGCATTTGGCTGTAGACCCAAGGCACTTTCCAACTGCACTAAAAGAAGATTGATGCCAGAAGGCACCATTCTCCTTCCTCTTTATTTCCCAAGTAGCCAGTTGTTATCTTACCAAATCCTCTCATGTCATACATGGAGTTTCCCATGATCATTTTTTTTCATCTTACAAGAACTAGGTCCTCCAAGGTAAGGATAACAACCCAACTATGTAACCATTCTAACTCCTTCCTCTACAAAAAAGACTACATTCTAACTGAATAATTCCCTTCAAATTAGCTAACAAGGAACAACCAAAAGTTGAAATTGATTGTCGAAAGCAACTTTCTCCATCCCTTTATAGCCATGACTGCTAGGAATTCAAAAAATCATTACCTATCCATCATTACATCTTACTAACCCTGCAAATAAATCTCCAGACGGGGTAAGTGCATAAAGATGAGGGACCAAAAGGGGGTCTTAAGATGCCACTTTTTTTCTGAAATCAGGAAACATTGATGTTGGATGAAAAATTGAAGATAGCTACACTCAAAATTTGAAGATGCAACAAAAACAAGAGGCGTAGTGCTCTAAATCTAGTTTCTAAGTTACTACTAATTTTTTCCAAAAATGGTTGAGATTAAGGGTTAAAAAAGGGGGAGCACACAAATTGATCCTATTTTTCTCAAAAAAACATAACATAACGTTTGGTGTGCTCCCCCTAAAATGTTGACTTTTTTTAGTATTTCTAAAATTGCTTTAGTGAGAAATTAGCTAACACCATGTAGTTTATCCCTGATTTTTCTGATATTTTTTTCATGAATATTTGATTTTTTACTAATTTTGAAAGTGGACACATCCTAAAAAATAGAAAATTAAGCATGCTCCCCACTAATTTTTTTGAAAACTAATCAAAAATCAAGTTTTTTTTGAATATGTGTAGAATGGAGTCTAGTTTCTAAAAATGTAACTTATTTCAAATTTTGATTAACGATAAAAAAAGTCAAAAATACTAGACACTGGTTTTTTGACAAAAAATGGATACACTGAAAAAAAAATTAAAGATGAAACCCTTAACGTACTCAAAATGTGAAAAAATTATATGGTTAGATAGCTAATAGAGAGCTTAAGATTATGGTGGTATTTTTTTTACTTTTCATTGGAAAAAAGTGCGATCCTGATGGGGAGCACGCTCTAGATTATCTCAGAATTTTGCTAAAAACTAGAAAAAAACATGTCTAAGCATGCTCAGCATAATTGCAAGCATGTTATAACGTGCTCGCATTATGTAGAATCCATAACACGAGTGTGTTATATGTGCTCGTATTATGCTGAGCAAAATTGGCTTTACACATGCCAATTGCATTTGCTTGAAAGTTTCTAAATCCTTTTCAACAAATCCATTTTTTTGCATATCTTGCAATCATTGCATTCTGTTAGAGAACATCTCTATGAGGTGCTATGTCAGTCAATTGACATGTCTTTTCTATGCTTCCACACTTTACATAAATGTCTACAAGGGCAGCTGCACTTCCTACCGTCTCTCTCACTCTCTACTTCCCTCCCCTCTACCTCCTACCCTCTCTTTGATTCTCTGCTTCCCTCACCTCTCTACCTCCTACCCTCTCTCTGAGTCTCTACTTCCCTCCCCTCTCTACCTCCTACCTTCTCTCTCACTCTCTTCTTCCCTCCCCTCTCTACCTTCTACCCTCTCTCTCACTCTCTACTTCCAGGTCCCCTGTCTACCTCCTACCCTCTTTCTGAGTCTCTGCTTCCCTTGTCTCTCTACCTCCTAACTTATCTCTCACTCTCTTATCCCCCCTCTCTACCTCCTACCCTCTCTCTCACTCTCTACTTCCCTCCCCTCTCTACCTCCTACCCTCTCTCTCAGTCTCTGCTTCCCTCCCCTCTCTACCTGCTATCCTCTCTCTCACTCTCTTCTTCCTTCCCCTATTTACCTCCTACCCTCTCACCACTCTCTACTTCCATCCTGTCTCTACCTCCTACCCTCTCTCTCTCACTCTCTACTTCCCTCCCCTCTCTACATCTCCACATCATTCTTCCCATCCAATAAATTTCATAAATTATCTTGTTCCATTTCAACATCCCAATTTTTATCCTCATCCCTCTTTGCATGTCCTAGTTTTCTTGTTTCCATGTTCTTTATCGACGAGAGAGAGAGAGAGAGAGAGAGAGAGAGAGAGAGAGAGAGAGAGAGAGAGAGAGAGAGAGAGAGAGAGAGAGAGAGAGAGAGAGAGAGGAGAGAGAGAGAGAGAGAGAGAGAGAGAGGAGAGAGAGAGAGAGAGAGAGAGAGAGAGAGAGAGAGAGAGAGAGAGAGAGAGAGAGAGAGAGAGAGAGAGAGAGAGAGAGAGAGAGAGAGAGAGAGAGAGAGAGAGAGAGAGAGAGAGAGAGAGAGAGAGAGAGAGAGAGAGAGAGAGAGAGAGAGAGAGAGAGAGAGAGAGAGAGAGAGAGAGAGAGAGAGAGAGAGAGAGAGAGAGAGAGAGAGAGAGAGAGAGAGAGAGAGAGAGAGAGAGAGAGAGAGAGAGAGAGAGAGAGAGAGAGAGAGAGGAGAGAGAGAGAGAGAGAGAGAGAGAGAGAGAGAGAGAGAGAGAGAGAGGAGAGAGAGGAGAGAGAGAGAGAGAGAGAGAGAGAGAGAGAGAGAGAGAGAGAGAGAGAGAGAGAGAGAGAGAGAGAGAGAGAGAGGAGAGAGAGGAGAGAGAGAGAGAGAGAGAGAGAGAGAGAGAGAGAGAGAGAGAGAGATGAGAGAGAGAGAGAGAGAGAGAGAGAGAGAGAGAGAGAGAGAGAGAGGAGAGAGAGAGAGAGAGATGGTTAGGTTTATGGTTTAGGGGGTTAGGTTTTAGGGGCATTACAATTTAGGGTTTAGGGCTTTTGGGAGAGAGAGAGGTTTAGGGTTACTCAAGTTTAGGGGCATTATTTAGGGTTGCTCAGACCTTTGGGGGCATTATTTAGGGTTATGAGTTTAGGGTTTCTCAGACCTTTAGGGGCATTATTTAGGGTTTATGAGTTTCTAGGGTTTCTCAAGTTTAGGGTTTAGGGGTTAGGGTTAAAGGGGAATTATTTTATAATTTCCCTTCAATCCTCCTAATCCTAATCCATCAATCCGTATCATCCATCCACCATATAACTCACCATCTAATCCACCATCAAACATTCTAAGCTCTAATCCATCAACCCATGAACCCTTGAAAAGTTTTTTCTAAAGGCTCTTTACAAAATCCAAAAAAAGCAAAGATATGGAGCCATCCAACAATCCACTGATCCAATTTCATCCCCCTCTAACACTCCCAATCCCAAACCATCCCCTCCTATATCCATTCACTCGATCCTAACCCCACAACATCTTCCATCATTGTCCATCAACTATATGCATATCCTAGTCCATCAACCCATGAAGCCATGAAGGATGTCACCCAAGGACTATTGGCAAGGAATCTTAGAAAAACATCATGTACTCAAATTCTTATCCTTGAGAAGGTAACAAAGAACCTCCTAATAACATGTCTACCACTCCAACACCATCATCCACTCCTATGTCTATTCCATTTCATTGATGAGTCTCCTACCATAAGTCCAAGTCAAACCCCATCATGTAGCCATATTGTCAAACATCCAAAGATTATTGATCCCATCAAAGAACCCAACACATCCATCTAAGAAACCCAATAACCATGTTAAGAGCCTAGTCCAAAGCATGTGGAAACACCAACCACATATCCTAATCAAAATACAAAACATCACATCTAAATCCCATGTCCCAGATCCCTTACCATCTCATGATCAACCCATCTACATAGATCCCATCATTGATCCTCCAACATCTCCTAGTGAACCCCCATCACCACCTCTTACTCCCCGATCCAATGAATATCAATACATCCCCACTTATCCTATCCATATCTAATATCGCACTATCCATGCTTATCCTCCCTGTGATCAAGATATTATCTATGATCAAGATCTAATCCATGAGAAAGTAACCCCATATCACTCCTATCCATCATCCCATTAGCCCTATCCATCATCCCACTAGTCCTATTCAATATTCATCAATATCCCATGATGAGACACATTGGTTCGGGCAAGAAAACATAGAAAATCAAACAAATAACTTGGATCCTATAAAATAGTTCATCCATTAGAGGATAATGATAATCAAGATCCAAGAATTCTACATCCATTTCCCATTGATCCTCCATCATCCCCTAGATCAAACTATATGTGTAGGGGTTTAGCTTGGTTGCTCAAGTTCGGGATTTAGGGGCCAGGGGCATTATTTGAGGTTTATGAGTTTAGGGTTTCTCAAGCTTAGGGTTTAGGGTTTAGGGGTTAGGGGAATTATTTAGGGTTTAGGGGTTTAGGGATGCTTGAGTTTAGGGTTTAGAGTTTAGGGTTTAGGGTTGCTTGTGTTTAGGGTTTAGGGGTTAGGGTTTAGGGTTTAGGGTTATGGTTTAGGGGTTTATGGTTGCTCATGTTTAGGGTTTATGGGTTAGGGGTTAGGGTTTAAGGGTTTAGGGTTGCTCTCTCTATCGATTCCCTCTCTCTAACTGTACCTTTCTATCTCTCCCTCCCTCACTATCTCACTCCCCCTCTCTATCACTCTCTCAATCCCTCTACCTCAAATCTATCTCCATATGTCTCTGTCCACATCTCTTGATCCCTTTCCCATATCTCTATCTCTCCACATAGATCACTATGTCTTAATCTATCCCTCTTTACCTCTCTCTCCCTTCCTCTCTATGTCTCTCCTCCTCTCTATCTCTCTCCCCATCCCTCTACCTCTTGAAATGTCTCTCCAGGTATGTCTCTGGACATCTCTCCATCTCTTGCCATATCTCTATCTCTCCCCATAACCCTATCTCTTAATATATCCCTCTCTATCTCTCCACATCTCCCTCTCTCTATCTATCTCTATTTATCCCTCTCCCCCCTCCCCCTTTCTATGTCACCCTCCCTCTCTATATACATCCCTTTCTATCTATCTATTTTATTCCTTTATCTCTTTATTTATCTATTCCCCCTCTATCTAAATATAGAGAAAGAGAGGCAGATAGAGTTGTAGAGAGGGAGGATAGAGAAATCTTAATCTTTTTATGCTTCCCTATCTATCTCTATCTCTATAACATTGAGAAGGTTATGATTTTAGGGTGCATGAAGCTTATTATTTTTATGCTTCCTAGAACGTGAGTGCGTTACAACATGCTCGTGTTATGGGAAGTAAAAAAAAAGGGCAAAAAACATGTGGGATCCATGATTCACACCCCACATGTCTATTATTCTTGCTTTTCATGCAATGTAT
The DNA here is from genome assembly GCA_027924645.1 of Cunninghamia lanceolata. Taxonomy (NCBI): domain Eukaryota; kingdom Viridiplantae; phylum Streptophyta; class Pinopsida; order Cupressales; family Cupressaceae; genus Cunninghamia; species Cunninghamia lanceolata. Next base: position 12,957,020 of record BSBN01001482.1, on the reverse strand, counting down.
CAGACAAAAAAATGCTTTTGCATGTTCTTTGACATATTAACAATCATTTTTGAATCAATCCACCACCTTTTTTGTTCTTTCAATGTAGAATAACTGATTTTGCATTTTTTTTGGAGAAAATTTGATTATTTAAATGTAAAGTTTCATGTTTCATGTGTGATATTGTTTCAAAGCTAATTACCATTGATATATAGATTGAATTTGATGATATATGTTTGTTTTTTCCATAAATTTCACTAATCTTATTCTAGAGTTATATAGAATTCATAATCAAACTTGCGAAAAAGAAGAATTTGAGGATTTTGAAGCCAAAATTTAGAGAATTGGTCAACTCCAATATCGAAGTCTAAGGTATGCTCTTTATATCCATTTTAATTCACTTATATATGTTCTTATGTTCTTTATGTCTTTAGCTCATGATAGTCCATTTAAGGTGCATGACAATTCTAATCTGTATATAAGATCAATCCTTTTCATCATGTTGTCATCTCTTACCTTGTGAATAGGGTAGTGAATATTGCATATTTTGTTCATATCTGACCCTAATAATCCTTATGCATAATTATTATATAGCACATGGGCATCATTATCATAATAGTTAAGAGATGTTTTAGGATTGATTATTCTTTTGTTGATAAGACTGCCCTTTAACAATCCAAACATTTAGTGCCTATAACAATCCTAAGTGTTCTCAATAAATTCTATCCTTGTTTAGAGATCTCACATCAAGTTTTCCAAATTTGACACTCATATTGCTCTTCATCTTTCTCTCCTCAGAGTAATCTCTTTATTTTCCATTTTGTTCCTCATAAGAGTAACCACCACCAATCTCCACCATCTTCATTCAATGTCATTAACTCTCCCTAATTTTGGTACAAGAAGTAGTTTGATAAGTATATACTAATTCACTACCCTAACATTTAGTGCCTATAACAGTCCTAAGTTTGTCCCAAACAACATTTCATCCTACACAACTCCCTTTATGACAATGCCTCCAATGATTATGACAATCATAGCTCATAATTGACAACAAACCTCCTTCACCAACTTGGAATCCAAGGTTATAATGAGAGTCCAACATAATTAAGATGATCTCAACAAGATATATATGGTTATGCACTTAATATTCCTCGACATAACATCACCACATCATCTTATATCAATAATCAATGACAACTACATGCACGGGATAGCACACCAATCCACTAAGTGTTTGCTCCAAAACTCCATCCATGTCTAGAATATGGGCCCTTGATTGACTCTCCAAAATATGTGATACCAACCCCTTATGTGGCAAGCAATGTGAACAAACAAAGGTTTTTGAATCATACCTCGTGCCATTGTTTCTTCATTACACAACTAATGCAACACCTACATGTTCCTCCTACATCCACATCAGCAACCAACACTTCCACTACCACCTCTTCATCTTCATGATCCGTTCTTATTTGGTTGCTTCTACTTTACTAGCAACCATGTACTCTTGAAGCATAAAATACCAAACTCCTCATTGTCGATCTTGCAACCTGTCTTTCTCCACATGAGAACTCTCATTATGCTACCTTTGTTGCATGTGTGTTTGCAACACCATCACTCCTCTTCATGATCCCAAATGGCCACCTTGCAACATTGCCTCTTATGCTAGGTCCTCAAAATATTATAGTTTAGGACTTGACTTGTCATCATGAAACATAACTCTACCCTGAATTTCTATACATTGTTATTCCTAGAAAACCCCTCCTTTACACCAAGTGACAAGATATCAAATTATCTTCATACCTTGTTTGATGTTCCTATTGACTATCATGATAGTCCTAGTTGTGTTCATAGTCCATTTAAGGTGCTTGACAATTCTAATCTGGATATATAATCAGTCTAATCATGGCCTTGACATAACAACACCAAATCATGTTACTAAGAAGATTTTCCTTCAAGTCTTCCATATGGAAAATTGGTTACCATATGACTGTTATGCCCAATAGTATAGTAATTAGTGACTGTCCATAATATGCTAGGGTCATATTTTAGGTTTCTAGGCAAGTTTTGAAGGACTTTCTTGATGTTATTAAAGTTACAAAGTGTGGTCATCCTAGTGCAAATGTGGTTATAAGCCTTTGAAATTGTCATTTCTCAATGTTGATTAGTCATTTATGACTGTTATAAATAGCACAGTCATGTTTTGAAATTGAAAATCATATCCTATAGATCTAGGGGATTGTCATCATGGGGGTTTTAGTATCTTTATGGGATTGATTATTGATCCAATTCTTGAGAATTTTCCCAATAAGACCTAATGTGTATGTTTCTTTCTATGACAATGGAAGAGGGTTTGCTACTCAGCAAGAACACACATCATTCATTTTCCAAAAGGACTATTATACAAAAGAGTTACCCAACCACCTTGTGAGAGTCGTGTTACTAATTAGTTATAGCAGTCATAACATAGAAAATGGTCCAAGGTCCTATCATTGAGTTGAAGAAGCTATCCTTGTGCAAACTTTAAAGATGCTAGGTCATGCAAATGTTGCATAAGACTGTCATAGATAGGACTATCATAAAAATGGTTATCATCCTCTCATCACAAGAATAGTCTTAATAGCTGAATTAGTATGCAAAATACCATGTAGACTTACCTAGAAGACTGTCACAAATAAATCAACAATAGGACTATCATAAGTTTAGAGGCATCCATGGCATCATTTCCATCTTGGAAGACTGGCATGCCCAACTAGTTATATGAAGGTGGCTTGAAGCTTAAAAATAGTCATCACAATATCTACCATGGTCCAAGAAGGTAAACTCCATGCCCAATTTGAAACTACTCGCAAAGGGATTCATTCAAGTCATGATTTTTGTCTTCACACATCTTCCTCTAGAGTTTGGGACAACGGTTATAACTTTTTTCATGGGTCAAAAAAATGAACTACAGATTGATTTTTCAGAAGTTATGAACCTTATGCATGTCTAGGAAAACCTAGGCATCATAAAAATTACTTTTATGAAACCTACAATAGCCATGAACATGAAGAACAAGTTGTTGATTTGGTTGAGAAAATGGGTATAAATCAAGCTAGTCTTTCACCACAAGGGGAGGTGCATGATATTTGTGCATTTGGATGTGTTCAAAAGTATTTTAGAGACCCCCATGATACTTCCCTAGCCCAGGAAATGCTCACACATGAATATAAGCAAGAATTAGGGGAGTTTTCTCATGATCTTGATGTTGTCAATTCATGGAATTTGAGTGCTTTTTGGGACAGTTTTTTGGTCTATCATATCTTTTAATGATTTTTGTCCTATTAATGATGACTTTGATCATGGTCTATCATATCTTAATAAACAACGACAATGATGAATTTCATGAAATTGGAGCTCCTAAAGTGATGCAAATCACCAAACATTATAACTTATTTTATATTTTTTCATTGTGACCATTATTCATTGTCATTATAAAGGTTCTAATTATCATTGTATTATTCATCATGCTTGTAGAAATCATCATCATGCCGAGGAAACAAGAAAAGACTCTAACACTAGAAGAGCATGAAGCTGAGAATGAGAGGAAAAGAGAAAGAATGAGGTAAATTCAGAAAAGTAGGAAATTGTCAACCATACAAGAAGACATTCCACCATTGCCAATTGAAGAGGAACATGACACATCTAATGAAGCTAAGAGAGAGATGGAATTGGCGGCACAAAGGAAACAAATGCAAAACCTTCATGCAATGAGGAAAGTGTATCTCCAAGTTGGAGGCACTCCATCGTCCACAGGTCAAGTTGAAGGAATACCATCATTATCTTCTCAAATTGGAGACACTCCATCTTTCACAGGTGAAGTAGAAGGTACATCTTTATTTTCTTCTCAAGTTGGTGGTCATTCACACGTCAAGTTGAAGGTATGGAATTTTCATCTTTTTCACCTCCAATTGAAGGTATGTCATCTATCCCATCTCAAGTAAATATTGAAGAAATTCCTAATATTGAGTCAACTTTACCAATTAAAATGCCTCCTAGAATTTTGCATAGGAAGCCTAAGTTTCTAATCGATATTGATGAGAATGTATTGAAGCCCATGCAGGATAAGATTCCCATGCACACTTGCTAAAGATATGTGAATAAAATATGGAAATTATTCTTTGAGAATTTAGATGAAACCAGAAGATGCCAACTATTTGTTGAATTGATAAGAAATCTAAAATTTAGGCCCACTATGAAGATTCTTGACCTAAGAAAATCGATTGCCTCAAGTGAAAAATCAATTGTCAAGAATCTAATGAGTGCATATGAGAGTGTGGGTTCCACCTCATGCACCAAGGATAGTAATGTCACACGACATGTCATTACATCGACAATAGTAATCCAACAAATAAAGAAAGCTTGCCTCATTAGAAAGACAAGTCAAGCATTGAAAATAAGTAGAAAAACTCTAATGAGAGCCATTGGAAGATGTGAAAGAGTTGAGGACCCAAACACTAATGAATTATGGGCATTCCTTGGGAGACTCCCATGGAAAGACAAAGTTGTTGTTGAAGCTTTGAGATCACTAATTGAAGACTTTTGGAAGAATTACACAAGGGTATCTCTAAATCAAAGGGATGTGGTAAGAAGGAGAATCGATAGTCAAAACCATGAGCCACATCCAAAGCATTTTTTGGATATGACTCAAACATAGTTTTTTGATAAATTTCTAGAGATGTATCCTCAAATTAAAATTTCTCAAAGATATTTTGAAATGCTAAAACCTTTCTATGTCAAAATAAATCACACATGCACTACTTTTTGTTGTAGATTACATATTGAATTTTCTAACCATTTTGATGTTTATCAGTCTATATGTTTAGATTTGCATACTAACAATGCTTTGCAGGATTGTGGCATATGTGCCCCACCAACTACTTCAAGAGACTTCATATCAATAATTTTATGTGAAAGAGAGAAAGATCAAATATTCTACAGGAAATTGTTCTTGGATGGCACATGTCAGCATTACGGTGGCTTGCAACATATGCCAATATGTGAACATATGGAAAGCACACATGCAGTTGGAAATAAATTAGTAGAGTCTGACAAGTATAAAACAATGGCCTACAATACAAAAGATGGTAAAGAAGCAAAGAGGTGTGAATTGGTTATTCAAAAGATTCCAGTGTATCAGTTTATGTCTACATTTCGTGACAGTATAGTGTATGAGTATGCAAGGCATACCCATAGAGTTCGATGGTTGGACTTGCAATTCAAGTTATGCAAGGACACATTTCCACTAGGTAGCATTGTTTCAGTTGTCGACTTTGCAGAGAACTACAGTCTACAGCCACAACGTGAGGTGTAATCACAATATTACAACTTGACACAGGTTTCTATATTTGTGCACATCACATTCATTCATGCAAATGATAGTATAGAGGATGATAGAAAGATCATAAGGGAGTATCATTTTTATATTAGTGATGATCATACGCATTCTACAGAGTTTGTGCAAGGTTCCTTTCAGGTTTTCTACAATGATTTGGCTAGAAAGGGCATATCGTTCAGTCAACATATCATATGGTCAGATAACTGTGCATCACAATTGAAGAACTCATAGAATTTCTATTGGCTAAGCAGGAGGCATAATATTATAGGTGTTCAGCATATGTGGAACTTTTGTGAGGCTAGGCATGGAAAGGGGGAGCATGATGGTACATGAGCATGTATCAAAAGAGCCATAGCACGAGAAGAGTTAAAGTATAAATATAATGCAAAGTTGACAGATGCAAAATCAATCATCGAGTGGTGTACTGCTTCGATGGATCCAGGTAATGAAGGTAAGTCTTTAGTTCGTACATTTTTTTGTTGATAGATGATACTAACATTGCACCATATGAGGACTATTGTAAACTGACATGATCAAGTGAGCTACACTCTTTCAGAAGCTCAATTGCAAGTTCATGGAGTATCCATATGCGGAACATAGCATGCTTTTGTTTTTCATGTACAATTCAAGCTTGGAATGATTGCGAGTCAAAGGAGTGGGTTGATGAATGGTGGTTAAGTTATCTTAGCCCACTTGACACGTATCGACCCCTGACAAAATTGGAACTGACAGAAATGGAATCATCAGTTGACTTTGACCACATATTAGATCTAGTTCAACCAGGTAATATATCTACTTGCATAGTTTTTGAAATTCCTAATGTTATCTTACTTTGTAGTGTTTTTGTAATGTTGACTAATTTCATCTAATTTGCTGGACATATCAATGTAGGGCATGTTTATGCAATTATTGCAGATGAAGATAATGAAGAGGGAACAAATTATTACTTGTGTCGTGTTGAAGCCAAAAAGAAATTGGAGGCCACAGTTACAGATGGAGAAAACATTAAATACCCTACAGGCTCAGTGGTTGTTACTGGAACATGGCTTAGAAGGTACCCACATAAGAGTGTTAATGTTTACTGTTTCAGAACTTTGACACACATCAAAAGATTCTTCATTACTCGAACCTTGTCGTGGAAATCAATGTGCATTTGATACAATTTCAGGGTAAACCTTTGAACAAGACCTTGTGGAAGGTGTGTGAGTCTGACCATGAGGCAATACTTGACACAATAAAGAGTAAAGAAGACCCGGATGGTTTGTTGGATTGGTTTGTAAGTATGCATAAAACTTTCCTAGATGGTTACTTGTACTTTGTTTTGTATATAAACAGTAGTATGAATTGCTTCCCTCCAGTATACATTTGGTAGGTTTTCTTCTCTTACCATTGTCCTTGCATCTTCTTGAACAATCCTATTCTTTCTTTCAACCACTCCATTCTGCTAAGGATTCCTATCCTTTGACTGCGGTATGAGCCAATAACATGAAAATGTCATAATTTTGTATTTCTTGTTTTATTTCATGTCATTTGATGTACATAAATGATATTTATGTTTAGTCAATTTTGCTTCTTGATGCTTCTCATAGGAGGTCACAACTCCAGCCCATCCAACTATTGACAAAGAAGCTCAAGAAAAGATGATGGGGAGTGATCATTGGATGGTGGTAAGCAATTAATTACATATGTGATGTTATATATTTCATGTACATTTTCTATAGTAATGTGCATATTGTTTGATTGTATTAACATGTGGATCTGGATGAACTTCTGACAAAGAGGTCTACTCGACGACAGAGAGAGGATGAGTCACGGATTGGCTCTCCATCTTCACCGTCAAGCAAGGACTGCTGATTATTTCATAAAAGTCCATAGGAAACTAGTTTTTGGGACTTTTTTGTATGCCTAGATGGCTTTCTATACATACTTTTGTATGTTACCAATGTATATTTTTGTATATATGCCTGTATGGCTTTGTTTGGACATGCCTATATAGCTTTGTATGTAACTAGATGTTATGTTCATGACATTATGTATATGACAATTTATATTAAATATTTAATATGATGATCAATTATCATTACATGAATTTAGTTTTACACGTGCCAATTGCATTTGTTTGAAAGCAAGGAATGCATAATTGTGTAGGTCTATTGGTTGTCTATTGTTTGATGATACCATTATGCTTTCAAGATATGTTGTTGGGTTTTGTGATATAAAGACACTTGCTTCTTCATAGAGTATGTGATGTGATGCATAGAGTTGTAGTGCTTCAAGACAAGGCATAAACTTGAATAGTGAAGATCTCACTCAAGTAGTGGTATGAACTTGACAAGCAGTGGTATGAACTTGAGCAGTGAAGACCTCATGATTGGTTTGATTTGTTTGCTATGGTATACATTTGATGTTAGCATCATCATCATGTTATACTTCATGGGGTTAGATCTAAGTGATGGATGAAGTTGATCCTTATTGGTCTTAATCTTGTTCACTCATGTTTCACTCATGTCATATCAAGATTGATGTCACAAGGTTTGGATGTTAATACATAACATTCATTTTTATGTTATGTTTAGGTCATAAGATGGATGCTTATGTCATTGGTTCATGCCATTGGATCATTGGATTTGGTTATGGTTCTTCATCATGACATGCCATGCCTTCCAGAGTTGGATTGGGTTGTGGTTCTTTCTCATGACAGGAGTTTGTTCATGTCTTCATGCTTCTTTGTAAATGCCATGGGAGGTCTCATTTCATGTGCCAAGCACCCCAGTCATTCAGGGCAGCAGGCTACCGGCAAAGTCCCTTAAGATCCCTAAGACGCAAAAAATGCCAAACTTTGACGGAGTAGTTCTTAAAATTTGTGGCAGTTGGGAATATTCCATTTGGACCTACAGGTGCACATGGAGTCCATCCATAATAACCTCTCTTAGTTTTGGTCAACTCTAGTCCATTTGGCTATGCTGAAATCAAACACATTCTTGCAAAATGCTTCAGTTTCATGCACTGGAAAGGTGCTAGGAGTGACATTTTGCATTCCATAGGTCGTGGGACAGAATGGACTTTGCTAATGCATCAAGGTGGGTGAATAAATGGTAAGTGAGGTCTCATTTCATGTGCCAAGCACCCCAATTGTTCGGGGCAGCAGGCTACCAGCAAAGTCCCCTAAGATTCCTTAGACGCAAAAATTACCAAACTTTGACGGAGCAGTTCTTGGAATTTGTGGTAGATGGGAATATTTTGTTTGGACCTACAGGTGTATGTGGGGTTCATCCACAATAACCTCTCTCAGTTTCAGTCAACTCCAGTCTGTTTGACCATGTTGAAATCAAACGCATTCTTGCAAAATGCTTCAGTTTCATGCAGTGGAAAGGTGCTAGGAGTGACATTTTGCATTCCATAGGTTGTCAGATTGAACGGAATTCACCAATGCATCGGGGTGGGTGGGTAAATGCAAGAGGAGGTCTCGTTTCGTGTGCCAAGCGCTCCAATCGTTCAGGGCAGCAGGCTATCGACAAAGTCCCTTAAGATCCCTAAGATGCAAAAATTACCAAACTTTGATAGAGCAGTTCTCAGAATTTGTGGTAGTTGGGAACATTCTGTTTGGACCTATAGGTGCACGTGGGGTCCTTCCACAATAACCTCTCTCAGTTTTGGTCAACTCCAGTCCGTTTGACCATGTTGAAATCAAATGCATTCTTGCAAAATGCTTTAGTTTCATGTAGCACAACCTTGCTAGGTGCCTTATTTTTTTGATATGCTTGTCATGAGGCCGAACGGATTGTGCCAACACATCGGGGTGCATGGGTAAATGTTAGGGAAAGTCTCATTTCGTGTGCTAAGCGTCCCAATCGTTCTGGCCTGCAAGCTACCGACAAAGTGACTTCATCGGTAGCTTACAACCTGGAATGATTGGGACCCATGGCACACAAAACAAGAGCTCCCTTGGCATTTACCCGCCCACTTTGATGCATTGGCGAAGTTTGTTCGGCCCTACGAGCTATGGAATGCAAAATGTCACTCCTAGCACCTTTTAAGTTTGCCGGTAGCTTGCAGCCCAGAACGATTGAGACACTCGGCGCATGAAATTAGACCTCCCCTAGCATTTACCCACCCACCCAGACGTGTTGGTATAGGCAGTTCAACCCCACAACCTGTGGAATGCAAAATTTTAGTCTTAGCAACTTTCTAGTTTGTCGATAGCTTACAACCTGGAACAACTGGACACTTGGCAAACAAAACGAGACCTCCCTTGGCATTTACCCACCAACCCTAATGTGTTGGCGAAGTCTATTTGGCCCCATGACCTATGGAATGCAAAATGTCACTCCTAGCACCTTTCCATTGCATGAAACTGAAGCATTTTACAAGAATGCATTTGATTTTGACACGGTCAAATGAACTGGAGTTGAATGAAACCGATAGAGGTTATTGTGGATGGACCCCACGTGCACCTATAGGTCCAAACGAAATGTTCCCATCTGCCATGAATTCTGATAACTACTCCATCAAAGTTTGGTAGTTTTTGCATCTTAAGGATCTTAAAGGACTTTGCCAGTAGCCTGCTGCCCCAAATGATTGGGGTGCTTGGCATATGAAATGAGACCTCCCTTGGTGTTACCTACCCACCCCGACGCGTTGGCGAAGTCGGTTCGGTCCCATGACCTATGGAATGCAAAATGTCACTCCTAGCACCTTTCCACTACATGAAACTAAAGCATTTTGTAAGAATGCGTTTGATTTTGACACGGTCAAACAGACTGGAGTTGACCAAAATTGAGAGAGATTATTATGGACGGACCCCACGTGCACCTGTAGGTCCAAATAGAATGTTCCCAACTGACACGAATTCTGAGAATTGCTCCGTCAAAGTTTGGCAGTTTTTGAGTCTTAGGGGTCTTAAGGGACTTTGCCGGTAGCCTGTTGTCCCAAATGATTGGGGTGCTTGGAACATGAAACGAGACCTCCCCTTGCATTTACATGCCCACCCTGACATGTTGGCATAGTCGGTTCGGCCCCACAATGAGCAGAATAAAAAATATGGCACCTGACAACCTTTCCACAGCATGAAACTAAAGCATTTAGCAAGAATGCGTTTGATTTCAGAATGGTCAAATGGATTGGAGTTGACTAAAACCAAGAGAGGTTATTGTGAACGGACCCCACATCCACCTGTAGGTCCAAACAAAACATTTCCAGCTACCATAAATTCTGAGAACTACTCCATCAAAGTTTGACTATTTTTTCATCTTAGGGATCTTAAGGGACTTTGCCGGTAGCTTGCTGCCCCGAATGACTGGGGGGGCACTTGGCACATGAAATGAGACCTCCCTTGGCATTTACCTACCCACCCCAACATGTTGGCGCAGTCGGTTCAGCCCCACGAGCTATGGAATGCAAAATGTCACTCCTAACACCTTCCACTGCATGAAATTGAAGCATTTTGCAAGAATGCATTTGATTCTGACACGGTCAAACATACTGGAGTTGAATGAAACTAAGAGAGGTTATTGTGGATGGACCCTACATGCACTTGTAGGTCTAAACAGAACATTCCCAGCTACCACAAATTCGGAGAGTTGCTCCGTCAAAGTTTGGCAGTTTTTCATCTTAGGGATCTTAAGGGACTTTGTCGGTAGCCTACTGTCTCAAACGACTGGGGTGCTTAGCACACAAAATGAGACCTCACTTAGCATTTACCTACCCACCCCAACACATTGGTAACACCCGTTTGGCCCCACGAGCTATGGAATGCAAAATGTCACTCCTAGCCCTGAGGATTCAATCAAGTAGTCCTTAGGTTGATATGACCATTCTAAGCTTGACATATGACTGCTACCATTTGCATATAATTGTACATTTATAAAATGAGTGTTCTAAGATCTTTATAATAGCCTTCTCTATTTTTCTGGGACAACACTATCCTAATATGTGTTGACAGTGCTAAAATGTGAATAATGGTACGATGATTAGTAAATACTCTTAGGACCTTGACGGCTGTTCATGATTGTAACAGTCCTAAAAAAGATCATGGAAAAATCCCTTCTTTTAGTGTTTGATCTTCCTTGAAATCCCTTTGATTACCCCTCACACCCTAAGAAAACTCCTCGACCTCATTTTCATTGCAATTTCTTGAGTCATAGGGTCTCTAAGATGGCATAATGATAGTCTTTCATGACTGTGACAACAACAGATACTCTTTTGAAACCTTCTTTGAAGTTGACTTCTCACATTCACCTAGTAACTTCACCTTTTGACACATCATGGCCTTGATAAGGAACAATTTAGCATGGTCATACATCTTTCAAGGCAATCCCCTTATGAATAACAACCTTATATTTTCATGATAGTCCCTTGACCATCCATGCTTTTGATTGTTTTGTGCCTTCTTGACTGTGTACGATGGTAGGGTTTGGAAAGATGGAAATTTGTTGTTGAAATTCACATCTTGATGGTATTGTGACCATGATCTCCTCATATGACATGAGAAAATCTATTCCATAACCTTGATGTCCCATAACCTTGATTATTATGATTAAAAGCATAGAAACAAACCCTACAAGAAACAAAGCAATGATTAGATCTCAATATGATCATGAGATACCCAAGCATCTGTATTAGTCTAAATCATAAAATCTCTTCAAATAAAGATTGATCCGAGGGTTTAGTGAGTTTCCATTGGCACCCAAACCCTAGGTCTTCATTAGAAATCCTTGAATGCTAATTATTGCCATTATGCTTCTTTCTTATTAATTCTTACTAATTAGGGTAATCATATAGAAATATATAGTATCTCATGTATTCTTACAAAATGCATATGGGAATTTTATCAAATGTTGTAGTTGCATTGAATGATGTCTCAAAAAAATGTGGTCTATTGGAATTTTGAAAAATATTGTAGTTGCAACTGCCCTAGAAGACATGTATGCAAAATGCGGAAGCATAGAGAAGGTGAATGAACTATTTGACATGATGCCTCAAAGAAATGTGTTCTCATGGAATGGTATGGTTGCAGGATATGCAAATAATGGATTTGTCAATAAGGCTTTAGAAACTTTCAAGCAAAACCAATTGGTGGGTGTAAAGCTAAAATCCACTACCTTTGACTACATCCTCTCTGCTAGTGCCAAACTAAGATATTTGGAACACAATACATGGACATCCATCAAATCATAAAGGATATGGGAATTTTGTAAGATGTAGTAGTTGCAACTGTCGTAGGAGACATGTATGCAAAATGTAGAAGCATAGAGAAGGCCAGTGGATTGTTTGACATGATGCCTTAAAGAAATGGAATCTCATGGAATGCCATGATTGTAGGATATGCACAAAATGGTTTTGTTGATAAGGCTTTAGAAACTTTCAAGAAAAAGAAATCAATGGGTGTAAAGCCAAATTCCACATTGCATCCTCTCTACCTGTACCAAAGTGGGATCTTTGGAACATGGTACATGGACATCCATCAAAGCATAAAGGATATGGGAATTTTGATAGTTGTTGTAGTTACAACTTCCCTAGAAGACATGTATGCAAAATATGGAAGCACATACACGGCAAGTGAACTATTTGACAGGATACAAAATGAGTCTAGTACAACAACTATGTATGCAAAATGTGGAAGCATATGGGAATTTTATCAAATATTGTACTTGCATGGAATGATGACTCAAAGAAATGTGGTCTCATGGAACATGCCATTATTGTAGGATATGAACAAAATGGATTTGTTGATATGGATTTAGAAACTTTCAAGCAAAAGCAATAGGCGGATGTAAATCCAAATTCCACAACCTTTGACTGCATCCTCTTTGCCTATGCTAAAATGAGATCTTTGAAATATGGTACATGGACATCCATCAAAGCATAAAGGATATGGGAATTTCAATAAATGTTGTATTTGTAACTTCCCTAGAAGACATATATGTAAAATGTTGAAGCATAGATAAGACAAGTGAATTGTTTGACATGATGCCTCAAATAAATGTGGTCTCATGGAATGCCATGATTGCAGGATATGCATAAAATGGATTTTTTGATAATGCTTTAGAAACATACAAGAAAAAGCAATTGACAGGTGTAAATGCCAAAATGGGATCTTTGGAATAGGGTATGGACATCAACCAAAATAGAATGTTTGGAACAACATATGGATAGCCATCAAAGCATAAAGGATACAGGAAATTTGTCACATGCTATAATTGTAGCTGCCCTTGTAGACATGTAGGCAAAGTGTGGAAGCATAGACAAGGCATGTAAACTATTTGGCATGATGCCCCAAAGAAATGTCACCTCATTGAATGCAATGATTGCAAGATATGAACAAAATGGATTTTTTGATAAGGTATTCGAAACTTTCAAGCAAATGTGATTGGTGGGTGTAAAGAAAAATTCCACAACCTTAGCTAGTATCCTCCTTGCCTATGCCAAAATGGACATCCATCAAAGGATAAAACATATGGGAATTTTGTTAGATGTTGTAGTTGCAACTGCCCTCAGAGACATGTATGCAAAGTGTGGAAGCATAGACAAGGCACGTGAACTATTTGGCATGATTCCTCAAAGAAATGTCACCTCATGGAATGCAATGATTGCAAGATATGAACAAAATAGATTTTCTGATAAGCCTTTAGAAAGTTTCAAGAAAATGTAATTGGCGAGTGTAAAGCCAAATTCCAAAACCTTAGAAATGGTATGTTTGGAGCACGGTATAGACATTCATCAAAGCATAAAGGATATAGGAATTTTGTCAAATGTTGTAGTTGTAAGTACCCTGCAAGACATGTATGCAAAGTGTGGAAGCATATACAACGAACGTGAATTGTTTGACACGATGCCTCAAATAAATGTTATCTCATGGAATGCAATGATTGTAAGATATACATGAAATGGATTTTTCATAAGGCTTTAAAAACTCTCAAGAAAATGCACAAAAGTAAATTTCAACCATTTACACAAATTTTGGCACATCTAAAACCAAATTGCACAACCTTATTCAACTTCCTCCTTGCCTATGCCAGAATGGGATCTAGGGAACATGGTGTGGACAACCATCAAAGCATAAATGATATAGGAATTTTGTCACATGTATTGTATTTGTAGCTTCCCTTGTAGACATGTATGGAAGCATAGACAAGGTGCATGAACTATTTGAAATGATTCTTCAAAGAAATACACAGTCCCACATAATGCAATGATTACAAGATATGCACAAAATGGATTATTTGAAAATGATTTATGAACTTTCAAGCAAATGCAATTGGCAGGTGTAAAACCAAATTCCTGTAATGATAATTGATTATCATATTAAATATTTAATATAAACTGTCATATACATAATGTCATGTATATAACATCTAGTTTATATACAAATCCATATAGGCATGTCCAAACAAAGCCATACATGCATATATACAAAAATATACATTGGTAACATACAAAAGTATGTATACAAAGCCATCTAGGCATACAAAAAATGTCCCAAAAACTAGTTTCCTATGGACTTTTATGAAATAATCGGTGACCCTTGCTTGATCGTGAAGATGGAGAGCCAATCCATGACTCATCCTCTCTTTGCCATCGAGTAGACCTCTTCGACAAAAGTTCATCCAGATCCACCTATTAATACAATCAAACAATATGTACATTACTATAGAAAATGTACATGTAATATATAACATCACATATGTAATCGATCGCTTACCACCATCCAATGATCACTCTCCATCATCTTGTCTCGAGCTTCTATATCCATAGTTGGATGGGCTGGAGTTGTGACCTCATATGAGAAGCATCAAGAATCAAAATTGACTAAACATAAATATCATTTATGTACATAAAATGACATGAGATAAAACAAGAAATACAAAATTATGACATTTTCATGTTATTGGCTCATACCTCGGTCAAAGGATTTGAAGACATTATGGATGCATCAATTCCTACCTGCGATGACTCACAAAGATGAGGAAGATTCTCCATATTCAGCATCTAAAAATCAAGTTCAAGATTATTCGACCAAAATAAATACATAACATTATTTTAAAAATGCATAATAATTAGAAATGGTTAAATTTACCTGCGTATAAGTGGTGGATTGGTGTCTAGGGGACCAAGGAAACCGTGCAGGTGCTGGTGACTGTTGAAATCGTCAAATTGTCACAAATTAATATTACCATTGACATATCTACAATAATTATGATCATGTGATAAATTACATACTTGCTGACTTGACCTCCTCTCATAACCTGCTAGTGGATGACTAATAGAGGTAGGATGAAGACTCTGACCCTGGAATTTCATTGCACAGACAATTACATATATTTGACTTATAATATAGATAATCATATAAAATTAATTACAAATTTCAAATAACAATATATTAAATCAAGATGAAACTTGTACCAAATTACCTAAGAGTCAATACCAAATGTATGCTGTACGAGATCATCACTGATAATAAGATCATCCACTATGGATGCCTCCATTAATGGATGTTGCCCCAGTGTTGCAACATCCTACTGAGAGTCCTGTCGTGCGTCCTGTGTTCCATAATCACACATGTTCCCACATGAGCTGCACAAATGTGGGGACACATGATGCCTAAGTTGCTCTCACCCTCATCAGCCTAGGTAAGATCATTGACATGCTGTGACAGAGATTGGGTGAGAGTAGTCAATGAATGTAATGTCTCCACCTCAACACTCTCCTTCAAAGTCGAAGGGAGTGACCTACATTCTGGCCTCAACAAGGGTACAAGCACACGATTTTCATCTCTCTATCTTGGGTAGAGCCACCACCTCTACCCTGGAACTCACGAATGTCAAAATAATTAGGAATCTTCTTGAGGACAAAATCGCAATGGAGTTTCCTCAAGAAATATTGTGGTACATCATCATTGTTGCATGGGCACTCATCGAAGACCATGTACCATCTTTCCCAAAAGTTTTGGGATATTTCTTCATTCCTACACCAATGAATAGGAAACTGTTTGCAAGTTTCTTCTAATCTTTGTCCAGTTTTGGGATTAATAAATTGTGCACATAATTGAGATTTTGTAATTTTTTCATTCTTCACTTGTTCATATGACAACTTGTCGGCATAGTATTTCTGACACCTCTCCCTATAGTCTTGGAATTCGGTGATTTGTTTTGTCGCCAAATCGGTATGGGAAATAATCTCCTCTAGTGACTTCACAAGTTCCCTCCTCCAATCAGTGCTTGCACTTGGATTGTTTAACGTTTGAATACAAGTTTGAAGATGTTTCTTGTTTTCTTCTATTATCCATAGGTAGTTTTCTTGAGTATCCCTTACATTGTGAGGAAGTGAAGGTGGGTTTTGAGGGTTTGGAGGGTTTTGGGGGTTGTTTTCACCCTCATCCATTGGATTTGGGTTTTCTCTTTCCTCAATAACTGTAAATGTAATATAAAAACTAATCAAACATTGCAAAATTCAAAAATTCTTCTCAAACTAACAAAAAATGATCAAACCCTACATTCTTCAGTTGCTAGAGCCTCTAAATTTGTTGCACGACGTCTTTGCCGGTGAGGTGGCATCATGAAAAAGACATTTTCCCACTTGCATGTGCTTGGAGAGGCTTTCCTTGAACATGCTCACAGTTTCTTCTCAGTTTTTTTGGCACACAAACTCCTTTGGTCGCGGTGAAATGGCAGAAATGAAGTTATTTTGCACTTTTATGTCAAAGCAAAATGTGAGTGCATTATAACACGCTTGCATTTTTTCTTGTTTTGGACCAAAAAGTCCCATGGTGGCGACTTTTTGGTCCCCCATCTTTGTGCATACACCTGACTCCAAAATATCACTTCATATCATGCTCTAAGAGGATTTAGGCATCCAATTCAAGAAATCCTCGTATGGACTTGACATCTTACTCGTATGGACTTGACATCTTGCATCAAAAAGTACCTTGGCTCCCTTTAAAAAGGTTAAATTTTGCATCCACTTGATCACCTTGGGCGACTAATGTGACCATCAAAACATTATCCATCAGAGCAAATTGTTCCACTGTTTGATGAACAAATGATGAACGATTGTAGTTCAATTTCAAAAGGTAGATCTCCAATGCTACACATTGCCAACAAAATCCTTTAGAATCAACCAGGAGCTGTTAGATATTATTAGATCAATTGTTGAGATATATATAAAATATAAAATATATTTATATTGATTATTGTATACTATATTATTTATAATTTGAGTTATTTAATATAAAATAAAGGTCAAGGTGGTGGTAGAGCGCAAGCCCTCAACTGTGAAGATGGGCCCACCTTTGAATTTTGTGATTGTTGTTCTCAAAATCAGCTACGCTCGTTTTTGTAGACAACCCCACGAAACTTGTCCGTTTCGTGAATCTACACTCTAAGGTCGCAAATCAAGAAAAGATTTCCTTGGTCTCGTGCGAAGTCATTTGACATTCTAAACTCGTCTGTGACATTCCCTTGAATTGATTTCTCGATATTCGCGAGAATCGTTTAAGTCGTAAACTGGTTAAAAGATCAAGTTTTAGTCATTTTCAAGTGTTAGAGATTTTTTTGATTTTTGACATGTAAAGGCGGTTATTTCAGCCGCCCTTACATGTTGAAGTTTGAAGTTATATGTAAAAGCGGTTATAAACACCGCTATTGCATGTTTTAAAAGTTTTTTTAATCATATGTAAAAGCAGTTATAATCGCCGCTATTACATATAATTGAATTTTTGTGTTGTTGTCTGAGCGATCGAATCCCCCGCTATTACATATTTTTAAAGTTTGATTTATCATGTAATAGCGGCATTTTTGACCGCTATTACATATGTTGGACTTTGTGTTTTATGCTACGGTGGCCGAAATACCCGCTTTTGCATGCCTTATTCGGTGGTGCTCACAGGAGCGACCGAAACACCTGCTCCGACAAGATCTTCAAATCTTTCGACTGGAGTGCCATTAATGGCCACTCGTGCCACTCACTTAGTATTTGTGATCAAGTTATTTAATGTGTTTTGACATCTTATTTTACCATTTCATTCCTTCTCCCGAGCTATCCTCCAGACTTCTCCAACATCATTTGATCGCGCCATCAACGGATCGACCTAATCCATCGCTATCAAACCTAGGGTCTCAAGTTTTAGACGGTAAGTTTTCTATTTTTTGTTTTCCTTTCCCCTTCTTCACCGTTTATAATGAGTATCATTTAGATCTTTGTTGTTAGGTTTTCGTTACGTTTTGTTGTTTTCGTGATTATTTTCTTTTTTGTATGTAAAGTCTGTTTAAGATGTGTATTGGACTTGTTTTCGCACCAGAGGTGCCCTAGATTTTGCCTTGAAACCTCTAAGTTTCTACCGCCTAGACCCTCAATCCTTGTTTTACACCGTTATGTAATATCGACGGAGTTCGCCGATCCTACCAGGTAATCATGTAACGGCGGTAATTTCTGCCGCCCTTACACTGAAAGTGGCATGTTCTTTCCCCTGCCGGAGCGGTCGATTCACCCACTCAAAAATGTTAACCAATGAAGTACTTACCTCAAGTTTTCATTCAAATGCAATGGCGGCATTTTCATCCACCCCTACACCAAAACACCAAAATACATTGTTACTTCCCTGCCGGAGTGGCCAAATCACCCGCCCGAGCAGTCGAGATTTTCAACTTGTCACTTTCGATAGTGGTCATTTTGACCGCTCGAGCATGTCAAACTAAAAACTTCCAAAACACATGTAGAAGCGGTGTTTTTAACCGCCTCTACACATGAAATCTCTCCCAACTTGCAAGAGCGGTCCAATCACCCGCCCAAGCACATTTCCTTGATTTTTTCCCTAACACTGGAAAATTCATTTTTCAAAGCCGAAAGCCCTCTTTCACCCTCGCTTCGATTTGCGTACTCAAGCCCTTTTAACGTATGCTTTCCCATCCATGATCGTCAAAACACAGTTGACCCAATTTATCCAATTTTCCCCTAACTGCGAGATCATGGCTTTTTGCAGTTCTCAGTCAACATTCGTGGTGGTGTTTGAATTCACAGTTTTCTCCAGGGCTCATGTCAGAATCATCTCCTTCAAAGTCCAAAGCCATGAAGTACAAGTACCAGGGTGTCTTTCCGGTAATGGCAATTCAGTCGAATGTTGATGAAATCAGAGACACTGAGATTGGACATGTGGATATGGCTGAGTTCATAGATAGAACTAAACAAGCAAACCCCTCCCGGCATATGCAGAAAATCATTGACAGCAATATCCATTTGGTAGCATCCTTTCCTGTCAGTGCTCATAATCCAGAATTTGTTCTACAAGTGGCTAACCACTACAATAGGGACACTAGAGCCGTGATAGACTCACAGGGGAATGTTATCATGAGATTGGATGCAGAGTTCATGGACAAAATCTTCATGTGTCCACCACTTGAAAATGTTGGGCAAATTGATTTTGCTCAAGGTCAGCAAGATTATGACCATGATTTGGAATCTGCTAGGAGGCACATAAACAACAAATGGTTAAAGATTCCTAGGGCAACTTTGACCAGATGGCCAAAGGATCTTCACAGGAGTGATTTTGTGGAGGAAGTGTGTGATTTGATTACACTCTTGAGTCGTGTCAGAGGACTCCCTTCTGCCTCCAAATTCCAAGAATGGATGTACACTTACATCAAGGTGATTCTACAGGGTAATCAGAAGATATTCTGGGGTGAACAGATCAGTAATGCTTTGCACGAGCAATTGGTAAGGGTCAATACTTCCTTCAAATTTTACATGACCTCTTACCTTGTATATGCAGCTGCAAGTATGAGGAACTTTCCAGGTTTGACCCAAGTAGGAGACAGGAGATTGGTCCCAGTGTATGAATACTACCCACAAATCACTCTGAAGGGGTCGATTCATCATTTCAGAAGAGTCAATGATGCATTCTTCTTAGTTTTCATGTGCTTGTGGAATGGTGAACTGGTTCAGAGAAGAGTTTCTGATGAAGCATGGCAGGTTGTAAATTCTTTTGGTTGTTTGTTCCTTCAATTCCCCACCTTCACGTATCTTCGGGTAGGATACTATCCTGGTTACCCTTACATGCTGCCACGGTATCCTAGTGATCGCATTGTTCTTATGGAGCTTTGTAGACAACTGATTGTGGTTCATAGCAAACAGATGGAGCTTAAGAAGTCAGGAATAAAGTTTCCCATTGAAATTGGGAGGTATTCAGTTCAGTCTGCCAACAAAGCTAAGATAATTGACTCTGAGTTGCAGTTAGTCACCATGAAGACCTATAAAAAGAGAAATCATTTCGACTTCAGAAGAGTCCAAGACAAGATCAAGAGGAAGTCGAATTTTCATGAGCCAATGGTGGAAGACATATGGGCAGATCTCAGGACCCAAAATGAGATCAGAAAACTGGATTTCTGTAGGCTTCATCTGAGCCAAATTGAAGAACTGGGACTGGCTGATATTCCAGATGGAATGGAGGATGATGGAGATGTCCTAGATCATGAATATGAGGCAAAGAATGTGGAAGCTTCACCTCTCCCAGAGGTGAAATGGTCAGTCAAGGAGGAGACATCCATCAGGAAAAGATTCCAACCTATATTGGCAAACACCAACTTGTGGTTGGAAAGTAAAGGGATCAAGTTGAAAGAGTTCCTTACAGGCTCCGAAGAGGGGACACAGGAGCAAACAGGTAAGAAGGTTGAGAACCGAACCAAGAACAAGAGTGATACCCCTTCTTCCTCCAAGGTACACAAACCAAAGATCAAATTTGTATCCAAGGGAGGAAAAAAGAAGGAAACCACAGAGGCTTCAGATGCCACTAAGTCAGATGTTGAAGACATCAATGATGACCATATGGAAATTGAGGATGTTGAGACTGAAGAACAAAATGTTCAAAGGTCTAAAACTAAGGTATCTGATGAAGCTGAACAAGGTGAAGATGAAGATACAGAGGTAGAGCGACTTGATGGTTCTCTGCAGACTCCTGTGAAAGACCTTCCTTCTGATACACAAGTTCTTACACCTCCTCCTCATGTTTCATTTTCTGATGGTTTGCCAGTGATTTCTAATGTTCCTCTTTCTCCCATTTTTGTTGTTTCTTCTGACAATACTCCTCAATCCATGAGGACTAGTCTTGGGACCGTTTTTGATTCTTCTGGTTCCATTCCAAGTTTATCTTCCCCTTCTTTTGATATCGGGGAACAGACTGTTTTGGAGAACCTTCTTGATGCTTCACAAAAGGTGATTGATATAGGTGTTGTGTTCACCAACACAAGTCCAATTGTCACCATCACGGGTATAAGCACGGAGCCAACCAAGCAAGTAGTGGATCCCCCTCCAGCTGTCGATGCATCTATACTTCCTCCATGGCTATCTGCCTACACTCCAAAGAGGAAGAAACAAGCTATCTCACCTGATGAGATTGACATTGAAAAGCTGTTGCCCGTGACAGCTAAGAATCAAAAGAAGAAGCCTAAGACAGTTTCTAGGCTGGTCACTGAAAAAGGAATCAGATATGCCGAAATTGCCAAACCTCCTGAAGATGCCACAGTTGATACTTTTGACGTGAGCAGTTATGTCATTTCAAGGGTTGAACTTGGTAAAGTGACTCATGAAGGGGTCAAAGCAAATTTCCAAACCACTGCCACTACTCTACTGGAAAAGTATGATGAAGCCAAGAGAGAAAAAGAGCAATACAAAGCAAAAGTAGAACAACTGGTTGCTGTCCTTCAGAAGATAGTAAAGTCGTCAGAGATAGTGGAACCAATGGTAGTGACAGTGGAAGATCCCCTGATACAGAAGGTTGAAAAAGCCCAAGCTAGAGGCAAAATAGTGAGGGATGTAGTGGAACGGTTGTTGGCCCAAGGACGAGTTCTATTGAAAACCGCTGTGGAAAGAAAGGAGAAAATGGACAAGGCCAAAGCTGAGCTGGATAATCTGGTGGATCTACTTTCACAAGAGCTGCAAGATCAAGAAGAGAGTCTAGAAGAGTGGACATATATGAAGAAGATCAAGATAAAGAATTTGATCACCATAGGGGTCGTCACCAACAGGGAATCATATCTCAAGACCAAGGAGACTCTAGCTCATCGTATTTTCATAATAAAGAGTCTACTTGAAGATCTGTGCCAAGCTCGAGAAGCCAGCGAAGATAGTGATGTCACACTCCTACATCAGCTGGAAGAGCTTCCTTGCACCTTGACAATGGAAGATCATAGCTTCCTCACGGCACAGGAAATGATAAGTTCTTTTGAAGAAATGGTACAAAAGAAATTTGAAGAGGAAGCTCCCTCTGTGCTCTCAATGGACAACCTGTATGATCAACATTCGACTCTGGAGAACCTGAAGGATAATTTAGAAAAGCATGAAAAGGCAATAAAGGCAGTGAAAGATTTAATCGTCCGAGCTCGCACCATCTCTGAAAACACAGCAAAACCAGATGCATGCGAGATGTCAGTTGTTCAAACCATGTATCAGAACTTCCTAAGGAACAAGGATGGAGGAAGCTAATGCCTTAGCTTATTTTTCTTAGATTTTATGTAAATGGAATTTTGTTTTGGACATCTACACATGTAATTTTCCAAAATGTAATTACATGTGAGACAAGAGAAGTCATAAGTCAAATAGGACTCTCTTGTTGAATAAGTCAAATTAGTTGTAGATTTCCTAGATTTTCTCAAGGTCTTTCCCTATAAATAAAGGGGACCTCTTTTGTAAATACTATCTTTTGTCTATTGCAAGGAAACTCTGGCCAATTGAGAAGCAAATCAAGACTTTGTGCTTTTTGTGAAAATCAATATTCAAATATTTATCAATACAAGAAAGCAAGTTCAATTCCAATCTTTGTCTTGGAATTATTTGTGTTGTGATAGTTTTGTTCTTATGTCTTGCTATCATAATCTTATTTGATAATAATTGAAGTGTGGAGTTTGTTTCAAGTGATTGGAGAGCGCTCTTAATTTGATTCTGATAAACTTTGTGTTATCAAATCGGTTGTGGGTTATATGTTCATGTTTGTGAGAATAAAATAGTTTGGAGGCTTTGTGCTGCAAGTTGTTATATTCGATTTACTTTTATCATCTTGAAGAGGAGTGAAGACTTTGAGCTGCATTCTACTTCAAATAGTTCTGTTTACAAGTAATCAGTGAGGTAACAGAAAACTTTGCGTTTCTATGATTTTGTGATAATTTATAAGTTTTATATCAAGAGTTTGAAATATATACATCTATTCTGAAAAAAGAGAATGAGATGAGATGGAACCACCACCAACATAGTTTTTAGTGTACATAAATTCGATAAGTTGCTTGATTTGCAAAAGTTAAATAATTAGAGGGAACCTCCCCTTGCTGAGAGGAGAGACTTTGTCTCATCATAGCTGTGGCTGATATATCCATTTTGCCGTTAGCGAGTTAACGACAAAATATTCACCCAATAGTGATGTACATGAAATATCACGATGCAATCATGATGAACCACATGGCATACAACACAGTCCACTTGTCTCTATTCTATAGACTTTATGTAGAAATTTGGGTGTGTTAGTAATTTGGCCCGAAATAGAACTATGCCATCGATCTACGATCATCTGATGATAAAAAATTATTAGAATATTATAAGTACATCAATGTAAATTGTAAGCTTACATTCATCAAATTTTGAGGCACCAATTTTCCATTTATTGACATGCGTGGTGAAAGTGACATCTGTCCTTTCGTAATAAATAAGGAATGTCATGAGAAGCGCAATTGCACATTATTTGAAAGGGAATTTACGTAGCTCATTTATGAATCGTACAATAGTACACGCTGCTAAAATTAATGAAATTTATGGACACATTTTATTAGGTTTGTAACCCTCACAGATACCTTATTCTACATTTTCACTGGTGTACTTCATAGGAGCTCTAGACTGCGTCTTCTACAGGTGTTGAACACTGGCTTTTGCAACTAGGTTAGCTAATTGGTGCTCTTTCTTGCCCATTTCTTATAGTGATAAATTTAAATTCTTTAAGTCAGTTGGGTGGGAAGAATAATTATTTTTCATGAGTTTGGACTATTTGTTTACCCCAAATGTTATGGAGATTTATTTGGCACCCTTAACAGTTACAAAAGCTTTTGTTTACTAGTTTCTCAAACAATTAAAGATGAAGTACAAATATTAGGGTTCCCCTGTGGCTTCAATTATCTAGAATTGTTTAGCTAAGGTGAAGGATACCGAGATAAGACATATAGATTTGGATGATTTCTGGGCTCGATTAGAGAAAAACCCCAAGTCACATATAGCCAATAAAATCCTAACAAGTGGGTTAGCTCGTGCTGGGGGTTTCCCACTTGTTGTGCCATGTCTAGACCTAGTTGTTGCATGTGTAAATAACTATTATCCTGATATTAAGGTCTGGTCATCCTTTGTTTTGGAGAAGATCGAGAGGTGGCTTAATGGGAAATTTTGAGAGCACGTTGGTTCTTCTTCTATGCATAAACAATCAGGAACAAGAGAACAAGGAACCTCCCAGGCCTCCATAATTCAGAAAACTTCAACTAGTGTGGAGACAATTCATCACAGAGCTAGTTCACAATCTGGTGGGGATGGAGAGCAACCTAGAGATAATAGGAAACTAAAAGGTGTATGTGAATAGGATGGTTATCTTGCATTTGTGAAACCACGAGTAGAGAAGAAGTTGGATGCTTTACAACAATTATAGGCAGATGACATGGCTTCTCATGTGTCTCCTTCACCTGGTAATGATTCTTCCATTTTTTAACAGATTGCTGATGATAGTACTTTTCGTTCCTTGTTTGAGATTCCAACGTTCCCCATATCAAATGAAATTCTTGTGCAAGATACTCCTAATCAACCAGACAGAGTTGTCCTGGGTGCAAGTGACAGTGGTACAATTTTGTCTTTCCCTTAGATTGGCTAAAGAAAGTTGTTGAGAAAAAGAGGAGATATTCATATGCCCCAATGACAGACATAAATGTTGACACTGCAGCTAAATTGTTGCAGACTAGACCTAAGCCTAAGAAGGCTAAGAGGATGTCTCAGATGGTAATGAATTCTTCCTCAGGGCATAAAATTTTGGAGATTGTAGACCCCATCGGGGATAAAAATAAAAATGAAGTCACATAAGCAAATTTTAATATGAGCAAGATTGACATGGGTCCTCCTACCATGGAAGGTGATAAATATCATGCAAAATTCTCTGTAGGCATGCTAGCAAAGAGAGTTAAAGCTAAGCAATAGGAGAATGCAAAGCTGCAAGCCTACGTGAATTCTTTGACATCTTTCATTCAATCCATTTTGAATATTACTTCTCAATCCTCCGATGCAACTCTGAGTGTTTCTGTTGATGGAATGTATCCCAACATGTTGCAACAAATCAAGAGATATCAAACTTTAGCTAAGGCCACTGAGAAATGGGTAGAGCAAGTCAATATTGATGGTTTGTTGTACATCGAGGAGGTCATGAAACTATATACCCTCACTTCTAATAAAAGGAAAGGGTTAGTTGCAGAGTTACAAAATGTAAAGAGGGAAATCAGTAATCTGCTCATGGTGTCTATAGAGATACAAGATATGATAAAAATTGATACAAATATTCTTGTAGTTGAGAAAATTTTAAATGATCCAAATGAGAATGATTTTGTGTCTTGGCTAGATGCACTAGAGTGGAAGAGGTCTGTGCTAGGGGATTTTAGTGGAGAAATAAGAACTTTGACTCACTATTACACTGATATGGTTGATCTTAAAAACAATTGTACCATCTTAGATGTAGAGATTTCAGATGAAAGCATAGAGAACTTGCTTGATGTCAAGGAAGTAAAGCAAAATTTTAGGAAGATGCTTACTGAAGAGCTTGTTGGTGCTGACAAAGTTAATGGTGAATCACTAGGGAAGCTTGGACATATAGAAATGTATCTCAGAACTTTTAGGCATGAAATGGATGATGTCTATAAGAGACTAAAAGATGCAGACAAAATGATAAATAAGTGGAAACTTTGGGCAAACATTACATGTAGTCCAAGTGTTAAGATTTTAACTCCCATCATTACTAGGTACCGGAGTTACAAGGTGTAACTGAGAGCACAAGTGGACTCGATTGCTACTGGTGAACAGGACAAGGAAAGCAAAGTGACTTGGGAGGAAGACCAAACTACTGCCACATGATGACATTTCTTATTTTTATGTCATTTCTTTAAACTTGCTTTGGATACTCTTGTGGAAAAATACTTATTATTATTTATGTTTTAAATCAGCTATCTCCAAGAAGCTGTTATTATTTCAAAGGCAATTATTTTATGATAAGGCTATATATACTAAGCCTGTCGATGCATTTAGGATCTTTTGGCAAACTTTGTGTTGTTGATAGCTCCATTTTGTGTTATTCTATATTTTAGTTATTTTTAATATATGAATAGAATCTTGGGAGTTGATTTTTGAAGTCATAACTTTGTGTTATGGTGGATGAATCTGTATTCTTCTTATGTGTCCTTTTGAATTTTCTTTTATTAAATTATTATCTATTAATTTTCATTAATCTGAATCGTTCCTTCATTGACACTTGTCTCTATTCCAGAGACTTTATGTAGAAAGATGGGTGTGCCAGAACTGCAGCTCGAAATAGAACTGATGTTGTTGATCTCTGACACTGGATATCCATTGATCTAAATGTAAATATTTTTTTAAGCTATAAATTCACCAAGTAAATTAATAATTATAATTTAGCATTTGATATTTTTGCCAGCCACATTATGATTTTTCAAAAAATTGCCAGCACATTCGCCAAATAATTTATTTTATATTTTTGAATATCTATATAATTCACCACCTAATTTATTTTATTTTTTGGAATACAACTATAATTTGCCAATGAAATTAATTTTTTTTTCAAATCTATATACAATTAACCAGCAAAAAAACCATTGTCGACAAATTTGAAAAAAATCGCCAATGATGTTTTTTAAAAAAAATAGGCATAGATTCGCCAACATTTTTTTGGCCTTGGGCAAGGATTCACTAGGATTTTATAGGTTTTTTTTGGGGGGGTTCCTTAAAGTTATCCTTGATGACTACAGGAACATGATTTCCAAGGGTTAGCTCAATTTGGATCTTCTATTATATTTAATTTGTATAAGCATGTAGAAGAGTGCAGGGGTTTCATAGTTATAGAGTGGACAAATAGGGGAGTCTATAGTAGTATTTAGTGTACTCTTTCATAGAAGTATCACATTGGCACATGTTTTGGAGCCTCTTAAACAAGTCCAACATGTAGTTAGTTAGCATGAACTTTCGCTTGAGCTTGGAAACCATGTGATCTGTCACATCTCGACTTTTTTTATTTCATTTATAATTCAATATATTTGATGAGACTATTAGACATTACCTTATAATTGTTTGATTATTGGATAATGACATGTGCGTAAAGGTAAATTGTCATTATTTTTATAAACGCATAAATTTAAATGTTGTTATAATTATGGATTATTATGTTTAAGATTATAGATTTATATTTTTCTCATGCTTCGGCTAAAGTTGTATGGACTAACCTATTGACGAGAATCTGAGTACGAATGAGTGCAGAAACATATCGAAGACGAGAACATGGTTGAGGTTGAAGTGTCCTATCCACCCGACAAAAGTTGACATGATTGAAAACCAGATGCATGTACACACTCACTTAGTTTCATACATATCGCATCATTCATATTGCATTAATGAATGTCTTCTTTATGCATTCACAACAAGGATACATAGCCTTGATTGTACATTTTACATTGAATATTGGTTGTGGTTGATGTTTGAAGGTTAGTTAATTATGTAATTTCATTTTCTAAGTACATTATTATCAATTGGATGGGTTCGCCATGTAATCATGCTTTCTTTTTCATCTTATGATTTAATAACACTATATAGGTTGATTTCAAATAGATTTATTATTAATTATATATTTTCTAATAAATAAATAGTGTTGGTTAATTATGTGAGCATTATATTATTTCTTTTATTTATTTATTTTGGTAATTAATTTCTTTTGGAAAAAAAAAAGTTGAATTATTCTAATTTGTTAATTTATTTAATTATTGAATGTGCATGTCTATTTAGAGAATCAATTATTAAATTTATCATATTTGTGAATTAGAAACTTATATTTTCTAATATGAGTTTTAAGTAGGATGTGCATGAATATGAACAAATGTATTTTAATATTATTTTTCTTTTATCAAGAATATAATATTATATTTTTCTTTTTAGGTTTTGGAAAAATAGGAAGAGTTATTAAAAGAAGATAACTATCTTTATTCATTCTTCTTTTTTGGAGTTATCAATTTTATTATGCAAATTAGAAGAGGAAAATATGTTATTGAAGCTGAAGGATTCAGAAGTGCTTTTTTTGAAGAATTGAAGGATTGTTGTGGTCTCTGAATTGATTGGTTTATCTCCATTGTTTTTACCAAATTGCTACAAAGATTGAGGTAGGATTCTTCTCATGAAAGAATTTAGCAAATATTTACTTTGGTTAATAATTGAATATAGGATTATGTGAAGAAACTGTGACTTATATGCTTCTTGTGCAAAGAGAAATATTTAGACAAATTATAGTTTTATTGATTTTAAAGATTAGAAAAGACTTTTTGTTGAGAATTCCCTTAAGAAAATTTGTGGGAATATTAGATAGGTTATTTGATCTCAATATGGCCTTTAGAATATTAAAAATATTAATTTCTTATTTAGGAAGAAAACATAATAGAAAACTTGGGAAGAGACTGAAAGGAGAAAAATAGTAACCCATCTTAGTTTAGACATATCTCTTGAACAATGATATGGGTATTTCTAATTTTTGGATATATGGTTTTAAAGTAGGGGATAAAATTTACCTAATATTTTTGTAATTTTACCTTTTATATTTTTTATATTATTAAAAGAAGTTGACTATTTTTTTAAACTAGTAAACCTGTCATGAGAAAAAAAACCAATCTGTTGCGGCATCGATAACTTTTATTTTACAATCTTTTTTCATATGAAATCTTGATAAAAGGTTTGGAACTAAGTTCTGTGAATCATATAAAAAATTTAGCCTTACCCAGTTTCTCAATTATGAGATATGTATTAATTAATGACTGTATATCTATGTTGCTATTTTTAGAATGATGTTTTAATTCTGATTATATTTTCATTATAAAAGTATGTTAAAGAAATTTAGCATGAAAATATTTTCTATGTTTTATAGATCTTTGTATTATCTTTCCATCATATTTTAAAAATTGAAAAATTATTATGTTTTGAGAAAGTTATGTCTGTTTTAGTGAAAACTTTTTTTATGCAATATAAATCCGAGTTCCTAGCGTGAAAGTCATATTTGGTTTATTTATGATCTCCCAACATGATTTTGTGACTTTGTAAGCATGTTGAAATTTCTTTGTGGATACTATTTATGAGGGTGTGAGCATGAGTTGGAAATTATAGTGTTTTAGACCACATTTAAAGTCACCTATAGTGTTGATGTCCATGCTTAATTTTGTTGTCCTACCCTTCTGTCTCCTGTCGAAGCTTCTTGATCACCTGTAGGTTTAATTTAACTGACTTATCTATTTATGCCTTCACTTGAATGGTGTTCTTGTTTGACAAACATGAATTTGAAATTGTTAGAAAATATGATTCTCCTTTATTCCTTATTACAAATTTAATCATAATGGTATTATAAATCTGATCTTGCTTGCGCGTGAATTCATATAATCTAGCTTTATCTATGAAATAACTGTGTATGTAAAGTGGATTATGCATATTTAACATATAGATATCTATATAAGTTCTGTCATAAACAATACTGGCATCTATTATTATATAACTGAATTCTCTTATCCCTGTTATATAAATCAAGAAATGGTTAGAGAAATATGAGTATAGATAGTATGGGTATTTGAAATAAATCATGCGTGAAGCTCATTGTTAGAAGTATGATATGCATACATCATATAGATCTTGTACTTACTTGAAAAGTGTATTCATGTTGTTTTTGCATTTGCAAGAAAGTAATTAGTAATTGTTATTAGGCAAATGCACGTGTTACCTGAATTGTTTTGTAAAGAAAATAGTTATCTTTTTCTATGCATGTGTTGGGTTTACCTTCCGAGATAGGGTGCTGAATGTGGGATAATAGAGAAGGTTGATCTTATTTTTGAGATCTGCCAGTATATATAAGTCCTTTGACCAAAGTTGTGTGTTCATTGAAATATATGAAATTGCCTAGTTATATTGACATGTCTCTCTGCCACATCCTGATTGTGAGATAATACACATTCTCGTTAGAAATGCATGTAGACATTAGGTTGCATCAAGGTTTCCCTTAGGTGCCTATTGTTTCCAAGTTGCTAGGCACTTTGGATAGGGTCAGGTATCCTTTATGTTAGGAAGGATTCTGGGGAAGCGTAAAGCATCATGGTTGGGTAGAAAAATGCTTGGGCCATGTTCCCATCTTTGGCTTGCAAATGACCATGTGGGTTAGTGGCGGTCGATGACATTGACTTTATTCATTTATCATACTTATATAATTCTAATATTTGTACTTTATTATAGTACTAATTTGACTATATGGCATGAGAGCCAAAGATGTATCATTGTATATTAAATTTCTTGTGCTAACACCTGGACTTGGCACATGTATTTGTAAGATGTAAGTTGGTATTTTTACATATATGGAAGATGTATCTTTTCTATTTTCTATTAATATGAATGAGATGATTTATTTGATTTTGTGATATAGTTTATGGGTAGCGTACTTTACATGATCCCATTGTGAGATCTTCCTCTTGTACCTTTAAACATGATTTTTCTACAAGTGTTCCCATTACAAGGGAACATTCCCTTTCCACTTTGTGGCAACATACTTTACTTTCTTTAGGTCTTTGATTCACTCAAAATAAAGACATTTCTCTAGCTTAGTGATCTTGACCCACAATTCTTCTAGATTTAAGCTTCACAAATAACTAGGTAAATCAAATCTAGGATTAGTGTTTTGATAAAATTAATCAAGAAGGGCCCAAACCCATGTATAAAAGCCAAAAAAGGTGAACTAATCAAGTTTTACAAGAAGTAAAACACCAAACAACAACATAAAATAGCATAAATAGAGATAGGACCAGTAACAAACCATATTACTGCTTTGCCATAGACTTCAGACTACTGATTGCCTGCCACTCTTTGTTTAAGAATTTTAGCTTGTCTTCAAAAGTGTTTTCCTCCATATCCTTGTCCTGCTCTTTCTGGATCTCCATGCTGATCTGCTTACCTTTACCTCTTTTTCTTTTATCCCTCGTTCTTGGTCATGCCAATAGTGGGTTGGTTCTAAATGCCTTAAGCAGTGACCCTTGTTTTGGCTTCTCTCATAGCCCTTCACTTCTCCATCTCCTCCTGAAAGACATAAAGCATAGTGGCTAAGTTCTTAACCATTTCCCTACTAAACTCCACAATCTCGACCATGTTTTTCTTTATTTTCTCTTGATTAGCCTTTATTTTCACTATTTCATCCTCCATGGTCTCCCATTTCTCAAATTTTCTAGCCAAGTTCTCCACTTCACCCCACATCTCATCATCATTGTCCTTAGGCTACTTAGTTGTCTCAACCTGAGTAATCACCTCAAGATGCTAGATCTTGCACTTTGCATGAAGCATTTGTGCCAGTTGCCACTTTAAGACCTAATTTTCGCAGGTTGAAGGCCTGGTAAAGAGTGGCAACCTTCTCCACCAATTGGTTGCAAGAATTACAATATTTCTTCAGACGCCCTTGGGCATGCTGACTGATAGGATGAGATGTAACTTGAATCCTTTTAGGAGGGAGCTGTTGGCCCTTAAGTTTCAAACTTTGGTTTTTTGTAGTTTCAATATTCTTTCTCTTTCCAGTGTTGTGACTAAGTTCCTCACCAGTTAGGTTGTCCTCTCTAATTTTTTTCTTATCTTTGTCTTCTCTGATTTTATCCTTATCTTTGATATTCCTAGGTTGGGTAGGCGAAACACTCTTAGTTTCACTCTTCCTTTTTAACTTATCCCCATTAGCATCAAGGTCCTTTTTGACTCTGAGATTAGGTTTGCAGGGGGTATCTTCTAACTCAATCCCTATACTAGTTTCAGCAACAATATCATAGATTTTCCTCTTTCCAATCTTATGGATCCCTTCCTCCTCCAAGGAGACCACTTTGGCATTGTCTTTCCCTTTTTTCTGAGTAGGGAAAATAGCCTTAGCCATACCCTTACCCTTGATCCTATATCCCTTGGCAGGGGGGTCCTTGCTGGTTTGCATAATGTTTTTTTCGAGAAGATTCACCAGTAACCTTGCCTAAACTGAACTCAGTATCCTTATTAACCATGCAAGTATTCTTGGACTAGGTTTTAGAAGTGGAGGCTTCATAGGTTTTGGCAGACAAGAGCCCCTCTTCCCTTGTAAGGGTTTCTTCCTGAATAGCATCCTTGTTACCTCCCAAATTTCTCCCAGTAACTTCAGGAATTCTCTCTACCAACTAAGGGTTGTAGATTCTAGGTTTGAATGCTAGAGCCAGGGTTAGAGATAATTCAAATTTATACAAAGCGTAGATTAATCTTTGATGCAGGAGAAGGGTTTTTTCACCTAACAACACTTTTTGCATAGAGTCCTCTAAGGAAGTGAAAAGCTAGTAAGGGAAATTTACTTTCATATCATGTCAAAAATGATTGAGAAGAGGAAAGAGATATGCATGGAATCTTTTAAACCTACCCTCTAAAGTTACTTATCTCATCAAGACTTCCGCTACCCTCTTCCAAACCCCTGGAAAATCTTCACGATTGAACCCATTTTGAAGCCTTCAAACATTCCACTTGATAATTACCCTTAACCTTTCTCGGTAGTCTAGTTCCTTCCATACACAAGCCCATCACCTTAGCAAGAAGCTCCTTTGTAACCCTGAATGATATCCCTCTGATATAAAACCACCCCTATCTTCCAAGAGGAAGTGAATTCCTTGGACATAATAGTGTCATATCCATTCATGGTCTCTATATACTGAGTGAACTTGCCTCTCTCAAGAATATCCCATAGCTCAATGTCTTCCTTGATGCTTTCATACCCAGTAGGTTCAGTTTGAAGGAGTTCTCCACCCATCTTGTAGAACCTAGAATCCTTAGCTCTCCAACTTGCTTTGAAGGTAGCTAGGCTGAGAAAAATCTAGATACAATGAAGAAGAAAGGAATAAGGAGTGGGACATTTCAAACCATGATTAATGGTAGTCCTTTGGATGAGTTGCCTCGTGCAACTAGTCCCCTTCTTCATTGGGGCATTCATTGCTTTAAGTTGGATTGGCTTCTTCATTGCAAATAATATCTTTAAACAGATCGAGGATGACCTCTCCTAAACTCTAATTTAGGATTTCATTGACCTTAGTGCCAATGTTAGCTAAGGTATCGACTTTAGTATTTCCTTGTCTAAAAATGTGATGATATTCAATTTTCTCCAGGGTATTCAACTTGATTTTGCTTAATTCAATTAAGTCCTTAAGAGACCAATTGGGAGTAGCATTGGATTGGAGCATGCTTATTACATTTTTAGAGTCCCCTTCCACAATCAACTTCTTTATACCATGATCCATGGCCATACAGATACCTTGGTACACTGCATAAGCCTCCGCGAAGTTGTTGGTCTATATTCCCATATTCCCTACATATGCTCCTAGTATCCTTCCTTCACTATCTCTTAATAGACCACCCCCACCCACCTAACCTAGGTTCCCTTTAGAGGCTCCATCAAAATTGAGTTTGATCTATCTAGGGTCAGGGGGCCCACTAGGTTTAGTGTTAGCTCTCATAAACATATGTTATTTAACTTCTTCCTCATCAATATCCATACTCACTTCCAACATGACTTGTTTTCTTCACACTTTTCCTTACTAATATCTTCTCCTACGAGTAAGCTCCTTGTCTTTTGTGACTTCTATTATATTGATCATATTGCAAAAATCTCAACATATCATTGAGATCTATCGTGTGCAGTCCTCTAACCTCCTGAGCAT
This sequence comes from Cunninghamia lanceolata, assembly GCA_027924645.1. Classification (NCBI taxonomy): domain Eukaryota; kingdom Viridiplantae; phylum Streptophyta; class Pinopsida; order Cupressales; family Cupressaceae; genus Cunninghamia; species Cunninghamia lanceolata. Next base: position 12,922,679 of record BSBN01001482.1, on the reverse strand, counting down.
TCACTCTTCCAAGTTTGAGGGACATTATGACTTCTAGACCAATTGCAATGACATAATCATACAAATACTTGTAGCTATGTATAGACACTTGAAATTGACCACACCTCTAACATCACTTTTGACACTTCTAACATCATTTTGACTCTTTTGACACCATCCTAAAATCATCCTAAACACATTCATCCTAGCACTAATTAATTAGATAAATTAAATTTATTTAATTAATCAAGATTATCCTTTAACATAATCCCCTCCATCATCAAATTAATTAAATAAATTATATTTATTTAATTAATCTAATTTTTCCACATCCCTCTCCATTAGTTAATTAAATAATTTTAATATTTGATCAATTAATCAAAAAATCTTAAAGCCCATTTTAATCCTCCATTTATTCTAATTAATCCCATCCTTATCCATTATCCACAAATAAATAAATTCAAAAATTCAAAAAAGTCACATGAATAACTAAGAGTTATCTAGACACATTGAAATTAGATACTCTTACAAAAGTCAAACTAACTTTACATCTCCACCATCCATTTCCATACTACATCTTTTAATCCTATCCATTCACACAAGGATAAGCACTAGAAGCTTCCATCCTTGCTCTAATTCCTCTCACTCAATCTTATCCATCCATTCATCTTTAATCTCAACCATTCATCCTTATAGAACACACTAAAAGCTTCTAACCTTGCCCTAATTTGTCTTATTCAATTCTAGCCATCCATTTCTAATCAAATCTTATCCCTCCATTCTATCATCCAAAAATCTATAAATCAACTCTTAATCAAGCCATATGAATATAGCTTTGGAATGTAATGCCATGCTGTCAATTTGAATGAACAAATTGAATGTAATGTCATGCTACTAAAGTGAGTAATCAATAATCAAATCTCAACATCAAGAATCAATAGGAGCACAACCACCATTTCTTGGTGCAACAAGGGCTAGTTTTGGTGAGAGCTTTCTAGTTTTTCATTTGATTTTGCTAACCCTTTGCTTAATCGAAGGTGTTGTTAGATATGAAATAAGATCTTTGATTTGATGCATTGTTCCTTATTGTTTCATACTTTAACATACATATTTTGGCATGTTTGGTGGGACATTGTCCCTTGTCTAACCTTGGTTTTGCAGGTTGAAGATTTTTTATTTTGCTAATTTTATTTATTTAGGGCTGAGTTTGTTGCAGAGAGTTTTGTGTTTGAAATAGGTCTTGAAAAATGGAGATTTTGGATTCATTGGAGAGAGGACTTCAAATGCTTTTCAAAAAGTGGTCACATTAAAGTTGTGGATTAGTTTTCAAGAAGATATGACAATTTGAAGTTGACTCTATGATGTTGATTTTTTCAGAAATTTGTGACATGAGATTTAAAAAAAAAATCATATCTCACAATCTAAGTAAGGAATCACATTCTAATTTTTTTAGGTGGATAGAAATATTTAAATCTATTATTCTATATCATTTTTTAAATATGTAGTAGAAAAGGATATTTCTTGAATTTTTTTAAATCTTTATTCAAACCCTAGTTTATGACATAACTTTTGCATATGAAGTCCAATTTCAACATTTAAAAAAAAATTATTAAAAAATAATAAGGAATCTCATGATCACATCTATTTATATTGAATAAAATTACTTTCTAATTTTTTGTAGGTGTTTGTTTTTCAATGCAAACACCTTTTCTTGCAGCATTTTGTTAGTCAAAGACCATCTTTATCAAATTACTAATATAATTTTGTGTAGTTCATTTGTCCAAGACTATATTTATCACTAGATTAGCTAGATATTTATTTTTCTTAAATGTCAATTAATCTTGTTTGCCGTGTTTGTGTAGGCTAGTTGGTGTGTATTCTCTCTCCTTGCATTGCAAGGTGATTTTGGAGATCAAAAACATCTCCTAGTTTACTTTTTGTTGTGTTAAACCCAAGGATCCAAGTTTTGTATACTCTTCCATCATGTCAAAATATGATCTTGAGAATAAAAATCACTTGGAATCCTTTCCCTTTAGTGGGCCTACCTAAGGATTTCATCACCTTAGGGGATGACCCAAGCCACATTTTTCGATGGGGTATATAAAGGGGGAGAGTGAAAGTTGTACCTCAAAGAAGACATCATTGTGTTTTGGCATAGACTTGACACCCCTTTGTGTAAGGAATCAAGGTGAAGTGGGAGTGGATTTTACCATGACCACATTCTTGTAGATGGGCTCCTGTTCATAGATTTTGGCCTCATGTACCTAGCGTATAATGAGGAAATCCCCTAAACACTCGTATAGCCTAGATTAAGACCTTTAGACCATCCTTTTTCATGGTGCACTAGATATTAGTTAGGCCCAAGAAATTACTCACATTGTGCTTCTGACTTTGTAAATATAGAGCTCACTGTGGGCAAGGCCTTGGTCTCCATGGTAAGGGGTGTATAGGTGGTACATGACCTTGCATTCCTTGACTATTCACAACTTGGTAGATAGCATATTAGTGGGCTCATGGAGATTGGCACTCCCACTTGAATAGAATAAGCTTGTTCATGTGCTTGGTGTGTTTTCTTTGTGAGAAATATATGCACCCCCTTAAATAAAAAATCCCAAATCAAAATATTTTGCAAATTTGTGCATGTTGTGTGAAATTTATTGTTTGTAAATTTCCCTAAGGTCAAGCATCCTGCCTATCCAAAATTATCCCAAATCCAAATCATTCCTATTCCACCTCACCCCTAACCATCCTAATCATCCATCTTGTCCTAATCATCCCCTAACTATCCTAATCATCCTAATCACCCTTTTCACATTATCCCTAATTCAAACCCATCAACAAGGGCCCTAATCCCAATCAATTTTCCTAATCCAATCAAGGTCCTAATCCTAATCCATTCAATCCATCTTAACCATTTCCTTAATAATCATCAATCCCTAACCACTCCCATCATTGAGCTTTATCATCATCCCTAATTATATCCTAATCTTCCCCTTAATCCATCATCCATCATCCATATTAATCTAATCCAAATCCTTAATCAATATTCCTATCTTAATCCAATTTCATCATTCATCGTAATCCCAAGATCAAACCCCATCCATCACATAATCCTAATCATTGTATCCTTATCTTAATCCAATCCACTATCCTAATCATCTCATCCAATGTCCACCCTTAATCCTATCAACTTATCCATCTCATCCAATCTCCATCATAATCCTAATCCAATCCCCATCCCAAATCATTTTATCATCCTTTTATAAGCATCCTAATCATTCATCCATACCCTAATCCCATCTAATCAAACTGTCATCCCCTATCCATTATCCATCAATCCATCTCAATCATAACCAAATCCAACACCCTTAATCAAAACATCTCCATTGAATAAATCAAAATTGGTTAAGAACTTAACCCCTTTCAATCCCATCCAATTCCATCCAAACCCTAATCATAATGATCAAAATCATCATCAAAATCCTTCAACCAAGGGTCCTCGACCTAATCCTTCATCATCCAAACCAAATCTGACTTCATCCATCATCAAATCAAATTCTTAATCCAAACCCCATCTACATCCAATCAAAATCAAAATCCAAGAAATTACCTAATTCTAATCCAAAGCCCACATACAAGCATCATGGACTAGTTTGATAAATTCATTATGAAAGCCAAAACTCCTAGTCCTCCCCTTTGTGTTAATCCAATGTAAAACCAAAATCACAATCAAAGGAGGTCCTCAAATTGACAATGATGATGATGAGAGCCTTGTAGATCATGATGAATATGTTGAATGCACCCAATCCACAACTAATGTACTTGTTAAACCCAAAATCACAATCAAAGACAAGGCCATGCATCTATTAGATGAGATTCCCCATCCCAAACCCAAAAATACAATCAAAGGAAAGGGCATGCATCCTTTAGATGAGATTCCCCATCCCAAACCCAAAATCATAATCGAAGGAAAGGTCATGCATCTATTATATGAGCTTCCCTATCCCAAGCCCAAAATCACCATCAAAGCTAAAGTCATGAATCCTTTAGAAAATGATGCAGGAGCATCCCTGGTTCAAGAGCAATCTTGCATAAACCAAAAACATTTACATTTCAGTTGGTTTCTTTCATTTTCCAGTCAGTTTAGTCAGTAGCAGTTTCTGTATTTTGGTCGACATTCTACCACAGTTGTATCTTAAATATTGTGGAGCTGGACTTAGCCTCTAGAAACATTCAAGCACATCATATCTAAATCTTAGATCATTTGGATAAGGTTCCGGTAAGATATCGCTATTAGAACATCGACTATTTTTGCAGAAAAGAGCACCCTGGCAGTCTCAGACAATCAGCTAAAGGAGAAGACTTGTAGAGAAATTCATGACTTGCAGAGCTAAAAGACACATCATTCAATGTTGTTTGGTTCATGGCCAAACTTTCCTGAGATCCACACATCATTTGATTCATTTGTAGAGGAGTTCTATTCATTTAGGTCTGACCTACCCATGTACACACGTTACAGCTCTTCATTGGAGTTTGTGATCTTCCTTGGTCGACGCAGAGGAATATTTTGTTCTGGAGATGATATAAATTGATGTAATAGATGCCTAGGAAAGTAGTGACTGATAGTTGGTCATTAGTTCATAGTTGGTAGTTTGGATTTCTCGTGAAGGAGCTTCAAAGCTATATCTTGTGCATATTATGTAACTGTGAAATTAGGACTGTGAGCCCTAATTGTAAGCCCGCATGTTGCCAACCAATTTGTATTTGAATTCTATGATATACTGAATGATTGAAGCTGAATTTGCTTTACATCTTTGAGTTGTTTTCATTATGTTTACTCTAACTGCATGGCATGGACAGTTCACTTTGTGGACCCTCCTAACCATGGCTGCACTAAGTGGTATCAGAGAAAAAGTTTGAATCTTTGGGAGTGAATTGAGAGAAGTTGGCGAAGGAATTTTGTAAGATCTTGCTATGAACATATCATTGAATTTGAGGTAGGTTACTTGTGTTGCAAACAATCGCTGATTGTGGGGTAGTTGTCACCTTGTAGCCCGATCGCCGAATTTGAGGAAGTTACACTTGATCCTAGGAAGAATGCCACCAAGGAAATCCCTACTATTGGTACAATGGCTAGAAGAATGGATGAGATGATGAAAACCATGTGAGTTTGCTTGGATGCTGTGGAAGAAGATAGGCGAAGAGGATTGACACCTAGACCTAATGTTGAAAGTGATGATGATGAAGAATTTCAATCCGCTGATCAAAATGGTGAAACCCTAGGAGATGATGAAGAAGAAGAATCAGATCAAGTCAAGATGTTGTGAGCTATTTCAAAGATTGAGAAAAGACCTAGAGTTGATGTACCGAACTATACTGGAAATTTGAATCCTAAAGAGTTGATTGATTGGATAAATGAACTAGAAGAATACTTTGAGTATGAAGAAATTGAAGATTCAAAGAAGGTAAAATTTGCAAAGACAAAGTTGAAAGGGCATGCTGCTATATGGCGGAAAGAAATTTAGTTGGATAGAAATAGAAGAGGAAAAGACAAGATAAAAAAGTGGGATAGAATGGTGACAAAATTGAAGAATCAGTTTATACCTGTTGACTATGAGTTGGAACTGTTGAAGAGATTGAAGAATCTGAGACAAAAGGAGAAATCTGTGAAGGAGTATACCAAAGAATTTCTTAAGATGATCATAAGGATAAGACATAGTGAAGCAAGAAAGGAGAAAGTGGTTAGATACATCAATGGACTGAGATTGAACATTCAAGAAGAATTGAGTTTGGTAAGGATGACAACACTGGAAGAAGCATATTAGTTTTCCTTGAAAAAAAGTTGAACAAGAGGCATGATTAGAGATAGAAAGGTAGAGGAGGTAAATTTTAGATAGGTAGAACATTTTCTGGAGGAGAGAGATCATATGCAGAGCAGAATAGAGATGAGAACACATTCAAGAAAGAAGACATAGATAACAATGCTTACCAGAGAGATGATAGAACTTTCTATCGTAGAGGAAACCCTAGTCTATACCAGAGTGAAGGATACAGAAGAGAAGGAAGAGGACCTGATAGGAGAACATTCAGAGGAACTTGTTTTAAATGTAGAGGTGAAGGACATAGAGCATTTGAATGTAATCAAGGGAGTACAAGCAAGAGGATAGAGAACACTGGAAGAGCAACCTATGTGGAAGAAGAACTTGTTGGATCACCTAGTTCAGTTGGTAAACCTGAGAAAGGGGAATCACTTGTCATGAGGAGAGCACTATTTAAAAAAGAGACAAATGAGGTTCACCACCACAGAGGAAGAGTTTGTTGAGAACTAGATACAAATCAAGATGTAAATGTTATAAAGTTGTAATTGATAGTGGTAGTTCAGATAACCTAGTTTCAGAGGAGATGGTGACTAAGCTGAAGTTGAAAAGATTGAAACACCCTAAGCCCTATCAGATAGCATGGATTCAGGATGATCATAAGGTATTGATGAGTGAGCAATGTTTGGTGAAATGTCATATTGGATCTTATCATGATGAAGTATTGTGTGATATTATGCCTATGGATGTTTGTCATAACTTGTTGGGTAGACCTTGGTAGTATGATAGAAAAGCTATACATGATGGGACAAAGAATACATACACTATAACATCAAATGGAAAGAGAATTTCTTTGATTCCTTTGGAAGATGATCCTAAGATTGAAGTATGTGGGAATGCTACAATCTGTTTAGTAGATGGGAGAAAATTTCTGGATGGTTTGAGACACGAGAATATGTGTTCTGCTTTGATTCCTAAGAAGCCTAAAACATTGAAGGAGACTGAAGAATCACAACCGGAGGAGATAATTGAGTTGCTGATAGAGTATGAAGACATCATATCAGATAATGTACCTGAAGGATTGCCACCAATCAGGAGTATCAGTCATCACATGGATCTTATACTAGGAGCTAGTTTACCTAACAAAGCAACACAGCATGACATCGACAGAGAATTAAGAATTGAATAGACAGATACATGAGTTGCTGAGGAAAGGTTTAATAAGAGAAATTTTGAGTCCTTGTGCAGTACTTGTAGTGTTAGCACCAAAGAAAGATGGAGAATGGTGAATGTGTATAGACTCTAGAGCAATAAATAAGATCACAGTCAAGTATGGATTTCCTTTACCTAGGATAGATGATATCATGGATTGTTTGAGTGGAGAAAAATATTTCACAAAGATAGAATTGAAGAGTGGATACCATCATATCAGAATCAGAGAAGGAGATGAATGGAAGACTTCTTTTAAGACAAATGAAGGGTTGTATGAGTGGTTAGTGATGCCTTTTGGATTGACAAATACACCAAGAACTTTCATGAGGTTGATGAATGAAGTCTTGAAGAAATTATTGGGTAAGTTTGTTATTGTATATTTGGATGATATTCTGATTTTTAGTAAGAAAAAAGAACATTAGTGACACTTGAGACAAATATTGCAGAGACTAAGAGAAGATAAATTGTTGATAAACATCAAGAAATGTAGTTTCATGAAGGAAGAATTGGTGTACTTGGGATTTGTGATTTCTGGGGAGGGATTGAATATGAACCTTGAGAAAGTGAGAGCAATTGTTGAATGGCCTACATTGGAGAGCATTGGAGAAGTCAGATCATTTCATGGATTAGCTAGTTTCTACCAGAAGTTCATCAAAAATTTTAGTTCAGTATGTAACCCTATGACAGAAACAATGAGATGTGATAAAAAAGACTTTAAGGGACATCAAGAGCAGATAAAAGTTTTGAGTTATTGAAGCAGAAAGTAACAGAGCAACCTGTGTTGGCATTATCAGATTTCAATAAGGTATTTCAAGTAGATTGTGATGCAAGTGGAAATGCAATAGGAGTAGTATTAATTCAAGAAGGTAGACCTATAGGATATTTCAGTGAGAAGTTGAATGATGCAAGGAGAAGATATTCAGTTTATGATCAAGAGTTCTATGCCATAATTCAAGCCTTGAAGAAGTGGAGACATTACTTGTTGCCTAAGGAGTTTGTATTATATACAGATCATCAAGATTTATAGTATTTGAACAATTAAGGAAAGTTGAATCAGAGACATATGAGATGGATAGAGTTCATGCAAAGTTATACTTTTGTATTGAAGCATAGGAGTGGAAAATCAAACAAAGTTGCAGATGTATTGAGTAGAAGAAGGAATTTGCCGACAGAGATGAGAGTTGAACTGTTGGGATTTGAAGAATTGAAGAACATGTATGAAGAAGACCTTGATTTTGTAGAACCTTGGAAAGCATGTAAGGAACCTGTTGTGATAGATAGGAGTAAGTGGTTGGACTATTTCATTCAAGAAGATATGTTGTTCAGAGGAAGTTAGTTATGCATACCTAGGAGTTCAATGAGAGATAATTTGATCAAGGAGAAACATAGTGGTGGATTGGTAGGACATTTTGGCATTGACAAGACAATGGCTTTGGTAAGTGAAAATTACTTTTGGCCTCAGATACATAAGGATGTAAGGAAATTTGTGCAGAGTTGTAGAGTTTGTCAAGTTGCAAAAGGGAGTAGTCAGAATACTGGATTGTACAAACCTTTGACAGTACCGGAGAGACCTTGGGAAGACATAAGCATGGATTTTATAATGGGATTGCTGAAGACATAAAGAGGACATGATTCAATATTTGTAGTGGTGGACAAATTTTCAAGAATGGCACATTTCATACCTTGTAAGAAGACAACTAATGCAATACATGTAGCTGACCTATTTTTCAAGGAGATTGTGAGATTGCATGGATTACCTAAGAGCATAATTTTAGAAAGAGATACAAGATTTCTTGGATATTTTTGGAAGACACTTTGGAAGAAGATGAAGATGGATTTGAAGTTCAGTTCAAAATTTCATCCATAGATAGATGGACATACAGAGGTAGTGAACAGGAGTTTGGGAAACTTGTTGAGATGTTTGGTTGGAGAGAAGGCAGGAAATTGGGATTTGATTCTATCACAAGTAGAGTTCACATATAATAATTTAGTGAATAGGAGTACTAGAAGAACACCATTTGAGATTGTGATAGGAACTAACCCTAGAGGAGTTGCATAGTTGAGAGACATCAACATGGAAGAGAAGAGGAGTACAGAGGCAGAAGAATTTGCAGGACACATGGAGACAATGCATAATCAAGTGAAGAAGCATTTGGAGGAGATGAACAGTAAGTACAAAGAGAAACTAGATGAGAAAAGAAGACACAAAGAATTTGCAGTTGGAGATGAAGTGATGGTATACTTGAGAAAAGAGAGATTTCCAGTTGGGACATATAACAAGTTGAAGATGAAGAAGTTTGGACCATGTAGGATACTCAGAAAGTTTGATTCAGGAAATTCCTATGAAGTGGAGTTACTAGAGACATTGGGTATATCACCTATTTTCAACATTGCAGACCTATATCAATATCATGAAGCAGAGTTCAGTGACAAAATTGAAGAAGACTTGAAGCAACAGTTACCACAACAAGCACCAGAGCAGATTGAGGACATTTTGGATAGTAGAATTGGATGCAACACAAGAGGGAGACAATACAAAGAATATCTTGTGAAGTGGAAAGGCAGACTAAAAGAGGATTCATCATGGATTCCTTAGGTTGAGGTAGACTATCTTGATTTTCCTCCAGCCCCAACAAAGTGAGGGACTCACTTTTTCAATAACCTCAGATGTTTGATGTAGGAGCATCCCTGGTTCAAGAGTAATCTTGCACCAACCAAATACATTTGCATTTCAGTTGGTTTCTTTTCATTTTCTAGTCAATTCAGTCAGTAGGAGTAAATGTATTTTGGTCTGCATTCTACCGCAGCTGCATTTTAGATCTTGCAGAGCTGGACTTAGCCTCTAGACATGTTCAAGCACATCATATCCAAATATCAGATCATTTGGATAACGTATCGATAAGATATCGCTATCAGAAGATCATTTGTTTTTGTAGAACATAGCACCTTGGCAGTCTTAGACAATCAACTAAAGGAGAAGACTTGCAAAGAAATTCATGACTTGTAAAGCTAAAAGACACAACATTCAATGTTGTTTGGTTTGTGGCCAACCTTCCCTGAGATCCGCACATTATTCCATTCATTTGCGGAGGAATTCTATTAATTTAGGTCTAACCTACCTGTCTACACACATTATAGCTCTTCATTTGAGTTTGTGATCTTCCTTGGTCGATGCGGAGGAATCTTTTGTTCCGGAGATGATATAAATTGATGTAATAGATGCATAAGAAAGTAGTGATTGATAGTTGATCATTAGTTCATAGTTGATAGTTTGGATTTCTCGCAAAGGAGCTTCAAAGCTATATCTTGTGCATATTCTGTAACTGTGAAATTAGGCCTGTGAGCCCTAATTGTAAGCCCGCATGTTGTCAACCAATTTGTATTTGAATTCTATGATATATTGAATGATTGAAGCTGCATTTGTTTTACATCTTTGAGTTGTTTCCGTTGTGTTTACTCTAGCTACACGGCCTAGATAGTTCACTTTGTGGACCCTCCTAACCGTGACTGCACCAAAAAAGATCCTCTCTCCCAAATAAGATAGGACCCCATCCACACATGATGATGATGAGAGCCTTGTAGGTCATGATTATTATGTTGCATGTAACCAATTAAAAAATAATGCCCATGCAAAACCCAAAATCCAAGTACAAGCAAAGATCATCCATAAAAAAGAGTATCCTAATGGAACCCCATTCATGAATGATGATGATGATAGTATTGTCAACCAAGAGGAGTATGATCCCTTTGAACATCCTGATGGTGAAAATAACCTATTAGATCAAGAAGAACATCTTGATGAATCTTATGATTTATCTAGAGATGAACATGATAATGCCTATCTCGCCATCATCATGAGCAAATTATCCCATAGATCTAATCATAGATGTATGAATGCCTATATCGATCAAGATAAATTTCACCAAGAGCATGCTAGTACTAGCTATCCTATAGGCTCACATCAAACATCCCTTCACCATCATTATGGTACCTTTGACCAAGGGAACACTAGCCTAGAACAAGACCCTATCAAATGATTTATGGCCTAACTCCAAATCCTACATGAACAACTAATAGCTATAAATCCTCCACCTCCCAAACCTTCATCATCCAAATCATTTAACCCCTCCTATCAAAATCAATCCTATTTCCCATCTTATAAATTATCCAATCAACCTAATCCAACCCCATCCAAGCAACCCACAGAGGATTTTATCCTAAAACTACTAGCAAAGGATCACAATAAAAAAGGACAAATCCAAGTTGAAGAGTCTTGCAACATTACTAATCACATACCATCACACATGAATAATATTATAGATCCAATACCTACTTAGGTTTCCCAAGATTTCCCTAGCACCATTCCCACTCAATTTGAAGTACCATCGTGCAAAAACATTATTAATATAGAACCTATCAAGCCTACTCAAGATCCCCCTAGATCCATTATCTTTGCAAGCCAACCAATGTAGGAAAGAAAATGAAACCAATCCATAAGGTCCAAAGTACACAAGATCCATAAAACCCATAAGCATCAAATGCCTCTTACTACTCAAAATGTAGCAATCAAGGAGTATATCCATGAGCTAATCAATAATGGGGAGATCAAAGCCAAAGAATGTACATCCCTCTTGTCCAAGAAGTAGTTAAGGATATGTCAAGAACTTGTTAAAAATCATGGTCAACCTTTCCCATCACCAAATAAAGATCCAACTATCCCAGATTCTCGTACATATGATCAAGATCCTATCTATGATCTAGAGAACCATGGCGATCCCCTCATCCAACTTTACACCATCCATGATCAATAGATCAAAACTCCTCCCATCCATGATCAAGAAACCCACAATACTCCTATCCATCATACAACAACATCCTATGATGAGACACTTGGTCCCCATGAACATATAGACAATGAAGAAAATGACATTGATCATATCAAACATATTAGTGAGAAAGCTACCATTGAGTATTCAAGTGATCAAGACACAACAAGCACAAATAATGATCAAGGAATGACAAGCATAAAGAATGATCAAGGCATGACAAGCAAAAATAATGATCAAGGGACAACAAGCACAAATAAAAATAAAATAATGACAAGTGTACACAATGAGAAAGCACAAGCATCCTATCAACTAGGGTCTGCAACCTTCATCCAATCAATTTTCTTACAAATTTGATAATAGAAAGTTCTAATAGTTGCCATAGGGTCTGCAACCTTCATCCAATCAATTTTCTTACATATGGGATAATAGAAAGTTCTAATAGTTCATGGAAACATACCAATAGACTAGCATCATGCTTCACAAACAACAAATATCCTATTGCAAACAAGATATGTAAAATCATGAACTATTAAGGAAAATGATTGGCATCCTAGAGCATATCCTGATCCACATTAGTCATGTTCAAGGCATTGAATATCAATCATCTAAACAATTTGATGGTGTTAGTGATACTTCAACGATCACTAAGGTAACTTCATCCAATGAAAGCATCGAGATAGGGACCATTCATAGCCCCCACAACAAACTTGTTACTGACAATCATTCCAACTCCACTATCCCTACCATTAAACTTTATCTTCCACTTCCCAAACCTATCAATTGGGACCAACAAAATTGTAAAACATACAAAGCAATAGATCCAAATCAAACATCAAATGTGAATGAATCCAAACATCAAGGACATATAAAATCAATATGGGCTCCAAAGAAAAATAAATCAATCAAATCAAGCAAAGGAAAATATCTAAATCCAATAATCACACAAAATGTGGAGCCACATCGAAAGATGTACATTGCATATAATAGGTGTCCACCACCTTCAAGATTATCATCGATCCCAACACAAGGTGCATAAGAATGTTACATTTAATAGGTGTCCACCACCTCCCAAATTGTATACGAATGTTGGTCCCAATCACCATCCTAATCCAAACCTAAAAATCCATAATCCTCCATCCTAAGTATGGTGAGTCAAGAATCCTCCAACCCAATCTAAATAGTTAATCTACCCCCTAAATCCTACAAACCTCAACCTAATTCCACATCCAACATTCCCCATCCAAATCTAAAATCACGCCTCAAATCCAAAAACCCCAACTCCCAAATCCATTGTCTTATGGAAGCAACATTTTATCATAAAGGGATATGATGGTACCCTATCAAGATGTAAACATTTGGATAAGGCCAACTCTATTATCAATGATGATCACAACAACATCAATGTATTGTGCATGAGTGCTCTGATCCTAACGAAGCAATTACTCTAGGAAAGTCACTACTAATATGTTATGACGAGCATCTATATAAACTATCTCAAATAGACAAGGACATGTGCAGATTATCAATGCTATCCAATCATCAAAGTAAAAAGTCCAAGCAATTTAAAAAAAATAAAAATAATAATAATTAAAATAGTAAAGAGAAACTCATTCGTCTAATGGTGAAAATCATTTCATGGCTCTTGGATAAGTACCATGATGAAAACCCATTCATGGGCATCATGTGTAAATCGATTGTCTATGTACCTTGCACTTGGGGGCAAGTTGTCTCATCTATCCTATCCTATCATCCTCATCCATTATATCTGCATACCTGTCCCATTAAACCAATCCATCCTCCCCTCCTAATTTTGATCTTGATAAGAATGGGGGCATAATGTTGAAAAATACTTTGGACATCTCTTGATGTACCCAATCTTTTCCAACCAATCCTATCACCCTATAATTGTAAGAATTATCACGTAAAGTCTTGAGTGTCATATCTAGAGTGGGGCATGTTCTTCCTATGTGACATAGTCCTTGGAGATCACATTCTAAACCCCTCCATCCATCCATCATGAATCTCCCATCCATCCCATCCATTATTGACAATCCCTTAATCTATCCATCCAATCCTCCCTTCATCCCTTCCCCTAGACTTGGTTTTCCCTTGTCATTGGTATCTAGAAAAAGGCTACCCAAATGCTATCCAATGTAGCCATCTCACCCAAAAAAAAAAAATCCAAGTACAAGAAAGCCTTAATCCACACCAAACTAGCCAAGCAATCTACGGAAATAATCAAAACACATACCTTAGTTTTGTTCCCAACCTTGTTGTAAACTTGATCAACTCAAATCATCGTCATCGAGATATATCATTCCCAATCCTTGTGTTGTTCTTGGGATATATCGTTCCCACATAAACAACACTATCCTCAACATCAATCAATTGACCATTGGTTTGCATCTTGACTGGGGCAACAACCTTGTTTTTCTTTATATCATTTGTGCATGCTTGCTTGTATGTGTTATAATTTTTCTTGTATTCACATCGGTTCTTGCATCATACCACAACAACAAAATCATGATATTCCATATGATGGTTCCATCAGGGATATGTTTGCTTTCAAACTTTTCTTTTGAGTCAATCCTTTATGCACAAGACACATCATCACCTTTGTCTTTATACCTTAGTGCATAATGTCTAGTGCTATATAAAACTCCATGGTTGCTCACCCAATGCAGTATGATGAATCATTCACCCATTGAACATCCATCACCTCTCTTTCCCCCATTCTCTCACCCAATCAATTTCATCCATTTCGAGAGCATATACCCATGTTCTTAAAACCCGCATATCCTCTCCAGGGGGCATCCCATCTCTACATCATTCCTTATTGTCACTCCTCTGAGTGGCTAGGGCATCCATTTCTAACCATTATATTTATCTTCTTTGAAAAGATGTTACTTCTCTTAGTCACAACATCATCTCAAAGAGGGGTAAAATGTAGACACTTGAAATTGACCAAACCTCTAACATCATTTTTGACACTTCTAACATCACTGTTGACACTTTCGATGTCTTTCGACACCATCCTAATCTCATCCTAAACACATTCATCCTAGAAAAAATTAATTAGATAAATTAAATTTATTTAATTAATTAGGATTATCCTTTAACATCCCCTCCATCATCAAATTAATCAAATAAATTAGATTTATTTAATTAATCTAATTTTCCCACATCCCTCTCCATTAATTAACTAAGTAATTTTATTATTTGATTAATTAGTCTAAAAATCCTAAATCCCATTTTAATCCTCCATTAATCTTAATTAATCCTATCCTTATCCATTATCCACAAATTGATAAATTCAAAAAAGTCACATGACTTGCTAAGAGTTATCTAGACATTGAAATTAGACACTCTAACAAAATTCAAACTAAAATTACATCTCCACCATCCATTTCCATATTACATAGTTTAATCCTAGCCATTCACATAAGGATAAGCCTTAGAAGCTTCCATCCTTGACCTAATTCCTCTCACTCAATATTATCCATCCATTCATCTTTAATCTCAACGATTCATCCTTATAGAATACCCTAGAAGCTTCTAACCTTGCCCTAATTTATCTCATTCAATCCTAGCCATCCATTTCTAATCAAATCTTATCCCTCCATTTTATCATCTAAAAATCTATAAATCAACCCTTAATCAACCCATTTAAATATAGCTTTGGAATGTAATTCCATGCTATCAATTTGAATGAACAAATTGAATGTAATGTCATGTTGCTAAAGTGAGAAATCAACAATCAAATCTCAACATCAAGAATTAATCAGAGCACAATGATGCAGGTCAAGGCCCAAGAACCCTATCGGGCTACTGAACTAGGCAGCAAAAATGAACAACACAAAATGTCAAGAACATACAACTCTTATTCATATGCAATAGAACATTACAATAGGAGTATAGTGATCTACACACATGCGTCATCCTAAGCCTTACATTCACCTTAGATTAGAGATTTGCAGAATAAAAACATGACTAAATCCAAGAACTCATGATCAGTCCTCAAAAACTCATTACACAGAATCCTAATATGTTCACTCTTTGTTTGACCCTGTTAGTCTCTCTCTATTCTTCACAGGAGATGCCTAAGTTATATGTATTTGAGTCAGCCACTAAAATGAATAACATTCATGTCCACCAATGATTGGAAATCAACACTTTGACTGATGAATCTTGACTTAAATCATTAGCCCAAATTAGTTTGGGAGATCTGAGAAGATCCTCAGCTAATCAACTTCGACCCAACAAACATGACTTAACAAGTCTTCATTCAGATCTGGCCACGTGTCGCTAGTTTGCACCAGTGCGCTCCTCATTAGGTCCCGCCATGTTTTCGCTACGCTCATGTGCTCGACACCATGTGGAACACACTAACTCTACCCTTTGAAATCCATCGGCTGACTTCGGCTAACCTTGTACATGTGGCAGCCCATTGCAACATCACAGGGTTGACATGGTTTTGACAACCACCCTCTACGCGGATGCGCAACCAATTAAAATAGTGCATGTTAGACTTTTCTTTTTGTTGACTATGACTGAGGGTCCGCAAGATAGGTGTCACAATTCACAATGATGCATAGTCAAGTCACCTTTGACAAGTTGTCCATGTGATGGTGTGCAACAAATAAAAAACGTGTCATTAGATCCCTTCATGAGTTGGTGGAGCCATAGCCAGATGGCACATGGTGTGACAGTGCAACCTTGACCAAGTACAACGTTGGGCAACTTGCGTTGAGGTGCCAAGAGTCCAATCCATATCAACCCGACACACACACAACTGACAGTCTAGGGAAAAGGGCTGGTAAAACATGACGTTGAAAGGCTCAGGTTGTCACTTAACTGATCGACAATTGGGATAGGTGATCAACAATAAAACATAAGATAAAGTGCATGGGAATGGAAGACAACTTCTAATAGAATTGAAATGGAAAGGCTCTGCACATATGATCCTCTGCTCCTGCAACAAAACAAGAAAACAACAAATAAGAAACCAAGAAATCTTTTTGGTTAATGATCGGATTGCTTGTGGACCCAGATGCTCCTACATTAGACACACTGGGTAACTGAAATGTTCCATGAGTTAAGAAACTCATGAACATTTTGGAAAGTCTGGAACCTAAATGCCATTCTTGACAAGTTCTGCAACACTCAACCAAGAAGATTCATCTGAATCTTTATTCTTCCACCTAACCAAATATTCCATGTAGTCCTTGCCTCTGGTCTGTTTAGGCACTCTAGAGTTTATTACTCTATCCACTTCATCCATCTTCTTTTCAAGCAACTAATCTATCCCGCCTTGGGCATCAAGCAAATGTGAATGTGTACTCCCTTGTGAACTTGTTTCCCCTTCATGGACCTTGAATAGATCAGCAACATTAAAAATAGCAGATATGTCTATCCCTGCAGGTAAGTCAATTTCATAGGCATTGAAAGAGAACTTCCTTACCACCTTGCACGATCCTATCTTCTTGAATTTCAACTTATTGTATGTTCCCTGTGGAAACCTTTCTTTCCTCAAATGTGCTATAACTAAGTCTCCCACCTGAAATTCTTGTTCCCTCCTATGCATATCAACATTTTCTTTGTATTTTCTAGCACTCTTTTCCAACTATTTCTTCACTTCTTTGTGAACCTCATGAATGTATTCTGCAAAATCTTCTATGACAACACTCTTCCTATTCAAGTCTGCACTATCTCTTAGCTCATCAACACCTCTTGGGATGTAACCATAAACTATTTGGAATGGGCTCTTTCCTACACTTCTGTTTGCTAAATTATTGAAAGCAAACTCTGCTTGTGCCAAGATAAGACCCCATTGATGTGGTTTGTCTCCCACCAAACATCTTAACAAGTTTCCCAAACTTCTATTTACAACCTCAGTTTGTCCATCAATCTGGGGATGATAGGCTGAATTGAATCCCAATTTAGTTCCCATCTTCTTCCATAATGTACACCAAAAATGACTAAAAAACTTTGTATCCCTGTTAAAGACTATACTCTTAGGCAATTCATACATTCTGACTACTTCTTTGAAAAATAATGCAGCTATGTGGGATGCATCACTGGTTTTTTGACATGGTATGAAATGAACCATCTTTGAAAATCTATCCACCACAACAAAAATAGAATCATTACCTCTCTATGTTCAAGGAAATCCCAAAACAAAATCCATACTTAAGTGTTCCCACTGTCTTTCTGGTATAGGCAATAGCTGATACAATCCTATGTTTTGTCTTGCTCCTTTCGTATGTTAGCAAATTAGGCAACCTTGTACCAGTCTCTTCACATCTATGCTCATTCCAGGCCAAAAATAACCTTCACCCAATTGTGCCAAGGTTTTATCTATTCCAAAATGTCCACTCAAGCCTCCACTATGCTTTTCTCTTATTATATTCTCTCTCATGGAACCTCTAGGTATGCATAATTTCTGTTATTTGGGTGAAAGCACAAAGATGAGTATACATTTCGCAGAAGTCTCCCGTGGATGAAAAATGCCGCTTGGAATGGGTACCCGTTTTTAAAAAAATGAGTACTCATTTAGGATCAGGTACCCATTTAGGATCGGGCACTCAAAGAAAAACGGGTACCCGTTTTCAAAAAAATTAAAAAAATAGCCATATGCATATAAAAACAAAAAAAAACTTTTTGAAAACGGGTACCCATTTTCAAAAAGTTTTTTTTTTTGTTTTTATATGCATATGGCTATTTTTTAAATTTTTTAGAAACATGTACCCGTTATTTTTAAAATGGGTACTTGTTTCTAAAAATTTGAAATTTCAAACCCACCAATTTGCATTGGTTTTAGGTTTGGAAACCCAAACCTTAGCTTTGGACCTGCAACTAGGAGACCATGAAAACAACAAGAGAAAAAACTAGTTTCACCACTATGGCTGACAACTTTTTTTTAGAATATTTTAACGAAATTAAAACCCATTATAGATCTCAAAGTCTAGTTTTCAAATATGTAATTTTTTTTTCTATTGAACATAATTTTCTATTTATTATTTATTTTCCAAACAAACTAACTCATAAACTTGAAATAACACAGGTTACTCTTTTTTTAATAACTTTTGATTTTGAAAGTTTCTTGAAAAAAAATTATGTCTGACCAAACTAGACATCATTCTCTACATGATGAAAAAAAAATTAGTGAATTGATTAGTTTAGCTCAAATTATGTTGGCCGTACACGAGGGGTTTTAAAAAACACTAATTAGGGCCATTAAAAAATTAATAAAAAAAAATATTTATCAAAAAATTACAAAAAAATATCCCGACCAAAATTCAACATCCTAAAAATCTTTCCACAAAAGGAATTAGAAAAATACATTAATTTAGGTCAAATTACGTTGGTCGTACACATGCATGCTTTTACAAAAAAAGGGGACTTTTAAAAAGCCACTTTTTATACATCCAATAAAAAACCAACTTGCATCATCTGGGTATTAGAAAAGATTACATATTTGAAAACTAGAAACAAAATCCTACATTTCTTATTCTTACATCATCTTAATATTTTATGTGCAAGTGCTTCAAATTGTCACTCCAAGCACGACAAAATTTAAAAAATAGGAAAAACACTTCCACTTTTTGGCCAAAAAGTGAACTCATCTTCTTGCACTTACCCATTTGAACAACATCCTGGATGAAACATTCTAACCATGGCATCTTATCTCCCTCCACTGGATTTCTACTTATCTTCCATGCTTCCTTAAAATTAGGATCATCAGGATACAATTCCTTCATTACATCAAAGCCAACAACACTGACTCTTAACTCATTCATCAATAAACATTGTCTGCTAAGTGCATCTGCTACCCTGTTTGACTTACCACTCCTATGCTTCAAGACAAAAGAATAAATTTGTAAGAATTCCACCCATTTCATGTCTCTGGTTTAACTTACCTTGATTGTTGATGTACTACAAGGCATGATGGTCTGTGTACAATACAAACTCATTTGACAACAAGTAATTCCTCCACTTCTTTAAGGCCTGCACTAGAACATAGAATTATTGGTCATAAACTAAGTATCTCCTCTTTGCTTCATTTAGTTTCTCATTGAAGTAGGCAATGCATCTACCTTCTTAACTTAACACTCCCCCAATTGCACTACCACTAGCATCATAATCCACTTGAAGTACTTTGCCAAAGTTTGGCAATGGAAACACTGGTTGTTCTATCACCTTCTTCTTCAACGACTGAAAGCTATTTTCTATTGCAATATTCCAATGAAACTCCTTCCTAACACCCTTCATTGTCTCGGCTATTGGTGCACATATCCCACTAGAATTTCTGATGAACTTCCTATAGAAGCTCTCCAAGCCATGAAAACTTCTAGCCTCAAACATACTTCTAAGTGAAGGCCACTCCAATATTGCCTTAAACTTCTTAGGATCCATCTTCAATCCTTCTTTAGACACTAGATCAAAAACCTAGGTATACTAGTTCCTTTTGCATAAAACAACTTTTGTTCAAGTTTACTAACAATTGTTCTTCTTTTAACCTCTGCAAAAATACGTTAAGGTGTAGCAGGTGTTCCTCCTTTGTTTTACGAAAAATCATAATGTCATCCAAATAAACAATAAATTTTTTTCCAAGGAAAGGCTTCATTACCTCATCTATCAGTCTCATAAAGGTGCTAGGTGTATTTTTTAACCCAAATGACATCACTAGCCACTCATATAGTCCATCCTTGGTCTTGAATGTTGTCTTCCACTCATCCCCTTCTCTAATTCTAATTTTGTGGTATCCACCCTTCAAATAAATCTTGCTGAAGTACCTTGCTCCACTCAAACAATCCATCAACTCATCCATACGAGGCAATGGAAACATGTACTTAATGGTTATCTTATTTATAGCCCTTGAATCAATGCACATTCACCATTTCTCATCTTTATTAGGTGCCAATATAGTAGGTACTATTGTGATGTTCACAACACGCCCCATTTTACCCTTTAGCAAAATGAGGACCTATGTTTGTTTCTTTTGCTTTTGTATTGGTTTGGTTCTACTGGCTTGGCGGTATGTGTAAAATGTCTTTGGTGCTTGAAATTCAGGATGCACAGTGCTTGGTGGAAAATAGTTGCTACCAGTGAAATTTGCGGTAAAATTTAGTTAGGGTTGCTTTTTAAACGATTTGAATTTTGTGTATTTTGAGAGTTATGCCATTTTTTGTGAAAAGTCAACGCTGGACTATTTTGGTCAAAGTGTATCTCATATACAATGTAGATTGCATGTATCCTGTGTATTTTGGTATGTCAGGTTATAATATGCATCGTGTTTAAATCTAGTGTTATGTTTATATCTTAAACGATCCAAAACATACTTATACAAATCTGGACCTGATAGATTTTCATGATGTTCTTTATAATGGTAGAAGTCCACAGTTGTATTTGTATATTACAACACATGTATCTTTTATACAAATCCAAAATATGCATCGGTGGATGTCCAAGGAAATTCATAATTAGCATACAAAGTCTTGGTCATCTCATTTGTATGGTTACTACATTGCTAGGAGTATGCTTTCTTATACAAATGCAGATGCGGACCCGAAAGAAAATTCAATTGAGTTAGGAGGGTGGAAGTGAATGGTTATATTTGTATGTATCTTTGTATGTATAAACACATGTATCAAATATGTAGATACAAATCTAGACGTGATTGGAAAGTTTAAACTTTGTATATTTTATGTGGGGTCTGCATTTGTATGTTTGAGATGCATGTATTCAATATGTAAAAAGAGCAAGATGCAATTACAAATGTGAACTTATGATTAAATTGCGAAGTAAAGTAGATTTATGCATAACGAAAGGTAGAAAAGTCAAACATCGCGTATGTGTGTTAAAAAGTGTGTATATGCAATATACAAAAGGTAATACAAATGAAATATATACAAGACTGGATCCAAAGGTAATTCTAATTTGTTTCATAAAACCGATGGAGTCTGTGTTTGTATGTTTTAGCAATTGTATAAGATATACATCAACATATACAAAGAAAATATGCATAAACGAGCGGGAGGAAAATTACATAAATTCATAGGGATATCCAGCGCATGCTTTGAGATACAAAAGGTAAACTTAGCATTGAAAAGGGTCATTAAGTCGAAATGTTTTAATTGATGTCATCAACTCTTTTCTGCATATTAGTGAAAGTGCATGTATAAGATATACAAACACAAAAAGTGCAAAGAACCAACGTATGCAAAATTCAAAATGTGCATTGAACGGTAAAATAAAGCGACAATCAAATTGCATATACTCTTTGCAGCATTTAATGCATAGCTACCATAGAGAATACCTAATTTCAAGAGGAGTAAGAGGAATTTTGATTGCGTTACTTCACAGTTACATTTAGAATTTAGTTGTAGAGTACTCCACAGAGCTAAGGCGAACAAAGGAGAATTGTGATTCCAAGATGGTTGCGGTGAGCTTGAATGGTAAAGTCTCTTGTCAACAGCGTAAAAATCAACGGTTGTGAATCCAAGTATGTATCTAAAATTCCTGCTTGCACTTAATAGAATGCAATTACGGTAAATTTTACAGTAATTACAGTAGGGTAACGGAAATGGTTTAAAATTAGTTAATTACTATGATGAATTGTGAAACTTAAACATAGTAGGAGAGCCATGCAAAATTCAAAAAAGTGAAAAGAAAACACCTAGGGTGAAACATCAATGGTAAATCTGTATGGTAAAACCTTAGAAAACATGAATATGGTCGTAAAAGGAATATGTTTCTTGACAGGATGCTGTCCAAAGGAAAGAAAACTGAGAGGACCACTGGGAAAGGAGAAAAGAAAGACACAAGGAAAGAAATGATTAAGGAAGAATTTCCAAGCAAGGGTTTTAATTTGCAAATCTATTCTGCAGGAGGAAGGGCAATTGACACGAAAATTGGGGATTTCAACTCTCCCATATTGTTACAAAAGATTAGAGCACCTAGAGCATCTTTGGCATTAAAGAATATAATGGATGTGGGATTATTCAATGCTGCTAGGTTCCCACTTGCAATGGAGTTGAGGGATTTAGTTATTGACTATATTCAAAAATATGACATGAACTCTAGGAAGGTGAAACACAATGGTGTTGTTTATGTAAATTTGTCAGTGGAAGGAATAGCTAAAACCTTCGGTTTGAAAATTAAGTATAAAATGAAGGAAATAGATGTGGAGAAATACGCATATGATTTTAAAGGAAATGAGGCATCTTGCAAGAGTATAATATTTTATGGATGGTATTCTCAAGACAAGAAACCAAAAGTAGCTGCTAGAATCCCAAAACATTTGTATAGGATTGGCTTTAAGGAAGACATCTACATAATGATCACACTGTTAAGTAGACTAATGGGCCTCGTAGATGTCAGTCAATTTGAGCCATGGATGGTTTTGTTGTTATATGGAGCCTAATCAGACTTAGAGGTTAAATTTTCCCCACTTTTATCGATGTGGTTTCCCCCCAAATTCCTACGGGGTCAAGGGGCAGCGCCCCTTGTAGGAGTTTGGGGGCAGTGCCCCCAAGACGGGGTCAAGGGGAAGCACCCCCGTGGGGGCTCGAGGGAAACGCCCCCAAAACCTCACATGGTTTTTATTATTTTATAAAGGCACCGGGAGTTATTTTTTCATTGATCGACATAAGAAAACTCTATTTTTTGTAACCGACAAAAAGATTGATAAAAGTGGCTAAGGGTTAGGGTTTTGATTGATATTGTATTGTAGCATTTGCAACGATATTGAGTTGTAGGGATTGCTAGTTGTAATTGGTTTGATTTACTGGATAATAATATTGGACTCTCTATTGGTGGATGTAGCCCGAGTTTGGGTGAACCACGTTAAAACTTGTCTCTCGCTGTTATTATTTCTATGTATTTCCATTCCTCTATTTAATCTTTATTTGCATTTAATTGATATCTTCTACTGGCTAACCCTAACAAGTTTTCCATAATTCAGTTTATCAGAGAAGAAATAGGGGCAGTTCATTGGGCTTAGGCCATTAGTAATGCTATTTATGCCCAAGTTATGAGATGGAATAAGCAGAGGATGTTCTTTATGTCATCTTATATAGTATGCTCATGTGCAACAAAGATGTAATTAAGAGGAATATCTAGGATTGGTACATTAGGAAATGGGCCAGGGCAAATGTTAGTTTATGATCATTACCCAGACTTGTAGGAAAAGAACGTGATGCAAAATTACACAAGGGTAAATGATGTGTTCTATATGTACCCAGTGAGAACATTGACAGGGGATAGAGATAAGAGATTATCAGAAGAAGCACTGAATGCTATCAATTGGCATAGTGCATGGAATATTCAATATCCTACGTTTAACTACATCAAAACAAAAGGATTTATGGGTAAACCTTTCAGATTGCCAAGGTACCCAACAAACAAAATGGTGCTGTTAGAATTCACTAGATAGATATTGAACATTTATAATATGTACAAGGAAAAATTCAATAGAGGTAATATCAGGTTTCCCTTTAGTATTGGTAGATACCAATGTTTTAGAGAGAAGGTTGCTAAAGTATCAGAGGCAGAGTTGCAGTATTTTGGTTTCCAAACTTTTGATCTGGATCGACCATTTGACCCATTTAGGAGAATACAAAAATTTGTGGACAAGAAGTTTAGACATCAGCCACACCTTGAAGATTTTTGGGCTGACTGTGATAATGAAGTAGAAGTTAGGAAAAGGGCCCACCAAAGGCTGACCCTTGATCAAATAAAGACATTGGGATTACTTGAGGTACCCCAAGAGATTAAAGACGATGACAAGAAAGTGCTACATAGTAGTTATGAAGCCAAAAGGGTGGCTGATGAAGTTATAACAGAGCCAGATTGGAGTCAACCTGAAGAGGCTTCACTGGATAGTATATCAAGGCCAGTAATAACATATTTTGATTTATGGATAAAAGAGGAGCTAAAGGCCAAAGGAATAACAGTTACATATCAAGGTAAAAAGGGTAAAAAGAGAAGTCTGGAAAATGAAGATAACTTTGATGATTTCTTAAGGAGAAAGACGCAGATAGTAGAGGCTAAGATAGCCAATACAAATACAGGAGCCACATTATTGGATCCCTATGCATTAGGGGTAACAATGGATATCCCTTTAGGTACATTCATATCTACAAAAGGATGAACATCAAGTGCATCCATCACAGCAGAGCAAGTTCCAGTACAAACATCTATAATGCCTCAGCAAACACTAAGTGTTCAGGTTTTACCAACAACCCAACAAACACCCTTGGTGGAAACACAAACACAACAAGACAAACTACAAGTATTCATCCAAGTTAAACAATAAATGACTAAGGAGAAGTTACAGAGAGCAACCAAGGCTCAAACATCCACAAAAGAAGATATAGAGGTAGTGGATGTGGATAAGGTTGTGGATGTTGAGGATGTTGAGGATGAGACTAATGATGAAAGTAGTGATGATAGCCTAGATGAGAGCATTGAGGAAGAAGAAAGACAAATACCTAAAAGTCATCTCATGCTGGGAACATTTGATGTAGGGGTATCACAAAAGGCGGCCACAAGTTCAAAAGTTTTAGAGGTTACCACACAATCAGCAGAGGATAGAAAGATGGTTGATCTGTTTGATAACTTAGTGCTTGAAAACATCATGGAAGAATTAAAAGAAGCTGCCAAAGAAATATTGAAAGATCAATTAGGAGAGAGAGAAAGTGAAGACATTGGTAATGTATCAATTCAAGAAAATGTTCCTATAAATAGATTGGAGGAATAAGAAAATAAGAAGGATGAAGGAAAAGATACATCAGATGAGGTTCCTAATCCTAAACTGCCTAATGGAGAGGAACAACAAAATATTGGGGAACATAATGTTTAATAGGAACCCCAACAAGAAGGTCAAAATAATAATAAAGAGCTTCCACAACAACCTCCTCAACAAGAGTACGATCAACAACATCAAGAGCAAGAAGAACAAGAACAAGAAGAAGTGATAACAGAAGAGCCTCAAGATGAGGTGATGAATGATAAGGCTGCAGATACAGGCATGGCAGTACCATCTTGGATTGGATCTAAGGTTTGCCAAGAGACAATAGTACAGTTGGTCCCATTTGATATCAAAAGCTTATTAGCTAATGAGGCTGCCAAGAGGAGTAGAAGGAAAGAAAGGATTATGTCAGCAATAAAAAGAGATCTTTCTAGTACAAGAACTATGTAGATGGCAGTCCCTCAAGATGACAAAGAAAAGGTAAAATAAGCATGGAGGAATATAATGTTATAAGTATGAATCTTGGACATGTAAACAAGGAGCAACATATTACAGAGTTGCAAGAAATGATAGAACTAATTGCCACTAAGATGAGGAGAGATAAGCAGAAAATAGTAAAGTTGAAGGGGCACATTGCCCAATTGCAACAATTTATCCAAGGAATGATAGATCTTGGACAGGGTTTACCTGAGTTACCTTCAGAATTGACAATTTTATCCAAAGAGCAAATAAGTGACATGGAAAACAAAATACATGAGGCTAGCACGTTTGAAGAATGGGTGGAGACCTTTATTTAGAAAGGAGAAGTAATAAAGATTACAATTAGCAATTGGGACACCACCCTCTACAAAAATGCCAATCAAGAATAAAATAGGAAAAAGATGAATTGAATAAATTAAATTCTATGGAGGAGCATATGAATTCAATGGTTAATGAAGGGATCCTGACACTAAAGATTGCCTTTCAAGTACCTAGATGGAGAATGGAATTGAAATTTGAAGAAGGGGTACTCAGACCTTGTATTCTTAGTGTGTAGGAGTTAGAGAGAACTACTCAGGACTTGTTGGATAAACATGTGAAGATGGTACAACATTTGGTGGAGCATCCTTGCTCTAAAGCTTAGGTATATGATGTATCAACATCAGTTTAGGAGTTTAAGGATATCTTTTAGCCTTGCATTGATGACCTTGTTAATAAATTGAATGAGGATTTAATGGAGTTAATAATGGAGTTGAGTGCTAAAATCAAGAAATATCAGAAGAGGAAAGAAGACATGGAGGGCAGGGCACAAGTGTTGAAGAAAAGTGTAGAAATGCAGCAATATACATGGGAGGCATCTCAAAAGACAAGTCATGAACCCATAACAGCCTTGGCTAAGAGATATACAAATTATATGATAAAGAAGGGGGGAGAACAACAAGTAGAGGATACTAGAGATAGTGATTAATATGATTATTCATTATATGTTTTATTCTTTGTTTTGTTATTCTTTTATACTTTCAGAAAAGTCAAAGATAGAAAGTCAATCATAGAAGATATTGGGATACTTCAAGATGATTCTAAGAGCATCTTTGCATCTAAAGGGAATATTCCTTCAAGATATTTTGGAGTGACAACTGGAAAAGAATATTCTAGGGATATTCTCATGTGCCAGCTAGTGCATAGTTGGCAAGTCTTTCTCCACTGTTGATATTATATATTGAATCTGAACCCTTGATGGGATTTTGTAACCGTAGCAAAGGGATCTGGATCTATATAAGGATCTTTGCTACATTATTTTGGTACACACAACTTACATAGAAAACATACCAGAGCGTTTGCAAGACAAGTGATTAGAGAAAATACTTTGAGCATAGTTAGTTTGAGAAGGAATTCACTTGTGTCTGTAGGAAGGAATATGTGGAACACCCTGTTTCCTTTCTGCATTTGTGAAAACATCTATAAGTTTTGATAATATTGTTGATACATTCAAAAGATCTAAAGTCATGAAACATTGTAAATTTGAAATGGCTAGTATATATTAGTAAATGCAAACATCAAATTTCTGCGTCTATTCCAGAGTGTTATTTGATTCACATGTTTCTGATATATTTTCTTTAAGGATTGCAATTTTGTATGTGAATTTGTGAAAAATATTTGGATTAGCATATAAGAGTTTATTTGTGTTTGAAGTGTCCAGGATAATCAAACTTGTCCACGTGAGTAACAGATCATTATATTTTGTCTTGACCATGTTTCTAACCCTAGCTTTTTATCTTTCTTTTACCATTAGTTTAAATAAATAACCAAAACGCAGTAGTCTAAAGGAAATCGTTAGAGATTCTGATAAATACATGTGAATGATAAAGATCTTTGATAGTTTTCATAAAGTTGAGATGCAGAGTATGTTTCCTTAAAACTCATGCAAAGATTGACAGTAAAGTTACAAATAGATGCAAAGGATCAACACTTTGAGAGTAATTTGGAAATATTTACACATATTGAGTAGTAATAGCTAGAAAATAGTAGTTAAATCACATAAGGCCTCTTGTTAAATAGCTTCACATTGAACCATGAGTAATCTGACATAGTCTTGACCTGACTAACAAAGCCTTGGGATTGTGAATTATTATTTGATAATTCTCCATATCTTTCAAGATAGACGAAGTTCATAGTGAATTTTATCTCATGTTGTGCGTGTCTAACATCTGCATCAACAAGTACAACACATGGACTAAGAATTTTTCTAATTAGTCCCTTATCCAACAGTTCTTGCACTTGTCTATTCATCTCTTCACTTTCCATAGGTGTCATTCCTTATGGTGCCTTATTTGTTAGGCTTGCACCTGGTATCAAATCCATGCAATAACTTACAATTCTAGTTGGAGGTAATCCATCAGGTAGATCCTGTTGGCAAGAGACACTATATGGATTCATGGTTGTTGTCATTGATGGCAACAAAGGTCATCCCACATATCCGCAAGTCATGGTGTGTCTCTACCGGAAGTCAGAATGAAGATTGTTGTGGTCCGGTGAACAAGAACAGAGCATGTGGCAAGGTCCGACAGATTGGTCCGGATCTCTCAGAGGAAGTGTCTTGGTCTAGTGCGGATTTGGGGAAGTCAAGAGGACTACCTTGAGTAGTATATTCCAAGGATTTAGCCTCCGGTGATGAACAAAGAAAAAGATATGAATAGTTGAGTACCGGATTCCTGAGAGACAGTGAGAACAGAGGAAGAACTGACTGACAGAGTATCAGACTATTTTCTGGATGTGTTACTGTTGATGGTAAAGGTTGTGAAGGCATGAATCATGTTTGGACGACATGATTAATGATATCTACAAGTATATGCTTGATCCGCATTGCTTGGTGAGCAAGGATTCAGCCGACAGAACAGAGTTTGTAAGAAACTAGACTGTTCCGGATGCCGACTAGAAAGGTGATGAAATTACTTGTGCGGATATATATAGAGGATGGATTTAGTTGTGAAAGGTGTGATTGTGTGAAGGCATATGCGAATAAGTGCAGAACAGAGCAGAAGTAGTAAGAAAGATCCGGTATGTGAAAGGATAGCAGAATAAAGAACAGAGGAAAGATGAAGTGCAGCAGATTAGTGTACTGAGCCTAAACCGGAACTGAACACCAGCATATGTAGATGCTTCCAATCAGTTCAAGACTGTGATTCTTATCACTTTGTAGACAGTGTGTCTCCTTGTAGGCAGTGGCCCTCTTTGTGAGCAGTGTGCTCGGGCAGTGACCCCTAATTGGCAAGTGCCATTTTTGTAATTCCCTATTCTTCTAACAGAGAATAATCTTTGGGTTAATCACCCCGTGGTTTTCTCCCTTAACAGGGTTTCCACATCAAAAATACTGTGTCATGTGTTTCTTATTTCATGGTAATGTTTTTGTGTTTGATTCAATGCTGCATTAATTAATAAGAAAGTTCAAAAGAAAATAAATAGGATAACTGATTCACCCCCCCCCCTCTCAGTTATCAACAATTGGTATCAGAGCTAAGTTCCTCCTAATAGAGCCTAACAGCTTGAGGAAGATCTGGGAGTTCAAATGGATGCATATGGTCTAAGGGAGCAACTCAAGACTGCCCTTGAGGATCTTGAACAGTCAAATTCTGAAGTCAATGAATTAAAGGAAAGACTCAAACAGGCTGATGAATTCATGAGAGAATTAAAAGACAAATTAAGTCTCTCTATGAAAAAGAGAAAGGAGCTGCTCCAACAATTGGCAAGACAAAGTGAAGAAAGCAATACAAATGAAGAATTGACTGAGCAAACCAAGTTATGTGAAAAGTTATCAAAAGAAGTCATTATGTTAAGACATGAAATGGAATCAGGAACTATAAAGTTTACTCAAGAGATTGAAGAAAAAAGAAAAGCTGAAGACAATCTAAGACAATCTCTTAAAGAAAAATTAGAAGAATGCCACCAGATGGACAGGATTATCAGACATCTTGAATCTGATCTTGAAGATGCCAAAGATAATGAAGAAAAACTTGAGGATCAAATTGCCTCTCTCAAAGGAGATCTTCAAACAGCAAATGAATATAAAGAAAAATTCAAGATAAGTTCTGCCCAACTTGAAGTACTTCTTGGAAGTCAAAAGAGGACAGATGACAAGTATGGTTTGGGATATGAGAAAGGAGAAAGCTCCAGATCCGGTCAAAAGAATTTTGGATCAGAAAATCCAAGGAATAGGCCTAGAAGACCTCCGGTAAGACAGCCCAATGCTCAAAGATATCCATCTTTCAATGGATACTGCCATAGCTACAACCACTTTGGTCACAAAGCTAATCAGTGCAGAAAGAGAATGAATCAGATTAATTCATCCTTCTCCGGACAGTGCTTTAACTGCAAAAGGTATGGACACAAATCCCATGAATGCAGAAATATGCAAGTAAACAATTCATTCAAAGGTAGATGCTTTACATGCAATAGAGTAGGTCATATGGCTAATCAATGCAGATCAAGAGGTTATCAGTCAAATATGCAAAGAAATGTTATTTGCCAAATCTGTAATAGGTCCGGTCATAATGCTAAAATCTGCAGAAGCAAGAATCAGGACAAAAGAGGTCCGGTGTATAATCAGAATCAAGACAAGGGTAAACAAAAGATGAATGCAGATGAAGTTAGGAATCAGATGAGCAAGATTTGGGTGAAGAAAAGTTCAGAGAATGTAGAGGTTGGATCTGCACTAGACTCTGGTGCTGATATTTCTTCCAGAAATTAAAAAGTGAGCTCTGGCTCAGGGGGAGACTCAAAGAAAATCCTGTTCCCCCAACCAATCAAGTGGTGCCGGATGTGGCACAAGATGCGGAGTAAAGGGTTTAAAGATATAAATCTTGAGATGATCCAGATAATATTTCAGAGGTCCGCATGGAGATGTGAAGAAGCTGTGATCGATCAAGTAAGACCTGTTTCGGGAGATGCTCCGGAATGACAGAGGATTACAAAAGGGTCCGGAGAGATCCGGAAGTGCATTATCTTATTCTGCGGATTGGACAGAGTGTTTGGGATGTCCTTGTGATGTGTTATCTTGATTTATTCATAATTGAAAGATCCGCATGATGTTCATAGATCAGGACTGATCCGGGATACTCCAAGCTATCCAGACAAGGCAAACCGGAATAATATAGGTAAAGCATTTATTGCAAACAGATATTAGGGTTTGCAAAATGATATAAGGGATTTCTCAACAATCATTTGATCATTCCACATCCAAGAAGAAGCGAAAAGCGGAGCTCTGCAACAAAAATCATCAAGTTTACCGAAGATCTCCTGCCGAAGTCATTACATACAGAAATCAATCCAGCTACTCCGTGCAACCGAAGACGCAAAAGGTATTTTCCACTTTTGATATCTTGCTACAAATCTTTTGAAGAAATGGCTACTCCAAATATAGTAAAAATCTCAGATAGGCCCCGACCTGAATTTAAGAAACATCCATACAAGTCATTGGAGGTAGATCCCTTAGGAGCATTTTCCAGTGTTCCTCACGGAGTTTTACACACAGAAGACATTAGGGTTTACATACATGCAAGCATTGAGGAATTTGGGGAATTCAAATTGAGAGATCTCTATCACAAACAACTGATAGACAATGCTTTTGAGCTTAAACCAGAGTATAAGGGTATCCAGAAGAAACAATTTGATCAATTCATTCATTTCCCCTGCTTTGAAGAAGATGAATGGGTCCGGTATGTACTGAGCAGGATGCATGACAACTTCCTATGGCTGGATAGACCCTGCAAGATCACAAAAGAGGCAATTAGAGCAGTAACTGGTCTATACTCTTCCGGAGGGATACCTATCCTCAAATCTGTCAAGAACAACATTGTAACTGAGGTCACCGGATCAAAATTTGATAAGAGGGCAATGACCTTTGAAGATATTTCGGATCCGGATATCAAGTATGCATCCATGATAATAGGATACAAGATCTATCACTCCAGCAGGGAGAATTCTGTATCCGGAACTGCAGTATATACTGCCTATGAAATGCTAAGGAAGAATGCAGAATATGATCTCTGCGAACTGCTCTTAAGCCAATTAATGGAAAATATACAGAAAATCAAGAAGGACAAGAAGAATTCCTTCAAGTATGGTACTCTTATATTATGTCTATTCTTCTACTTCATGAATGAGCTACCCGGATCAAGTGGATGGGCATGGCAGAATGACAAACCTGTTGCAGTACAAATAAGAGACTATCTACATGGGCTTGGGGATGCCAAAGCAAGAAATACAGCCCTATGGGGATACTTCAAAAACTTCCAAAGCATGATGCAAGCAAGAGAGAGAATTCCCCAGTCTCTTGTTGAAAAATACAAAGACTCTGTGTGCTTTATGGTGGACACTGATCGGTGCCTAATGGAGGCAGTGGAGCCAAGGACTGTCTGGATCATGCCCATGGGGTATGAAGTGGATGAACAGATAGTGGAGCTGCATGTTCAACACATGCTAAGTCAGCCCAAAGATCCAAAGGCAGAAAGGTTTGGAACCTTTGAGGAGCTGAGTGTAAAGATCCATGTAGAACTCAGGGAACCTGAGATAAAGAGAAAGGTGAGAAAAGAAGTAGAGCATATTGCTCAAGGCCTAGGCATCTCAAAAGAGGCACTTGATGCCAGCCGGGAAAAGAGGAGAAAGGCTGAGGAAGAAAAGAAAAGTAAAGAAAGTGTTCCGGTTGAAACTTCCACCCGGACCAGATCATCAAAAAGATCTGCACCTCCCACAACCAAAAATTCAAAACCAGAAGTCCAGGCATCCGGTAAAAGATCTAAGACAAAAGCCACAAGGGCTTATGAAAGCCAAAAGGATGAAGAGGAAACTGAGTCAGATGAGGGAGTAAAAGAAATAAAGAAGCAGAAGAAGAAAGGATCCAGTAAACCCTCCACAGGCCAAGACAAGGATGAAATGGCAGAGGTATTTGTTGAAAAGCCCACTCTATCTCTAGAGAGTGTAATCAAGTCGGTTACGGTGGATGGAAACCTTCAACCAATGACTAAATTTTATGATGACTACAATGAGGCTAACCAAAAGATTCTATAGGAAGCCACAGTCAAGTATCTGAACATATACAATAAGGCTTTCATTGAGATCATATCTCTAATTCCTAAAAGCCTAGAAAAGGAATTAGAAATAAGAAAGAATAATGCTCATGCAAAAGATCTTGAGATCCAGGAGCAGATAGCTATTCAGCTATATCCTCAAATTGATCCCAAGACAATGAACATAATATTCAAAGACTGCAAAGATGAGTTCAGAAGTAAAGCCAGGATGAATCAACTCATGCTTGGTGAGACTAACAAGGTGGCCAAAGAGACAGAAGAGATCCTCCGGAAGGCCTTCAAAAGGTTCAATCTTCCTGTTGTAGAGGACTTAGGTGCAGAAACAGCTGTGGACTTGGAATCATCTGCGCCGGAAGAAGTGGGC
The DNA here is from genome assembly GCA_027924645.1 of Cunninghamia lanceolata. Taxonomy (NCBI): domain Eukaryota; kingdom Viridiplantae; phylum Streptophyta; class Pinopsida; order Cupressales; family Cupressaceae; genus Cunninghamia; species Cunninghamia lanceolata. Next base: position 12,889,164 of record BSBN01001482.1, on the reverse strand, counting down.
CTTGAACAGACTAACATCTCTCCTCTGGTTTCCCCCACAGTCTCCGGATCCCAAGAAGAAGAGAAACTACAGGAGAAAGAAGCAGCAGTCAAAGAAAAAGAGGTTGACAGCACCAAGGATGCATAGAAAGAGAAGACCCCAACAGAGAAACATCTATCTCCGGCAAGAGACACAGTACAAACTATTCAAGAATTCTTGACAAAAGCCACTATAGAAATTGATGAACCGGACCTGCTAAAAGGACCATTAGATTTTGACTCTTTGTCACCGGTGCAAACAATGAAAATAGCCTCATTTGCAAATGAGAAAGTCAAAGAGAAACTACTAAAGTCTCATATGGAAGACTGTGAGTTGATAGAGGCTGCCTCCGGAGTGCTTGAGAAGATTATGCCATTGGTCCAGATAGATCCGGCAGCCTCCTCTTCCGGTAATCTCAAAACCTTAGTCAGCAGTGTTAGTACACATTTTGAATCTCTAGAAAAATTAGCTGAAGAAAAGGTCCGGAAGGAATTTTTGGATAAAAGATTTTCAGAAATATTAGGATTAATCTCTAATGATAGAAGAAATATGAGTATTGGAATAAAGAGCTTAGAAAATGCTCTTAAGGATGGCGGTGACATTTACAAATTTTTTATATCCTGGTCAAAGGCAACAGCAGAAATTGATAAGAAAATAAAAGAGGAACGGGACAAACTACAAAGTTTATCTCAAAGTTTTGATCCTCTCTCTTCCTCCATAGTAAATCAAGAATGTCAGACTATTGCAGTCTTGAGTGAAATAAAGAACCTTGAGAAGGAAAGAAAGAATATCACTAACCGGATGGGAGAACTTAGAAGGATTATAATCCCTAAGTTAGAAACTATGCATGAGGCCATCAGTGATGCTCAGACCACCGCCCAAACTAATGATCCGACAGATCTCAAAAGGGCAGAAGCTTTTGCATTTTTGTTGAGTGGTCACATTTCAATTTTGGATAGAATGAAGCAAAGTTGGGCTACAAAACTGATCCAATTGAAGACATCCTTTGCAGACATTCTTCAGTATATGTGAGTATGTAAATATACGGCTATGTATAGAAAATTTTTGAAAATTTTGGTGTGCGGACCCTACCCTTTGCCATTGATGTCAAAGGGGGAGTGAGGAGCAGTGAAAAATGAGGAATCCAACTAAGGGGGAGTTCCAGAAATTGTATATAAAGACAGAGCATCAGCAAAGGGGGAGCATAGTGTAAACACTTAGTCATTTTTCACTAAGTGTTGCCATCAATGCCAAAGGGGGAGATTGTTGGCAAGAGACACTATATGGATTCATGGTTGTTGTCATTGATGGCAACAAAGGTCATCCCACATATCCGCAAGTCATGGTGTGTCTCTACCAGAAGTCAGAATGAAGATTGTTGTGGTCTGGTGAACAAGAATAGAGCATGTGGCAAGGTCCGACAGATTGGTCCGGATCTCTCAGAGGAAGTGTCTTGGTCCAGTGCGGATTTAGGGAAGTCAAGAGGACTACCTTGAGTAGTATATTCCAAGGATTTAGCCTCCGGTGATGAACAAAGAAAAAGATATGAATAGTTGAGTACCGGATTCCTGAGAGACAGTGAGAACAGAGGAAGAACTGACTGACAGAGTATCAGACTATTTTCCGGATGTGTTACTGTTGATGGTAAAGGTTGTGAAGGCATGAATCATGTTTGGCCGACATGATTAATGATATCTACAAGTATATGCTTGATCCGCATTGCTTGGTGAGCAAGGATTCAGCCGACAGAACAGAGTTTGTAAGAAACTAGACTGTTCCGGATGCCGACTAGAAAGGTGATGAAATTACTTGTGCGGACATATATAGAGGATGGATTTAGTTGTGAAAGGTGTGATTGTGTGAAGGCATATGCGAATAAGTGCAGAACAGAGCAGAATTAGTAAGAAAGATCCGGTATGTGAAAGGATAGCAGAATAAAGAACAGAGGAAAGATGAAGTGCAGCAGATTAGTGTACTGAGCCTAAACCGGAACTGAACACTAGCATATGTAGATGCTTCCAATCAGTTCAAGACTATGATTCTTATCACTTTGTAGACAGTGTGTCTCCTTGTAGGCAGTGGGCCTCTTTGTGAGCAGTGTGCTCGGGCAGTGACCCCTAATTGGCAAGTGCCATTTTTGTAATTCCCTATTCTTCTAACAGAGAATAATCTTTGGGTTAATCACCCCGTGGTTTTCTCCCTTAATAGGGTTTCCACGTCAAAAATACTGTGTCATGTGTTTCTTATTTCATGGTAATGTTTTTGTGTTTGATTCAATGCTGCATTAATTAATAAGAAAGTTCAAAAGAAAATAAATAGGATAACTGATTCACCCCCCCCTCTCAGTTATCAACAGATCCTTCATTAGGATGTCACTGAATTCATTCAAAATTTCTTAGACTTTTGTGGGAACTTTTATCCTTTCTCTGTTGTCATAATTTCTACAACTTGAGGTAGGAAGGCATAACATACCTTCTCCTTTTTGATCTACTTTAGGAATGATTTTCTAGTTACCAACAAACCCTATTGGTTTTCTCAACTTCCTCATCCTTATCCTTCAAAGGATTCAACACATACTCAACCCCATCCTTATTGATTTTAATACAATTACTCTTTCCATTATGAATAGTCTGCCTATCATATTGCCAAGGTCTACCTAACAAAAGATGGCATGCATCCATTGGCATAACAACACACAATATCTCATCTTTGTAATTCCCAATATGAAATTTAACAAGGCATTGCTCACTTACCAGTAGTTGATGTCCCTTTTGCAACTAGGAGACCTTGTAGGGAGTTGGGTGTTTCAACCTCTTTAGGTTCAACTTCTCCACCATCTCTTCTGACACTAGGTTTTCAGTTCTACCACTATACACAATGACCCTACAACATTTTCCTCCAAACTTACATCTGGTTCTAAACAAATTTCTTCATTGTGATGGTTCCTCATGTACCTTCTCTAGTGTCAAAAGAACTTTCCTCAGCATCAAGGATTCTCTATCCTCAGGTCCTCCAAATTTTGGTGAGGCTACACTTGCCACACTTTCCTCCTCAGCTTGTGCTATATGTACTCTAGTCTCTTTTCCTTTGCCACTACTCTATTGTACTTGAGGACATTCAAATTCCCTATGTTTAGTTTGTCCACACTGGAAACATGTCCCACTAAATCCTCTTCCCCTTCCAGGATTTCCTCTACCTCTAGAGTAATTGCCCCTTCTTCTACTTCCTTGGGTACTAGTTTGAGAAGAACTTCGTTCTCCTTGCTTATCCTGAGACCCACATCCAGAATTTGATTGCCCTCTTTCTCTGGAGGGTTTACCTCTTCCCCTAGAGTTATTTTTCCTTCTAGAGATCTTTTCTTCATCCCTCAATGAAAATTGATAGGCTTCCTCTATGCTAGTAATTCTGACCATGCTAATTTCATCTTAGATAGAATAATGCAAACCATTTACATACCTGGAGATCTTCTCTCAATCATCTTCAATGTGCCCATCCCTAATGTTCAATCTATAAAATTCCTCATTGTAGTCTTGTACACTTTTCTCCCTTTGCTTGAGGTTCTGCAACATCTTAAACATGGTGATTTGATGGTTTGCAGGCAAAAACTTTGCCTTCAACTTAGTTAACATTCTTTCCTTAATATTTTCCTTTCTGTTTCTCTGTCTCAACTTGAACATGATCCCACCATAGAGATGTATGTCCCTTCAACTTTGTAGCTGCAAGATTTACCCTCTTAGGGTCTTAAATAGATTCCAATTCAAAGTACTTCTCCATCTCTGAGATACAGTCTATCAACTCATCTGGTTTTGGACTACCACTGTAGTTGGGTAACTCTACATGGGGTTTACTGGCAGTCTTTGTCATTGCACTTAGAATCCTTCTCTCACATCTGTCTTCTTCTTCTTTTGTTGTTTCCTCTTCATTGACTTCTTCCTCAATATCACTCATGTCCTCAACAGGTATTCCTCTGCATTGTGTTCTTTCCATTACATCCAACCTAGCTATGATACCCCTCAACATCTCTACCAATGCCACATCTTCAACTCTTGGAGCAACTCCTCTTCTTCCTCTTGCTCAGTGTGCCATGTTTGTAGACCCTCTATAGTTGTAGGTATTTCTCAGCACTTTGCCTACAACAATCTCCTTAGAGTCCTTGTACACAATCCCACGACCTCAAGGAATTCCAAAACCTACTCTAATACCACTTGATGCAGGTCAAGGCCCAAGAACCCTATTAGGCTACTGAACTAGGCAACAAAAATGAACAACACACAATGTCAAGAACATACAACTCTTAATCATATGCAACATAACATTACAACAGGAGTATAGTGATCTACACACATGCATTGGTGTAATCATTAAATTCACCTTAGATTAGAGATCTATAGAAGAAAAACATGATGGAATCCAAGAACTCATGATCAGTACTCAAAAACTCATTATATAGAATCCTGAGATGTTCAGTCTATGTTTGACCCCATTAGTCTCTCTCTATTCTTCACATAAAATACCACAGTTATATGCATTTGAATTGACCACCAAAATAAATGAGATTCGTGTCCACCAATGATTGACAATCAACACTTTGACTGATAAATCCCAACCTAAGTCATTGGCCCAGATTAGTTTGGGAGATCTGAGAAAATCCTCAGCCAATCATCTTTGACCCAACAAAAATGACTTAACAAGTCTTCATTCAGATCCGGCCACGTGTCAGCAGTTCGTACTAGCGTGCTCCTCATCAAGTCCCACCATGTTTCTGTTGCGCTCATACACTCGACACCATGTAGAACACACTAACTCTACCCTTTGAAATCCTTTGGATGACTTTGGCTGACCTTGTGTTGGTTCCCAAATTAATAGATTGTCAAACCCTAAAAGTATTCCAAGCTTTATGATCAGGTTCAACAAGTGATCTGGCCAACGAACAGAATCAACCAAGATGGTTAGAATTCACTTCTCTTTAGGCTTTTCTATGCCTAGGTGGGTGTACCTTTATCACCAATAATTGTTAACTTTCTGGGATTAACTGATGATAATCAAGCAGATTAAAAACCTCATACAGATTTGTAGAGTTTGTGTGATCACAATTTTGTCAATTAAATCATCCTCTAACAATCTATTTCACACTAGCATGAGGTTTTGAAATAGACAATGAAAATACCAAAACTAATTGCTACTCCTAAACCTACAACTAAAAATTAAAATGTATGAAAATATTTTTACAAGGAATTGTTTTGGGGATAGAGATGATTGGTGCCTTTCATCCACTAGGTAATGGGGTCAAAATATAGAATGATATGTGTCCTACTACTTGCTATAACTCAAATTGTTTGGCATTCTGATGTTTATGACTTACATAAACTTGCAAGGAAATTAATTACCAGGCTCTTCTTATTGATCCAAATGAATCTTCCAGGTTACTATGACTTATTCAAATGAATTTAATTCTTACTTGAAGAAACCAATCAAATAAACCACACAAAACATGAATTTGCTTTGATAAACCAGATATATACTTGATACACTGATTTAAATAACAAGGAAAAAATCAAATTGGAGACAACCGGATAATTGTTACCAATAACCTCAACAAAACAATTGAAACTAGAATTTGGGCTCCAAGTTAATGCTTTCTTTCCATTACTTTGCTTCAAAAAGGGTGTTACAATATATAGCTTTTCTCCAAAAACCAATCCCACTTTTTTTACAATCGGTCTTGGTTTCCTTCTTATAGGCAGATGAAGGAAGAGACAAGATTCAGATCGTTTCAATTCTAAAAGACCTTTCAACTACCCACCTGTTCATATAACAACTTTGCTTTATATTTATTATCTTTTGTTGTCTCTAATTACACTTGACCAAAATACAAATACAATTGATGAAAATAAAGCATCATAGAAGGTTGAAAATAAAACTGAGACACATCCAAGGTCCGTTGGTAAACATGAAGCATCCATGATTGATAGATCTAGCAGAAAATTTGATCGATTTACAATACTCTAGGACAAGACTAATCTTCTGGAGGAGTCAAATATTCTTGTTCCCACTGAAACACTGTATAATCATTTGGTCATTTATATCCCTAATTTGTGGCACATTTGCCAAATGATCCTTCCACCTTTTGTTCAATAATCTTGTGATTTCTATGATAAACTTGGAATAGCCTGAATCCAATGCAATTATTCCATCCAGAGTTAAATTGAAATTATGAAAATTTACTTCCTGATCCTTTTGCAAATGAGTGATCACATTGGGAACTATCTGATTGAATTCCTTCTTCCAATCCTCAAGACTTTTGAGATGAGCATGCTCCCCTAGAATCTCTAGTATAAACTGATGCTTGAGTGTACAAAAGGATTCCATCTTTGTTCAGATTTTCTAACTTTCTCCAGATACATACTAAAATTCATCAATAACCATCTGTACCATCTTCTCAGTGGGCTTCAAAGCTGCAGGAGCATCCAAACTTCTCTGTAAAACTTTACACAGTGTTATCAAAGTATGATGAATAGGTTGCCATTTCTTAAACAAAGGATCTAAAATTGGGACATGAGCCTTCATCTATTCTAGTGCTTATGACAAAGCAACATAACACTTGTGCACATCTTCTATTTTATCCATAACCATCTTGACCCTATGCTCTAAAACCTTTTCCAATACACCAAAGATTTGACATCTCACCCCCTCTTTAGTGACCTCATTGAGTTTTTTCAAATTTTCAATCTCTTTTTCCCAACCTTGCTTTAAGGCATTTACTTGATCTACAGGAACAGTGTTAGCACCAAATTCATGAGGTGTGGAAGGCTGATAAATTACAATATCCTTTCTTTAAGAGGAATCAACTATTTTTAATTGTTGTTTTAATTTTACATTCTCCAAAAATAACCTATTTACTTCTTCATTCATATCAATCTAGGCCTTCTCATATTCCACCAATTTGAGTTCCATATTCTTAATAGTAGCTTGAGTAAACATGGCTAAATGCATTGTCATGGTGGTAGCCTCTAGTGCAGAAGTATCCTTGAGTGTTTTAACCATATCAGCTCTCCTCATTTCTTGCACTACATCCAATAACCTTGGTTTCTCTGTATTTTTTTGTTTTGCCCAAAAGGCCAAAGTCTCAATCTTAGGGTTATACCCAATGCTAGTCATGCCTTCTTCTGAATCAAACTCTACAATTAACATGGAATCTTCCTAATTTCTTACTTGGTCAAGAAAAAACATTTTCTTCAACTCCATCCCTGGAATGATTAACATGTTGCTCTTCAACACCATTTCTCTAGCCTCTTGTGGACTAACATTCACTTCATTTATCCTAAGCTCCTTGAATGTCTAAGCCACAATTTGATCATGCTAGGACTCATCACTTCCTATTTTATTTGTCCAAACTCTTTCTTCAAATTCCTTCATTTTAATCTTAACCCAAAAATCTTTAAACTCAGTAGTCTTCACAAACTCATCATCCTCCATAAACCTAAGAGTTGCTATTACTCTTTCATCTTCATGCAACTTCTATTCTCCATGTACCTATATATCCATCCTTGCATCAGGCTTATGAGCCACAGTCTCATGTTTAGCAAGTGGTTGATCAACCTCAGTATCATCCTTCATGTGCCTCAATACACTAGTGACCTCCTCTATATCCCCCACTTTCTCTGTCATTTCATATGACAATAGGGGAGTTAAATCATCAATCTTCTATCTCTTAGACCTTGGTTTCTCTTGAGGTGAAATTGGTGAAGATTGTTGCATGAAATTGCATCAGGAGCAAGCTTCGATATCATAACTTCCCCTCATTTCTTAATAGGAAGCTTAGTGGGCTTTGTGGGTTGGCTCTCAGATCCTCTTGACTTATCATATAACTTTTCAAAATTATCAATCATCAAATCAATTCTCTTAAGAGGATTTCCCTCTTCCATGAAGAATCCTAAGAAATCAAGGTCTTTTTTCCTCCTTTCTTCCTCTAATTTCATCAAAATTTCCAATTTCCTCTTTCTTTGAAACACCTCTTGAGAAGTGACACAATTCCTTATCACATCTTCATCATAATCTACCTCATGGGTGATCCTAGTCTTGGTGAGAATCACTTGCCTTACAAAGTTCATATGTCCCTTAGGGTCAAAGACCCTTTCTACTTTAGATCTCAAAGAATATCTGCCCTTCAAGTAATCCTGCAACTCTTCAAGGGTATCTGAGCCAATGGAGAGATCTCCATACATAGTCAAGCCAGGTAAGAATGTACCCTTCTTCTATTTTTTCATAACATCTCTTTCCATCCACAACATCTGCCACATGAATTCTAAAAATGCCAAACTAGGAGGAACAAATTTGGACAAAATGTGGGGAGTTTGAGAGAATCCATAGATCCTCATAACTGTATGATTAGACAAGAAAAACCAATCACCAAAGTTATGTGTATATCCCTTTTCTAGTTTTAATGCGAAAGGTCTTAACAACTCTCTTATCTCAACAGGTAGCCTTGGTGAAACATTACCAAGGGTAGCCATAATTCTGATTACAAAGTCATCATGAAAAATTACATAATCACTATTCTTGCACTTGCTGTCCCAAATGTAACACCAACATTGCATTGGCATTCTTATGTCCATTCTTTGAGTCCACCAATCTCTATTTTGATACAAGATTAAATGGCACAATAGAGAGTAATGCCTGAAGGTAATGGGAGCCTTATTTTCTCTTACTTGAATAAATCCTTCATGTAATTTCTTTTCAATTATTGAAGCAAAATCAAACTCATTATTCACCTCCAGATTTTGGATACTCATGGCCATCATCATAAGACTGACTGGCATCCTATCCTGTGCATCTATTCCCAGCACTTGACACAAGGCAAAGTATGTCCTCTTGAAGTATACTACAAAATCATCTACTAAAAATTGTTCAGCACAAGATGAGGAGACATGTATCCTCTTGTTATTGGCACCCTTCCTCATATACATTGGAAGCTTATCACTTTGATAATTTTTCCTCAATCTACTATAATCCTCCTCACTCTTTTGAAGATCAATTTTTGTGAGAGCTTGTTTGTTTAGCATGAATCATTCTATGATGGTAGATTTAGTTAATACTACCAATGGTGACCCATTAGGCATCCTAACAGTCCTTTTTACTCCATGATAATGTTGTGCCAATAATTTGATGAACTCAACATCTATAAAAACATTAGGGACAACTAGTTTTGCTAAGTCAAGAGTCCAAGGGTTTGAAACCAGGGCCTGTGCATTCCTGATCTTATCATAGAAATACCAAAACAAGTTCCACCCTAAAATGGGAATAATAACATCCCTACATCCATGTGCCTCATCCCTGAACACTTTCTTATAACCCTTATCAACTAATTTTGGTAATAAATCTAAGATTGATTGCTAAAGTGGTCTCTTCTTTTCTTTAGGAGCTTAGGACTCTCCTTTTTTACTCATAGATTCACTTTTCTTAGGAGGCATTATGTAAATTGTACTTAACTAGGGTTTTGAAACTTTTGTTCACAAAGTTATTTGAAACTAGTAATTCAAAACACTTATGGACTTGACATAAGAGAGGCATAGATACACTTACTCGTTTATGCAACAGTTTCAGAGCCCACACCAAGTATTGAATCCCTTCATCTCCAAGCACACCGAGCTACTTTGAATGATCAAAATGGCACCAAATTCCAAATACATCAGCTCTAAAACTTAGTCATTTCACCATTAATGCCAATTCATGCTAAAAGATATAGTGGTTGATCATCTCGTGTGAGTAAATGCGCATAGTTAATCTAAGAAGATCGAACGGTCCAAGACCTTTGATATAATTAATCCTATATTCGTAGTGAATGCAATGCCAAATGTACCATAGTCCTCCCACAATAGATCAAGACCCCCCATGGGGTAGCAGAATTGTATACTTCTATGTTTTAGTCCATCCAGCCATACAACATGCCATCTTTGACATCATGGCACACCTATCGTGGGGCTGCGAGTCACTTTCACTAGTAGAAAAATAGAAATAAATGTCTAAATAAACTACAAAAAATTGGTCATGTGATCAGTAGTTTGGTCACGTGACCATTGGTAGTTTATTCCCGGTCATTTATCTCGCGACCAAATTTATGACAAAACAAATTTTAGTCATTAATTTGGTAGTATATTTAGTCATCAATTTTGTAGTATATTTAGTCATCAATTTGGTAGTATATTTAGTCATTGATTGTTTTTAACTGGTCATATATTTAGTCATTGTAATCATTAATTGCCGTCAATTGGTAGTATATTTAGTCACTAATTTTTGTCCATTGGTAGTATATTTAGTCATTTGTATTAACTAATTTCCGTCCATTGGTAGTATATTTGGTCATTTTAATCATTATTTTTCCATCAAGTGGTCATATATAAACACCTAGTACATGATAAACATCAACTATGCCATTTTTTTGTTGATAAACTTCAACAAATTTGCTCAAAGGATTGAAATAACAATGCTGGAAAATAATTCACTATATATTCAAACTGTATATAAAATATGTTACGAAGAACTTGTTTATCAACAAATCTGATCAAAGGATTGAAACAACAATGCTGGAAAATAATTCACTGTATATTAATCTGTATATAAAATATGTTACAAAGAACTCTATATATAGAGTTTTCAAGACAAAATCTTTTTGCAGTATGCAAATTGCTGATTTATTATGCTTTTAAAACTGAAAAAAACTAAAACTAAAGCTAAAAGCTATCGGTGCGAATGCATGTCTTTAGTGATGCCATTATTGCACATGGGGTGGGCTGTAAATGCATCTAGACGGTACTGGTTTTGCATTATCTCCTTTCTTTGTACCTGTCCACAATAAAAAAACTCAAAATTTGTTAATATTTTTAAAAGATTTATGAAACTTTGAAATATTTAAAATAAAGTGGGATGATAAGGAATTTTACAGCAATATAGGCATATATTATGAAAGTATTCAAGAAGAAATGCATATACAGGTCTGATAGTCAAACTCCATAGTTCATTTATACAGGTCTGATATTCAAGAAGAAATGCATATGCAATGTTAAGCCCTGGGCATAGACCTCCCCATGTTACTATATAGGCACGCACTTCATTTGGTTTAAAATAGACCTTTTTAAGAAAAATCAGCATCACACATTCAAGTTGGGCAAACTAGAAATTTTACTTTGAAATCTATTTTCATCAAAGAGACATACCTTTTTCCTTGGTCCTGCATGATGAAAATGAGATCCTCTTGGACTATTTAGTCTGACAACAATCTGGAACTCAAGAAAAGTCACAAATTCAGATATCAAACTAGACTAAAACCAAAAAAGATGCACAAAGAAAATGCATTGAAAAATTAAATGAACAAAGAACAAACACATGGATTGTAGTCTTAGATAAAAGACTTAATCTTTTGCAACTACATCATTTGGGTGAACAAAGGACTGCCTGCAAATGGAAAATTCAATATCTTACATTAAAATAAGACTAGACTCCAAAAAAACCTACTTCTTATTGTTGTGCACTGTGGATTCTTTCAAAACAAAAATTTCATAGATGTTTATTAAAATAAAATGGATTTCAAAGAAAGTCTCAACTCTTCATACAAAATAATATAAGAGATATATATACACACACGAGGTAGTTGAACAAATTTATAAATAAAAACGACAATCCACAATTTGAGGACAAAAAAAAAAAAATACTAATCAGAGGCGGTTGAAATATTTATATTCAATTTAAAATAATTCTTCCACATTCCAGGGGCCATAATTTTGTACAAACCCCAAAAAAAATCAATCTTGAATGAGGATCTTGTCCTTCAATTCATCCTTCTCTGGTTTTAATCTGAAATGATGATCTAAAACAAAATCTTTGTCTCTCATCCCAACACCCAAATACAATTCTTTGGAATATTCATTCTATGTCCTCACATTGGGTGCACTTCTACACTTTCCCATGCATTTACAGCCCACATCTTGTATGCCACATCTCATTCCAGATTTCTATATGCTCTCCTCAAATGCAACCAATAGCTGCTCAGACCCCAATTTCTTGCAATTCCCTCCCATGCACACTTGTACCTGCCGCTACCCCTCCACCACCACCTCCACTCCGCTCAAACCCAATTCTTTTTGTCTCTATAAATTCCCAATCTAATCCTCCTATATTTAGAGGGTTTTCCAACAATCTAGCAGACATGGCATCATAGGAAACCACCTACTCAGGAATCTGATCCATGCGGAGATTTTTCATGTCGATCTACTGGCTCAAACAAGCTAGCAGTCAGGAGACAACTGGTATCAACAAGTCAAAGAGACTTCCAACCCAGTCACAATGATATCACCAAGTCCCATTGATAAGGGTTTAACACTCTTATCACTATGTCAAAGAGACCACATTCAGAGTCAGGCTGATATGGCAAGGTCCCATCGATGGAGGATATCAGGATATAGAGGGGACACCAAATGGACTCCCACCAATATGCAGATCTCCTGCCGATGCCGTTTCCTTCCCGCCGTTGAACTTCAAAGCACATCCATTAATGATGAAAATGGTTCCCAACTCTCACAACAATTTCTCGTGCAACAGTCTTGGAGATAAGTTTCGTTAAAAGAACATTGTCCCTATTTAAAATGATGAAAATGGTTCACAACTGTCACAACAATTTCTCTTGCAACAATCTTGGAGATAAATTTCATTACAGTGTGACAATCAACATATATTCAAAGGTTCTTAACAACTCTAATAGTTGTTATAGGAGGCGTGTTTAACAAACCAAATGCAATTGCCAACTTTTCACCATGGTGCCAGAGAAATAATTCCTTTCCCCCTCTTCCACATCATTATGTAAATGTCTTGAATCTGGAAAATATTGTACTACCTTCATCTCCCAAGTTAATTTCTCCAATTTTGCATAGATCTCCTATATCTTTGGATGTGATTCGTCTCTTACACAAAAGGCATTACCATTTTGTGGCTTTTAATCCAACTACACCCTGGGATCTTTTTAATTCCTCTATCTTTCATCAATCTCCTTATCATTTGAACCTCGCCCCAACTACCCACTTCTGCATAGATATTTGAGAGAAGAACCTAAGTCGCAGCATTTTTAGGATCCAAATCAAAAAACATCACTGTAAATTCCCCTAAGCTTATATTCATATGTAATCTACAAGCACCAAGAAAACACACCCACACAACTAGCACAAGTTTAACTGGCATCTTAATGATAAAGTTTAGGGTGTCCTCAAGATAGCCCGCATGGGCAAGAAGGTCAACCATGCACACATAATGATCAACTGTAGGTGTAATGCAATAAGGGTTACTCATGTGATTGAAGTATGTACAACCATCATCCACTAAACCTACATGGTTGCATGCACATAGAACACAAGCAAAGCTTACAATGTTAGGATATGTTCCAGAGTGCTTCATTAATTCAAAGATTTTAAGAGCATCCTTGCAAAATCCATTTTGTGCATATCCTACAATCATGGCATTCCATGAGACCACATTTCTTTGAGGCATTCTGTCAAACAGTTCACATGCTTTGTCTATGCTTCCACATTTTGCATACATGTCTACTAGGGCAGTTGCAACTACAACATCTGATAGAATTTCTCTATCCTTTATGCTTTGATGGATGTCCATACCCTATTCAAAAGCACATGTTTTGGCACAAGTAGGAAGAATGCTGGCAAAGGTTGTGGAATCTAGCTTTACTTCTGCCAATTGCATTTCTTGAAAGTTTCTAAAGCCTTTTCAACAAATCCATTTTGTGCATATCTTGCAATCATTGTATTCCTTGAGATGATATCTCTTTTAGGCATTTTGTCAAACAGTTCACATGCCTTGTCTATGCTTCCACATTTTGCATACATGTCTATCAGAGCATTTCCAACTATAATATATGATAAGATGCCCTCTTCCATTATGCTTTGATGGATGTCTATACCCTGTTCCAAAGCTCCCATTTTAGCACAGGCAGGGAGGATGCTGGCAAAGGTTGTGGAATTTGTCTTAACACTTGCCAATTGCATTTGCTTGAAAGTTTCTAAAGCCTTTTCAATAAATCCATTTTGTGTATATCCTACAATCATTGTAGTCCATGAGACCACATCTCTTTGAGAGATTCTGTCAAACACTTCACGTGCCTTGTCTATGCTTCCACATTTTGCATACATGTTTACCATGGCAGTTGCAAATACAACATTTGACATAATTCCTCTATCTTTTATGCTTTGATGGATGTCAACAGCCTGTTCCAAAGCTCCCATTTTGGCACAGGCAGGGAGGATGCTGGCAAAGCTTGTGCAATTTGGCTTTACACCTGCTAAATGCATTTGCTTGAAAGTTTCTATAGCCTTTTCAACAAATCCATTTTGTGCATATCCTGCAATCATGGCATTCCATGAGACCACATTTCTTTGAGGCATTCTATCAAATAGTTCACGTGCCCTATCTATGCTTCCACATTTTGCATATATGTCTACTAGAGCAATTGCAACTACAATATTTGTCAAAATTCCTCTATCCTTTATGCTTTGATGGATGTCCATACCCAATTCCAAAGCTCCCATTTTGGCACACATAGGGAGCATGTTAGCAAAGGTTGTGCAATTTGGATTTACACCTGCCAATTGCATTTGTTTGAATGTTTCTAAAGCTTTGTCAACATATCCATTTTGTGAATATCCTGCAATCATTACATTCCATGATATGACATCTCTTTGAGGCATTCTGTAAAACAAATTACGTGCCTTGTGTATGCTACCACATTTTGCATACATGTCTACTAGAACATTTTGAACTATAATAGCTGAAAAAAATCCCCCTTCCATTATGCTTTGATGGATGCCCATTCCCTATTCCAAAGCTCCCATTTTGGCACAGGCTGGGAGTACATTGGCAAATGTGATTAAAGACTTTTTGAGCATCCTCCAAACTTCCGCACTTTACATACATGTAAATAAGCTTATTATGAAAAATCGTGCATGTAGTAAATGCGAATTGCCTGTAACCGATGAAAGAGTGCACTATTTTCCCTTGTGAAAGCTTGTTCTTGAGAATGCAGGTCTGCAATAAGTGAAGATATGTAGAATAGTCTTTAGGAGGGTTGTGTGTGGTAAGCAGAATGTGTAGTGCCTTCTTCAACATAATCCTGTGAGATTGAGATGAGTAATAGCACAAATCATAGCAAAAGAAAATACAAGGCGACATCAGTTGAGAGAAGAAAGATAAAATATTTATGAAACATTTAGTGAACTTCCATTCTGTTGTACTATGTATTGTTAATGAAAGCTAAACTAACCATAATTCAAGAATATTATCCTCTGAATAGAAAAGAAAATTACATCCCATAAATGAGGCCATAATTGAACATCCACAGGAGTTGTAAAAGTTAGGCTTCATTTGTCATAAGACTGACCTAAAGCCAAAAAAGGATAATCAAGCTAGAGATGGAACACAAATTTATTCTCCAATTATTAGAAAATGGATTAGGTACATTAAGCATGCAGTTTGACTCGTGTGATTTAAGTTTGATTGCCACAATAAATCATAAAGGCCAGAACATTAAATCAATTGGAGAACACCAGAAAATGGAATCTGTAGTATCCAACAACTATAATTGCAAAGGGCCAGGATGACGGCTTGGCAAGTTCCCATATTATATTGAAGTAGAATACATGTTGAATTAGACTAAATTTTTTTTATGATAATGTTGTGCATGAAAGGGAAGACCTTCTTGAAATGAATGTGCAAAAAATATATGAGTAAATTCATTTGAGATGCAGGACTGCACAAAGAATAGAAGCAAATTTATTTGAGATGCATGACTGCAGAGAGAATAGATGTAAATTCGTTTGAGATGTAAGACTAAAGAACACCAAAGGTATAACTCACCTATCATTGATCTTGCTTCATCTGCATTGCTCAGTTGTAGAGTGCTTGGACCTGGGAGTGTTGGCTCTCTGATCATTGCTTTTTCCATCTACTTTTGATGGTGCTTCACCTGAAATTAAATATTATCACTTCAGATGTAAAACCTTTGTGAAGTGCACTTACATTCTGCAAGAAGCATAAATTCTCATAACTAAACATCATATGCAAAAGCATATAGCTCTTAGCACGTTCACAACATAGTCCATCATAGATTTAAATAATGAAGGCTCATAGATTTGAGTGTAAAAAGTGGTTAACGTTAGGTAGAGCATGTATGAAAATGTATGAGCCCACACAAAAAATACCTTATGACTATTACTAAGGTCAATTTTAGCATCTGTATCCTATTAATAAGAAGAAAAGTTTCTTGAAATCTTGATATATGGCATTTATTAATAAGACGTCACATCACCAATTCATCTCTTCCTTAGCATTTAGTTATATCTTGCAAACCGATGGCTAGTGATCAAAGAAAACTTGAGAATAAGAAAATTAAAGATAAGGCTCTTTTTGAATGTGAAAGTGGCTAGAATCCTAAAGCTACAACAGAACATTTTAAGTGTGGTAAATGTGGCCAACGTAAGTGTACCTATTATCAACTGCAAACAAGAAGTGCAGATGAACCTATGACTACGTTTGTCACATGTGTAAACTACAATAACCATTGGAAATTCTGCTAAAGCTCATTCCTTACTTTGATCTTGAAATTTAGCGGAATCAGGTTTGCAAGATGTTGCATTTCTATTTGCTACTTTACATTACTCTTTGAAAGACAACATTCATACAAGATTGAAATTCGTTGAACGTTTGTGTAAGAATAGGATGTAGTTGATTGGTTAGATTATCATTTGATTATGTTCAATTGTCAGGTTCATGCAATAACTGTATGAATGATATATGCTCAAACAATGCTCTCTTTAGGATTTTAATGCAATTAATATCTATACATTCTAAGAATAATTATATTTTTCATGGAACTTACTAGAGCATCTTTTAATACATGCATCAGACAGATTAATTGCTATGTTATTTTTTCCTCTTGATATTGTCAATATCTTTAAACAAGTGATTGCATTTCTTCCACTCATTGGAGTGAGTGGTTCCATTTGATGCTTTCTTGGTGCTTTGCAAATGTATCTTGCTTAGTTTACATTAGATAGTAGTATGGACTGCTCTAGTTTGTAGGGCATGCCTAAAGTCACTCACAAATAAGGTAGGAGCATGTTTATTATGCAAAACTGTCCCCAAAGCTTTCACACATGAGGGATGATGAGAGTTATCTAACACACATTTTGGCCCTTGGGGGATTTAAATTTAGACACCCAAATTTGGTTACTTAAAGGGATAAGTTGCTATTATCCAGTCATGGAAGATGGTTTAGTGTAATGATAAAGGTGTTTGTGTCCAAACATACAAGTCATCAATAAAAGGCTAATGAGATCATTAGGGGGGAGAGAGGGAGATGCTTCCATAAATTAAGTTCATTGTTGAGCATGCTCATTGGATATCATGTTTCATTTGTATTACTATGTAATGTTCATTCAGTCCCTTTTGTCATTGGAGTTGCACTTCAAGACTGAAGTTTTAAAATTTTTACCTGGACATGGGCTGGAGTACGTCAAACAAGTGGATTTTCCTGAGTTGTTGACATCAAAAAGCTAGAGTCGTGTGACATAAACATACTTTCTATGCATGTTTGTGTGACAATTCATGACTACTAGGAGTGTAGGTTATCTAATACCATAATATGCAAATCAGGGTCACAGTTGAGGAAGCCAATGGACAAATATTTGTGAATGGCCTATTTGAAGGTTGATCTTAGTCCTTGGATGACTACATTCATCAAAGAAAGGAGTGCAGCTGGTTAGATGAATCAGGATTCTAACAGATTTTACCTATTTAGCTTGATGTGGCAATTTCTTGGATTATGTTTGGAGATTTTTGCCAACTCTAGTTGAAGGTACATTTCATGTTGTGTTTAGGATTAAGGAATTTAACTGCATCTTTTGTTTTTGACTTTAATGTTCTGGATTGTTTGATTCTTTGTTCTAAACTTTGAAGTAGAGTGAAAAATATTATAGATTTTACATATTTGAAAGAGAATTGAAACCAAAATTCAAATATATTAACTCATATTATTCATTGAAAAGAGGTCAAAGTTTTTAGAGTGTTGAGAACCAAGGTTTGAATCTATGAATTGGGTGAAGTAGGAAATTGCAATGGAAAATGAAGTCTCCAAAATAATAGTTTTGTTAGCTCAAGTGCATACCATATGTTACTGGAGTTTGGAAAAAAATAGTATTTTATACAAATTTGCCTAAAGTTTAGCATACATAATTATTTCATACTCAATGTCTTGATTCATTTGGTCTCCTGCCTTCCAAATTTGATATTGATAGAGCAGGGTTCAAACTATAACCATATGTCTGACCATTACCAATGAGGTTGTGAGTTAGTTCTTGTAAGAATGTCTCATTGCATTCTTTGATATTATAAGATCCGTGAAGGTTGCTCTTCCTCGTCATTATTTTTATGAGATGTCAAAATCACAAATCATGGTGGGCCCAACCATGTACTACACATATTTGATATGATACAAGGAAAAATTGAATGAACATAAATATCTTGAGCCTTTGCTAAGTTGAGATGATTTTGCTTAATGTATTTGATGAATATATATCAATATGATTTTACACATATGCTAACCAATCTTCTTATGTAGTGATAATGTGTTTATTATGCTCAAAATATAAGAACATTTGAAAAAGAGAATATAAAAAAAACTTCAAACTTTAAAATAGCAAGCTTGGTTTTGTAGTTTTTGACTAAACAAATAGCCAACACATGTAGTAAGGGAGTCCTTAGTGTATGTTGCTTCTAAATTCCATGCAAGTTGATACTTGCTATGTGCACAATCTTGATGTTCAAAATGATCCTTTGATCATTAAATTTTCTTCAAAGTCCATCTTAATGTTACCATGGTCATCACGTTTAAGGCATTGCTATCACATTTCACATTTGTGAGACTACAATCCCACAATCCATCAGTTGTTGCTCATTCCAATAGTATGTGGTGAAGACCATTGCTCTTTGATCTATACCTTCATACATATCCTCTAAGCATGGTCTATCATTGTCAAGTGTATGTTTATGGTATTCACCTCTGAACATAAGTGTTTAGATGAGTGACCAACATAAAGGTCAACAACTTATGCACCATAACTTGGAAATGAACTTTCCAGGTTTGTAACCCAAGTCATGAATTCAATGTATTTGTAAATGTGTGAAGCATCTTCATGACATTTTAATGGTAGCTACAAAAACCTGGATGACTTCACCTGCTACAAGATAGGGGTAAAGAGCAAGCAAATAAATAAATGAGAGTTTCCACAATGGTGATTTCAGAGTATTGTGAAGGGGTGTACCACTATACAACAAGCAAATCTAGGATCTAGCTAAAAAAAAATAAAATTAGGATAGGTCTGGGGCTTAAAAAGGTGTAGGTCCAACTAAGCAACAAAATATATGCTATACCATGCTAATTGTAATGGAAAATGCGAAGTAAAACTTGCAATACAACAAGATGGTAGTGACACTAATTCAACTTAAGATCTATTGCCCATGCTTTTCCAATTTTAATAAATAAGAAGTGTTGAGTTAGAGAAAGAACTGTTAACGTCACCCCAATTCCCTCACGAGAAATACAATATGAATGCACTACAGAAAAAGTAAAGTTGTACTGCACATCTAACGTGAGAATGATGATCAATAATACCCAATACCTACATGCAAAGATAGCAACAATGCAATATGAAGACTTTAGTCTACTAATGCAAGGTCCTTTAGAGTTGCTCCAAAAAGGCATGTGTAGAGGCCACTCACTAATCTTAAGGATTATAGGATTATATGATTGGATGGAAGGAAGAAGTTGCTAATCTGAAGTAGATGATAAGCGACTCCTAACCAAACCCAATTGGTGAGCCTGAAAGGAATGCTGGTGAGAATATGATGCAGGAGTGTAGAAGAGAGGCATGCAAGCATGGGGTAAGTGTCTTTTGTATGATTGTTGTAATAGATCCATCTCCTCTAGTGTGGAGTGCTCCAAGAGCTGGTTGATCAGGGTGATAATGCAAGATTAGATGATGTGATACTATGGAAAAAAATTTCCATGATGTGATAGGAATCCTAGTTCCCTAATGTTTGGATCATGATCATCCTACCTAGTCCTTGAAGCCTATGTAGTAGTGTGCACACACACTTGAAAAATAACCATTAAAATTGACATTGAACTTTTCTTCACTGCTAAGTTGAGTAAATTTTGATAAATTGGAAAAGCTCAAGTCACACCTGATTGTGCTAGTTGGCACAATACTAACATATTTCTTCACTTCTTTATTTCTAAAATATAGCTCAGAATTCAGTCCTTGTTCTTTGAGCTTTGTAATAACCTGCATTCATTGCAAAAAAATGTTCAGACTTTCATAGTGAGAACCATCGTTTTCAAAAAACATTGTTCTAGTGACAACCATCATTTTTGAAAAAAAAAAGATATCCAAAGTAACAAAATTAATTAGGATTGCAATGTCAAATGGTAAGAGCTGAAATGGTAAATTAGGTTTTTATAGTGGAGATTGGCATTCAAATTAAACATTAGAAATCTACATTTCAATCCTCCAGAGTCTTAAATGTACATGTTGAATTATAATTGTGTAAACCATCACATCCAAATTTAGGTGTGTTCAGAAGAAATACCCCTCTGGCATCTGAGCAAAGAAAGGGAATTGACAACAATTAAATAAATAAAAGAAATTAATTTAAGATGTTTAATAGGTTATTGCAGCCAACATGGCTGCGATTGCAAACAAATCTAGAATGCATTTTTTTAAAAGTGTGATATGGCAAGTTAATATTTAAGAAACCAGAGCCGAACATGATCATTATGAGGTTGGAGAAAGAAGAGAAGAGGAGGGTTACTGAACTAGGACAAAACAGAGTCTCCCGATCATAGGTTTACAGGCACAGTTTTAGCTCTCTAGTAATAATGGAGGGACATGCATCAAAGCATAATGGAAAAGGAGTTTTTGTCAGATGTTGAAGCTGCAAGTGCTTTGTTAGACATGTATGCAAACCATGAAGTAAAGACAAGGCACACACACTGTTTGACATAATGTCACAAAGAAAAATGTTCACATGGAATGCAATGATCGCAGGATTTGTTCAAAATGGGTTTGCTAAATCGGCTTTACAAACTTCCAAGCAAATGCCATGGCTAATGTGAAGCCAGGTTCCATGACGTTGCCAGCATAGAGAGGGCACATAAACTATTTGACAACTTATGCCTCAAAGATGTGCAACCTCATGAGCTGCAATGATTGCAGGAATAGTACAAAATGGGTCGGTTGAAAAGGCTCTAGAAACTTTTAAGCAAATGCTTTTAGCAGGAGTAAAGTCAAAATTTCAAACCTTTGCCAGCATCTTTCCTATCAGTGCTAGAATGAGAACTAGGAACAGGGTATAGGAACCCATCAAAGCATCGCGGAAGGGAAATTTTTGTTAGATCTTATAGTTTCAAGTGCACTGGTAGACATGTATACAAACTGTGGAAGCATGAAGAAGGCATTTAAGCTACCTAATAGAATGCCTCAAAGAGATGTCGTCTCATGAAATGTAATGAATGCATGATATGTATGAAATGGATTTGTTTAAAAAGCTTAAGAATCCTTCAAACAAATGCAAATGGCAGGTGTATTGCTAGAATCCACAACCATTGACAACATCCTCGCTGCCTACTAGAATGCGAGCTTTGGAACAGGGTATGGACATCCATCAAACATTATAGAAGGGGGAGGGTTTTGAGTCAGCTAAAATAGTTGGAAATGCCATGGTTGACATATAAGCAGAATGGGGAAACACAGACAAGGCATGAGGCTATTTGACAAATGTCCCAAAGAGAGATCATCTCATGGAATACAATGATAGCAGTACTGCACAAAATGGATTTGTTGCAAAGGCTTTAGAAACTTACCAGCAAACACATGCGTAAGGAGTGAAGCCATGACCCACTTTGATAGCATGCTCCATGCCTTCTAGCCACACTCCCCCCAAAAACCCCCTTAGCTCCTCCTCCTCTCCTCCCTTTTTCTCCAAAAATTTTAAGCCTTTTTCCCCCCCAAAATTTTCGAGCATGAGTCTCTCCTTTTCGATCAGAATAGGGAATAAAAACATATTTTATTTTTTTTCTTACTCAATACTTTATTTTTATCACACTTTTTATTTCATTCAACTTCTATTCTATCACTTTTAATAATATAATATAAATATAATATTATATTATATAATATTATAATATTATATTATAATATTATATAATATAAATATTATATCATACATTCTTTCAGCTTTCCTTTGCAGACTTCTCTTGCAAAATTTATAGCCTCCCATGAACATGTCCATTTTTGAATTCCACATCAACTTTGAAGTTTTGTAACCCTTCCAAACACTTCACATACTTGGACCTTGACTTCTAATAAACACCATTAATATCTAAATTTGAGACCTTGGAACTATGGAAACCTCCTCATCCCACCAAAATGCCACTATTCATCCCAAAAATCATAGATCCACATTTGGATTTCAAAAGAGGATGATGAAAATGAATTTGGTCAACATGAATGCCACAATTGGCATGCAAGCCACCACATGTACCATCCTAGTCATTTTGAGTGGGAAAAGTATTTTACTTCTCAATCTCACATTGCACTATGTCCAAAGAAGATTCTACTAGATATTATGTAGTTTCTCTAATTTAATGCGCTGATTGGAAAAGATCCTTGTGACCTTTGAATTCTTGTCTAGAAAACCAAAATACGTGCAAAAGGAAGTGTTATATATTAATGCAAGAACCACCCTTACTATAGTATGCTAGCTAGGGACCAACAAACTAGACCCACTCAACCTTAGGAGATATCTGTAATAAAAATGAAATAGAAAAGGTTGGATGTTGTCACCATTGCAAAATGGAGAAGGGAAGAAAGAACTGTAACGCATGTTTTTTATTTTGTATTAAGTTGAGAACAATGTTGAATGAGTAAGTCTAGTCTTCATTGTGTTGGCAAGAGACATTGCTAGGCATGTTAGGTGTTGTCATTGATGACAACTGAATTTATCTTACACATCTGCATTACATCATTTGATCATACCAAAAGTTAGATTGCAGATTTGTCTAAGTCTGGATAGACAAGAACAAAGCATATGACAGGGTTCAACATCTTAGTCTGCATTTCTCCACAAGTAATCATATTGTTCGATGGATTTGAGGGAATTTTAAGGGATGTTAGGGATATCTAAATCCAAAATCTAAGCCTCCGATAATGAAGGGATTGTAAGTTACAAGCATCTAAGTATCAGGTTTTGGTTAGACAGTTCAGTTTGGTGAAGAACAAGGTCGACTAAGTGTTTGATCCTTGTGCGGATGAAGAGAAGTGGTTGGTTGAGTAATTTATGAGATCCAGTGGTATTGGCCGACATGTGAGGTGACTTGGATACATAATTTTTGGTCCGCATTGATATTTATGCATGGATTTAGCCGACAAAACAGTGTTCTTGAAATAGTTTCCAAGTTTTCTTAAGGCTGACTGCAGTTGATGTAATTTGATGTAGCAGATATATATGATCGATGGATTTGAGAATTTTGGGATATGGATGTGTGAATATGAAGGGATAGGCATGAAGTATAGTAGAATCAAGTGCGAAGTAAAGAGATCTAAGCTCTGGATCATGGCAAAATAGTGAAGCAGGGTAGAGAGAGATGAAGTGTGCAAAGTTAGTGTATTGAGCTCAACCGGAACTATAATTTTGCATTGTTAGATGCTATTCTTCAGTTCAAACTTCTTGTGAACTTTTATAATCAATTTTGTAGGCAGTGAGCCTCCTTTGAGCAGTGAGCTCTAGGTAGTGTGCCTGAATGCATGTGCCTTCCCATTTGTAATACTTTTAACAGAGTATAAATTCTTGTGGGTTAACCCCCACCGTGATTTTTCCCTTAACCAGGTTTCCACGTAAAAATCTTGGTGTTCATGTGTTATGATATTATTGTTTCTACTCTTAAGTTTATGCTTCTTTCTTTTGGATGTATGTGGTAAATTGATAAAGGGACATAACATTAAGTTTTGTAGAACACTGATTCACCCCCCTCTTAGTGTTCCTTAATTTCAACAATTGGTATCAGAGCAAGGTTCGTTGGAAGAAGTTTAACAGCTTGAGGAAGATCTGGGAAGGTGTTTCAATGGGTTCATCTAGGTATTTAGATGGCATCAATAAACAAATTCAAGTTGCTTTAGAAGATCTTGATCAGTCCAGAGCAGAAGTCAAAGAACTAAAAGAAAATCTTAAAGATGTTGATGATTTCATTCAGACTTTAAAAGGGCAACTAAGCAAATCTAATGAAAAGAGGAGGGAGCTACTTCAGCTGTTAGCAAATTAGAATGAAGACAATGATATGGATGAGGCTTTGAAGGAGAAAACAAAGGAGTGTGAGAAGCTTACAAAAGAAGTTGTTGTTCTAAAACATGCAATGGAATCTGGAGTGATGAGACTAACCAAGGAAATCAAGGAAAGGAAGAAGATTGAGGAAAACCTGAATCAGTCTTTGAAAGAAAGAACTAAAGAGTGTTGTAGATTGGATAGAATAATTGGCCATCTAGAGTCTGATCTTCAAGAAACTAGGGATAATGAGGAACAACTTGAAAGGCAAATTGTTATTCTCAAACATGACCTAGAAGTTGCAAATGAATACAAAGAGAAGTTTAACATAAGCTTAGCTAAACTTGAAGTGTTGCTTGATAGTCAGAAGATGGCAGATGATAAGCATGGTTTGGGATATGAGAAAGGTGAAAGCTCTGGATCCAGTCAAAGAAATCCTAAATCAAGGAATCAAAGAAACAGACCTAGAAGACCTCTGGTAAGACAACCTAATGCTCAAAGGTATCCATCTTTCAATGGAAATTGTTTCAATTGCATTAAATTTGGTCATAGAGCTACTTAGTGCAGAAGTAGAGTGAATCAGAATGGTCCATCTTTCTTTGGTCAATGCTTCAATTGTAAAAGGTATGGTCATAGATCTAATGAATGCAGAAGTATGACAATGAGCTACTCTAACAACAGAAGAAATGTCAATTCTTTCAATGGCAACTATTTTGCATGCAATAGATTTGGACACATGGCTAACTAGTGCAGATCAAGAGGAAATCAATTAAATGAGCAAAGAAATGTTGTGTGCTTCAATTGCAACAAATCTGGTCATATTGCAAGATTCTGTAGAAGCAGGAATGATGATAGAAAAGGTCTAGTAAATAGAAACCAAAATATGCAAGGACAAGATAAAGGTAAGGGTAAAGTAAATGTGAATGAGATCCAGAATGAAATGAACAAAACATGGGTAAAGAAAGGTGAAGTGAATGATGGTGATGGGTCCGCACCGAAATCTCGTGCTGTTAATTCCTCCAGGAATTGAAATAGGAGCTTTGGCTCAGGGGGAGCTGCAATGAAAATCTAATTACCCCTGCCAGTAAGTGGGTGCTTGAATCTGGCATGATGAATGAAGATAAAGAAGCTTATTGTAGAACTGTTGAAACAAATTCTGGAAGAAAAGATGTTAATACCAGTTATTGCGGAGCAATTGAAGATTGGCTGTATGTAGAAATAGTGTAACCAAATGTATTAGGGAAAAGCATTTATTACAATAGTGAATTAGGTTTTGTGGAGCATAAAAGGTCATTTACTCAGCATTTGAATCACTTTGCATTTGAAGAGAATAAGGAGAGCTGAAATTTCAAAGATTTGAAGTGCAAAAAGTGAATTCGACAGCTAACCCTAACCGGTGAAACAAGGTATTCTCTATGAAACTCTCTGAATTTGCAATCTTTGGATATGGCTACTCTAGTAGTTGTTGACATCACGGAAAGGCCCCGACCTAAATTTAAAAAGAATTCGCACAAATCTGTAGAGGTCAATCCATTAGGTGCCTTTTCAAATGTTCCACATGGTGTGTTGCATGTTAAAGATCATATTAGGGCTTACATTTATGATTGCATAGATGAATTTAGGGATTCAAAGTTAGTGGATTTGTTCAAGAATCATCTGAGGCATTAGATTCATGGTCTTAAACCTGAGTATAAGGCACTACAAGTCAAACATTTCATTCAAGTTATTGGGTTCCCGTCCTTCGGTGAAGATGAGTGGGTCCGGTATGTATTGAGTCGGATGCATGTTGAATTCATGTGGTTGATGAAACCCTTCAAGATCACCAAGGATGCCATCAAGGCCGTGACAGGGTTGAACTCATCCGGTGGACTGCCAATGTTGAAGTCAGTAAAGAATCAAACTGTAACTGATGTTATCGGCTCAAGGTTTGACAAAAGGGCAATGCCAATAAATTACATCCCTAATCTGGATGTCAAATTTGCATCAATGGTGATTGGATACAAGATATATCATTTTAGCAGGGAGAATTATGTATCTGGTACAACTATCTATGTAGCTTATCAGATGTTGAGAGAGAATGTTGATTATGACTTGTGTGAGTTGCTGCAGAACTAGCTGATGGAAAATTTGAATAAGGTTAAGAAGGATAAGAAGAACACTTTCAAATATGGTACACTTATATTGTGTTTGTTCTTCTATTTCATGAATGAGTTACCTAGAAAGAAAAGCATGTGTTGGACCAGTGATAAGCCTATTTCCATACAAATAAGAGAGCACTTGAACAATATTGGTGACTCCAATGCCTGAAGGATTGCTCTTTGGGGATATTTCAAGAATTTTTAGAACATGATGCAATTAAGGGAAAGAATCCCTACATCTATGGTTGAAAAATATAAGGACACAGTCTATTTTATGGTGGATACAGATCAATGTTTAATGTAAGCAGTTGAACCAAGAACTATGTGGATCATGCCCATGGGGTATGAAGTTGATGAGCAAGTATTGGATATGTATGCTCAACACCTTCTGAGCAAACCAAAAGATACCTTTGTTGAAAGATTCGGCACATATAGAGAGCTTAGTTTGAAACTTTATGTTGAGCTCCGAAAACCAGAAATCAAGAGAAATGTCCAAAGGCAAGTTGAAAGGTATGCTGAAAGTATTGGAATAACAAAGGAAGTTGTGAAACAAAATAGGGAAATGATAGAGAAAGCTGAGAAGGAGAAGTAGGATAGCGAACAGGGAAGTGTTCTGGTGGAATTCACTTCTAAAGCAAGGACTACTAGGAGTTCTGGTACAACCTCTGGTGCATCACCTTCTCCTATTGTAGAGAAATTCAAAGAAAAACCTACTGGTAAGGAAGGAAAAAGAACAAGAGCAATGGCCAAAAGGTCATATGTCAGTGTGGAGAAGGAGGATGAAGAAAAGATTGATTCAGATGATGAGGTTAGAGAGTTGAAGGCCTCAGGCACCAAGGCTGCTAAAGTATCTAAGGAGAAGCCCTCCGAAACACAAAGTCAAAGAAAGTAGAAGCATCAAGGGTTGCCCAAGACAAACCCTCCGGAAGTGTAAGGGTAAGCAAAAGACTAAAGACTAAAAAATCCACCCTGTCAGTTGAAGACATTGTGAATGCAGTAACTGTTCATGGGAATTTGAAGCCCATAACAGAATATTATGACAGCTTTGACAAAACCAACAAGAGAATTTTGGAGGATGCTACTGTTAAATACTTAAATATATTCAACATAGCACTTGTAGAAATCTTATCAGAACTTCCTAAGAGTCTAAGTGACATTTTGGAGATGAGAGAAGAGGTTGCTAAAGCAAAAGATTTAGAGCTAAGAGAACATGTGTTGACCAGTTTATGTCCTCTAATCTCTGAGAAGGAAGCAGATACAATTTTCAACGAAGTCAAAGAGGAAATCAGAAGCAAAATTTGGATGAATAAGCTGATGATTGGAGAACTGGATGAGGTAGTCAAAGAAACAGAGCAAATTTTGAAGAAAGCTCTGGACAAAAATAAATTCAATATTGTCACAGAAGAACTGATTGACACTGATGATGCATCCATTCCAAATGTTGAGGAGTTGAAAGAAAGTGAACAATAAGCTGACATCTCTGCTCTGAAAGATGAAATGCTAAATAAAGGAGATGAAGAGATGGTGGAGGAAGTTAATTTTGACAGTGCAGAGGACACACAAATTCCTTTGGACCAATCTGCTGGAGAATATATAGAGATGAATACAAAAGTAGATGCTCCTGGTGAAGATGACTCTGTGAAGAATAAAGAACAAGAAGCAAAAGAGGTTAAGAACAAGGATGAACAAAAAGAGAGAATATTGAAGAGCAAAAGCAAGATGACAGTACTGGCAAGGATCTAAAAGATGGAGCTACATTTTTGGCAAGAGACATTGTAGATGCAGTGAAGAAATTACTTGAGAAAGACAAGCTTGAGTTTGATGAACAAGAGCCAATTTAAGGAGCTATCAATTTTGACACTCTTTCCCCTCTACAAAAGATGAAGTTAGCATCTGTGGCACAAGTAAAATCAAGAGAGGAGATTCTGAAAACTCACATTGAGGATAGTGAGTTGCTTGGTCTTGTCTCTAGAATTCTGGAAAATCTTATCCCAACCTTTCAAAAGGATTCATCCGACTCTCCTTCCGGTTAGTTGAAGAGTCTAATAAACTCTATAAGTACTCATTTTGAAACCTTAGAGATGTTAGATTTAGGGCAGACAATTGAGAGGGGGTGGGTGAATCAGTTGTCCAAAACTTTCTTCCAATTAAACACTTAAATCCACTTTGTAGTTCAGTAGCATAATAATAAATCAATCATGGAAACATAATGCATTAAATTAAGAGCAGGAACACATTAACACACAAGACACCAAGATTTTGACGTGGAAAACTCGGTTAAGGGAAAAACCACGGGGTGATTAACCCAAGATTGTATTCTCTGTTAGAAGAATAGAAAGAACAAAATGGCACATGCCAATTAGGGCTCACTGCCCAAGCACACTACTCACAAGAGGCTCACTGCCTACAAGAGACACACTGTCTATAGAAGAATAAGTATCACATACTTGAACTGGAGAATAGCATCTTCACCATGCTTGAGTCAGTTCCATTTAAGCCCAATACTTCTGCTCTGCCCTTCACTCCTCTTCTCTTTACCACACTCTCATCACCACAAGAGACATTTGAAATGACTTTACAATTCCTTATTTATACAAGACATCGACTTAGGGATAGTCATCCAAGCCGGCATACATTTCAGAGCAAATACATAAATACAACATGACTAGTTACAAAAAGACTTCACACGGATCAACACACTATCGGCCACACAGATATGAGACTTCAATCCTCCTTTAGGAACACACCATTCTTCACAGAACATCTCCAAGATCATCCGCAGGGTGTGTAACTCATCCGGTCGACCATACTCAGGAAGAACATCATCATCCAGAAGTTATTCTTCAATTGCGAGATCAAACTCCAATGCGGACCACCAACATGAGCTGTACACGATCCAAAGACCTCCACAAGCTTGCCTGAATCACCAAGAACATCCACACTATATCTTCTTACTGAAATCCTTCTCTCCTTCATCTGGGACCTCAAGAACACAGTCTGTCATTGCTGTCATAATGGAATAGATGCTTGCGGACCTCCAAACCATGAACCAATTGAGTTGACTATTCACATTGACTTCCTAAACACTCCATAAAATCTGTAGAACAGGATATTGCATTTCTGGATCTCATCGGACCTAACTGTGTCACACTGTCACCTCTGAACATCTACCAAAATTGGTTTTACTTAAGTGGCCATAACTTCTTCAGATCTTCATGCGGACCTCTGAAATCTATACTAGATTATCTTAAGACACATATCTACAAACCCTTTGAAGCACATCCTTTGATCTTCATCTTATCTAGGATCTTTAGCTCACTATCTTCACTGCTCTTCTCTGTTCCTGATTAGGACTAGTTTTCTCAATATCCTCAGCACACCGCTCATCTAATCCTTATCATCAATGCAACAAGAGTATGTTGACATCAATGACAACACTAGTTAGGCCCATACTTGCAACAAGAGAAGTCAGCAGAAGTTAAAGTCAGAAATGAATTTAATGAGAAGAGGTTTGCTGAAATAAAGAAAATAATTAGTTATGATAGATCAGGGCTTGATACTAGTGTAAAGAGTATTCAAAATGCCCTCTCTAAAGATGCAGAGATTTATAAGTTTTTCTTAAATTGATCTAAAGCTATTGAAGATATTGAGAAGAAGATTAAGGACTTAGAGCTCAAATTATCTAACATTTCTCAGTCATATAGTCCTTTAACTGAGTCTATAACTACCAAAGAATGCCAAGTAGTGAGTTTGCAGAATGAGTTGAGTGATTTGGAAAAGGAAAAGGTTAAAGTTTTGGGTAGATTGGATGAGCTCCGGGGACTAATTTCCCCCAAGTTAGAAACTATGTATGATCTATTGGTAGAATCCCAAGCTGTTGCTTCTACTAGTGATCCTCCTGACCTTCAAAGGGCAGAATCACAGGCATTTTTGTTTAGTGGGCATATATCCATTTTGGGTAGCATAAAGAAGAACTGGGATAGTGAATTGTCATGGTTGAAAAACATTTTTGGTGATATCTTTTTGCTGATGAACAAGGATTAAGGATTGTATGTTCATATGCGAGAGTATATACTTATAGTTTTGATCCATGTACATAAAATTTTTGCATGAATTTTGATATGTGAATCCTAGCCTTTGCCATTAATGTCAAAGGGGGAGAGGAAAAGCAGTGAAAAATGAGGAATTCATCAAAGGGGGAGCATTGGAAATCACAAGTGCACATTGTAAGGGGGAGTTGTTCTAACACTTAGTCATTTTTCACTAATTGTTGCCATCAATGCCAAAGGGGGAGATTGTTGGCAATAGACACTACTAGGCATGTCAGGTGTTGTCATTGATGGCAACTGATTCTATCTTACACATTCGCATTACATCATTTGATCATACTGGAAGTTAGATTGCAGATTTGTCTAAGTTCAGATAGACAGGAACAGAGCATATGACGGGGTTCAACATCTTACTCCGCATTTCTCCACAAGGAATCATATTGTTTTGCGGATCTGAGGGAATGTTAAGGGATGTCATGGATATCTAAATCCAAGATTTCATCCTCCGGTAATGAAGGGATTGTAAGTTACAAGCATTTGAGTATTAGGTTTTGGTTAGACAGTTCAATCTGATGAAGAACAAGGATGACTAAGTGTTTGATCCTTGTGCGGATGAAGAGAAGTGGTTGGTCGAGTAATTTATGAGATCCAGTGGTATTGGCTGACATGTGAGGTGACTTGGATACATAAGTTTTGGTCCGCATTGATATTTATGCATGGATTCAGCCGACAAAACAATGTTCTTGAAATAGTTTCCAAGTTTTCTTAAGCTTGACTGTAGTTGATGTAATTTCATGTAGCAGATATATATAATCGATGGATTCAAGTGTTTTGGGATATGGATGTGTGAATATGAAGGGATAGGTGCAAAGTATAGCAGAATCAAGTGCGAAGTAAAGAGATCTAAGCTCTGGATTATGGTAGAACAGTGAAGCAGGGCAGAGAGAGATGAAGTGTGGAAAGTCAATGTATTGAGCTCAATCGACACTATAATTTTGCATTGTTAGATGCTATTCTTCAGTTTAAATTTCTTGTGAACTTTTATAATCAATTTTGTAGGCAGTGAGCCTCCTTTGAGTAGTGAGCTCTAGGCAGTGTGCCCAAAGGCATGTGCTTTACCATTTGTAATACTTTTAATAGAGTATAAATTCTTGTGGGTTAACCCCCACCGTGGTTTTTCCCTTAACCAAGTTTCCATGTAAAAATCCTGGTGTTCATGTGTTATGATCTTATTGTTTCTACTCTTAAGTTCATGCTTCTTTCTTTTGGATATATGTGGTAAATTGATAAAGGGACATAACATTAAGTTTTGCAGAACACTGATTCACCCCCCTTCTCAGTGTTCCTTAATTTCAATACATTGTATCATTGCTCTATTTCTTTTGTAATCACTATAGGAATTCATATAAAGTGCAATATTTAGTCATTTGAATGTCTCCATGAGTATCTCTTATGATTTTGATAATCTAGCTAACGATCTTAATCATATGTGTTGATTTGAGTATGATCCTTGATTGGTTTTTCTTTCTAAAGGCTATAAAACCCTCATAGTCCTTTCAAATTAATGAATGAATTATATGACTCTATTGATGGATAATTAAGAATATGATCATGTGGTTGTCTTGCATTATCATCTAATTTGTAATCTCTAAATATAAATCCTAGCTTATGTGTAGGATTATAAAGCATTGTTCTCCTAGTCATCTTATTTGAGGTTTCATTTAGTGGATTCTTCTATAATGATGTGTTCTTGCAAATTCTTGAGTCTACTACCCATACAAATAAAGGTGCCCATCTACCATCTATTTAAAACTACTATCATCCAACAACATACACAATAACACCAAGAAATAATATTATATTATTATATAATATAAATATTATATTATATTATATTATAATATAAATATTATATTATATTATTATATAATATTATAATATTATATAATATATAATATAATATATATTATATATATAATAATAATATCTATCCAGTTTGTCTATTTTCTTGTCTTATTTTTAATTTTTTTTTGTATATTTCCTATTGTATGATTTGTCTTTTTTCTTCTTAACCCTTTGTTCAATCCTTTCTCTCCCTTTATTCCTTTGGTCTAAGCAAACATTTATTGCCTTGCCTTGTATTGTCTTTGAATTCATGGATTATGATCAAATTGGAAAGAAAAAAGAATAGAGGAGTAATAGTCATTTATTTAGTCATTTTTATTTGTATGACCAATTATTTAGTTGTGTTTTTTGCCCGATGACCAAATTAGTCATTTATAGCTGTGTTGCAAAAAAAATTGGTCACGTGACTAAAAGTTTTAGTCACCTGGTCATTTATTTGCCATATTTCTACTAGTATTTATTCTTAGTTAATTTTTTACCTCCATCCTACACATACCCTAATTGACTCATGTAGTATTGTGGTGAAAACTTAGACTGCACCTTAAGCTCTCACAAACCCGCTAAGGACTATTAGGGGTAACTATAAAGCTCCGTGGGGATGCGATCTTTGGCCAATATACATGTCAAAATGGAAATACAAGGATGTAACCTAGATGTGATGGGAAATGACCCAATGAGGATATTAGCAAAGGTTTTTTGATTTTAGGATATGAGTGGGGCAAGGATTGAGACTCTTTACAATGGGTTTTGGTTTTAGGGTTTATAAGACTAGCAGAATCAGGTGAATTTTACAAGTTCCAACACCTTGTGCATGTGGTAGCCCATTGCAGCATCATAG
Source organism: Cunninghamia lanceolata (assembly GCA_027924645.1). Lineage (NCBI taxonomy): Eukaryota > Viridiplantae > Streptophyta > Pinopsida > Cupressales > Cupressaceae > Cunninghamia > Cunninghamia lanceolata. The sequence goes on along the minus strand of BSBN01001482.1, from coordinate 12,855,787 downwards.
GGCTAACTTGGTTTTGACAACCACCCTCTGTACGGATGCACTGCCAATTAAAATAGTGCACACTGGACCTTTCTTTTTGTTGACTGTGATTGAGGGTCCATCAGACAGGTGTCACAATTTCGCAATGGTGTGGATTCGAGTCACCTCTGATAGTCTATCCATGTGATGGTGCATAACCAATAGAAAACATTCCATTAGATCCCTTCCTTCATGAGCCAGTGGGGCCATAGCCAAATGACACATAGCACGACAGCGTAACCTTGACCAAGTACAATGTTGGGTAGCTTGCGTGCTTGCGCTAAGGTGCCAAGTGTCCAATCCATATCAACCTGACACACACACAACTAATAGTATAGGGCAAAGGGCTAGTAAAAGACAACGCTTGAAGGCTTAGGTTACCACTTAACTGACCAGCAACTAGGACTAGGCGACCAACAAAAAAACATAAGATAAAGCACACGGGAAGGGCAAATAATTTTTAACAAAATTGAAATGGAAAGGCTCTACACATCTGATCCTCTGCTCCTGCAACAAAACAAGAAACCAAGAAATATTTTTGGTTGATGAGGATTGCTTGTGGACCTGGATACTCTTGCATCACACAACTACCATTTCTTGGTGCAAAAATGGCTAGTCTTAGTGAGAGCTTTCTAGTTTTTCATTTGATTTTGCTGACCCTTTGCTCAATCAGAGGTTTTGTTAGATATGAAATAGGATATTTGATTTGATGCATTGTTCCTTATTTTGTTTCATATTTTAACATACACACTATGAATCTCAGAAACAATTCACACCTAGGACTCAAAGATCTACGGCTTTGATACCATCTGATGCAATAATATAATGGGTTGAATCAATAATTGGTGAAAAATGCATAGAGCCACAACAAAACTAGGAATAATGCAAAAAATATATAATAAAATGGAACCTTTATTAAACTTTAATGGGAATTACATACATATGGGCCCTTATTTACAAATGGAACCAAACAATAGATAAACCCAACCAAAAGTAACACCCAACCTAAGTAGAGACTCTTTGTGTACAATCTATCCCAACAACAACCAACTCCATTCCTAGAATTACCATCCCACTTCTTTTGAAAGAAGACCCCATTAAATAACTTGTGGAGATGCTTGACATTCAACTATGAGTTGAATATACAAGAACAAATTCACCAAGTGTTCATGAGCTAGAGAAAATTGACATTCAAGAAGAAGACAAATTGAACTCTAAGATGCCCCTTAGTTCCTAAATAATCATGTTGCATACCATATTTTACATTTAATAAGAATAACTAATAATCATGTTTAATTTTATGTTCTACTGAGATTTTTATGGATGACAGTCTTATTTTCCTTATCGAATTAAGAATTATAGACCTACAACATGTGTTAAGATGATACTTAGGCATGGTTTCATTTTGATAAGGAAAAGTTTGACTTTTATTTACAATGTCATTTTTATCTATGATCTTATATCTCAGACTAACTACCACCTATTGGATTCAAGTGGATGCCAGATGGTTATTCTAACCCTTGCAATTGCTAGAGGGAGGGCATCATATGGGAGAGGCAGGTAAATCGTGACAGTATGAGGGATGTCTTGAACTTACTAAGAACCATCACACACTTGCACTAGCATATATCTTAATAAATTGATGAGTCTATATGGATTATAGTGATGTTAGGTACATTCCTAAGTGTGGATAATAGACGATTAATTAGTTAATTAATCAAGATAATCAATAATATATCATAAATAAATAATTACATATTTATTTATGAACATGTTGGGAATTAATTTAATTAATTATCTATTAAGGATATTCTTTGAAATAAGAATATAAAATAAAATACTTTCTTTAATTATGGAGATTTGCTTTATTTCATATTGGAAATTAATTTAATTAATTATCTATTAGGGGTATTATTCGAATATAAAATAAAACACTTTCTTTAATTATAGAGATTTGTTTTATTTCATATTGGAAATTAATATAATTAATTATCTATTAAAGATATTCTTCGAATAAGAATATAAAACAAAACACTTTCTTTAATTATGGAAATTTACTTTATTTCATATTAAAAATTAATTTAATTAATTATCTATTAAGGATATTTTTCGAAATAACAATATAAACTAAAGCACTTTCTTTAATTATGGACACTTACTTTATATTATCTATTAAGGATACTCTTTGAGATAAGAATATAAAATAAGGCACTTTCTTTAATTATGGAGATTTACTTTATTTAATTTAGAATTAAAGTAATATTTTATTTCTAAATTAATGGATGGATAACTTTTTTGATGGATAGGTAACTATTTGGTGTGCTTATCTTGGCTATTTTGGGTGTGCTTTATTTTGTTTCATTTTAGCATGTTTTATTTGATCTTTGGGGAAGAAATATTAAGTGTCAACATGTTTTCAGAGGAGGGGAAACCATGGTTTTGGTGGTAATATGGATTTTCATATGATTGCTTCATTTGTATTGACAAAAATACACAGAATATGTGGGGGTGGGTGCAATTATCTATTGTGTTGCCGCTCTTGAGTATCTTGCAATTGAGATGTGTTTTTAAATTTATTTTATTTTTCTAAAATTTGTTTTGCATTCCAAATGGTATTCTAAAATTCATAAATTTTGTCTTATGGGGAGTGGTTAGTAGATGTCTGGAATGGTCTATGGAGTTGATTGTTTTTTGGGTTTTTGTTGTGCGTTGTGTTCAAATTCGGGACTTAGATACAAAACATTGTGTATTGGAGTTTTGCAAAAAGGCGGTGTAAGAACTTACACAACCAAGAATAAAGTTTTAATTTTTGAATTAAATCTTTTCCTATGCCTACATAGTAGTAGGATGTAGATTATTAATTTCTAGAAAAGAAATATTGATATGTGATTGCGCAACAATGAGTTGTAAATAAATTTAAAATTTCAAAAAGATTTTCCTCCCTACTTGCACAACACTATGTTGCAGAGGAACTGAAAGCTTTTAGGTATAATTTTTTCCATTTCCATAGTACTATGTTGTAATTTTTTTTTGTGTGTATATACACTCTTGTTAGTTTATAAAAGTATGTTGTGGAAAAAAATTGTTTAATTAAAAACTTTCTATATGCTTGAACAATTGCAATCTGGAAATAAATAATGTTCTATGGCTACATAGTGTTAAGCTGTAGGAAATAATTAAATTTTAGAATAGAATAATATCTTATGTTGGTATAGTAATAAACTTTAATTCTATTAAAATAATTGTCCATTACCATCAATTATGATTTTTTATGTCTTGTATAGACAACCAAATTGCATTAAGATAATGATTATTGAGTTGTAGTGGTAATGCTAACATTATTATGTTATGGCATTTGAGTTAGGAAATACACACACACACACACACAGCCATTCCCATATAAAAATTAGAGAAAACTAAAATTTCAACAACCATATTTTAGAACCATTCAAGGTATTTGTATTGATTTAATAGTTTGATTACAAATCATATAATAGATGCAAAATAAAATAGTATTTTGGATTTTGTGTTATATTTGTTATCTATTAACTATAAGCTACCCTATACTTTTAGGCACAAGGCTTCTACGATTAGTGATCCATGCTTGTTGAACCTCCTCCCCTGCCTCATTGTCACTAAAGCCTATGCTTTATGAGTTGATTGCAAAGGACCAATCCACTTCCTGCATAGGGGAAACGCTAGCTACCTCTTTGAGGAATTCCAGTCCCCATAGCCTTATGTTTGCGTGCCTCCTCACTTTGACCTACTATTGAAATTATAAATGGAGCCCAAGGGCCATCGTAATGCCTGAGGATTATTGGCCATGTCATTACTAGTGAGGAAGCCCAAACCTAATACTGTATGTCCAAAATTCCTTTGAGCCTATCGCACCACCTCGGTTTTATCACAGTCTCTGCCACTTCCCTTATAAAATCCTTAGGCTCACCTAAGTCTAGAAGAATAGCAATGAACATGGAAAAATGTTTGTGTTCACCTGATATTAGTGAGAAGTGGATAAGGTGTCACCCAGAACCATTAGAATTGCATGCAAAACTATTATAGATTTTGTTCTAAAAATCTTCTTCAACCTGCAATTAGAAATTGCTCCCATGAATGATATTTTTCTATTCTTATCTTTGAGGCAAAGAATGAATGCCACATAATGGTTAATACTCTCCAAGGCAGGACACATAGTAGTCGTCTTCATTTATGACCAAGTGCATATTGGATGTACTTTAGTTACTTCAAAGTGATTTGCACATTGCTTATTAAGATCCATCATTGCAGAGAGTTAGTGTAATGATTTTCTTTATCCATATTGATTGTTGTGTTGCAAATTGCATCAACATAGACTTCTTCCCTTTGCGGTAGACATGACATATTTTAAATTCTTGAAACTGATCTATTAGGCACCAACAAATTTTGAGGATGATGTCTAGTTTCTAATTCAGAACTAAATTTTTCCTTATCACATTCACTAAATTAATTGGGAGTCACCTTCAATATGAACTCTCGTCAATCCTAGTATTTTGTAAGTTTGAAGCCCAAGCAATAATGCTTGGGCTTGGGCTTCATTGTTTGTTCCCATTGTGATTTTTTGAGCCACTACATTGACCATATCTCCACAATGATTTATTATTATACATCCTACCCTAGAAGGGATGGGGTTTCCCTTTGTTGTCCATCAAAATTAAGTTTGTGATAGTTCTCATCTAGCAGTTCCCATTTGATATTTCTTCTTGGTTTTGATTTTGGATGAACCCTAACCTTCCAATAAATGGGAGGAATCACCAATCCCATACATGATTTTTAAAATTCATTATCCCATGATGTGAACATGCTCTTTTTGAGTGATTAATTCTAGGCTACATTGTTTACTACTTCAACCATGGTTGCCTCAACTTTGTTAAGGAAGACTTCAATGGTTATTTCCTTATTTTGAAAAGTTCTTTTGTTCCTCTCTTTCCATAGCTCCCAAACTAATATTGAGGGGCATACTATTCATATGCTAGAAAACACAACCTTTTTGTGTAGGACATGCCATGCTACAAAAAAAGATTGGATGTCTTTGGGGAGAGGGCTTGACCATTTTAGTTTTCTCACTACATACTTCCAACATGCTTCAACAAATTTGCATCTTAGGAGTAGATGCTCTACCATTTCTTCACTTTCCTTACATATCATGCATCTAGAAGGGCCACAAAATCTAAGTTTTTATAGTCTATCACTTGTCAATATTCTTTTGTGTAAATTTTCCCAAGTGAAAGTGCCAATCTTGGCGAGGCATTGTTTATTCCAACTAAATGAGTGGGCATGTCTTCTATTTTAATGGAGTTGCTTCCTCAATTTGGTGACCTATCTTGACATTGTATCTTCCAGTCTTTGCCCCACACCATCTTATACTATCTTCCTCGTTTGATAAAATGACCTTCCTACCTACCAAAATGCTCTTTAGGAATTCTTTTTGTGACTCCAGAAAGTTAATTTCATGAAAGGGTCTCCAATACCATATTGGAAAACTATCCTGCTCTATCAAGGTTAAGTAATCTTTGACACGATACCCCCACTCATTGATCAATGTTTCCCTGGATTATTTTAGGTTTGGAAGATCCTTTAAGGTTGGATAGCCATTCCATGAGTCCTAGAACAATGCTTGTCTCCCATATTTCACATTCCATGTGATGTGCTTTACAATTAGATGTCTACAAAAAAGAAGAAAGACTCAAATACTAGACCTGTCTGGGGGATTGATAGTGGTGAAATTCCTCTTTAGATTTGTTGAATCCAAATATTTTTTTGTAATATTTTGACCCACTTCAATTGAGGATTTGAGTAAATGTTCTAGACTAACTTTTCTCCCAAGGCACTATTGAGGATTACCCAATTTTGAAGACCCACTCCACTAGCCACTTTTGGATTGCATACTTTATCCCATGCAATCAATGGAAATTTATTTCCTTTAGATGTTCCTTTCCAAAACAAGTCCCATAGTTTTTTTTATTGAAAATATCATTGATTTTCTTTGGCATCCTTAAACACGATAGAGTGTAGATGGTAATTGCTAAAATAATATCCTTTAACATTAAGATCCTACCTACCACATATAGCCATCTACCTTTCCATGAAGACATCTTGGCATTGCACTTTGTTATTAGGGGTTCCTAGAGTATGGATTTTCTTTCTCTAGAGAAAAGAGGGATATTGAGATACTTGGAAGTGAGCTCATTTTGTATCCTAAAACCTGAGAAATCTCCTTTTGTTTCTAGACTTTTGTGTTGATGAAGAAAACTACAGACTTCTCTAATTCACATGTTGTCATGAAGCTTGACAATAATACTCTATATTTTGTTTCATGATTCTCACCTCTCTTTTACATGCCACTCCAAACAAAAAGGTATCATCAACAAATTGTTGGTGTGTGACTAGATAAATACTTGGAGAAACTTTAATTGCCTTCCACTTCCCCATATTTGCTTTCTTCTAAATGAGTCTTCCAAGGGCATCGACCATTATTATGAAGAGAAAGGGTGACAACTGATCTTCTTTTCTAAGATCTTTGGAGGAAGTGAAGAAACCTTGGGGGATACTATTGATAAGAATTAAAAATCTTGGGGTAAAAATGCAACTTTGAATCCACTTTATCCACTCTTTGCAAAACCCAAATTTTTCAATGACTTCAAGAAGGAATTGTTTATTCACTAGATCATATGATTTTCTGATATCTAGTTTTACTATCATTCTCTCAACATTTCTCTTTATTATAGTATGAATGGCCTCATGTGCAATGATTATCCCATCAGAATCGACCTGCTCGGCGTGAAACTACTTTTCTCATTTGCTATGATATCTAGCAGCAACACCTTTATTCTATTTTCCATAGCTTTGGAGATAATCTTATAGATTGCATTACATAAGGATATTGGATAAAAATCATCCATGGATTCCACTATATTTTTCTTTGGGATCAATGCAATAAATGTGTTGTTCATGTCTTTTAACTTTGTTCCCCTTTTTCTTACCTCTTATGCCGCTGCCACCAAACCATTTCCAATAATCTTCTAGTAGCTATGATAAAATCCTATTGGATAACCATCTGGACTAGGAGCCTTATCTGGTTCATTTTAAAGGCTACCAATTTTTTTTCCCTTCATGAATGGTTGATTCAAGAATTAATTTTTCTTAGGTGCCACCAGACATGGGATATTGTTTAGAAGAGATTCTTTAGCTTGGGTGTTTGCAGGACCAAAGCCATTCATAATTTCCTTGAAGTAGTCAACCACCACCTCACATATGTTTTCATTTGCATTTTCCACCATAACTCCATCTTTGTTTTTTTTACTTTAGTTATTCTATTATGACATCTTTTAATCTTGGTCAAATTATGGAAGAACTTGGAATTCTGATCCTCTTCTTTCAACCAACATTCTCTAGATATCTATCTCTAGTAAATCTCCTCTCTAGCCAGGAGTTATGCATAATTCCCTTTCAAATATCTTTCTTCTTGGAATCTATCCTTATCCATCCCCTCCTTAATAACTATCTCATTAAAATCAGCCATAGTTGATTTCACCTTCACTTTTCTTCAAAGATATTTTTGAAGTGGGCTTTGTTCCAACATTTCAACTATTCTTTAATCTAGCCTAGTTTCTTAAAAAATTAAAAAAGTTTAGTGCCTTTGATTCTTGGAGCTGAGGACCACCATTCAAAAATCTTGTTGGGAAGATATTGATCATGCAACCACATGTTTTCAAATTTGAATGGACATCTAGGTGGGGAGGAATCAAACACGAATATGAGGAGTAGGGGAAAATGATTTGAGCCTGTTTGAGGGAGAATATGGGATTCCTAAAGGAAAGGAATGGGAGCCCAATTCCCATATAGGAGGAAGTGGTCCAGTCTTTCTGCTATATTTGTGAATCAGTGTATCCTATTTTTCTAGGTGAAGATCCCATTTCTTGGAATTATATCCTAGAGATGGTTATGAACCATAAAATGTTGAAAGTCCCATTGTGTTTGTGTCATCTTGAAAATACACCCCCTTTTCTCTGAGGCATCTACAGTGGCATTGAAGTCACCCCCCGTAATGATGAGTTCATTGTTCAATGTTTGCATCAAGTTTGTGAGCTGCTACCATACCTTTTTCTTTTCTAAGTATCCCATAAGACCATAAACATTAAACAAATAAAATTTAAGTTCATGGAGAGATGTTTGATCTTAGATACCTACCAAAATTGATTGTCTTGTATGAAATCTACATATATAGAGTTGGAGTTCTATATTATTCCCAATCCTCTTAAAGCTCCTTTGGAATCCACAAACATGCCCTACCATGGACTCCACTCTTCCACTATTGCCTTTAGCTCCATTGATCCCATCTTTGTTTCCTAAACTATGGTTATGTTGGACTTCGACATAGACAATAGGTACTTGATAAATTGCCTTTTGTTAGGTGTATTTATGCCCCTAATATTCCACATTATGAGCCTCATGGCTCTATGGAAGGGGTGGCCCCCTTCCCAGACCTCAACTTCATTTGAACCTTTTCCCTTTCTGCAATCTCCAATTTAACTTTATTAGACTTTCTGCCCCGAAGGCCTTTTCCCCAATTCTTGATTTTTTAAACTTTGATTCAGTCTGGCTCAAAGTTCTTTCCTCTAGCATGTCTAGTTCATCTTAAGAGAAATCATTCTCCATTTCCATATTAGTGCTTGGTTCTGCTTTTGATTTTTCCATCTTGGTACTTATCTTTTGGATATCTCCATTGCAACCAAAAATTTCTAGTGCCTGCTAAAAAATAGTGGGGCTCTAAGTGCTCTTCCCATCATTTTGTAAACCCAGTTCATTTGTATATTTGGAATTGTGATTATCCTTCAACAAAGGGGTGTCTATACCTATTTTTTCTAGTTCTCTTAAAGGGGGATCCTTACCATCTCTTTCCTTTGCTGTTGGGGCACAAACTTGTTGCCTTTCTGCTTCAAACTTATCTATTGCCATCTCTTCCAATACCAATCTTGGTGTTGCATCCTCCATATGCCCCACCTTATTTTGGGTGTCTTTCCTCATCTAACTACATTCCTCATAGGAATGACCATATTGGTGACAATTTCTACATTTCTTTAGTGCCATTTCAACTTCCACCTCCTGTCTCTAGATCCCAGATTCTAATCTAATCTCTATCTCTATTGAGGTAGAGAATCAAGGTTAATGGAAACAAAAATTCAAGAACACATGCCAAAATAATCTTCATCAATATGTTCACTGTCTTAATGAAAGAACTAATCTTTTCTCCAATCAATTTTAAAATTCTTGGATCCCAATATTCAGTGGGGAGATTATACCTTATTCACATAAGAGTGATGGAGGTCTTGTGAGTAGTAGGATTGAATTTTGGAACCTAGTCTTTGACATAGAATCGCACACCATCCATCATGAATGGAGCTAAGCTAATGGTGCAGAAGGAGCTCCCTCTTTCCCAACAACTCTCAAATCCACCAAATCACACAGGCAACACTCTACCACAAATTTGAATACAAGCGATTGCAACAAAATTTAGATTTTATTTTATTGACACCAAAACAAAATACATCTCTAACAAAATTACAAATGGCCTCTCACACACATTTTCATACTCACATTCCTTCCTCTCAAATCTGCATTAAAACTCCTTTTAAAACTCAATATTATCCTGTAATTTATACCTTTGATTGTGGTTCTTCATATTTCAAAGAGGGTCGTATGTTTACAGCCAATCTGGCACCCTTTATCACTTAATTTCTGCACATTCTATATGTTTGAAACATGTTGTCCCAATCTGCTCTTCCTCTTTACTTAAGCATCCACATTCCTTCTTTTAAATCTGCATTCAAACTCAGTTAGAAAAACCAACAATAACATTTTATTCTTTGACAAGAAACTGGTGCTCAAACTGGCATCTTTTTCCCTCACCAAAGGTAGCCTTTCCAATTCTTCTCCTCGCTCTTCCTCTAGCACCTCCCCTCTCTACTCAAATCTACAACAATAGCTAATTTAAATGCCTCCACGTGAGGCATGGGAGTTTCCTCACTGTATCCCTTCAACTCCCTTCACAAACGGAATTTCTTTTATTTGTGCCATATGTTAAGAATAAATCTATACATAACTAATGATATGCCTCTTATGAGGCATCCCATATTATCTACTAAGTTTTTGTTTTAAATTTCTCATGAGACATATCTTTTTATCATTTATAGTGCCTCCTTTTTTATCTTAACAAAGACATAAACTTTATACCTTATGAAGCGCTCCTCTCATACTTCATGCTAGACTTTTGGTGCTTAAATGTGATATCATAATTTGTTTCTTATTAAATTGTACCAACAATTCAGAGAAGATTCCATTTGCGTGACTACAACAATCAATAGAGTTGGGTGCTGGCAGGCGAGAAACTGAAAGTTCTCTGATTCACACAAAAATTTGCCCAAATGTGTGTTATGGCCCCCTTAGGTCCTCTATAGAAGGATTTTGCTCCAGCCTTCCAAAATTGTGATATTTTAAGTTTTTCGTAAACTGGCGACACACTTTCAACATTAACAACACCAATTTTTGGCATTAATTTCTCCCAAACAGAGAAAGATATGACTTCAATTATTTTTTTACATTCAACATGGTACCTCCAAGAATACCCCTGCAAAAGGATTCTACTCCATCTCTTACAAATTTTTGGGAGCAAATTTCACAAAACTGTCTGCAAAGTGTCAAAACTGCAAATTGACGAAAGTTTGATTCTTGCAATTATGTGTTGACTTTGAAGTTTTGTGATGTCGAGAGATGCCAGAAAAAACCAAACCAAACCAAAAATGAAGAAAACAATTGCAAATATTTTTGGTCGATGTTGATTACCAGTTCTCCCGGATGCTCCTGCATCAGACACGTCGGGTAGGAAAATTTTGTGAGTAGGACTCACAAAATGGAGTTGAGTAGTGGGACTGCTCTTTTAGGTTGAATGCAACCTGCAATGAACTCCATCACTGAGGGATGTGTACATAATTATTTCTTCCTTCTCTTCCAACACCTGGCTAGAACATTTGCCATCCTCCTCCAACAACTTTGCACTTTGTTCTTCCTCTCTCTCATGGACTCATGTCCACCATGAACCGTCCTCCAAATATTCTCTCTTTTCCTCTCCTCCTTCGTGGGATTCAATCCACCATTATATGATCTCCTCCACCAAAATCCCTCTTCAACCACATCACACCCTGCAACATCCTCACCAAAATCTGCATCTACAATCTCTACACATAAACGTGTAGTATCCACACACTAATTTGCAGCCACATAATCTCTTTTTCTATCAACTAACTCCTTATTCACCTCAGCAACAAGCAAATCCCTAACTTTCTCATCACAAATTGTAGAAAAATTAAAACTTACCTCTTCATTCTTTGCTATTCCAACATCATCCTTCTCTGCAATGTTCATCTTCTCACCTTCATTGGCTGCAACATATCTCTCACCTCCAATTGCTGCAATCTTCTCTAGCCATTCGCCTTCTATCTCTAAAATTTGTGCCAACAAATCATCTTTCTTTTCACCATTTGCTGCAACCTCTTCACATTCCATCGTTGCTACCTCAATTTCCACAGTTGGATCCTCTTCTTTCTCCTTATCTACAACCTCTTCAATTGCTACAATATCATTCTTCTTGATCTCATCCTCTTTTCCATTCTCCTTATTCATTGCAACCTTATGCTAGTCTTCATCATGCTCAACAAATTCTACATGCTACCACTCTTCGATCCTACCCAATTTCTTATTTATTTCAGCTATCATCTTCAAAATCTTCTTCTTTTCATATTGTCTCCAACTATTCCATATGACTGGCTTTCTCAAGACAATCCCTATCATTTTCCTCTTTGTCATTCTGTCAAACACTTCCCATACGTATAGCTCTCTTTGCAACCTGCAAATACAATTTCTCTCGCGGCTTCCTAGCTCTCATTTCTCAGGGCTTCTCTTACCTACAACAATCCTCTCGAGCTCTTCTCTACCGCTCTTCACTCTCCACCTATAGGTCTTGGCTTAGGCTACTTCATGTTTGACGCTCTGCCTATACACTCAGAACCTCTAGCTCTAATACCATTTGGTGCAGAAGGAGCTCCCTCTTTCCCAACAACTCTCAAATCCACCATATCACACAGACAACACTCTACCCCAAATCTGAATACAAGTGATTGCAACAAAATTTAGATTTTATTTTATTGACATCAAAACCAAATACATCTCTAACAAAATTACAAATGGCCTCTCACACACATTTTCATAGTCACATTCCTTCCTCTCAAATCTGCATTAAAACTCCTTTTAAAACTCAGCATCATCCTGCAATTTATACCTCTAATTATGGTTCTTCATATTTCAAAGAGGGTCTTATGTTTGCAGCCAATTTGGCACCCTTTATCACTTAATTTCTGCATATTTTATATTCCTGAAACAGGCTATCCCCATCTTCTCTTCCTCTCTACCTGAGCGTCCACATTCCTTATTTTAAATTTGCATTCAAACTCAGTTAAAAAAACCAGCAATAACATTCTATTCTTTGACAAGAAACTAGTGCTCAAACTGGCATCTATTTCCATCACCAAAGGCAGCCTCTCCAATTCTTCTCCTCGTTCTTCCTCTAGCTCCTCTCCTCTCTACTCAAAATTTGCAATAATAGCTAATTTAAATGCCTCCACATGAGGCATGGGAGTTTCCTCACCATATCCCTTCAACTTCCTTCACAAATGGCATTTCTTTTATGCATGCCATATGCTAAGAATAAATCTGTACATAACTAATGATATGCCTCTTATGAGGCATCCCATATTATCTATTAAGTTTTTGTTTTAAATTTCTCATGAGACATTTCTTTTTATCATTTATAGTGCCTCCTTTTTGGTCTTAATATAAAGACATAAACTTTATACCTTATGAAGTGCTCCTCTCATACTTCATGCTAGACTTTTGGTGCTTAAATGTGATATCATAATCTATTTCTTATGAAATTGTATCAACAATTCTGAGAAGATTCCATTTGCGTGACTACGACAATCGGTAGAGTCGAGTGCCGGTAGGCGGAAAACTAAAAGTTCTCTGATTTGCACGAAAATTTGCCCAAATGTGTGTTATGACCCCCTCAGGTCCTCCGTAGAAGGATTTCGCTCCAACCTTCCAGAATTGTGAAATTTTAAACTTTCTGTAAACCAACGACACACTTTCGACATTAACGACACCAACTTCTGGCATTAATTTCTCCCAAACAAAGAAATATACAACTTCAATTCTTTTTGTACATTCAACATGGTACCTTCAAGAATACCCCTGCAAAAGGATTCTACTCTAGCTCTTACGAATTTTTGGGAATAAATTTCACAAAACTGCCTGCAGAGTGTCAAAACTATGAACCAACGAAAGTTTGATTCTTGCAATTCTGTGCCGACTTTGAAGTTCTATGATGTCGAGAGATGCCATAAAAAACCAAACCAAACCAAAAATGAAGAAAACAACTGCAAATATTTTTGGTCGATGCTAATTGCCAATCCACTCAGATGCTCCTGCATCAGCTAAGAATTTCTTTCTTCTTTTCCCCTAAAGGATATTCCACCAGGAAGAATCCCCTTGGTAAATATTTTACCCTAATTTATTTTCCCCATTGATCTTTGCACTAGTTTTGAATCTTGACTTTTGAGGGTTGGTCCCCTTCTCATTCAATAAAAATGTATAGGAGCTTAAACGAGCCACAAAATTAACTAAATGAGTCAATCTTAAGGAAAAGCAAATGCAACTTACTAGGGTTTAAATCTGACTAGGATCTTGTTTTCTTCAGTGGTTGGGGAAGACTCTTTGGGCATCCAAATTTTCTTTGTTCCCTTGATTCTCCATGGCTGGATCCATCCTTTTTCAACCTTCTCTAGGTTATCTAGACCATGCCATTTCCTTCTTTCATCCTCCTCGATGAAATTTATTCTTGAATTCTGAACTTCATTGCATCTTCTCAGCCAACCCCACTCTTCTTTGTTCCAACTATTCTTGTTAATCCTTCCATAGCTATTTTGTGGATTTCCTAGAGAGAAATCCCTTCACTTTCAAGAAAAATAATTCCAATTTCCCCGTACTACTCCACCTTAATGCCTTTGATCCCCTATATGCTCATAGAACTGATTACTATGTTTCAGATTTCCTTTGTCTGCTTCTTTAGAGAAATACTACCTTCTCTCCTTCAATGAAATTCGGTTGCAAGCCATATTTTTTTTCATTGCATCTTCTCGGCCAACCCTGCTCTTCTTTGTTCCAACTATTCCTATTAATCCTTCCATAGATATTCTATGGATTTACTAGAGAGGAATCCTTTCACTTCTGAGAAAACTAATTCTAGTTTCTCTGTGCTACTCTACCTTGTTGTCTTTGATCCCCTCTATGCTCATAGAAATGATTACTATGTTTAAGATTTCCTTTGTTTGCGTCTTTGGAGAAATACTACCTTCTCTCCTTCAACACAATTTGGTTGTGAGCCATAAGTTTTCTTTATATATATATATATAACATAATTATAGTTCTTTGATAGGAATAAGACTCAAGCAGAGTGACATTGGGATATGTTTCCTTTATCAACATAAGCCGATCATATTTTCTCTTGTGCACAAATGATTCATAAGGGGATTAGATGAATGATTATCTTGTGTAGTTGGTTATATATGGCAGCAATAATTCCTATAATGACTAATTTTACCATCTTAAAAGGCATGGTTATAGATTGCAATCTATTTCTAGGCATATTTTCTAGTAAGGAAACTATGCCAAGTTAGATTTAATTTGAGGTAAGTGTATTTTATTTATTGTCTTGATAAATGAGAAATATTTGATCTTCATGGGGTAGGTCCTCATAATCGGTGGAAATGGTTATTTAATGTATTTAATACTTTAGCTATATGTGCATTGCATGTGCATTGTTAGTTCATTGTACTTCTAGAGTTGTGTGTATTGTTAGAAGTCATGAAGTAGACAAAGAGGGTATCTAGAGTCTACTTGATGAAACAAAGAATGTACTCAAACACATGGTTCTCTGATGGTTCTAGGTATTCCACATTGATCATTATCTATCACCCTCATTGAAAGGTAGGACCACTCCTAGATTGGGAGAAGTGTGGGGGATTGCTAAGTCTGTGGTTGGAGAAAAACTGTCCATGATGCTCTCTCTCCTTACAAGTTGATTACTTCAGATTACTTACTCAGGTAGAGTATGGCATATATATGTCAAAAGGATTTGTAACCATTTTTAATGATTTGTTGTAGACCTGTATGCAAATGGATGGGTAATGATTTTAATATTTCTTTGCTATATCCAATATAAATGGAACATGTATACGTAATCAATTGTGATTATTGAAATATGCTTGCAATGTTGTGTATTATTTTTTGGGACTATTGATGTCTCATCATTGTAACCTTTTTGAAACTCTTTTAGGGGCTAAACAAAGGAAATGGGTTGTTTAAGTTACAAATATGATGGTTGGTCTTTTAAAAATATAAAATATTTAGTATTTTTCAATAAGAATCTGGAAGGGATCTTACAAATTGACCATGTGTGTAATTTGTATGAGATTTTGAAATTAAACCTAAAGGACTAACTACCAAGAGTACACGTTATTCTAAGAGAACCATGAATTGGAATGCACATAGTTTAGAGAATCTAGTGCAAAGAAGTCACGTGCGTAGACAAAGAACATGACATAAAGTGGTGTAGGTGACCAAAACCAACTAAATTTTTTAGGCATCATCCCATAGAAGTCTAATCACATGCATGGCAACACCAATAAAAGAAAATGTTGCATAGAGTGAAGCACACAAGATGTGTAGGCAAATGGCATGGACTGAGACTTACACAACACATCTTAAAGGTTGCACTCAAGAACCACTAAGCATGGTGCACAAAATAACAAGCTACAAGAAAAGATTCACAAGCTACTCAGGATTGTGTAAGAACCAAAGGTTCAAGGTGTGTAAGAAGGTGTGGAACCAACACCTTCTCAAAACAAACACAAAAAATACACAAGAAAATGTGTGCAAGCATGTAAGAAAATAAAATACACAAAAGAAAATAAACTCGTACAACACAAATTTATTTTAAGTGATACAAATTACTCAACCCGTAAAATACTCCTACATCAAAATTTTAGTAAACCAAACATTTAATCTATAACATGTCATTAAATTTTAATGGCCAATAATTTACTTCTACCATAATGTGTCATGCAAAGTGCTTGCTACCAACCTTGTCCCCAAACTCATTCATTGACACTCTACTCCTCCATTCAGGGTCCACTCTTTTTATTTTCTTGAAAGGAGATGTTAGGTGGAATACCAACTAAACTTACCTCCAAATATCATGTTTTGAGAGATTTGTTGGGCAAAAGCTTCCATGACTTTCATCATTGTTTACCAAGGTCAATGTTCTAACATTTTAGATGATTTAAAAAAAAAGGTGTTATAACAATCTCTGATTACTTTTACAATCCATTGATATTAAGAGCATGAAACAAAGATACATGAATAATCGAACACTTTCAACTAAGAACTAAGGACTAAGGGGTATCCAATCCACCAAAGTTGCTCATAACATAATCCTAATCCTATCTCTTTAAAATGTCACAAACCTTACACTCAACAAAACTCAACTTTAATAAACTTTTTGTAAATTATTCAAATTTACCAACAAACCAAAGTCCACTTAATATTTATAAAAAGAAAGTTACAAAGCATTGACCTCAACGACTTCATTTTTCAACCATCCAAAAAGGATTGAAATTGAAAGGACGAAAAGCCCAAAATATTAAAATTCTTCATACTTGTCATTTTGCACGACACGAATATAAAGTAAAAAAAACAAACAGGCGAGGATTTGACTTTATTAAGGTAATTGATTATTTATTGTCTTTAGGTTTTCCTCTTCTCTTAACATGACTTATAAGTGTTTTTTCTAAGGTGGCGATATGGGACTTTGAACATTGGATGTAAGGCGTGATTTTTATTTTTTATAATTTTTAATAGTTATTATAATTTTTTAATAATTTTTTTTATGTTTACAAAGATATTACAAGTAATAATATTGTTGAATATTATAAACGTCAAGTTATATATTTAAATACTTATTATATTAATAATAACAACTAAAAGTTTTATAATTATTTATTATTTTTTGGGTTACGAATATGAAAAAAATAACTCGGATAATAATAAAATAATAAGTTTGTAATATTGAAATTTGTATATTAATGTTATTTATCATTGAGTTTTGTATTTATTTTGAGGATAGTTTTTTGGTATATTGATATATTGACAAAATGTGTATTTTTGTACAAATGGGTCCCTTGCCCTATGTTACCTACCTACTTCTTACACACATTCCTATACATTTTATCCCCTATCTTATCTCTATACTCACACATCTTGATACATTCACCTTATCCATTTGTTTGTTATGCACATATTTCCATATGATTGCTACAAACGTTGATTTGGCTCTTTGAGTTAACCTAGGATAACATGTCCCCTTGTGACATACCAACAACCCTACCAAGGTATTCTTAAATATAGTTAGTCCTTAGATACCAAATGACACAAAAGAAGCTAAGGTGAATCAACAAAGTGAAGAACAAAATTTTATCATTTACCAAAACAAGTTTGGTGTGAAGGACAAGTTTGCAGTCATAAATTCAACCTTGATCCCTAGACTTGACCTCACATAGAGGAAAATAATATTCTAATCTTGAGGTGAATATTAGATTGTGATTTCTTGTTTCAAATCCCAAGACTTCTCATATTCTAGAATATTTATACAAATTATTCATTCGTCGGCAACAAAGCTAAGTCTTGCTATTACTACAACCACTTTCCTAAAATAGTCATTGAAAATTATTAGATTATTAGTCCCAGATAGCATTCCTTAATTAGTATAGATTAATTATGCTAATGTGTATGCATGCTATTGGATTAGCATAGACTAAGCTTAAAGAAAGTTAACTTGATCGATCCTACATGACTTAACTTTCTTTCTAGTGTTTCTTTTCACAAAAATTTGGGGTTTCAAATATGATAGAACTCTGTTTTATTATTTATTTCTAGGGTTTCATCTTTATATGCTTATATCTTTTGATTAGGGTTTAGGTATATGATGTGATTTATCTTGTATCCCAACTAACCACCCTGAATTATCTTATCATTATGGAACCTTTTAGGGTTTGTTCCTTGGTTGATCTACATTCATTTACATCTTTCATATATTATGACATCCATTCTTGTTATACTTGTAAAATTTTATACTATGGATGTGAGTATCTTCTCTATGGAGGTCTTGTTTTACCCTATTTCATCTTTTCCATCCTTCATTGAGTTGATTAGTGCCTATCCTATGATATTAGAGATGCTTAGTTCATTTATCCACACACTTCATGATGAGACAATGTCTTGTAATAATGATGATCACACTCTAATCAAGGATCTATCATGCAATTCACCTATGCACGACATTATTGCAACTTTTGATGATACATATTTTACATGTCATGTTGACTTATGTCATTTAATTCATGTGCTTTGAATGAATTACCTTCTTTTATACATGGTGATGAGTATCTAGTGACAATCATTCTTTTTCATCTCATGTTAAATCTATGGATGTTTTTTCTCCACATGATGATAGCATATGCCTTGATAATACTTTATTAGCTTCTCGTGTAAACTTTATTGATGCTTCATTTCCTTAATCTAAATTGCATGATGACATCATAAGCCTTTGCTAAGAATTTCTACATGATAATTATGATGCGTCTACTGATGCATCCTTACCTGTGAAGTCATTCTTGGTCAGTAATTAATAACACATAGATGATGTCATTCTATTTATTAGTGAGTTTAGATTGTACCTAACTGGTAGATATTTTAAATGGTTTGATTCATCTTGCTTGTTTTGTACACCTCATTTATGATGGAAATATACAACCATAAAGATAATTTCCTCATAACCCTATGAGAGATTAATATGCAAACATAGTATTCAAAAATCCACTTGCAAAAGAATAAGCAAACATACCATCAAGGTGACACAAGATATACCCTAGGAAAACCTGCCATGAGGGAAAAATCCAACCTCCAAAAGCATCCATACTTAATGTATTAATTAGCAATGAAACATTACAACACACTCTTAGAGTCTCATGGACACCCCTGAAACATCAAGATCCTCTAATGCATCCTCCATGTGTCCAAGCATGTATCCACACATCCCATGCCATGCTTCACAAAATGCACTCATAAGAGAAACTCAATACAATGACAACCTCTCACACAACATGCAGCCAAAACAACCAACCCCAATCAGGGCTTAAATTTGAGAGTCGACCTTGCCTGTCAAGCAATTTTTTAATGACGATTATCTATTTAAAGGTGCCCTTAAATACTATGATATACCTTAGTATAAGTAAGATTATATATAAACCAAATATATATCATCATAATTCTATATAAATTTTCACAATCTACCCAAAATCTCTCCTTTCATGTGATACGATCTTTTTAAAAATTTAATTGTATTTTATGGTAAAAATGTCTAAATACAGCCATACGACCATCAAATTTAGGCCCTAACCCCAACTACTAACCATGTGCTTGCTTTTATAGAATCAAGCTCACACAAATACAAGATGTACTATGGTAAAACCATGTATCCCAAAACCATGAGTATACAAAACCATTGACCCCCACATTTAATTATTGGTACTAAGTTTTCACTTTTTCCCAATATTAAATAATTTCCCAAATAAATAATTAATTATTCTATGTTACCCACACACATAAAATAACTAACCCAATGTTACATACAATGTCTACAAGTGGTACCCAAATAAATATTTAATGTGGCTAAACACATCACATAGATGCACCACAAATAAATATTTATCTTACATATTAAATTAATTTATTTTTATGCAAGGTGTACAACACACCTTTTCCAGCATTCTCCCACTTGTTGTAGACATTGCATAAGGGTTCAAATAAGTAAACTCAAAGAACAAGGAAACAATCCATATGCCCAACATGTACCATTTAAAACATCCATGCGCTCCATCAAGATACCTACAACAATAATCAAGGTGGCCACCATCTCAAACAAGAGCCCTCTCATCCTCCATCATGCCAAACCATGAATGATAAGATCCTCCAAAGAGATGTCACACTAAACTGTCACCTAGATGCAAGAAACCTACATCAACATATATCCAAACATAAACACCAAATCCAATGGTAATACATAGGCTTGAGTAGCTGACAAGAATCAATCACCATAGATGGAATAGAAACCACAACTAGTTTCGACACACCCAACTAACCATACCTCTAACAAAAGTATACCAATTATAACAAGTAGACCTTATGCCATCAACATATCCAACCCAAATCATAATGATAAAAAGTTCCTGTATATACTCTATCCCGCATAAAGAAGTCCTCCAAGGTAATGACACAAACATGTGATAACCAACCTCAAGACCCTACACACTGCAATATAATGCGAACCTCCAACAAAGGACACATATACATCTTGGAACTCCCACTACATGAGTAATGTCAAATCTGAAATAGATAAAGACATCCAAAGATCCACTAATAACACTCACATAATGTCAAAAAACACACACAATGATATGCAAAACCTCCAAACTAAAATAGCTACAACATAACTTTCATCTCAAATCCATATCTCTCCCAAGTCCTCCACATCATAAGAGAAAGAGATCAAAGAGTCTCACAATGGCTCCATACAAACCTCAACACAAAACATCTAGGAAGAGGCATAAGACCAACAAGAGAGAACCTGCAAATCAAAATCATGTCCTTCTACCAACAACAATGTGCTATAGCTTTGAAAAAGTATGATCTCCTTCCTAAACCCCCAAATAAAAAACTCGAACAACACCCAACCATTCAATCTCATAGATCAAATGAACATATGTATCATGTAACCAACATGGATGTAACCAAGGTAGATCAAACTCATAACCATTCCATAACTAGGAATAAGCCCAATCACATCTCCTAAACTCCTCGTAATAGACATCATAAATCAAACCATATGAACAGGGAGAAAACCATGCCAACACCCCTCAAATGAACCCTCTAGAACCAATAAACATAGCTCAAGATCCATATCCATGAGAAGATAAAACATAAAGCAAAATGCATCTAAAAGGATAAGCAATACCTCATAGATGATAATCTGTTGAGTAGACAAAGAGTGGGGAATGAGAATGCTCCTCGAAGATACACCAAGCCATAATGACTCTCTCCAAGAACAATCTCCTCTAGGTCCATAAAGAACTCACATCCAACCAAGGTGTACGCTCCTTGATCTTGCTGCTGAAATCTCATCAAAGAGTAATCGTCTCAACACATGATCTGTAAGAACAAGAGATCTCTAGCCTCACCCAAGTCTCCAAGTATCCATGAGCACCTCCATGATCAATCCATGCTAAAATCCAAATGCAACACCACACTATCATGAAGCTCTCAAGCAAATGACCAATGTACTCAATACCAAGAGAGCCAATAAGATCATTGTCAAAGCTCCCACTATACATCTACATAATCTAGGAACATATCATGGCATCATGATCTAAAATCTCCTCAAAAGAAGATCAATGTCTCATAAGAACATATCCTGCCCCAAAGAGCACTTGTATCATGCCAACACTCTAACATATGATCAAGAGTAAACCAAGACACAATACCATCCATCCTATAAAGCAAGGATCATATGTCAAAATTGACAAACCATAACCAACACCTCAACCAAAGACTCCAAGAGTCCTCCATGGTACCAAGATGTCAACATCTCCAAATCACATGAAGATAATCATCCCTTATCAATAGAACCCAAGATGTCAATGAACTCTCATTGCATAGAAGAAACAGGATCTAAGAGCTCCTCCATGACACCAACAACCACTACAAAAGATCATCCATCACCTAAATGATAAATCCATATCATTACCAAAGATCCCACTGAATCATGATACTGAGCTACACGTGGCATCATGATAAACATCAAACCATCACTGTTAAAATCTCCCACTAAATCATGTAACCAATCTATCCATGACATCATGATAACCATATCCTAAATGAAGGTCATCCATGGCCTCCAACACAATCAAAGAATTTTGTTGTGGCATCAACATCTCCCAAAAGGTAGATTAAACTATGATCTCCAAACCAAGAAGATGAACCACCACCTATAAATAGAATCAATCCAACACCACCAACAATGCACTTGCATAACAACCATGTCATGCCAAAATCCCAACTAGAAAGGGAACCTCCATGACACCATGATCACCACCCAATATACCTGCACCAAACTCCCACCGAGTCTCGACAACTATACCATATAGTCAACAAGTCTGTAATGTCCCCATTTTGAAAGTAACTTAAAAAGGTTCTAATTGTAAATTAATTTTATAAAGTATTTTTAATTGCTTTATAAAATTAATATTTTATTCAGTTATTTGAGTCAATTTAAAACACTTTATAAAATAAAGTGTTATTGTGTACACAAAAACAATCATTTAATAAAATTAAGTGATTATGTACACAAAAACTATTATTTAATAAAGTTAAGTGATTGTGTACACAAAAACTGTCATTTAATAAAGTTAAGTGATTGTGTACATAAAAACCATCATTTAATAAGTGATGGTGTACACAAAAACTTTCAGACCTATTTGGAGTGAGGGCTTTATAAGGAGCTGTTGGGACTCATTTGAAATCATGTTTATTGATTTTATCTCTTGGCTGAAGACAAATTTCAGTCCAATCAAGGTGATGATCCCTTGATAACTAGGGTTTGGTGATGGCCCCATTCCCATTTTGAGAGGTGGATGCAATTAGTATTTATCATAGAGCTTATTAGAGACCATTATTGTAAATTTGTAGAAGACATTGTTGGAGATTCAAGGTCTAAAGATCATTTGGCATAACATTGAAGACCTTGAAGATTTATTCCATTGTATTTGAACGCCAATCTTGAGGATATCTTGTAGATCGTGACAGCACATGCATCTACAGAAATAACCCCAGCAACGATTTGCATAACAGAGTCTTGGACAACAACCTTGTCATCATTATTCATCCTTTGGTATCAATCATAGGGTTATTTTGAAAGTGTTTTGTTGGTATCCAACCTCTGTCTGGTAATTCTGTAATTGTTTAGCAGCATTATATATACTTACAACCCACTTATGGTTCCATACATGCCTGAATCACTAGTTTTACATATCCATACAGCTCAGCTATAATTTATCAGTCTTTATAAAAGTGTTGTGCCATACATGTTGAAGTAATTATTGGTAAGTGCACTCATTATAATATATAAATTAGAGTTTGTGTTGCAGATAAAAAATACTAGTTTATATCAGTTTAAACAACGAATAGTCTTGAGAGGTTGTCATTGCCTTTGTCAATAAATTGACATCATACTAGGTATGTTGATATTGTCATTCATATCTGATTTGTAAACATTAGTTTATACATGTGTTTGGCTGCCATCTATCCATGAATTTGATGTAATAATGAAGAATGACAAGATTGATTTCATTACAGTGAGGTCTGACTGGATTTATCAATCATTTTGTTATCCATTTGTTTATCAACTATGATGCAATTCATATCAAAGAAGGCTGCAGATATACAATTTATTTTGCTATTAATTTGGTACATATTATTATATAATTCATGTGTGTGGGAGTTAAATTGAAAGGTGCAGAAATTAAATCAAGATTCAGTACTAGGGTTTGATTGCAAAATTGCAAGATTCATAAAATTGCCTTTAATAATCAGAATTTTAGCATTTATCCTAGAAGGGATATTTCAATGGTATCAGAGCCATGATCCTTCTAGCCTGAGGGTCATCAATCAGATTTTGCTTCAACAGGTTATATCAATGGGTGCCTCACCTACAAAAGAAAAGATGATGGAAAGAATATCTACAAGTAAGAAGATTGATAAGTATGGTAAACCAATTGTCTTTGAAGATTCCAAATCAGCGAATATTGTTGAGAGAGAGTTGGAAGAAAAGATTTACAGGGTAGGAAAAAAATTAGAACATCTATCTCAGCCAAAGGAGGTTCTTCTAAGTACTTTGGAGGAGGTAGAGGCTTGTTTATGCAAGGTTGGACAAGAACCATCTCAAACAATGCAACTTGCTATAACTCCATTAGTATGTTCTTTGGATAAGCCACAATTTATGAGATATCATGATGAGGTGATAAAACTTGCAACGATCTCATGCATTAGTGAAATTATGAGGATAACAACTCCTAATGAACCTTATGACAACCATATTATGAAAGAAGTACTTCAGATCATGGTGGCAAGCTTTAAAGGTTTGGATGACATCAAAACCCTTATTTTGCTAAGAGGGTAAAACTACTTGAAACATTTGCAAGATGCAGATTTGAGAACATTATGTTATCCATTGATTGTGAAGAGATCATTCGTGAAATGTTTCATATATTTTGGAGTGTTATTGATGAGGTTCACCCTAATAGTGTAATTACTTCTATGCAATCCATCATGTCTTCGGTTTTATATGAGGATGATGCTCCAAAGTATTGGGTTGTTTGGAAATGTGAGCAAGATGTGTCACCCATGGCACATGAGTTGTTAAGGAGATTAGTTGAACAACATAAGAATAGAGAAATTTCACATATGATATGCAAAAATCTACATGAAGAATTTGTTAGGCATGCTGATTTGACTCAAGAAGGCATGAGGACAACTTTGGGTAATGATTTGTCTACATCATCTTTGCATGAGGTTTCACTTGAGGCTTCTACATTAGAGGCTAGCATAGAGCATGTTAATGATATGGGTAGCAATGGTATGGATTCTTTGGGTGATCATATTGCTTCTTCACCTACACATGATGAAAAATCAGATTATGGTAGCCAAGGACAATTGGAACAAAAGCCCTTGGTTTGGGAAGACTTACAAGATCAAATGGTGGTGAAGGAAGATAGAATAATTCAAGCATTGTCAAGAATGGATAGCACTCACAAACACCTAGAAGACCTCATTTGGACAGCCCAAAGAGAAGAAAGACAAAAAGGAATGGGACATGGTATTTCTCATACACATTTGCACCCTTTCAAAGAAGCTTTGGAGTTGATAAAAGAAGACTATTTACAAATGGTTAGAGATAGAGACATGACTATCCAATTGGTAAAAGATCAAGATAAAGAGATTGTTGATCTTTGTCTACTTTTGAGTAGGCATAATCACTCCTTGCATAATTCAGAAAATCAATCCTTCATAAAAACTATTCCTATACAAGATGACAAGGAAAATGATGTAGAAGTCGAACAAGTTGAGGAAAGGATTGAAGAATCATACAATAAGGAACCTTGCAGCCTTGTGACATTTAGTAATGAAATCAAAGAAGATGCACTTGTGAAGATTGAAGACATGGATGATGTACAAGAAGAGACACACATTGAATCAACATTTGATGAAGAAAATACTATGGTATGGCATGATATAATCCTTGATTTGACTGAGGATAGCAGTCATATTCCTTTGCAATCAGCTCTACTTGATGATTTTGAGGTAGCCAATTATGATATGCATGAATATGACAATGGGAATGAAGACTTCTTTGAGCCACTTCCACCCCTAATCACTTGGGAAGAAGAGGAGACAAATCAAGACTTGATGGTTTTTGATGACACTCATAGAGGACCAGCCACTCAAGAGTTGTCTTTGATGGGTGTTGAAAGCATCCATAACTCATCTTTGGTTATGTCACTAGTTGATTATGATATGGTAGCTTTTTATTTGTTGATTGGTGACTTCATCTTCATTGATTCATCATGGGTTAGTAGCTGTCCTACTTGGAATTCCATTGCCCTTTCTGATTTTTCATGGTCTACACCAGCTATTCAGTTGCTTGGGAGTGTGTGGAGGCATGTTTATTTGCTGAACATTGAAGCATGTGATTTCAGTTGTGATTTGCATGATACATTAATTTTCATTGGAGAGAATCAACCTACTCTTGAAGGGACACCACATCATTTTGATGATGCTCTCATTGGCACATATGGATAGTTATTCTTCATTGTTGAGTAATGAAGTATGTGATTTCAATTTTAGCACAAAAGGAATGGATACATTTGTGTTTAGCATCCTTCATCTATTCATGTTACTTTTCAATGGTAGAAGGATTTTTAGCTTCATTGGTTCATTGCTTGGCATCTACACCTTCATGATTGGCATCTATATTGGTATGGATGTGTTTGCATCATTGTATGACAGTGGAAGCAGTCCCGGGATCTTCTACACTAGCAGCCTTGAGGAGACATATTTGAGCATGATTGAGGAGCCTCGATGGATTTGGGATCCAGAGATTGATTAAGTTTAGTTTTTCTTCCCATTGCTTGGGGACAAGCAATGTTGGGAAGGGAGGGCTATAATGTCCTCATTTTGCAAGTAACTTAAAAAGGTTCTAATTGTAAATTAATTTTATAAAGTATTTTTAATTACTTTATAAAATTAATATTTTATTAAGTTACTTGAGTCAATTTAAAACACTTTATAAAATAAAGTGTTATTGTGTACACAAAAACAATCATTTAATAAAGTTAAGTAATTGTGTACACAAAAACAATCATTTAATAATGTTAAGTGATTATGTACACAAAAACAATCATTTAATAAAGTTAGGTGATTGTGTACACAAAAACTATCATTTAATAAAGTTAAGTGATTGTGTACATAAAAAACATCATTTAATAAGTGATTGTGTACACAAAAACTTTTAGACCTATTTGGAGTGAGGGCTTTATAAGGAGCAGCTGGGAGTCATTTGAAATCATGTTCTTGACTTGGCTTTTGCATATTGAGTTTATCTCTTGGTTGAAGACAAATTTCAGTCCAATCAAGGTAATGATCCCTTGATAACTAGGGTTTGGTGACGGCCCCATTCCCATTTTGAGAGGTGGATGCAATCAGTATTCATCATAGAGCTTATTGGAGACCATTATTGTAAATTTGTAGAAGACATTATTGGAGATTCAAAGTCTAAAGATCATTTGGCATAACATTGAAGACCTTGAAGATTCATTACATTGTATTTGAATTCCATTCTTGAGGATATCTTACAGATCGTGACAGCACATGCATCTACAGAAATAACCCCATCAACAATTTGCATAGAAGAGTCTTGGACAACAACCTTTTCATCATTATTCATCCTTTGGTATCAATCACAAGGTTATTTTGAAAGTTTTTGGTTGGTATCCAACCTCTGTTTGGTAATTCAATAACTGTTCAGCAACATTATATATACTTGCAGCCCACTTATGGTTCCATACAAGCCTGAATCACTAGTTTTACATATCCATACAACTTAGCTATCATTTATCAGTCTTTATAAAAGTGTTGGTGCCATACATGCTGAAGTAATTATTGGTAAGTGCACTCATTCTAATATATAAATAAGAGTTTGTGTTGCAGATCAGAAATACCAGTTTATATCAGTTTAAATTATGAATAGTCTTGAGAGGTTTGTCAATAAATTGGCATCATACTAGATATGCTGATATTGTCATTCATATCTTATTTGTAAACAACACTCTATACATGTGTTTGGATGCCATCTATCCATGAATTTGATGTAATAATGAAGAATGAAAAGACTAATTTCATTACAGTGAGGTCTGATTGGATTTATCAATCATTTTGTTATCCATTTGTTTATCAACTATGATGCAATTCACATCAAAGAAGGCTGCAAATATACAATTTATTTTGCTATCAATTTGGTACATATTATTCTATAATTCATGTGTGTGGGAGTTAAATTGAAAGGTGCAGAAATTAAATCAAGATTCAGTACTAGGGTTTGATTGCAAAATTGCAAGATTCATAAAATTGCCTTTAATAATAAGAATTTTAGCATTTTTCCTAGAAGGGATATTTCAAAGTCTAGGTTTTGTATCATGATTGTATTAGGTAATACCATCTATCTATCTCATAATGACAACCAAACCAATAAAATAAGTGACCAAACCAAGCCAACCAAATACAATCTGCATAAAAACTGAAGTATCTATGGGCATAAACAAACCACATCCAAGTCATCTATGCAACCTATAAGTACAAACAACCTACAACAATGCACAACTTGTAGATCTCATAATGCAATATGAATATTCAACATACATTGGTAATCATGTCAACCAAGGATAATCAGAGATAAACATGTAAGTTTTTAATGACTCAAACACTAAGTCATCTCAGATTCAATTTTCCATAAACTCACAAAAGTACCAAAAGTCAAAGGAACCACATAACAACTCAAAATGAAACAAAATGAACAAACCTTAGTAGAATAACATTTCCAAACTTAGTCCACTTTTTAGTGCTTTGAAATACCTTTCCAACTCCTATAAGAAGTCCAAAATTGGACATCGTATGCACAACTTATGCCCCGTCCCAGCTCGAAACACAAATTTGGCTTCCAACTGGCAAATTCTATCTAAAATAGTAGTATTTGGATGTTGTAAGTATGTGCCTAATCAGTGTTGTCATTGGTGTCAATTGTGCTCTTGTTTTGATGCTTGCTTGTAATGAGTTAGATGCTTTGTATTTGCCTATGTAAGTGTTGGAAAGCCTGATATTGAGGATATTGAGAAAATTTGCTCCTCTGGTAGAAACAATGTGTTGTAGAGTATCTTTGTCTACAAAAGAATAGACAAACAGATTGCTCCGTATTTCCTATAGATTAAATATCTTTGCCTATGGATTGGAAGTTATTTAGAGACATGTCTGAAGATGCTATGTTCCAAGTTTGAGCCTCTGGTATGAAGATTTAAGACAGTTATGTTCACCAGAGTGAAAATTGCTTTTTCTGTATGTTTGGTGGTGATAGGGAGAAAGTATTATGCTCCGCATTCCTCTGCATTGAAGTATTTTGATCTACAGTTCTAGATTTAAGTCTGAGATGATGTTATGTGCCTTCAACTCCAATGGTTCATGATTTAGTGGTCCGCAAGTGATCTTTTCCTTATAACAGTAGCTGGCAGTGTTGTTTATTTGCCCCGGTTTGAAGACTCCTCTTAACAAAGTGGTTAGAAGTTGTGTGGTTGTTTCTGATGATTTCAATGTGCTTGTGGATGTCTCTTGATCATGTTCCTACCCTTGGATTGGTCTGTAAAGAGAAATTTGGATCGTGGATGAAGAATGTTCTTAGAAGACCTAGTGCTCTCACCAGTCTTGGCTGACTTGGTTGATTTCACTTTTTATGGAAATGCTTTGAAGATTATAGAAGCATGTCATGGCATGAAGGATTGTGTTTGAGTCCCAACTAAGGCATGGCATGATTGACATACATCTTTACATCTTCCCTTAGCTAATTTTTGTATTAGATCCAAACCTAATTCCATGTATGTTTTGTAATGCCGACCTTGGAGATTGTTCCAACAATTGATGAATGTAATGCCGACCTTGATGTACATTCCAAGGTTGATGAATTGTATAAATACTTGTAATGTAATTGTGAAAAAGAGAAGAGTGTGGAAAAATGAGGAGATAAGTGCGAAGAGTAAAAAGAGCAGAGTAGAGGAAGAATATTGCACTTCAATGGAACTGAACTCAAGCATAGAGTAGATGCTATCAAATTAGTTCAATAATCCTTGGCAGTGAGCCACCCCTTGGCAGTGAGCCAATCTTTGCGGTGAGCACTTTGGGCAATGAGCCTCATAGGCAGTGAGCCTCTATTTTTTAGTATTGTTATAGCTTATATATTTTTGTGGGCTAACACCCACCGTGGCTTTTCCCTTGTAAGGTTTTCCATGTAAAAAAATCTAGTGTCTCCTGTGTTGAAAGTATGATGGTGATTAAGTTTATGATTTCATGCTTTCATGGTTGAATCTGATTATCAGTAATTAAGTAGTTGATGGTTTGGCAATTATATGAAGTTAAGTTTTTGTGACAACTGATTCACCCCCCTATCAGTTGTCCTGCATATTTCAACATTGGAAAAATCTTTGACACCACAACAACGTTCATAAATCCACCAAGCATATTGAGAGTGTTTCACATATTTATACACAATCTTATTCTTGAAGTCTGTGATGAATGCATGTACACTACTTTGTTATGTGTCTAACTTACAACGCTTTCTAGTTTTTCCATCCTTTAATAGATATTGAACATTGTTGAACCTCTTCACATCCACTAATTGTTGTCCAAAATCATGTGAACTACTTTCATGAATGAATTCTCCTAACAATGAAAGGTTACCACATCTATTGCATTGTCTAGAAACATACGGTTTTGAAAAAATGAATTGTCCATCAGGTGTTTCATAAAGTAAACTTTTTATAAACTCCTTAATTGTTGTAGGTGGTATATTAATACCACATTCCTACATAATTTGGTTAGTAGGTAAAGTACAACGTATATACTGAAAAACATCATAATAATAATTAAATTGCACATGGGTTTGTAACAACAAGAGATTTGTTGTTTATTAATCTTGACATACCAAGGTTTAAATTTCTCAAATGATCTTTGACTTATGCTAAAATTTTCTATAATTGAATCATCTAGGAATTTTCTATATAACGCTGTTTGAGTCATGTCTAAAAGATGTTTTGGATGAGGATCATGATTTTTTTACCCTACCCTTAATTTCAAAACATCTCTAGCATTTGATGAAACCCTTGTATTATCATGCCAAAAGTTTTCAATTGAAGACCTAATTTCATTATTTAATTTCATGTCAGACTTTAGGAGTCTACCACTAAAGGTCCAACATTGGTTAATTGGATCATCTTTAATACTTACTCTTATCTTTTCCACTCTTCTCAAAGTTTTAGCATGCACATTTAAATATCCACTTGTCTTACTTATCATTCTTTTGCTCACAACTGATTTATTGACTAAAGCAATTGTTATTGTTCGATGTGTTGTATTCTTACCCTTAGATCAACTTGTTTTTCTAGTAGAACCAATAGCATTAGCAACACTAGACATAACTTGTTCCATTGATTCATCCACCTTTTTGGCTTTTACAAATATGCCTAATTTTTTCATTACTTTTCACATTTTTGACATTCTCATCAATTGCAATACAAGTTGACATTGAAATCCAATAGTTTTTCTATAAAAAAATAGTTTATACAATCTATTTGCATGGGTTCGAATTTGTCTCCAAGATATCTTACCACAAAGATTATTCAAAACATTACTTTCAATTTAAAAAATATATTTTCATTTTCACTCATACAATGGTTTTCATTTTTATTTTTTAGTCTTGTTTGTAATAGAAGAATTTATCTCAACAATTTTATATCTAGCTTCCTTTAAATCTTTAATCTCATTATCATTCAAGGGATTTGAAGACATACTTGGATTCATTTCTCTATTTGCATTTTCCATATTCTTGAACTCTTCCACATTTGCATATTTGACATTCACTTCATCCATATTGATCTCTTCAATGTTCTCCTCTTCAATGTTCTTCTCTTTAATAGTCATCAAATTGGATGCTACATCATTCTTCATTTTCAAATCCTCTCTCTCATGTATCTTTGTTATTTTGCTTCTTTCTCTTGATGTGCTTCAATTTATTTAAGTGTCATGACCTTCCTCTTCTTTTTTTGTTGACATTTATTTGATCACATAATTACCAAAATGTGTTGATAAAATCAACAAGTAATAGTGTACTATACTTAGAGTTGGATCCCTTCTTAACATTTCTGAAATACAAGTAGATGTAGATCCTTTGTTCAATATGATATTTGCTTGATTTGTTTGAAAAAAGTTTATTTGTTTGATCTCTCTTAAAAATATAGCTTCTACTTTATTCCATCTAAAAATGCTCCTTATGATTGAATCCCTGTAAAAATTGCATAAAATATGTCTTGTTGAGAGCTTGAATTGACACTTGTATATAAAAAAATTGATGAATTTGTCATTGTCAGTCGTACTGGTAAAAATGAATGTTGCATAAAATATGTCATACTACAATTTTATGAACAAAAATAACAGATAAATAAGAAATGGGTACCCATTTATAATGGGGGCCCGTTATGAACGGGCACTCGTTTATAAATGGGTACTCATTTCTAAAAGTTTGAAATTGTAAACCCATGGATTTACATTAGTTTTAGGCTTAGAAAAGGCTTGGAAACCCAAGCCTTAGCCTTGGACCCACAACTAGGAGACCATGAAAACAACAAAAGAAAAAACTAGTTTCACCACTATGGCTGACGACTTCTTTTTCAAAATCTTTTAACGAGATTAAAACCCATTCTAGATCTCAAAGTCTAGTTTTCAAATATGTAATTTTTTGTACTATTAGACATAATTTTCTATTTATTAAATTTTTTTTAAACAAAGAGATTCATAAACTTGAAATAACATATATTGCTATTTTTTAATAACTTTTGATTTTAAAAGTTTCTTGAAAAAAAAATTATGTCTGACCAATCTAGATATCATTCTCTACATGATGAAATTTTTTTTTTAGGGAATTGATTAGTTTAGCTTAAATTATGTTGGCTGTACATGAGGGGTATTAAAAAACACTAATTAGGGCCATTAAAAAAATATTTATCAAAAAGTTACAAAAAAGTATCTTGACCAAAATTCAACATTCTGTGCATCTTTCCACAAAAATAATTAGAAAAATACCTTCATTTAGGTCAAATTATGTTGGTCGTACACATGCATGCTTTGGCAAAAAACATGGGACTTTTAAAAAGCCACTTTTTTTACATCCTAGAAAAAACCAACTTGTATCATCTATGTATTAGAAAAATTACATAGTTGAAAACTAGAAACAAATTCTACATTTCATATTTTTACATCATATTAATATTCTATGTGCAAGTGCTTCAAATTTTCACTCCAAGTATGACAATTTGAAAATTAGGAAAAATACTTCCACTTTTTGGTAAAAAATTGGACTCATATTTCTACACTTACCCTCTCTAAATTATTTTTTAGGGATAACCTCTCCTTCCATTATCCCTCCTTGTTGCCACTTCCTTTGGTCTTTTTTCTGGTATCTAAGTTCCTTGTCACTTGGTAGCATCAATCATCAGAATAACCTACAGGTTGGCAAGATCATAGCTTTAATACCACTGTAATATCCCAAACAAAATTTTTATATTAAATTCAGATCTGAAAATTGCATGAACAAATTTCACCCAAATACTTCACAAACTCTACACAAACTAATAGCTAGTTAACACCAACATTGCAATAGATATGCTAAAAACTCCCACGGCTGATATTATTGGTAGAAATCTGATTTTAACATCAATATGGGTTGATACAAAAGTCATAATACCTTCATCAACAATTAATACAAATCTGAAACATATATTGTACATTCACCACAAAATGCTGAAATACACACTGTGCATTTCACCCAAACATAGTCAAACTCTACCAAACTAAAAAGATAATCTCTTTAGATCTTGGAAATGAACAAGACTAGGAAAGAATAGAAAATTAAACTATCACAATATAAACAACACCCTACAGCACATAGAAACCCAATACTACAACTGAAACCTGCAAAACACATATAATATTGAATACTAGCTAAAACTGCCAAACTCTAAAGCTCCTATGCACTCCGTAGATGAGAATTCCCTCAAGAACCAAATATTTTTCATCCTCTAATCCTAGAAACCAATGGTTTTTCATCCATAGGTCACAAATTGCAGAACACAAGTGTTCATACAGTAAATTTGAGAAGTTGAAATGACAAAAGTGTTGGCAAGAGACATTGCTAGGCATGATAGGTGTTGTTATTGATGGCAACTGAGATCATCCCAATCATCCGCATAACACAATTTGTTCACACCGGAAGTCAGAATCAAAATGTGTCTAAGTCCAGGCAGTCAGGAACAAAGCAGGTGACAAGGTCCTGTATCTTGGTCCGGATCTATCCGGTGGAAAGACATGGTTTGCTGTGGATCTGAGGTAGTTGTAAGAATTGTCTAGACACACTAAATCTAGAGTTTCATCCTCCAGAGATGAAGGACTCAAAAGATATTAGCTTCTGAGTATCGGGTTTTAGTTTGACAGAACAAACAAAAGAAGAACTGGCCGACCTTGTGAATGATCTTATTTCTGGATATATAGAAGTTGTCTATTGGGAAATTGGTGATGATAAGTAGTGATAGCCGACATGATTAATGATTCACAAGTGCAAGTTCTAATCCTCATCTCATATTATGTATAGATCTAGCCGACAGAGCAAAGTACTCTACCAAGTTCTAAATGTTCTTGAGGCTAACTGGTAAAATGATTGTAGATCATGTTACGGATATATATATCCAATGGAATTGGATGATTTTGGTGTGTGTGTGCGAACAAGGTGTAATTGTGAGAAAAGTAGAAAATCTAAGGAGCGAATGAAGGCAGAGCAGTAAGAAGAGCAAGTAAAGATGAAATGTGTAAGATTAGTTTTTGCACTTAACTGGAACTGAAACTCTTGCATAAGTAGATGCTATTTATTAGTTTAGAATCTTTGTTATTCTCTTGTAATCTTTCTGTAGGTAGTGAGCCTCTAATTGAGCAGTGAGCTCTGGGCAATGAGCTCGAATGCATGTGCATTCTCATTTGCAAAAATACTTTTAATATGGAATTAATTTTTGTGGGTTAACCCCCACCGTGGTTTTTCCCTTAACCGGGTTTCCACATCAAAAATCTTGGTGTCAAGTGTGTTATTTATGTTTCTATTCATGCGATATTGATTAATGTTGAAATGTTTATATTATTAATTTGATTATAAGTTGTAAAGGAATATCAATGGTGGAAAATATTAAACTATGTGACAACTGATTCACCCCCCTCTCAGTTGTCCGGACCTAAACCAACAATTGGTATCAGAGAAAGGTTCCTTTTGAAAAGTTTAACAGCTTAAGGGAGATCTGGGAAGTCAGTAAAAATGGATGAATATAACCTTCAAGGGCAACTTAATCTTGCCCTAGATGATCTTGAGCAGTCCAAGGTAGAAGTCCAAGAGCTGCAAGATAACCTCAAAAAGGTTGAAAACTTCATTGAGATTTTAAAAGAAAAATTGAGCAAATCCAATACAAAAGGAAAGGAGCAACCTCTTCAACTGGAAGACAAGGCCTTGAAAGAAAAGACAAAGGAATGTGAAAAGTTAGCTAAAGAAGTTATTGTCTTAAAATATGAAATGGAAACTGGGGTAATGAGACTAACCAAGGAAATTGAAGATAGGAAGAAAACTAAAGAAAAAGTGAAGCAAAATCTGAAGGAGAGAACTGAAGAATGCTGCAGATTAGATGGAATAGCCGGTCTCCTAGAATCAAATCTACAAGAAAATAGAAACAATAAGAGAAAACTGGAGAGATAGATTATCACTCTCAGACATGACCTAGAAGTTGCCAATGAGTATATGGAGAAGTTCAAGATAAGCTCAGCTAAACTTGAAACACTAATTGAAGAATAGAAAAGGGATGATGACAAGCATGATCTTAGATATGAGAAAGGTGAAAGCTCTGGATCTGGATAAAGAAATTTTCAACCAAGAAATAGAACTAGAGAACCTCTAGTAAGACAGCCAAATGCTCAAAGATATCCATCATTCAATGGAAATTGTTTCAATTGCAATAAATTTGGTCATAAAGCTACTCAGTGCAGAAGCAGAGTGAATCAAAATGGTGTATCCTTCTCCAGTCAATGCTTCAAGTGTAAGAGGTATGGTCATAGATCAAATGGATGCAGAAGTATGATAATGAATAATGCTAACAATAGAGGAATTAGCAATTCTTTTAATGGTTACTGTTTTGCTTGAAATGGATTTGGACACATGGCTAATTAATGTAGATAAAGATGAAATCAAGTTCATAAGCAAGGAAATGTTGTGTCTTTAATTGCAATAAATTTGGTCATATTGCAAGTTTCTGCAGAAGTAGGAACAATGGAAGAAGAGGTCTGGTAAGCAGAAAACTGGGTGAACAGAGACAAGACAAAGGCAAAAGAAAAATTGATGTGAATGAGATACGGAGTGAAATGAACAAGATCTGGGTAAAGAAAGATACAATAAACAATGATGATGGTTTCGCACTGGAATCAGGTGCTGACAATTCCTCTGGGAATTAAGTCAAGAGCTCTAGCTCAGGGGGAGCTGCATTGAACATCAAAATCCCCCCATCAGTAAGTGGGTGCCTGAATTTGACACAATAAAAGAGAATATTCTAAATTGGTCTAAGACCTTTGGAAAGATTTCCAGAAGAAAAGATGTTGATATGAAATCTTGTAGAGTCATTCATGAAGAACTGTCAAAAATGAAGTAACCGGATATAATTAGGGCAACGCATTTATTACAATGCCAAATTAGGTTTTGCAAAAGATAAAAGGTCACTTGGTCACTCATTTGAATCACCTTGCATTCGAAGGAAACAAGAAGGAGAGCATTCAAGCTGCAAATCCAAAGACTGAGGCAAAGAGCAAATTCAACCGGCAATTGATCAACCCTAACCTCGCGAAAGAAAAAGGTACCTCTCTGTACAGCTTTCAATATGAAATCTATCGATATGGCTACTCCTCATGTTGTTGACATTACTGAAAGGCCTCGACCCAAATTTAAGAAGCATCCTCACAAATCAATTCAAGTTGACCCGTTAGGTGCTTTCTCAAGTGTTTTGTATGGTGTGCTGCATGTAGAAGACATTAGGGTTTATATTCATGCAAATATAGATGAGTTTGGAGATTCAAGGTATGTAGACTTGTTTGAGAAACAACTCAAGGGATGAAAATAGCGAACTTAAACCTGAGTATAAGGCACTACAGGATAAACACTTTATTCAGATTATGGGGTTTCCAACATTTGATGAGGATGAATGGGTTTGATACGTCTTGAGTCGGATGCATGATGAATTCATTTGGTTGTTAAAACCATTCAAGATTACCAAGGATGCTATCAGAAATATAACTAGCTTAAACTCAACCGGAGGATTGCCCATGCTGAAAGCTGTGAAAAACCAGATAGTGATTGATGCTACCGGTGCTAAGTTTGACAGAAGGGCAATGACTATTAATGATATTATAGAACCGGATGTCAAATTCACCTCCATGGTGATTGGGTACAAGATCTACCACTTGAGCAAAGAAAATTATGTGTCCGGAACAACCATATATGCTACATACAAGATGCTAAAGGAAAACACTGATTATGACTTGTGTGAATTACTACAGAATCAATTGATTGAAAATTTAAACAAAATCAAGAAAGATAAGAACACTTTCAAGTATGGTACATTGGTTCTATGTTTGTTCTCTTACTTTATGAATGAGGTACCTGGGGTAAAAGGTGTGCACTAGACTAAGGATGAGCCAGTTGCCATTCAGATTAGAGATCATCTTCGCAACATTGGTGATTTCAAAGCTCAGAAAACTACAATATGGGGTTACTTCAAGAATTTTCAGAGTATGATGCACTTAAGGGAAAGAATCCCTAAATCAGTTGTTGAGAAGTACAAAAATGATATATGCTTCATGGTTGATATTGATTAGTGTCTAATGGAAGTAGTGGAACCCAGAACAGCTTGGATCATGCCCATGGGGTATGAAGTAGACAAAAAAATCTTGAATATGTATGCTCAACATCTTCTAAGCAAGCCTAAAGACACAACAGTTGAAAGATTTGGAACTTATGAGGAGCTGAATTTAAAACTACATATTGAATTCAGAGAACCTGAAACCAATAGAAAAGTAAGAAAAGAAGTTGAACAGTTAGCTAAAAATCTGGGCCTAACTAAGGAGGCTATGAGGAAACACAGAGAAAGAATTGAAAAGGCTGAGAAAGAGAAACAAGATAAGAAACAAACAGATGCTCTGGTGGAACTCTCTTCCACTTCAAGAACTACTAGGAGCTCTGCTGCTGCCCTTGTTCCTTCCAAGACTACAAAACTAGAAGCAAATTCTTCTAGAAAATGGGAGAAAAGGAAGAAAATAAAAGCAACCTGGACCTACGAAAACATAAGAGAAGAAGAAGAAGATACAGATTCTGACATTGAAATCAAGGAAATAAAGGCCACCAGAACAAAAGCTATAAAAGTAACCAAAGAAAAGTCCTCTAGAAGCAAAAGGGCTAGTAAAAGGCAAAAGATAGAAGCATATGAGGAATATGTTGAGAAGCCCACACTTTCCCTGGAGGATGTGATAAAGTTAGTCATGGTGGATGGTAATCTAAAACCCACGATTGAATTCTATGATGATTACAGTGATGTGGATAAAAGGGTATTGGAGGAAGCAACTGTCAGATATCTCAACATCTTCAACAAGGCACTAATTGATATAACTTCTGAGTTGCCACAAAGTCTAGCAAATATTCTGGAATTAAGAAAAGAAAATGCCAAGAGCAAGGACATGGAAATCAGGGAACATGAGCTAATAAATTTGTGTCCTCAGATTTCACCTGATCAAATAGATATGATATTGAAGGAAGTCAAAGATGACTTTAGAAGCAAAAGGAGAATGAACAAACTTGCGCTCGGAGAAACAAGTGAAATCATTAAAGAAACTCAAGAAATTCTTTTGAAAGCATTGGAGAAGCACAATTTTCCCATAGTCACAGAAAAAGTTCTAGATGGTGAAGAAGAGAACATCATCGAGCAGCAATCTGAGTTGGGTGAAGCCTTTGTTCTGGAAATGGAACAAGTAAATCAGGATGATACAAAAATGATGGATAAAGTAGTTGATGCAGGAGATACTCCTAATTCACCTGTCCCATCAGGAAAAGAAGATAATATTACTACTTCACAGAGCACTCTGGATCAGGTAGCCAGTGGTAAACAAACAGAAAAGAGTCCCTTTGCAGAGAACATAGAGAAAAGTAAAGCAGAGAAAGAGGAAGAAAAAGGAAAGAAAGATAAAACAAAAGAAGATGGTGCAAATGTTGAAGCACCTAAAGCAGATATTGAGAAATCTAATGAACCAAAGGATGGTTCAGAAAATGTTGCAAGAGACACTACAAAAGTAGTGAAAAGTCTTCTTGAAAAGGAAATGATTGAGATTGATGAGGCTGAACTACTCCAAGGTCTAGCCAATCCAGATGCTCTCTCTCCAATTCAATTGATGAAAATTGCATCATTCACCCAAGTAAAGGCTAGAGAAAAGATGTTAAAGTTCCACATAGAAGACAATGAGCTATTGGGGCTTGCAACCGAGATTTTGGAAAAATTAATGCCTTCCTACTAGAAGAGTCCATTTGATTCCCCCTCCGGTCATCTGAAAAATCTTGTAAGTTCTGTAAATACTCATTTTGAGTCCTTTGAGAAGTCTGCAGAGACAAAAGTCAGAAATGAGTTTTTAGATAAGAGATTCAGTGAAATTAAGAGTCTAATAGGGTATGACAGGACTATACTTGCTATCAATATAAAGAGTGTTCAAAATGCTCTAAGTGATGGAATTGATGTATATAAATTTTGTCTATCCTGACCCAAAGTAAATGAGGATATCGAGAAGAAGATAAAGGAACAAGAATTGAAATTGTCAAATCTGTCCAATAATTTTGATCCTCTAACCATCTCACCCATAAGTCAGGAACGTCAAGTAATTAGCTTGACTGATGAGATAAAGAGACTTGTTAAAGAAAAAAGTAACATTATGAAGAGAATGTCTGAGCTCTGGGGATTGATTGTCCCTAAGTTAGAGACAATGTAGAATGCCCTATTTGAAGTTCAGAGTGTAGTTCAGACTAGTTATCCAGCAAATTTGTCAAAGGCAGAAGCATACTCATTTTTGTTAAGTGGGAACATCTCTATTTTGGATGGAATGAAGAGTACTTAGGCCTCTGAACTTGTGCAAATAAAAACCAGCTTTGCAGACATTCTCAAGTTCATGTAAATAGAACTTAATGATTAGTTGTACATATGCGGTCCTATATACAATTTTTTGGAAAATTTGGAGTTGTGGACCCCACCCTTTGCCATTGATGTCAAAGGGGGAGTGAAGATTAGTGAAAAATGAGGAATCCAGCTAAGGGGGAGTAACGAAAAGCAGTGTAATCAACAGTATGGAGCACAAGCTAAGGGGGAGCCTGTCCAACACTTAGTCATTTTTCACTAAGTGTTGCCATCAATGGCAAAGGGGGAGATTGTTGGCAAGAGACACTACTAGGCATGATATTTGTTGTCATTGATGGTAACTAAGATCATCCCAATTATCCGTATAACACAATTTGTTCACACCGGAAGTCAGAATCAGAATGTGTCTAAGTCCGGGCAGTCAGGAATAGAGCAGGTGACAGTGTCCAGTATCTTGGTCCGGATCTATCTGGTGGAAAGACATGGTTTGCTATGGATCTGAGGTAGTTGTAAGAATTGTCCAGACACTCTAAATCTAGAGTTTTATCCTCTAAAGATGAAGGACTCAAAACATATTAGCTTATGAGTATCGGGTTTCAGTTTGACAAAACAAATAGAAGAAGAATTGGCCGACCTTGTGAATGATCTCATTTTTGGATATATAGAAGTTATCTATTGGGCAATTTGTGATGATAAGTAGTGATAACCGACATGATTGATGATTCACAAGTGCAAGTTCTAATCCACATCTCATATTATGTATAGATCTAGCCGACAAAGCAGAGTACTCTACCAAGTTCTAAATGTTCTTGAGGCGAACTAGTAAAATGATTGTAGATCATGTTGCAGATATATATATCTGATGGAATTGGATGATTTTGGTGTGTGTGTGTGTGTGAACAAGGTGTAATTGTGAGAAAAGTAGAAAATCTAAGGAGCGAATGAAGGCAAAGCAGTAAGAAGAGGAAGTAAAGATGAAATGTGTAAAATCAGTTTTTGCACTTAACTGGAACTGAAACTCTTGCATAAGTAGATGCTATTTATCAGTTCAAAATCTTTGTTATTCTCTTGTAATCTTTCTGTAGGCAGTGAGCCTCTAATTGAGTAGTGAGCCTGAATGGATGTGCATTCCCATTTGCAAAAATACTTTTAACAGGGTATTAATTTTTGTGGGTTAACCCCCATCGTGGTTTTTCCCTTAACCGGGTTTCCACGCCAAAAATCTTGGTGTCAAGTGTGTTATTTATGTTTCTGCTCATGTGTTATTGATTAATGCTGAAATGTTTATATCATTAATTTGATTATAAGTTGTAAAGGAAGATCAATGGTGGAAAAGATTAAAATATGTGACAACTGATTCACCCCTCCTCTCAGGTGTTTGGACCTAAACCAACAAAAAGACCTCACAACATGCAAATACTAAAATATTTATAGTAACTAGGGCCAAAATGGGTGCCTAAATTCCCACACCTCATTTGAAGGGAAATATTAATTAAAAAAACATTTTGAAATTCCCACTCCACCTTGCATGCCAAAAATAACCTGTCACTAACAACTGTCAACTGCATGTACAACCTATCATTGATCCTGTTATAGATTCCTGCTATAGTTGTCATAAACACCTAAAATTAGCATCTAGTAGTTACAAAAGACACCTCACCAAATCCATGCCCCCACTTGTGCAATATATTCTAATTTTTAATATTTAATTGTTCTCTGTAAAATATAATTTTCTTAATTTACGGCAAAATAATTAAAATATTAAATTAATATTTTCCCTTATTTTTAATATTAGTCCATGGGAAAATAGGAATGGACTAATAAATCCACCAAATTTATTTTATTATAAAGGGGACATTACATAATATATACGCCAAGCCTAAAATTGAAAACCACGAGCAAATATGATGGATAGATATGGTGCCCAAATCCCATGCTCAAATTCCAACACCCATAAATCATGGTGGGTCAACAAACCTCAAATAGAATGTAGTCTCATGTTATAGATTCCTCCAGCAAACTTGGGTGCTCTATTTTAGACTCTTCCACCTTCTTATAAAATGTTGTTACGCATCATAGATTGGTCAAAACTATTCCTAGTTTTCTAGTCCATAATTAACTTCCTCTTTTCATGCTCTTACATGTTATAGAATCTTGTATGCATCTCACAATGTCATAGATACTCTTACACATCTCACATGACTTAGATTCTCTTACAACACAATATAATACATTTTAC
The DNA here is from genome assembly GCA_027924645.1 of Cunninghamia lanceolata. Classification (NCBI taxonomy): domain Eukaryota; kingdom Viridiplantae; phylum Streptophyta; class Pinopsida; order Cupressales; family Cupressaceae; genus Cunninghamia; species Cunninghamia lanceolata. The sequence goes on along the minus strand of BSBN01001482.1, from coordinate 12,813,604 downwards.
AAGTTGTAAAGAGTCCCACCTTAAGTGGAATGCCCATATTCCATTCGAGCACATTAAAATACAAATTAATAATATAAGTATTAGAAATTGCAAGGTGTATGAAACCTAATCCTAATAGTTTGAATATTTACTTTACATGCATGTTTTGAATTCTATATACTTTTAGATGCATGATCATTCTAGGATTTGCATGCACTTTAAAGTGAGAAAACTAAAATGTTGAAATTTGCATAGTCATGCACTTTCCCATTTAGTTTTGTGCCCATTTTGATGAGAGTGCTTAGCTGCATTGACATATTGACAAATGACATACTTTTGAGTAAATTTAGATCTTTACTACTATAGTAGGCTTGGAGTATTTAGTGAATGAGATAATAGTCATGACTGGGTGTGCAATTGCTTGGAGGAAGATGTGAATTGTAGTAACAACCTAGTTTTCATAGGTTTAGCATTCACCTCAAATTTTCAAGGGTAAATTATATTGTGTTGGCAAGTTCTATGAAGTTTTTTTTTATAAATAAAAATTAGCCATTATGAATCAATGTTCATGTGACGAGTTTCTAGTTGACTATGGTTAAAACATGTTCAAGTTCTTTTTGAAAGTCCATTGTGGTAGGTGTTAAGATTTAAATATTTCAAAAGTGTGTTATTTTTTGAAAAGTGGATGTTGTATTGAGTTCAAATGGAGAAATCATATGTTATTTCCAAGTTTCAGTAGCATGATTTTCATACATGGAAAATAAAGGTGTGGTTGGTCCTAATTGAAAAGGATCTATGGGATATTCTAGCTAGAAACACATGAAAGTCAAAAAATGCAGATGAAGCCACAAAATAGACAACTAAAGATAAGAAAAATAATAACATTTATTGGTCTTGGATTATTTGATGCATGCTTACATTAGATAGATCTTAAAAAACTTCAAAGAAAATTTAGAATGGTCTTAATACATTATTCAGCTCTCAAGCTTCTAGTGCCAAGATGTCAATCAAGAAAAAAATCTTTGGCCTGAAGATGAATGAAGGAAAAAGTATTGTTCAACACATTAGTACATTTTGATCTTTCCTAAAACTACTTGATGATATTAATTATAAAATTGAAGATGATGGTGCTAAAGTAATTTTATTGAGTAGTATGTCTAAACGTTTTGATAATGTTGTATTTACATTAATCAAGCTCAATTTGAGTTTAAAATTTGTTATTTCTTCCTTGATTAATGAATAAAATTGAATGAAGAAAAATTACTCGATTATTGAAGAAACTACTTTGTTTGTCCAGCAAATGTTTACCATTTTTGTAGGGAAGAATATTGTAAGGTGCTACTATTGTAAGAAAGATGGAAATGTGTAGGTGAACTACATTTAATGTGCTAAGGACCTCATTGATGGCAAGTTGAAAACACATAAGGCTTTGAATATTACTAAAAATGAAATGGAAGACTATGGATTTTCAATACATGATTGAGATTCTCCCTAGGACAATGGTGAGGAATATGTTTATTAAGACCCATTAGTCATAGAAAGAGGAGGCTAGAGGAAAAAAGAGGTTGCATCATAATTACTCCATCTCAAACTAGCTTCTCACTCAAAGATGGTCAATTGTAGGAGAGGAACCAATTTCTCATTTGCATCCATTCTTGGAGCAAGGGGGCTTGGTGGTTCTTGGTAGTATTTGTGGATAGTGTAATCATTTTAAGAGGTGTGGTTAGTGTATCTAAATTTATTGGTTTTGTTTCTATTCTACCTTTGAGGATAGAATTGGTTTCCACGTGGCATTGGAGGAGGGATATGAACACTCTCAAAGGAGAGTTTTTATCTCATTGTACACAAAGGTTGGGATTTGTTCTCTCATGTGGTACAAAGGATTTGTAGAGTTTAATAGTTAGAACATCCACTAATGTAATTATTTTGTTATTTTTTATTGAGTTAGGAGCTTTTGTGGAGTTGGTTTGAATTATATTTCTATTTGAGGTTGTGTTTAGAACTAGTGTAGTAATGTTCCTTTCTTTGTTTGGCTTGATATAATAAGGGGGAAATGTTGGGATTTTATATTACATATATAGTTAGTCTTAAGTTAATATTAAATAAACAAGCATTAGAGTGTTAAGAGTATACTAAATAAATAAGTTAGAAGGTTAGTTGTGTGGGTATTTCCCATAAGGTTAGTTATTGGGTGGTACAAGATTAAAGGAAGACTTTTATAAATTCAATATCAAAAATCTTGTAATATCCCAGAGAAATCAATATCACATAGCATTTTGTTTATAATATACACAATAATGGTGTAATTTGATTTCTATGTGTTTGCTTTCATTAGGATTGATGTTTACATTGATTGCATTTGGCTTAAATCTTTTGGCTTCCCATACAAAACTTCCCAAACCAACTAACTTTGATGTACAGGAAATTATTGACTACTAATCTACAAACTAATCACTAATAAAAAGTATTTATGAGAAAAAATAACATTTGAAACTAACCCATAGATGTAATATAAATCAAACATTCCCCCCCTTATTACATTAATTTGAATAAATGAAGGAATATTGCATTGGGTTTGAATAGAACAACCCCAAATGGAAATATGATGAAGTGACCCCATCAAATCTCCTAACTCACCAAGAAAACACCATACCAATTGGATAAGTGGATGTTCTAACTATTGAACAATACCTATGAATTAAGATGGATCTTATTCACAACTAAGTTTGCAAAACCTTTATATTGCATGAGAGAACAAATCCCAACCTCCATACACAATGAGAAAATAAATCTCTTTTGAGAGTCCACCCTCCTTTGAGAGTGTCCAAAATCCCTCCTATAGTGCTTAGATAATGAGAGAACAACTCTCCTCTAAGAGTCCACCATCCTCTAAGATTGTCAGAATATCTCCTCCAGTGCCAATAGGACAAATCTCTCCTCTAGTGTATAATAGGAACAAAACCAATAAATGTAGATAGGGACCACACACTAATTGCACCTCTTCCAATGGCTAAGGATAAACACATTATCCACAAATACTACTAAGAACTACCATGCCCCTTGCTCCAATAAGGGACATAGATGAGAAATTGGCACCTCTCATGTAGTTGACCATCTCTGAGTGAGAAGATAGCTTGAGATGGAAAAATCCTCCAACATCTTGTGTCCTTTGGCCTCCTCTTTGACCTGTCTTAAGATTTAGAAACTAGATGTAGCAATAGAATATTTGGAATCAACATCAATGAATGTATTGCATCCACAAAAATGTCCATGGAAAAATATGAGTTTCAGATTCAATTGATAATGCACCTATTTTATGTAAATAGCTCCATTACAAAATATGTTTTAAAGTGGTAGAAATATAAACCTAATGTCTCTAAGAAAAATGAGCCTTCAACTATAAACATTTCAAAGATGCCATTACGACCATATTTCTTTAAAAAAATATTTTCTTTATAATGAGATTTTATCAACCTCCATCTTATAAGGAAAATCTTAACAAAACAAATTCTTACCAAGACTAGAAATCACAAGTTCTCACACAGCCAAGTGAAACTCTTTAACTAACTCCCTATGCAATTCATTGCAAATTGTAAGATTTGGCTGAAAAGCCACCCAAGAATGCAAATGAATGAAGGAAAGAAAATATAGAAATTAAATATGAGCTAAATAAATTGTATTCAACTCAATAGAATGCAAATCATGCAATGAATAAGAGATGCTCATATGAGAGCGATGGGTGAGTTTATATATGACTTACCACTTAAGAGACTAAAAACACTACCAATGTGGGATAAATATAAAAAGCCCCTAAGTAAACTTAACCTAGTGTGAAGAGAGCTAAGTGGAGAACTAGCTAGGAAATGAACTAGTTAGCAAATATACCCTATTCACACTAACACCCCCCATAAGTGCACCTTAGGTGGGAATGTAAACAAAGAGTCAAAGATGGGTCCTGGCAACTAGGCCTGATGGGTACCCATTTACAAAAATCTCTCACAAATAGAGAAAAGGAGAAAACTTAGTGGGAAAAAACTCCTCCCCAAAAGAGAGAAAGAATCAAGAAGGGCTAACTGACCCCCCTAGAAGAGATGTCCCACACCCCCAAGAGAGACCAAAGATGACTATACTTTCTCTCAGTGAAGGGTTTGGTGAAAATATCTGCAACCTACTCTGCTGTAGGACAATACTACAAATCAATGACCTACTCCTGAATCAGCTCCCTGAGAAAATGCATGTGGATCTTGATGTGCTTGGTTTGTTGATGAATCAGGTTCTTCAAGATCTGGATGGTGTTGTAGTTATCATAGTAGATGACTGATGACTTCTAAAAAGTGATGCCAAGTTTAGTGAGGATGTTCTGAGGCCAAATAGCCTCAGTGGCGGCATTAATATCCCAACAATACTCAGCCTCAATCGAAGAAAGCGCAATAGCATGTTGCTTCTTGCTCTGCCAACTAATGGGGCCAGAACCAAGGTGAAAACTATAGCCATAAGTGGACTTGCGATCATCAAGATCACCAGCCTAATCAGAATCTGTATATCCAGTCAAATCTAAACTTGTGCCTGTTGCATAGTGAATCCTGTATCTATGAGTGCCCTGATTGTAGTGTAAAATGTGTTTGGTACCTTTCCAATGAAGCTCATGTGGCTCCTGCATGAAGCACAAAAAAATGCCAACTACAAAGGAAATGTCAGGGTGAGTATGAGTTAGGTAGATGAGGCTACCTACCATCTGACAATACAAAGTGGCATCAGCCATTGGTGTGGAACACTTCACCTCAAGCTTGACTCCAGAAAGAAATGGAGTCAGTGCAGGCTTACAATTAGTCATGTGAAAATGGGCCAAAAGATGAAGAGCATACTTAGGATGCAGAAGAGAGATCCCAGAAGAGTTCTAAGTGATCTCAATCCTGAGAAAATAGTGCAAGATACCCAAGTCAAACATGGAAAACTTGTCGTGCAAGGCAGAATGGACATCAGCAATGATGGATGAAGTACTCCTAGTGACAATCAAGTCATCAACATATAAATCTAGAAAAAGAAGAGCATCCTCCTGTCTCAAGATGTAGACATTTGGATCTAAATGGCATCTGGAAAACCCAACTGAGAGAAGAAAGGAATCCATCTTGGCATACTTAGCCTGAGGGGTTGTTTGAGCCATAGAGAGACTTTCGTAATCTGTAAACCAATGAAGAATCCTGAACAAATCCGTGTGGCTGCTCCATGTAAATATGCTCCTGTAGATCCCTATGAAGAAATGCACTCTTCACATCCATTTGATGGACAACCCAACTATGAACTTCAAAAATAGCAAGTAGTGGGCGAATGGAGGTCATTTTGGCAACAGGGGCAAAGGTCTTAGTGTAGTCAACACTAGGAACCTAAGAGAAACCTTTAGCCACAAGCTATGCTTTGAACTTATCAACTAATCCATCTGTTGTAAATTTGGTTTGATAGATCCACTTACACTGAACCAATTTTCTTCCTTTAGGAAGTGGAACAAGATCCCAAGTGTTGTTTCGAATCAAAGAGTTGTACTCTTCCTCCATTCCTGAATCCCACTTAGCAATATCAGATGTTTCATGAAAAGATTATGGATCTAAAGCTGTGGCAATGAATAAAAGTAGAATATCCCTGTGCTATGACTGAGTCCTCCGAGCATCTAAAGGATCCCCAACAAGAGTGCTTGCAGACTCAAGTGTCTGCCGAGCCCAGCGAGGCATGTGTGGGGATGGTGGTGGAGAATCCTCATGAGCAACTCTGTGAGTAGAGGTAGCTGGTGGAAAATTCTCTAAGACACTATCATCTGTATCCACTATGGAGGAAGGAAGATGAGAGGATGAGCTAGGAGAGCTTTCCTCAAAGTGCACACTACGCTCAATGAAGAGCTTATGTGTCTCAGGATCCAAAAGTCAATATCCTTTGACACCATCAGGGTAGCCAACAAAGATGCAGGGGTGACTCTGAGGTTCGAGGGCCTTGCACTTCTCTGAAGGAATGTGAGCCCATGCTAAGGAGCCAAAAACTCTAAAGTGTCGCACAATAGGTTTCCTTCCACACCAAGCTTCAAAGGGAGTGATACCCTTTAATGCCTTATGAGGAACCCTATTTTGGATGCGAGTAACACAGTTGATAGCTTTTGCCCAATACTGAGGTGCAAGGGAGAGAGTGTGGATCATACAACAAGCCATCTCTTTCAGGGACCTATTTTTCCTCTTGGCCACACCATTCTATTGGGGTGTATAAGCGACAGTATGCTGAATATCTACCCCTTCAAGAGTGCAAAATTGTTCAAAGCGATGGTTCACATATTCTCTGCCATTGTTAGTGTAGAAAATCTTGGCAACCTTCCAAGACTATTTCTCCTAGCGTGAGCCTTGAACTCCTAAAATCTATCAAAAGATTCTCCTTCTACTGAAGAAAGTAGACCCAGGTGTATCTAGAATAGTCATCAATGAAGGTGAGCAAGTAGTGAGCCTTGCTGAAAGACAAGGATGGAAATGGCCCTGCCACATCACTGTGAACCAGCTCAAGGACTTCAGAAGCCCTCCAAGATTTCCCTTTGTTGAACTTGTCCTTAGGATGTTTTCCCAAGGCACACCCTGAACAAACTCCATCTGAGAAACTGATCTTAGGAAGACCTGTGACCATATCCTGCTTGTTGAGCTATTGGAGATAGCAGAAGTTGAGATGGCCAAACCGCTCATGCCATAGCTTCCTCATAGAATCTAAATGAGTGAGCAAGGCTGTAGAATGTGAATAAGGTTCAAAATGAGAGAACACATACAATCAAGATGCATGATCAGCCTTACCAACTGCAAGAAGTGCATTATCTTCAAGACTCCTAATGGTGATGGAATCGGAAGTGAACTCAACTTTTCTACCATTCTAGGCAATCTGATAGATTGAGAGAAGGTTAGCCAACAGATTAGGCACATAGAGGACATCCTCAAATGTACCAGTGCCTATGTCAACAGAACATTTCTCGATAACATTGATAGAAGATTCATCCCCAATGAGAATGTGGGGCACCGAACAAGGCTCCAAAAAAGAAAATTGTTCTTTGACAGAACCCATGTGATGTGATGCACCCGAGTCAAGAATCCACTATTGAGAAGAATCTGTAGAAGCAACTAGTGCAGTTGCTTTCCCTTTACCTGATTTGGAAGGAGTGGAGGATTGTTGTAAAGAAGGTAGATTAATGTTGTTCTTTTGTAGAAGATGCTTTAGCTCATCAATCTGCTTCTTGTGACACTAGTGTTCCTCATGACCATATTTCTTATAGTAACAACAAGTTGGTTTTTCCTTCTTCTAAGAGTTCCCCTTGGAAGAGGAGGAATTGGAGTCTACTTTTGGAGTAGATGATGATTGTGGCCGATATTTTTGTGACTTCTTCTTGAACTTCTGTTGTTTCTTGTCAGGTTTCCTAGACTTTTTCTGACCCTTCGACTGACTAGCCAACAAAGCCTGAGACTGAGATGGCTTCAAGAGACCCATGGAAAGAAGCTTGCCTTGTTCTTGCATCAATAATTTAGAAAATAAAACAAAAGAAGGCATTGTATAAGTAGATCTCATAGTCAATCTATGAGTATGAAAACTAGAAACAAAAGTTGTATATTCAGGTCCAAGTTTGTTAATAGTACTCAAGACAAGTTGAATGTCTTTTTTGTCTATGCCACATGCTTTACATTGTGCTCTTAAACTTTCATTTACTTTTATTACAAAGTCCTGGATGTTGTCAAAAGACTTAGGATCAAGTGCCATTAATTGATTATCAATTTGATATCCTTTGATTTCATCAGTTGTCCCATATAGAGTTTTAAGTTTGTTCCATGCATCATGTGAATTGTTACATCCATTAAGTTGAAACATAATATAAAGAGAAACTAAACTCCTAAGACAACCCAAAGCTTTTGTTTGTTCAATCATCTAGAATATTTTATCCTTAGCATATGTGGGTTCAGTTATCTTTTTTTCAACATAGGGTGTATAACCTTGTTGTATTAAGAAGTTGCATGCATTTTATTTCCATGTGTTGTAGTTGTATGGTGTTAGCAATGAAAACTTAGCATTACCCATTTGTGAAAGGAAGGGAAAGCACAAGAAAGAGATGCACGAGCACAAAGACATTAGGAGAGAACCCCCCCCCCCCCCCCAAATCACTCAAGAAAAGAACCCACCAAGAAAAATGATATGGCACTTTATATGTAGTGGAAGTACAGTTGCCACCAGCAAGAAAAATTGAGTGGACGTGACTTCAATGCCATTTACAAATTCTCAAATAATGAGTATATGTTGAAACTACAATTTTGCTACAATATCAAATAAAATGGATAGCACCACTATAAAGTACATGAAAAACATGCACTTTCCGAAAAAGAATCACTTTGATCTGACATTATATGCAAAAGTTATGCAGCTTTGAAATTCTCAAAATGAGAATTGCACAGGGTCACTTGTAGGAATTTGAAAATTCTAGAAAATATGGGCATCAAAATCAAAAACCATCTACACTAGTGTGGAGAGCATGAAAAAATAGACCAGATAAAAAAAATCACTGAGAAAGGAGGTCCTAAGCCCAAGTCATGAGCCTGCAAAGTTGGCCTTCAAAATGCAACCTACCAATAGAGAGGGGGTAGAGAGTAAAAAGGTTTCTGCTGCTAGATTTGGTGGAACTATCATCAAACTTAGCAGAATCTCCAACTGTAGAACTGCTATCTAAATGTAGATCTTTGCCAAAAAAAAGTAGCCTCTAGATAGATATAGTTACTGCTAAAATAGTAGATCTAACAAATATAATGGAATAAATTTTTTACATGCCAAAATTGGCAGATCTGGGCACGCAGGTTGAGGAGGTTTTAATATTTTTAATGGAAAAATGAAAATTTTGTAGGTCTAAAAAAATTTCAGCACTTAAAAAAAAGGCACATGGATTTAATTTATATAAAAAAACCTTTAAAAGGCTTAAAAAAAGCATTTAATGGGGAGCTTAGCCTCACCCCCAAACCCCACGTGAAGGGGCCTCTTCAAGGGGCAGCACCTCTTAAGGGGTGCAGGGCCCTATGGGTACCTGCATACCCTTTTGCAGGCCTATACTAGGGGCGCAGGTGTCAATACTTGCGTACCCTATTACTTTTTTCAATAATTTTTTTTTACAATGCTTTTTTTAAAAATAAAAACTGTAATTTTTGTTTTGACAAGAGGAAAAAATTACATAATTTTTTTTTGAAAAATGGTACCATCTATCTCAATTTGCGTGGAGTCGTACGATGCCCTGTAGCAAAAAAATTGTCTTTCTGAACAATTGCTCCAAAATTGATGATTTGATAGTCGATCTTAAAGTTTTTGGACCTTTCAGACACAATGATAAGGTCTGTTTGGCCTCAAGATGCTCCGAAAGATCAGGTACCCACCAGATCTGGCATGCACCTCCAAACTTCAAATCCTTGCAGATCTGACTACCGGTGTCCAAATCAAGAAAAACAAAAGGCAGATCTGACTATCTCAGTGGCTCTAGACGTAATGGTGATCCTAGAATGTCTCCAGAAAGATTCAAATAAACCTGCAACTAGCAAGTCATGAAAAGAACCCCCTAGAAGCTTGGGTTTTCTCCACACTTTTTTGATTCTCCAGACCATCCAAGGATACAAGAGAAGACCATACTCATGTGCTTTGAAGAACAAACAACTCTACATTCTCAGATCTAAAATATTGCTAACCCACAACTCAATGGATCTGATATCATTTAAGTTTTGGCTAAAAAGCCATCCAAGAATGCAAATGAATGAAGGAAAGCAAATAGAGAAATCAAATATGAGCCAAATAAACTGTATTCAACTAAATAGAATGCAAAGCATACAATGAATAAGAGATGCTGATATGAGAGTGATGGGTGAGTTTATATATGATTTACCACCCAAGAGACTAAAAACACTACCAATGTGGGATAAATGTAAAAAGGCTCTAAGTAAACTTAACCTAGTGTGAAGAGAGCTAAGTGGAGAACTAGCTAGGAAATGAACTAGTTAGAAAATATACCCTATTCACACTAACACAAATAATACTTCCATTTTTTTTTTATACTCCACCCATCTAACAGAATAAACAAATTAAAAAGACTTTTTCAAAATAATAATAAAATTTATTCTTTTATGGCATTTCATCTCTTCTTTTAATATGTAGACTCTTGTTAACCACCCATTTAAAAAGTCTTTTAAAATTATTTACCTTCTCCCATAATTATTAACTCTAATTATTTAATCTAACATTATAAACATAAGCAAATCTCTTTCAAAGAAAATTCTGACACCACAAAGCAACTTTTGCTAGGGACTTGCTAATAACAGTAATATATATGAAAGTCTTTGCAACACACTCAATAATAGTTAATAAGGAGTTTATCTTGCCTTTTTGGTAATGTATCCTCAGTCTATGGCACTGGGAATTTATGGATGTGGTACTGACATATATTCATGAATATTGGTTCTCCTCACTCACCCTATGTTGGTTCAGACACCCTTTATGCTTCATAAATGCTTGATGCCTCTTATATTAATCCCCATACTATAATTTACACCATGCGCAATGCAAATCAACAATAGAAAACAAACATGGTGTAATTAGGGTTTTAGATCATGGACTACAATAAAAAGATGGTGTGATGTAGTCTTCTTCAAAGTCTATGACATCTAGTTAAATATGAGTACATAAATATACCTTTCTAGATGCATTCCAAATAGGTGATGTATGCTAAATGCTAAATAATTTAATCTTCAATTTTTCTATGTAGATTAAATCATCAACAAAGGATGAATACCACACTCCTTTGAGATGGGGCGAGTCATGATTAACCAATTATCACAAAGAAAAATGTTAGGCACCTCATGATGCAAGAGCATCTAGGTTCACAAGTAATCTTATATCACCCAAAAACATTTCAGGTTTCTATTCAATGTTGTGTTTTTTTTTCAATTGTGTTGTTTTCTAGTAGTCTTCAGGAGAATTTCTTGATTTAATTTAGTCAAAGGCATCATCTTGTAGAAGAGCTAAATGGGTACTTGTATTTTCAATTTGGTGAAGTTTGGGGCAATTTTGGTTAAGTTTTTGGTAGGTTCAAAAGTTTAAGAACCCACTAATTTTCTAAAAAACATTTTTACTTAAGTATTTTTAGTAAAACCTAAGGTTTGTGAACTCCTCTTTTTGCCAAAATAACTTGTATTTCGGTAAAACCTAAGGTTTGTGAACTCCTCTTTTCATTGAAAGAGCTTGTCAAGCTTTGTTTCGACAGTTATCTAAGTTTGCAAACTTTTTCTTATGGCGAAAAGTGTTTTGGGAGGCTTTTCATAAAGTTCTTCAGTGAACTTTCAAGTTCATGAAATAGAAAAAAATACTGACAACAAGTTCAATGGTTCGTTAAAGTGTCGATTCATCGATGAAGTTCAAAGATTCACCAAAATACCAATTCACCGATGAAGAAGTTTGATGGTTCACACAGAGTCGATTCACTAAAGAAGAAGTACAATGGTTCACAAAAATGTTGATTTGCCAAAATGCATATTAAAGAAAAAGTTCAAAAGAAAAGTTTGAAGGTTCTTCAAGGTGTTGATTCACTGAAAGGCATTGTGAAGAAAAGGTTCAAAAGTTGCAAGGTTCGTTAGATCATTGAATCTCCGAAGGGCACCTTTTTTGGGGGAAGTTCAAAAGTTCAAAAAACTACCAAATTTCCTAAAGTCATAGTTTCGACCTATAACATTTCAGTTATGTAACTACTATGCTTGTAAATGGTTTAACTTCCTCGAGCCCAAAGTATAAAAGGAAGTTGTGGTATTCTGTTGAGGATATTTTCTAGTTTTTGAAGAAGAAAGTATTGTTCTAGAGGAGATTCAATTGATTGAAATTTTATAGATTGTACTCCTATGCTAACTATAATAAATGTAAGTTTTGTGATATGTAATAAAATTTAGATTTGAATTTGGTGTTGTTGTGGAAAGCTGGTGTTGTTGGCTGCTAGATTTGGCCATCTGATAAGACCCCTATATCTATACTACATCGAATGGTATTAGAGTAGGTTCTTGTTGGGAGGAGTTGAAGAGGTTAGAGAGAGTTTGAAGTGGTGGAAGTGTCTCAAAGGCTTTAGAGATTTGTTGCAGGTGTGTGAGGAGGAATCCTGCAATTGTAGAGGGCTGAGAGGGACATTGAAACCACAAGACAAGAAGTTCCCATTTTCCATAGAATGTGGGTACAAAACAATAGAGGTAATATTAAGAGTTGTGAAGATATTGCAAAATTCCCCTGAGAAGAATAATTCCTAGGATGGAGGAGATGTTTGAACAATTTTGAGTTGATATTAGGAATGAGATAATGACTTTAGTTGTAGGTTTGAGAAGAAATCTAGAACAAGAAGATGAACAACCAAATGGTGAAGAAATTGTAAATGAAGAAAAGAAAGAGAAAATGAACAACTAGTAGATGAAGGAGAAGAATGTTTCCTAAGAGCTCTTGCCAAGATTAGTGGAGGTAATAAAATGGAGGTTCCAATTTTTTAGGTACATTGAATCCTAAGGAGTTTATAGATTGGATTGGTGAATTAGAAGAGTATTTTAAATATGAAAATATTCATGACTATAACATGTCATCTCATATTACCTAGATTTACAATCCCAATTTACTATCAAGTAAATAATCATGATCATCATAAACTTTTTTTTTAACAATAATCATTTGCATAATCATTATAAAAAGCGTATCTTTTCTTAATATTTTCAAACTAAAAATTTATAACATATTCAAAGATAACGTGTTAGTGAAATCCTTCACTTTACAATCACAATGTTTTACTCATGGCAATAAAGATAAATTTACATAAAATTTGACTGTCAAGTCATATCAATTGAATATACTACATCTGGAGTTTTGATATCTATCTTCATAAGTCTTGGCTTGTCATCTGCTTGGGAAGGAGAGCATCACACAAGTGATTTTCCTCCAACCACAAACCGGTGGTCCCCCACACACCTTCCTTCCTGGAAGTGGCCCTACCCTTCACGAAGGGAATAGATATAAAGAACCAATAGGTTTGCCATCTGGGTTTCTAGTGTTGTGTCCTACATAACTCATCACGGTCATACAACTATAGATCCCCTCTAACTATGTATGACACTTTTGGATGGTTATGCCATCTAGAACACAATGAACTGACTAATACATGCAGAGACGGATGCATTACTTTGGCCAAAGATTTAATATATATAGACATTTCGCAATGAACATAGTCAATTTTTCACACACTTCTAACTCAACTTAGAAGCTATCTCATCCTACAATGATTATAATTTGACCTATTCCAATCATGGAATAACTTAATTAAACTTCCCATTTATTCCCTTGGACTTAGATTTCTGACTCCTATTTCTGGAGTGCATTTCAAAGGTTTCTTGTTGCACCTACAACATGGAATCTATGACTCCCCATCACTCTATTCCTTATTTCAAAAGCTTGTATATTTATTGGTTTTCAATATCATGACCAATCTTGGTCTAGAACTTCATGAGATCAGTTAAGATGTTTGACCTGATTCAAGGAATCTCATCTAATCTTTATCGACTATAAACATATCCTGTTTAAGTCGATAATATAAATTAAAAGAGTTTTACATTTACTCAACTTGATTGGGATACACTTAGAGACTTATCTTCTCTAATCCCATAATATAAATAATAACATATATTTGTTAATTTAGCTCAAGATAAGAAGATTACCGTCTTCCATTATAGTAAGACTCAGTCTACTTGAGACTTAAAGATTTCTAACCCTTTCCATTCATCAATAAAAGAAATTAATAAGATCATTGAAAGGAAGTTAATCATAAAGGGTATACGAATTATCGAGCTATAGAGCTCACTCCTTTGTTGTTCAAGAATAACTTTAAGTTATACAGTTTTCACTTTACCTTGTGTTCGAGGCACCACATGCACTCAAAGTGCAGTAATGACATTACTATCATTTCAGTTTTTCTCATGCAAAGTAAAGAAGCTTACAACTCTATTGATATAGTACGTAGCCAAATGACATATAAGAAAATAATTTTAAGAAGAATCTTTTAAATTCCACTTCTCATTTTCAACTGACTTGCTGTCATAGTTGACCGACATTGAAAAGAGTGGTTCAAAATATTGTAACTACACAGTAGTTAATGGGTCTTAACCAAATGATATACATTTATGTGATAACATCAATAATAGAATAATGATTCTAAACAAGATAGTTTTATTTTATAGTAGTTTGGTTCTCATAATATCGTGGCTCTCTGCCAGTATCAAACTTTCGAAGGAATCTTTTCCTTAACAGGCAGTAAAAATAATGACCTCCCATGGTCTTAATACATAAATGGGTGCCTCTTGAGCATAGGAGTAACGACAGAGCCGTCAGCTCATACCTTGGTTCTGTGCTTGATAAATCATAGTTATTGGAATATCATTAAGGTATCAGCCTCGATACACAAGCTTGGAATTATAGTTCATAGAAACATTTATATGATAAAGAATATATGCTACAAAATTATGGCAGAATTACTATGGTTTGCTATGGTTGTCAGCCGTAAACAAGCACAAGCCAATATATCTCAAACATGCAGATGTCATTTGAAGAGAAACACAATTGATTTCATTACAATAAATCAATCTTACTTGATTATGTAGTCACTGACTCCAAAAGTAAAATATTGTGTGAGTTCCTCCTTTTCTACAATTTCCTCTTCTGCTTTAAAGTTAGTTTTCCTTGTTTAAGGTCCTTTTCAATCTGCTCCTAAGAGTTACTCTATTCTCCTTTTAGCCATGCAAAAACATATGTCCTCTCCTCTCCCTACTCACAGAGATAATTACAAACTAACACCCCCAAATCTCCAACAGACTGGGTTGCATGCTCAGTCATGGGTGTTAAGATAGTAGGCCCACTTCCATCATCATTGCACTTCTCCACTCTCTCCACAATTTGTGGGGAGTGGATTTGTGCCCAATCCCTTTTAAAAGAAAATCATTTGACCACCGATGCTTATCACATCATGATGATAAGATTTTAAAAATATATCATACAATTACTACATATACATCACATACTTAATAATATACAAATAGTAAATCAAGCTATTTTAACACCATGCAAGTATTATCGCAAGAAGGGTGCTAGCAATAATCATGCAATAGAATGTGAATATGGGGTTGAGGTTTTCTTCCTCCCCCTTCGCAATCTATAATTGACATTAACAAAATTAAGTAAATACTTACAAATAATAATATATAAATATTGGGAATCTCTGGCAAAAGACCATGATTGAACTCTAATCATTAATAATGTTCCTTGAACATTCTTCAACCAAATCGACATAGATGACATAAAAAAACCCTTAATGACAAATCGACACTAGTCGAATTGAGTTCGACTAAACAAGGGAAGTTAACTAATACATACCCCATCTCAAAGGTTTAAGTAATAAACAACTTGGAACTCAAATGGCAAACCTGAATTTTTCAAAACATCTATCCCCTTCTCTCTGGTGATACTCTCCTTCCATTCTTGGAGGTGGAAATCTTTTCCTGGTTACACTCATAGTCATACAAACTATGATCAGTGTATCATCAATAAATCATTATACATCATGCTTAAATAATCTATTACATCTCCAACTTATGAATAGACTTAATCTCACTTTTATGTGGTAAACAAAATAATTAATCTTGGTTTGATATGGTTAACAAGATGATTAATTTTAGATTAATGATTTGATGTTTGTGGAAAATATCAAGTAGAATCATTGATTACAGGGACACCGATTGATGATTATATAAGACGTGAGATTATATGTTGTTACGATTACTTTATTATAGTGATTTATGAATTAAATGATGATACACTGATCATGGTTATATGGTTGTGAGTGTAACCAGGAAAATAAATCTTCCTTCGAGAATGAAAGGACAGTATCACCTGGGGAGAAGGAAATAGATGTTCAAGAAAGATCAGAATACCATCTGAGTATTAAATTTATTATTCGTTAACTAAGTAAGTTGGGGCGAGTATAAGTCTTTTTATCCTTGCAAGTCAATTTTGATTCGACTATAGTTGGTAAAGTTGAATTAAGGTTTCTCGACGTTATTACATCAAATCGACTAAATGATGTTCTTAGAACATTCTCGTAGTCGATTGTAATCTTGTGTGGTGTCAAGTTTTCCTTTGTTTATGTATCTATTTCTTTATTAGACCTTGTGTTTATCATTTAAATATCTTATCTAAAGTCTATTATAGTGAATTGGGGGAGCAAGACTTGACCCCATAATCACATGTTTATGTTACCACCTTTACGATGATAACATAGCTAGGTAATATCCTAGATTATTTTAATATCCCTATAGTATCATTTCAGTATAAGTGATAGTACGTGAGACATGTCTATGTCTTTAAGTGGTTGAGTACTTTGTGGTACAAGTTTTTATGTTTTTTTACTAGTCGTACCACTATACACGATGAGTGGAGGGAGTGGTAATGGTGGTAGAGCTTTCCATAAGCTTGAATAATTGTCTTGACTTTTGAATGGGAAGCAATTTGTTTTTTTCGGAGTCTTTAACCTGTGGGTGGCAAGATGCCCACCAGAAAAAAACCCACACCCCACCTTGAAGGTGGCAGATTTCGTGGGGGGTGGTGGATCAACATGCAAAGAAGAACCTTTTCAGAATGAGAATGGGTTATTGTTGTTTTTGGTTATGCATTTGTTGAGGTCAGTTATCTTATCTGGGAGAGGGAGAGCTCAGAAGGAGGAAGCTACAGAGTAGCACTTCATTGTTTGTGAGCCTGGGAAGAAAAGCTAGCAGTAGATTCTAAAGCCTGCTCTCAGCTAGACATAACTCAGTTACATTACATTTCCTGGGGTAAGACTGTTGATACAGTCATATTCATTTTGTTGAATGCAATAGCATTCTTATGATAACATATGATAACTATAGTGGTCATAGGTCAACCATGCTATGCTTTTCGATGGTTTCAATGTGTGGATAACTACGTTGTGGCCTTCGTGACCGAAGAGTTGAAAAGAATGTGATTTAGTTTAACTAAAGAACTATATTCATTTGTTATTACATTGAGGCCAAACGACCAAATAACCTTGAGCACTATTGAAGCAGTCTCAAGCTCTCGAAACCGATAAGGCTGAGAGTAAATGGCATTTTGTTTATAAGTACTATGTAATGATTGTATTCTTGGGTAGGCCGAGAGCCATAACCACAATTGATTACCTTTGAGCAGGCCATGAGCCTTTTAATACAGAATCAAAAGCCTATTATTAGGCCGATAGCTAATGCCTTGTGGAGAGGTAATACAATTTTAAAGAAGGTTGATGGCCATGCAAATCAACAATGAGTAATTCTTGATAACCTTGCCTTTGATAGTATCTAAACTATTGAGACAGTCGAGGCACTTATAAGGAGAAAGGTACACTTTGTGTCTTGGAAGTTAACATTATTCTTTTGAGTGTAACCTATTTATGTTTTATGAGAGTAACAAGACTCTTCATGCCATGATATAAAACTAGTTTATTATTGATAAACCTTGCTTAAGGTTGCATTGAGTGCATGCTGACTTTTCATGTCAATGAGTAAACCCCGATTATTATTACTATTATTTCCATGAAGGAAAGAATTGAAAACAAGTTTGTTAACTCCGTTGTTGAGAACATATTATGTATGTGTTTCCTTATGGTATGACAATGCTTCATAGATGAAGCTATGGGTTTTAAGAAACCATTTGAACTCTCTTGGCCAAGGGTCTACCTAATGTTGTTGACTTAATAGTCTATATTGGCAAGTGTTATAGTTGAGGTGAATTGACAAAAACAATGAAACCAAGGTAGCCATAGAAAACTTGATCGAGGATGGTCCATTTTAAACAGGAATCTTGATCATATTATAGACACAAATTTGTCCGTCACCTAGTCGACACGACCTTGTAATGTTTTGCCCTAGGTCCTAGGTCTTTCCACTCATCATTTCAACTTAATCACATTCCTAATTAATTAAATAAACACACTCTATTTAATTAATTCCCTAATCACATGACTCACATAATTCAAATTAAATATTTGAATTAATCACTCACCTTTCTTCTTATTCAAACAAGTGTCACATGCTACGTCCTCCACTTAATCCCTTCACATGTCAAACTAATTTAAATAATCTTTTATGTAAATTAGATTCCTTTTATCACAATCGAACACTTGTCCACTTTCCTTTTGTCTCATGAGGGGTAGTACATCTTGCATTTAATATGCCTTCACATGTCAAACTAATTCAAATAAAATATTTGAATTAGATTCCCTTTATTCTCCTTCGCACACTTGTCACATGACTACGATTTCTTGATGTGCAAGGAAACCTAATCAATCCTAGCCATCCACATCATCTAAACCCTAATCGATCTTGTCCATCCATTTTAACTAAGTCTTTCCTATAAACCTAGCCTCCTTTAAGCCATTTGGGAGGATACAATCTAATTTCATACTGTTATGCTGCCAAAATCTTGAGCAACCAACATTCAACCATATACATCAATCTCTCCCTTGCATCTATCTCCATCTCCATCTTGCATCTTTCATCATATTGCATCCATCAACTTGCAGGTATCGATCAAGCCATCATCTTGTACATATCATCCAAGGTATATTGAAGATTTGGGTTTGGTAATGTATGTCTTTGTTTCATCATTTCAGCTAATATAAATTTTTAGTAGCCCAAATCCTAATCCCATTAACCATCTAACAAATCCTAATCCTAAGCCTTCAACTTCCACTATTATCATCCATCCACTATATTGCCCATTTACCCATACCCTTGCAAAGGATGTGATCCATTGGCTACTAGCAAGGAATACAACATTGTCATGTCATCAAACACCTATTCTTGAGTCTCCCTGTGAGTCCTTATACACTTTGTCTAGTATTCTAACCCCATCATGTGATGTACAAGCTATCAAGCTTATTAAAGAGCCTTCCACTTCCATTCAAGAAAACCAAGAGTTATGTCAAGAACACGATCCTAAGCATGAAGAAACAATAGCCCCTAAATCTAATCAAGATCAAATCATCCCCATCTAATATATCCATAACATGTACCTTCTTTATGATCAATATGATACCTATGAAGCACCTATCCATGAACAACTTGATCCTAGTCATACCCCCACAACTATCCATGAACAAAACACTCAAGACCTACATGCTCCATCTAATGGAAGTCTTGTTGATTTACTTGAGCATTCACCCCATTTCATGGCCTTGATTCAAAGCAAAGAGACTTCTCCACCTAGCCATGATCCCACAATATCCACTTGTCATGATAAGACACCTGTCCCCCAAGCCAACATAGAAGATTGAACAAATAATTTGGATCCCAATGAACATAAGAAAGATCCTAATGATCCTTGCACATCCACCATTTATCCCATTTCAAATCCACCATATACTACTAGTCTATCCACATTCATTCATGAGTGTTCGTCCTTAGAACACCAACAACCATTTTCCACTTTACCTGCTCCATCCAATAAACAACTGAAGTCTAGTGTCCAAACTACACCTAGTCCTATAGTCAATCGTATGCTCCAAAACATGAACTACCAAGGCAAAGGTTTAGGCCTACATGAACAAGGAATTTTGGAGCTAATCTATGTCAAGGTCCCTCCTCGCTCATTTGGCCTTGGATACACACCCCAAGGTCAACAATCTAATGATGTTGGTACTTCTTCCACACTTCCTAAATCCACTTCCTTCCATCATAAACCCCATCATATTCCTAAAACATACGTTGTCATTCCACCTCCCTTATCCTACAAATGTCAAAAGCATGTGACCATTCACCTTCCACCATCCACTTTACCTCCACTCCTTCCAATTCCTAATATCCCTCCATCCACTTTACCACCATTGCTACCAACACCCCCTTACCCAATCATTCATAAATACCCTAAATATCCTAATCATGACGAACAAATGCACGCATCATGTAAACATAAAGATTCCACTCATTTCATCTGCCACATGGGATTCAAAAATAAACATTTGGATGCCTCCATCAAAAAGCCACAAATCCTAAGGGTCCTAATGCCTTAGAAAATCAATCCAAAAATTCAAAGCAAGGTACATTCAAAAATCCATCCAAGCCCATACCTCTAAAAGCAAAGTCAAAAACTAAAATGATATAGGTCCCTAAACAAAAATCAATCAAGTCAAATGAGGCATCCACCTCTCAAAAATCCCAACCATCCCCCTCCATTCAAAAATGCCATTCCATTCAAACATTTCAAACATCCCACATGAAAAGCAAAATTAGAAAAATACTAAATCCATGTCAGTTCCAAAAGTCCTAAATCATCCATCTCCTAAGAAAACATCACCATTGCTTCCTACACCACCATCCAATCAAAAGCTTCCATGTTCAACACGGTGTGTGCAGCCATTGGTCATGATTCCTTTCCATACCTCCATTGCTCCATCATCATTCACTCATTATCCTACATATCTCCCCCATCACCTTCCTATGGTCCATGCTTTTGCATAAGTCCATCATAATCCACTTTCGATCCCTCTGTAATCCACATCATAATCCATTACCTACCTTATACATCTCACTTTCATGCAATCACCCTACCAACACCTTGAGCATAATGACTTGACATGGTCCATTTGTGATGACATCCTTCTTTAATGGGACTATAACATTACATGGAACTAGACACTTGAGTCCCACCCATCCATATTCCCCCCTTTTTCCCCATTCAAAAAAAAAGTAAAGAAATAAAAAATAAAAAAAGTAAAGAGAAATCCTTTCATCCAACGGTGAAAACCTGGTAAACAGGCACCTTGGATAAGTAACATGATGAAAACCTGGTAAATAGGTGTCATGTGTAGGTCGATCTTCTATGTCACTTACACTTGGGGGCACCTTGTCTCATCCAACCTATCATTTTCCATCTTATCATGCCCTATCATAGCATTTCCATCCTATCCTACCATTCATATCCATTACACCCATATACCTATCCTATTGAGTCCATCCATCCTCTCTTCCTCCTTTTGATCTTGATGAAGACATGGGGGCAAAATGTTGAAACAGTATTTTGGAAATCCTTTGACATACCTCATCCTTTCCAAACGAACCTTATCATCCAAGTCATAAGCTTCATCATGTCAAAATCCTATCATCCTCTTGCCTTAAGCATTGTCCTAAAAAAAATCCTAAGTCTACTACTTAGAATGGGGCATGTTATTCCTATGCAACATAGCCTTTAGAGATCACATCCTAGCTCCCTTACACATACATCCATTCCATTCCATAGCCTATCCTTTTATCCTATCCATTTATCATAATCTTTTCATCCATCCACTATCATCCATCCTTTTGTCCAATCCCATTCATTCCCTTGCATCTAGACTTGGTTTTCCCTTGTCATTGGTATTTAGCATACAAGCTACCCCAATTGTAAATCCATTGACATTTTCCAAAATATTTCAAAAAAATATACAAAAAAACCAAACTATTTCAAAAACCCAAAAAAATCAAAATATTTGAAAAACACCAAAAAAATCAAAACATGCCAAAAATCCAAAAAAATCAAATATTCCCTAAAAAAATACAAAAAAATCAAATATATCCCAAAATCCAAAAAAAATTAAAAATCCAACAAAATCCAAGCAATAAAACCATTCCACATCAAAACATCAAAATCATATTCTTCCAATCAAATCAATCCCAATCATCAAATTCATCACATCATCAAAATCAAAACAAGTCCAATCACTTCATCAAATCAAGCTAATCTATCAATCAAATAAATCACATTGATCCAATCCACATCATCTCATCAATAACATCATAAATCATCAAACATCATTCAATCAATCTCAATCAATCCATAATTTGATCAATCCAATCCATATCATCCCATCAATAAAACACAAATCAGAACTACATCTCATCTTTATCGTTAAGTGCCTTGATCTCGTGGATACAGGGTATGTAGGCAATCTAGGCTACGAAGGAAGTACCTAGATTTAGGCATAGGTGATAGACCTCTTCCATCATTCTTCTAATTTTCACCAATCATCTTCTTTCTTCCATCTCACCTTCTTCTATCATTTATCTCCCACATCATCAATAAACACCTACAATCCAATCACATCAATCTAAAATTCAATCAATTCAATCATCACTTCATCAATCAATTCCTCAATCACTTCATCATCCAATCATCCTAATCAAATCAAATTCCAATCAATGATCCAAATGCAAGCCATCCTTAATCCATACCAAACAAGTCAATCAAACAAGTCAAATTATCCAATCACATCAATGGTCTTGATCCTAACCTTGTTGTAAAGCCAAATCAATCAATCAAACATCATCATCATCAACGGGATATATCATTCCTGCATCCTTTTGTTGATCTAGGGATATATCGTTCCCCGCAATGACAACACTATCATCAATCAATCAATCAATCAATCATTGGTTTATAGCTTGACAGGGGCAATACCTTGTTTGTTTTTATATCGTTTGTGCATGCTTGATTGCTTGCTTGTGTGTGTTATCTTTTGATCTTGCATTTGTATCACATCGAATCATTCCAGCTAATATTTATATCTTGTATCTAGACAAGATTGTATTATGCTGGGCCATGAGACACATCGTCACCTTGGTCCTTATACCTTGGTGCATAACGTCTCATGCTATATCAAACATCTTGGTTGCTCACTTTCATTGTAGCATAACACATCCTTCCCTTTCTTCTATCCATTCCCTTACCTTTCTTCCTTGACCAATTCACTTTCATTTCAAGAGCATACTCGTGTTTGTCCAACCCGCCTATCTAGGGGGCATCATCATCCTATCCTTTTCCTCTATCCATACCTTATCTTCTTTGAAATGATGTTACTCGACATAAATCTTATCATCTCAAACATCATCTCAAAGAGGGGCAAAATGTAGACACATAAATTTGTCCATCACCTAGTCGACACGACCTTGTAATGTTTTGCCCTAGGTCCTACGTCTTTCCACTCATAATTCCAACTTAATCACATTCCTAATTAATTAAATAAACACAATTTATTTAATTAATTTCCCAATCACATGTCTCACATAATTCAAATTAAATATTTGAATTAATCACTCACCTTTCGTCTTATTCAAACAAGTGTCACATGCTACATCCTCCACTTAATCCCTTCACATGTCAAACTAATTTAAATAATCTTTTATTTAAATTAGATTCCTTTTATCACAATCGAACACTTGTCCACTTTCCTTTTGTCTCATGTGGGGTAGTACATCTTGCATTTAATATGCCTTCACATGTCAAACTAATTCAAATAAAATATTTGAATTAGATTCCCTTTATTCTCATTCGCACACTTGTCACATGACTACGATTTCTTAATGTGCAAGGAAACCTAATCAATCCTAGCCATCCATATCATCTAAACCCTAATCGATCTTTTCCATCCATTTTAACTATGTCTTTCCTATAAACCTAGCCTCCTCTAAGCCATTTGGGAGGATGCAATCTAATTTCATATTGTTATGCTACCAAAATCCCGAGCAACCAATATTCAACCATATCCATCAATCTCCCCCTTGCATCCATTTCCATCTCCATCTTGCATCTTTCATCATATTGCATCCATCATCTTGCAAGTAGCGATCAAGCCACCATCTTGTGCATATCATTTGAGGTATATTAAAGATTTAGGTTTGGTAATGTATGTCTTTGTTTCATCATTTCAGCTAATCCAAATTTTTAGTATACACATATAAACTGAGTAAAAAGAACGGGAATAGGTGACATGGAGTCACAAATTCCCCTGTTGCAAAAGCAACAAGACATTAAATGATTGCACTCTCGAGATCAGAGTCAGAATTCCAAGATAGATGGACTGAGGGTGAATTGAACCCATCTTTTCTTCTATGACCTAGAAAGGTCAAAATTGAACACTGTAGGATGAGACAACTTCTAAGTTGAGTCAAGGTGTGTGAACATTCGAATATGTTCATTGTGAAATGTCATGTATATAAATCTTTAGCCAAAGTAATGCATCTGTCTTTGCATGCATTAGTCAGTTCATTGTGCTCCAGATGGCATAATGCTTCCAGTAGTGTCATACATAGTTTGAGTGGATCTATAGTTGTATGACCGTGAAGTATTGTGAAGGATACAACACCAGATACTTAGATGGAAAGCCAATCGGTTCCTTATATCTATTCCCTTGATGAAGGGTAGGGCCGCTTCTAGGTAGGAAGTTGTGCAGGGGACCATCAGTCTGTGGTTGGAGGAAAAGCACTTGGGTGATGCTCTCCTTTCCAAGCAGAAGACTAGCCGAGACTTATGAAGACAGAAGTCAAAGTTCCATATACAGTACATTCTCTTATATGACTTGATAGTCAACATTATGTATAATTTATCATTGATGCTATGAGCAAAACATTGTAAATGTATAGTGAGAGTAAATCACTAATATGATGTCTTGGAAATATTGTAAACTCTAGTTTTTGAAATATCTAGAAAGGATATACATATCGATTTTGAATATGATGTTTTTTATTACTTGTTTAACTCTGATTATGCTAATGATGATTTTAGTCTTAATGAGGATTAATTTTTTTAATTTTGGGTTAACAAGAGATGCTTGTTACATAATCTCAATAACATGTAATCTCATGTCTAGTTCTATGCATTAATCAAAATTCATAAAATCAATGATTTATCCTGACATTTTCCTAATCGTCAAATCATTAATCTATGATTAGTTATCCACTTATTCACATGAAAGTAAAAGTAAAACATAGTCAAAGTTTAGGGATGTAACAATGACTTACAACAAGTAAGATTGGCACAGACAAAACTTAAGAGACGTGTTACCCTTTGGTGGAGAGAGTTATAGAGAGAAAGATTAGCAAATGGAGAAATGAGAATAACCCGATGGAATCAAATGGTTACTAGCCAAATTTATTCCAGGAGATTATGAATTAGAGTTATTTAGAAAGATCTAGATTTTGAAATAGAAAGACATGAGTGTAAAATATTATATAGAAGAATTCTACAAGACGGTAATTTCAGATCTGGACATCATGAAATGAATAGAGAGAAGGTGTCTAGGTACATAAATGGATTAAGATGAGTATGCTAAAAATTTCTATAGTTGAAGAGGCTTACCAATATGCTTTAAAGGCAGAAGAAAAGTTAGATAGAAGGCATCATAATAGTTCAATATGAAGAGGAAAACTTTTAGCTGGAAGGGGACAAACAAGTAGCAGTAAAGGGAAGCAAACTTATGAAGAAGAAGCAAGCCCAAGATGGAGCAATGAATCAAGTCAAGGAGCAAGAGGAAAGGAATACCCAACAAGAGGAGATGGCAATGACAACAACTGATTTTCTAGAACATGTTACAGGTGTGGAGAAGTTAGCCATAGAGATTTTGAGTGCCCACAATTACAACACGAAAATAGCAAGAGAAATGTGGCAAGAAATCACATAGCACAAGAGGAGGAAGAAAGTGTAGCATCACCAAAACAAGTGGAAGAGCTAGAGGAAGGAGAATCAATTATGTTCAAGAGAGTATTAGTGAAACTAGGCATGACAGAGGATGGACCATCATAGAGAACGGGTCTTTTATGAACTATATACAAATCTGGAGGTAAGTGTTGTAAAGTAATTATGAATAGTGGTAGCATTGATAACCTAGTTTCTGTTGAAATGGTAGAAAAGCTAGGTTTGAACAAGAGTAAACATACTAATTCGTATAAAGTTACTTGGCTGCAAAAAGAACATGAATTGGCAATGAAAGAACAGTGTTTGGTGAGTTTTCATATTGGGTCATACAAAGATAAAGTTTTATATGATGTTATGTCAATGAATGCATGTCATGTTTTGTTGGGAAGGCCTTGATAGTTTGACAAAGAGGCCATTTATGATGGAAGAAAAAAATCTTTATACTATTATAAAGGATGGGAAAAAATATACAAGTTTGAGTTTATTGAAAGAAAATAAAGAGAAGTAAAGGACAACAGTCCCATAATTTGTTTCAATTCAAAAAAATAGGTGATAAAGGTTGTAAAAGAGGTTGAGAGCAGTTTAAAGGAAGTTCCTGAGAAGGGGAATACAATTGAGGATAAAGAAATTGGTGTTGATTTTGTGAATTAGTTGCATAAAGAATTGAAGAAGAGCATGAAGAACACAAGTAATTACCAAGGAAGTGAGGATTCAAAGGGGAAACAACAAAAACCACATGTTGGAAACTTGAAACTTTCTCATGGAGGACATGGAATAGATTTGCATCCTTATTGTAAAGGAAATATAAGAAATGATAATCTACAAGTTGAAGATAAAGAACAGGAAAGGAAAAGAGGAAAAAGAAGGGAAGGTGGAGTTAGGGAAATTTATCATGGGTTGAAGAAAAGAGATCAAGTGAATAAAGAAGTTTGGATAGAGAACAAGCATGGGATTACCATCCCAAGCACCTTCAAATGTTCATGAGCTTCACACTCATGGAACATTTCACTTACCTGGTGTGTCTGATGCAAGAGCATCTGGGTTCATGAGAAATATTGTATCACCCAAAAACATTTCAAGTTTCGGTTTGTTGTGTTGTTTTCTGGTAGTCTTCAAGAGAATTTCTTGATTCAATTCAGTCAAAGGCATCATCTTGTAGAAGAGCTAAACAAGTATGTGTAGTTTCAATTTAGTGAAGTTTGGGACAAATTTGGTTAAGTTTTCGGTAGGTTCAAAAGTTCAAGAACCTACCAATTTGCCAACAAAAACTTTTACTTAAGCACTTTTGGTAAAACCTAAGGTTCGTGAACTCCTCTTTTCATCAAAAGAACTTTTCTTTCAGTAAAACCTAAGGTTTGTGAACTCCTCTTTTTTCTAAAAGAGCTTGTCAAGATTTGTTTCGACAATTATCTAAGTTCACAAACTTTGTCTTATGGAGAAAAGTGTTTCAGGAGGCTTTTCATAAAGTGCTTTGCAAATTTTCAATTTCATGAACTAGGAAAAAATGTTGATGACAAGTTCAATGGTTTACTAAAGTGTCAATTTGCTGATGAAGTTTGAAGGTTCACCAAAATATCAATTCACTAACAAAGAAGCTCAATGGTTCACACAAGAGTCGATTCTCCAAAGAAGAATTTCAATTGTTCACAAAAATGTCAATTTTTTGAAATGCATATTAAAGGAAAAGTTCAGAAGAAAAGTTTGAAGGTTCTTCAAGGTGTTGATTCACTAAAAGGTATTGTGAAGGAAAGGTTTGAAAGTTTGAAGGTTCATTGAATTGTTGAATATCTGAAAGGCACTTTTTTGGGGAAGTTCAAAAGCTTGAAAAACTGTTGAATTGTCAAAAGTCATAGTTTCGACCTGTGACATTTCAGTTCTGTAAACTGGTATGCTTGTAAACAGTTTAAATTCCTCAAGCCCAAAGTGTAAATGGGATTTGTGGTATTTTGTTGAGGATCTTTTCTAGTTTTTGAAGAAGAAAGTATTGTTATGGAAAAGAGCCGACTGATTGAAATTGTACAGATTGTACTCCTATGCTGGATGCAATAAATGCAAGTTATGTGATATGTAATAAAATTTAGATTTCAATTTGTTGTTGTTGTGGAAAGTTGGTGTTGTTGGCTACTAGATTTGGTTGTCTAATAAGACCCCCATATCTAGACTGCATCACCTCACATTGGGTCAATGTATCAAAATTGTCCTTTATGCTCCATCATTCACACAAGTCTCTTAACCTACCACTCTCATATAAATGATGAAGAAACCACCACTCTTCTACTAAGATGTTCAAACATTGTCAGTCCTCATCTTCTCCAAGATTAGGTTAGAATTACTCTTGTACCATTGATGCTATTGTTATAGCCTTAGAGGGAGAGTTGAGAAATTGGCACTTGTAGTCTCTCTATTATGTGTGTGGTGGATCAAAGACCTAGCTTGTTCATGGAAATAGGGAGATACTTTAGAGTATCTACTTGAATAGAAGAAAGACACAAAATCATGTAGTGAAAAATCTAAAAATAACTCATTTTTTGTCCAAAAAAATGGATGTGGGGCATGATTTAAAAAAGTTTAAGAACAATGTTTTGGGGCATAATTTTAAAAAAATGAAGTCAATAGTGAAAAATTACTGAAATTAAATTCAAATATGCCCTTAACATGAGCGAAAACTTATAGAGTGGAAAAGGAAGCCAAGAAGACATGTTGACTCTTGAGAAACTTGAAGACTGGTATAAAATGTTAGAAGCTGAAAAACTTGCACTAGTAAAAGTCGAAGGAAGCCCAGAGAGGAAATGAAAATGGAGAAAAGATATTGAGAATGAGAATAGATAGAGATGATTGGGTAAAACATGGTGATAAAAATGGAAAGACTTGAATGAAACTTACTAAGGAGTGGTAGAGGCAAAGGGGGGAGAACATAAAGAGGAGGGATATGCCACACAATATGGAGGGAATAAATACCAAGTAACATGCATAACACCTTGGTGCAGGAGCTTCAGTTTTAGTCATTTTTTTGACTATATCATGTTTTGTGTCTTGTTATTTTGGTTTTCTCTAAGGCTTTGGGAAGCCATTCTCATGTTTGTAATAAGGACTTAGTCCATTTTAATTGACTAGTCCACTAGAGTGTTTGTTAAGACCTATTTTCTAGGTTTTATCCTTTAGAAACTTAGTTTTTTTGAAGAAAAAGCTATTTCCAACGATTCACTACCTTTCATGGGCAGTTGTACGGGTAGAAAGGAAGTGGAAAGGTTACCAAAAACTTTATATAAACTATAATCTGTATGAACATGTTTACATGAATGGAAGGAGGAGTTTTTTTGGTTGAAAAACAATGATTTATGTGTTTTTTCCTGTAGACAACCATTCTGTACGACCTGGTACGGATTGTTCAAGAAGTAAGGTTTGGTAAATGTGTTAGGTCTTTGAAGTAGCTCCCATTTGCATGTAATTTGACCTTTTGAAACATATTACGTTGTTTGTTTGAATCCATTTTGTGTGAACTAGTTTTTTAACCCTCCATAGCTAGGGTTTTGGACAAAATGAATCATTCTTCCTCTGTCCTCTGAAGGTGATCACCCATTTCATGGTGGGATGGAGGAAGGTAGAGTAGATTCTGTGTTTTTTATGGTTGGTAGGTTAAACTCCTCTCTTCAAGGTGTATGGCATGCTTCTAATTAGTCAAAAATAGTGACTAGTTAGCTATGCAATGGCAGTAGACAGTGAGGAAACTAGAACAGTCAAATGTCTGACTAAATGGATGTTGATTTCAGTGTTTTAATGGGAAGATAGACCTATGCAAGAGTCCAACTGGTCTAGGGCTAGAGCCCTTGATATATTTCCTTCTCCTAACCTAAAACTAGACTGTTCTCTAGATGGAAAAATAGTTTGTTGTCAGAAAAAATAGTCTGTTGTTCCTACTCATTGTGGTACAGTATGGTTTGCATGTTTGAGGAATAGTATGTGTTCAATATAGGTATTTGGATTATGCATTTAGAGGTGAAGGTCATTTGGTGTTTAGAGGAGTTAGTATTGGTTTAATCATTCCCTTATGCTACAAGGTTTAAGCCTTCTTGAAATACTATTTTTAGGACAGTCAAAAGATAGTTTGTTGTCCACTATCCTGTATAGTACAGAATTTAGTCATTGGGTCAGAGATCTCATGTGGGTCATGCCCTTGATAAGTACAGTTTGGTATAGTGTGAAGATCTTGTGGTAGAGGTAATAGTAGGTAGATTGCTATCCTAGAAGGTGGATTGTGTATATGGGTTGGTTAGAGCAGTGACTTCCCATTAAGAAGGTTGAATAGCCTGTGTGATTAGACCGAGGGTGTGGTCTTAGGCTAGGTCAGTTCCTTGAATAGCCTTGTGTAGGCTTGTAAACACATCACCTTTTTAAACCCCCTAGAAAGAAGCATTGAGATCTAGGTTCATTGAGTGAACTTCAACAACCACTACCTTTACCTCTGCATCATATTGGTACCAGAGCCAATATTCTGATTGGAAGCAGTGTATGTCAGAAGAGGAAATTGAAATAGAGGCTAGTACAATGCCTCCCAAGACAATGAGTCAAGATGCCATCAAGAAGTTGGTGGAAGAGATGGTTGAAGCAAGATTGCAAGAAGCAAAATTGTAAGAGGAAAAGAAGTCTAAGGGCAAGACCAAAGAAGAGGGAAGTTCTTCTAACACAAATGAAGAAGTAGAGGTAGAAGAGAGTCCTCAGGAGTAGGATATGTCTGCAGATCAGAAAGCCTTCTTGAATGCACTTAAGGGTGCTCATGGAGACAGTGGTGATCCTAAGATGGATGTGCCTACCTTTCATGGCAAGTTGGATGGAGATGCTCTCACCGATTGGATAGAAGCTATGTGCAATTTCTTTGATTACAAGGAGTTCAATGATAGCAAAAAGGTCAAGTTTGCCAAGACAAGGCTAAGAGGTTCTACACTTGTATGGTGGAACTATATGCAGAGTGAGAGGGAGAAGATTGGGAAGAGTCCCATCACTAAATGGAGCAGAATGGTGGCTATGCTCAAAAGCAAGTTCATGCCACCTGACTATGAGATTCAAATCATTAGGAGATTTTAGAATTTGAGATAAAAAGACATGGATGTGGCTGCCTACACAGAAGAATTTCATAGACTCAGTATGAGGGCCAATCATAATGAAGATGAAAAAGGAATGGTGGCTAGGTACCTAAATGGACTGAAATACAATCTGCAAGATGAGATCAATTTAGTGATACCAAAAATAGTGGATGAATGCTTCTTATTGGCCTCTAGAGCAGAGGAAAAGCTGAGAAGGAAGGGTGAACAAAGTGCCAAAGGAAGAGGTGGCAGAAACCAAAGAGGAAGAGGTAGTTTTGGCCGTGGACAGTTCCACAAAACTAAAAATAACAGTCAACAAGAAACACAATTAGAAACAAAGCATAGAGGAGGCTTCAAAGGTTGGAGAAGTCCTACTGGCAGGGGCAGAAATGGTGGAGGAGGTAGAGGACCAGGAGTCTTCACTGGAAGGTGTTATGGCTGCAACCAAGTTGGCCATACAATGAACAAATGCCCAGGGAAAGCCAGTAACTCTCATGATAGTGGAAAGAGAAATCAGTTGGTAAAGGATGATGATTGTGAGAGTGTGAATTCACCAATGGGAAGTGTTGCACCTGTTCTAGATGGAGAGAGTATGATGATCAAAAGATCTATGTTGAAGATGTCATTGAAACAAGAGCCCCCTTAGAGAAAGAACCTTTTTAGAACCCAAGGCCTAGCCTATGGGAAGCTTTGCAAAATCATAGTAGATTTAGGATCTACTGAGAATGTGGTATCCACTGAGATGGTAGAAAAGTGCAAGTTGAAGAGGCTGCCTCATATCAGTCCTCACAAGATTTATTGGTTGAACAAGAACCAAAGTTTCATGGTGGAAGAACAAACTTGGGTTGAATTTGCAATTGGTGACTACAAGGACAAAGTGCTATGTGAAATCATCCCTATGGATGCATGTCACCTGCTTGTTGGCCATCCATGGCAGTATGATGTTAAAGGTCAGCATGATGGTGAGAAGAACACTTATGTCATCACCAAGAATGGAAGACCATACAAGATGGATCCTATGTTGGAGCAGCTCGGGGGGAAGAAAAATGACAGCAGTGTCATGTTGGTGAATGGGAAAGAGTTCATAAACCTCTTGAAGGAGAATGATAACCAGGGGTATGCCTTGGTCATGAAGCCCAAGAGTGGATCATATTAGCAGGATCAAAAATAGAAGGAGATTCCATTGGAAGTGCAGCAACTTCTAGATAAGTATAAAGACCTTGTGGTAGAGGAAGTTCCCAACTCCTTACCACCCATGAGGGATATTAGTCATCAAATTGACTTAATACCTAGTGCTACATTGCCTAACAAGGCTGCATACAAGCTGACTCCACAACAAAATGAAGAGATGGCAAGGCAAATTCAAGATCTCTTGGAGAAAGGGCCGATTAGGAAGAGTCTAAGTCCTTGTGCAGTTCAAAGTGTACTTGCTCCTAATAAGGATAGAAAGTGGAGGCTATGCACAGATTCAAGGGCCATAAACAAGACCACCATAAGGTACAGATTCCCAATGCCAAGGATTGAGGATCTCTTGGATTATCTTGGAGGATCATGCTATTACTCAAAGATTGATTTGAAATCTAGATATCATCAAATATGGATCAGATAGGGAGATGAATGGAAGACTACTTTCAAGACCAATGAAGGTCTTTATGAATGGCTTGTTATGGCAATTGGTCTTAGCAATGCGCCAAGTACATTTATGTGCCTAATGAATGAGGTATTAGTCGAATTCATTGGTAAATTTGTTATTGTTTATCTTGATGACATACTAATATTCAGCAGGACAAGGGAAGAGCATGTGAAGCATGTTGGTCAGGTGTTGGAGAAGTTGCATGAGCACAAGTTGATAATCAACTTAGACAAATGTGAGTTCATGAAAACTAAACTTGTATACCTGGGATTTGTCATCTCTAATGGCTGTTTGAAGATGGATCCCTCTAAGGTTGAGGCTATTCTCAGTTGGCCTACCCCAAAAATAGTGGGAGATGTGAGAAGTTTCCATGGATTGGCGACTTTCTATAGGAAGTTTATCAGAGGTTTTAGTAACATTAGTGCTCCCATCCTCAACACCATCAAGGGTGGAGTCAAATGTAGATTCCAATGGACAAAGGAAGCTGATGATAGTTTTGAGTTGTTGAAAACAAAGGTGGCTGAGTTGCCTACCTTAGTACTCCCTAATTTTGATAAGGTGTTTGTTGTTGAGTGTGATGCAAGTCAGCAAGCTATTGGTGTTGTTCTCAGCCAAGAAGGACATCTGGTGGCATTCTTTTCAGAAAAGTTGAATGAAGCCAAGCAAAGGTATTCTACCTATGACTTAGAACTCTATGCAACGGTGCAAACTCTTAAGAAATAGAGACATTATTTGCTGCCCAAAGAATTTATTGTGTTTACTGACAATCATGCTTTAAGCTTTCTTAACAGTCAAGAAAAATTAGACCATAGACATGTTAAATGGATGGAACAGTTACAAGTTTATACCTTCACAATTAAGCACAAAAGAGGTGTCTCTAATAAGGTGGATGATGCATTGAGTAGGAGGTTGCTTCTTGTTCATGAAATTCAGTTAGAAAGCATGGGTATTGACTATTTAAAGGAGCTGTATAAAGAAGATTCTAATTTCAAAGAGGCTTATGATGTTTGTGTGAACTTGGCTAACACATTCCATGGAGAGTATGCAGATTTTGTTTTGCAGGAAGACCTCTTGTTTAAAGGCAATTTGTTGTGTGTCCCTAAGTGCTCCATGCAGGACAACATCATCAAGGAGAAGCATAATGGTTCTTTATGAGGACATTTTGGCTTAGACAAGACACTAGAACAAGTCACAAGGTTCTATTTTTGGCCAAAGGTGCAATCAGATGTGAGGAAGTATGTAGCTAGTTGTGCAATCTGTCAAAGAGCCAAAGGTGTCTTCAAATGTAGGTCTATACCAGCCCCTTCCCATTCCCAACAGACCTTGGGAAAGTATCAGCATGGATTTTGTGCTTGGGTTACCCAGGACAGCCAGAGGGGTGGATAGTGTGTTTGTCATTATTGATAGGTTCAGTAAGATGGCTCATTTTGTGCCATGTAAATGCGCAAATGATGCATCTCATGTTGTAGGTTTGTTTTTTAAAGAGGTAGTAAGGATACATGGTTTACCATTGTCCATTGTAACTGACAGAGATTCTAAGTTTGTAGGTCACTTCTGGAGGACCTTGTGGAAGAAGTTGGGCACACAGTTGTCCTTTTCATCAGCCTACTATCCACAAACTGATGGTCAGACTAAAGTGGTCAATAGATCACTTGGAAACCTTCTAAGATGCCATACAAAGCAGCATGGTTTGGCATGGGACTTGGTTATCAGTCAGGCTAAATATGCCTACAATGATTCAAGGAATAGGAGCATTGGTAAAAGTCCTTTTGAGATAGTTTATGGCTTTCATCCAAGAGGGCCACTTGAGCTGAAGGATCTCCAAGGATGGGATAGAAGGAGTGTACTTGGTGAAGAGTTTTCTACCTCTATGAAAATAGTCCATGATCAAGTCAAGCTGCAACTAGAAAAATCAGTCACAAAGTACAAGGAAAAGGTAGATTTGAAGAAAAGAGAAGTGCAATTCAAAGTTGGTGACTTAGTTATGGCATTTTTGAGGAAAGAAAGGTTGCCAAAGGGTCAGCCAACTAAACTCCTGATGAAGAAGATTGGGCCATGCAAAATAGTGCACAAATTCGGTCCAAATGCATATGAGATTGAGTTACCATTTGGCCTTGGTATCTCTCCAATTTTTAATGTTTGTGATCTTTTTCCTTTCAAACCTCCATTGCCTAGTGAAAGTGGATCAGATGTGGTGGCTGAAGATGCTAATTGGATCAAGGATTTGCCTCCAAGCAAACCTTTACAGTTGGTGTGCATTCTAGATTCCAAAGTTGTCAAGAAGACTCGGAGAGGTGTCTATAAAGACTACTTGGTGAAATGGAAGGATCTCCCTGACTTAGAGGCCACCTAGATGACTAAAGCAGATATCTTGAAGCATGGCATGACACTTCAACAATTGGCAACTCAAGGGACTTGAGTTTTTCCTACAGGGGGAGTATGGTGCAGGAGCTTCAGTTTTAGTCATTTTTTTGACTATATCATGTTTTGTGTCTTGTTATTTTGGTTTTCTCTAAGGCTTTGGGAAGCTATTCTCATGTTTGTAATAAGGACTTAGTCCATTTTGATTGACTAGTCCACTAGAGCGTTTGTTAAGACCTATTTTCTAGGTTTTATCCTTTAGAAACTTAGTTTTTTTGAAGAAAAAGCTATATCCAAGGATTCACCGCCTTTCATGGGCAGTTGTATGGGTAGAAAGGAAGTGGAAAGGTTACCAAAAACTTTATATAAAATATAATCTATATGAACATGTCGACATGAATGGAAGGAGGAATTTTTTTTGTTGAAAAACAGTGATTTATGTGTTTTTCCCTGTAGACAGCCATTTTGTACGGCCTGGTACGGACTGTTCAAGAAGTAAGGTTTGGTAAATGTGTTAGGTCTTTGAAGTAGCTCCCATTTGCATGTAATTTGAACTTTTAAAACATATTACGTTGTTTGTTTGAATCCATTTTGTGTGAACTAGTTTTTTAACCCTCCATAGCTAGGGTTTTGGACAAAATGAATCATTCTTCCTCTGTCCTCTGAAGGTGATCGCCCATTTCTTGGTGGGATGGAGGAAGGTAGAGTAGATTCTATGTTTTTTATGGTTGGCAGGTTAAACTCCTCTCTTCAAGGTGTATGGCATGCTTCTAATTAGTCAGAAATAGTGACTAGTTAGCTATGCAATGGCAGTAGACAGTGAGGAAACTAGAACAGTCAAATGTCTGAGTAAATGGATGTTGATTTCAGTGTTTTAATGGGAAGATAGACCTGTGCAAGAGTCCAACTAGTCCAGGGCTAGAGCCCTTGATATATTTCCTTATCCTAACCTAAAACTAGACTATTTTCTAGATGGAAAAATAGTTTGTTGTTAGAAAAAATAGTCTGTTGTTCCTGCTCGTTGTGGTACAGTACGGTTTGCATGTTTGAGGAATAGTATATGTTCAATATAGGTATTTGGATTATGCATTTAGAGGTAAAGGTCATTTGGAGTTTAGAGGAGTTAGTATTGGTTTAATCGTTCCCTTATGCTACAAGGTTTAAGCCTTCTTGAAATACTATTTTTAGGACAATCAAAAGACAGTTTGTTGTCCACTGTCCTGTATGGTATAGAATTTAGTCATTGGGTCAGAGACCTCATGTGGGTCATGTCCTTGATAAGTACAGGTTTGGTATAGTGTGAAGATCTTGTGGTAGAGGTAATAGTAGATAGATTGTTGTCCTAGAAGGTGGATTGTGTATATGGGTTGGTTGGAGCAGTGACTTCCCATTAAGAAGGTTGAATAGCCTGTGTGATTGGACCGAGGGTGTGGTTTTAGGCTAGGTCAGTTCCTTGAATAGCCTTGTGTAGGCTTGTAAACACATCACCTTTTTAAACCCCTTAGAAAGAAGCATTGAGATCTAGGTTCATTGAGTGAACTTCAACAACCACTACCTTTACCTGTACATCACACCTCAACACATGTCTGAAACTTGTCCCACAACTACTTCTTACAACCATTTCAAAGGCTAGAGCAAAATTACATTTTTAATGCTTGGATTTTTTCCCACAAGATGAACCTAAAAAAATAATGTTAACCAATAGAAAAAATCCAAAATCTAAATGATTGGGTTGGAAAAAACATAAAATTATTAAACACTAAACAAACTCTTTAATTTTTTGTTTTGTATAGTTTTTGGCAAACAAATAACAAAACCAGTTAAATGACCTAAGAAATTGCTTTCTACCAATAGAAAAACTAGGAAAAGTTAATTATCACCGACATAAAACATAAAATTTTCAAACATTAGTCAAACCATTTGTTTACTTTGCATAGTTCTCAATACAAAGAAATAATGAAACATGTGGTTGCTATAGTGTCTCCCATAGGGACTAAAAACTGAGTCTAAGTCTTTAAATACTATTGTTTATTTAACTATTCTTTTAATAAAGTATATTTTCATCTCTATGCTTGTTAAAGTGTTTATATGATCATAGAGCCTTTTACTTACAATCAATGCAACTATTGTGTATGTTCAAAAGTTAAATATGCTTTGACTAAAAACTAGTACAATATGGTAATAATGCACTTCATAGTACTTTACATGTAGTGTATTATTAAACCATATATTTTCCACACATTTTTTCAAAATCATATAAGTTTAACTTTGACAAATAGCAATATAATACATTGTTATTATCATATTACAAACCCACACAATAAATACAACTAACCTTTTACTTACACACCCAAATACCTAAATCTACTTAAATTTATCATCATATAATGTGACAAGAACTAATTTTAAGCATGCAATGCATGACAAACAACTTAAAAAGTATGATAAACAAAAGTAACATTTAAATCTCATGGCCAAGAATTTACTTTTATGATAGGTGGAATGGGTCATGCAAATTATACTCCCCATCTAATTTGTTAGGCAAAAGTCTTTCCCTAATAATCATAATCCACACTCTTTCCCTTTCCTTAAAAGAGGTTTTATGTGGAAAATTGAATTTACCCGAAATATCATGTTATTGTAGGTGTGGTGGGTACAAAGATTCCCTCACTTCCCTCATGGTTGTGGCAATCTAGATGAATTTCGTTCAATACAAATATACAACCATGCCGATCTTTTTAAGCATGGACGTCAATGCCTTTCTTTTCAACCATTCATAGTGTGGATTGACTTGGAAAATGCATGTAAATATAATATACAATTAATAATAAATTTTAATATAAAAATTGTAAATAAAGATAAGTGGTTTTCAGTTTGTTGGTGAAATTGAATGATTTCTTAAGATTTTATTGAGGATCAAGTTTTGTTGAATGCAAGACTCGTGACCTTTTAAAGGGATGAGATCAGATTCATGCTCGCAGTGACTTTGGTAGAATGAATATTCCCTAGTCCTTCACTCTTAACTCGAAGTGGTTGATTATTGGTGCTCCTAATCCCAACTCTTATCTCAAAGAGATCAATTATTCTTGTAATTTTAATTAATCGTCCCAATAACAATAAATTATGAAAATAATAAAAAATATTATAAAACCTCTCAAATTTTATTTTTCTAAATCTAAAATTAAATATGGAAAAGATGGACCTATTGGGTTGTGTTGATAAAAAAGGCGGTGAAAGTTGTGTTGATAGAAAAGGTAGTAAACGAAGTTTACATATGGGAAAGTAAAAACATTTTAATTAGATGAAGTAGAACATTTATAGTTTATATTTTATATATAAAAAGATTCGATTAATTTAAAATGTGATAGTTAATTATTTTTGTTTGTGGGTTTAATATTTTAAAATAAAGTTCAATATGTCACCTTCACATTTATTCTTAGGCTTTGGTTTTGGTTTTAATCATTTGTTTTAGTAAGGAAATTTAAGATAATTAGTTTTTTGAGTAGGAGGAATATAATGGAGATAATATTGTTTTTATCCGTTAAGAGTTTATTGAGGAGGGTCAAGATTTGTTAAATGAGTGTGGAGTTCCAGTTAGCCTTTGTCTATTAGTTTTATTGTTCTTGTTTTTTATGTTCCTATTTATTGTTTTTGTTAATATAAGCGGCGAAACCAGGGTGTCAAGCCCATTACATTATAGCCCCACAGGCACGCATAAGAGTCAACAAAAAAAGACCATTACAACAAAAAGAGACGACCAGCAACAAAAAGATGCAGACACAGTAGACTACTAGTAGATAGACAACACGCTAAACATAAAAACATAGAAAATCCCCTAGGGCTAATTAAACATATGTTCCCAGTCATCCGTGAGAAAATGGTACATCTCTTCATAATCTTTCAGCTCCTTGTCCTTCATACCGTGCCTGGTGAGCCCAATGTCCTGCAGGACAGCTAGAGTCGTCACCGACCTGTGCATCACTTTGGAAGTGAACCTAGCCAAGATCTTGAATTTCTTCTCCAGCTCCGTCATCCTATTGTTGAGGTCCACGGTCTCTTTGCCTTTTTTGGTTTTCTTGTTACCCTTATTACTTTTACCAGTGTCATGTTTCATCTTCTTAGAATTCTCAAAACGTTTAGGGAAATTACTTGAGTTGTCCTCCTCAGCTTCCACAACCACAGTCTCCTCTTGATTATTAGTCTTGACCTCACCATCCAGGTTTTCCTCACAGTCTTCTGACTCAACAGAAATCACATGCTCCCTATGCGCGAGGGTTGGTTTAGCAGTTAGTCTAGTTGATGGCACCCGAGTCTTACCTTGAGGCATGACATACTCCGTATCTTTCCTGTTTTCACTGCCATCCACACCACCTTCAGATCCCTCAACATCAATCTCCAGGTTATGCATTTCCATGTTGGGCTCCCCACTATTCATAGAAAAGATACCCCTATCCTTCCCCTCCTTAAACTTCTTTTGGGGTGTGTCACCCTTCAAATCACCCACCACAATCTTTTTTTTGGTGGCCAGTTTAGGGATGGCGGCCTTAGGGTTAACCTAGTCAACAATTTGAGCCTTTGGGCCATTCACCGCAATGGGTTTCTTCTTAGAAGATGAGGCCTTAGCAGTTTTGTGGGACTAGGTATACTTTTCAGGGGTAACTTCTGTGATAATCATAGGATTGCACTGGACAGGGTTAGGCTTGGGTGCCATAGGGGGGCTGTCGATGTGGGTAGCTGTGATAGCCTTGGGGAGATAGAGGGCTAGATGAAACTTATACAATTTATAAATAAGCCCCTGGTGGACTGGAATGAGGGGTTTGTCAAGGTCAATGGAATGTTGTTCAATGGTAGCCTCCTGCAAGGCTTCCAGGAAAGTAAGCAGGTAAAAAGGAAAACTTATGTACTCACTACGCCTGAAATGATTCAACAACACAAAATGGTAATGAAAGAAGCGGCGAAATCTACCTTCGAGCATAAAGTACTTGATGAGCATATGGCAGACATCATCCCATAGTTTAGGGAGCTTTTCTCTGTCAAAGCCTCCTTGCAGACCATGCAAAACTTCACCTTTTTTCAAGAATAGGGACATTTCCTCTGGGTCTGAGACCTTACTCATCTTTTTGTGCTTCACCCTATCAATGGGCATGCCAGTAGCCAGTCCTATGACCTCTTTAGACACTTCAAAACCCACTCCTCCAACTTGAACATGTCTATCCGCCCACGACTGCACAAATTGTTTGGATAAATTCTCGTCATGCCCCTGGAGGCATTCTAGATATGACGCCACCGCACCCTCCTGGTAGATATGCCAGAGGGTTTCATTCCTTTTGAATCCTTCATAGGACTCAGGCTCGGTGCGGGTTCTATCATCCACCATATTCAGCATGCAGCAACACTTTGCTGAGGATTGAGAAAGTGAGAAAACTTTGGTGGCCTGATAAACTTTACAACTGCAGATATGAATCCTCAAGCAGCGCAAAGCATGATTTTTGATGAGTAACTTGTCACCTCGCCAGTGAGAGTTGTCATAATTTCTTAAATTCGCATTGTGCGAATTAGAGTGCCAAGCCATATCATGATTAATTGCCTTGAGATGATCATGATAATGAGTTATATGGAGGCTTGAAGAATTAAACCTACCATTAGTCATGTGAATGGCCATGTGAATACCCCCTCGAGGCATCCATGTCATAATGGCAATTTGGTTACACGTCATACAACAGCGGTTTATATTACTCTTCTCGTTGATCTGGCAACAGGCAGACTTGCCGCTGAACTTTCTAGATCCTTTAACAATATTAAAAGAAATATTACTAAGAGTATTCGCCTTTTGGTGCCCAAGGCACACCATAAGCAGGGGATCCCAAATGTTCTGATTTAAACTCATGATGACCTTAGGATGGAATTATGCTCCTTACAAAGGAGGTTTTGGATCTGTATAGGTAGGTTTTCTGACTTTTTCCAACATCTCCAACTGCTCAAATTCTTACCCAAGTTGGCCATACCATTGGTCACCCTATTGCCTTCCCTATAGGTGTGCCCTATCTCCTTTTCAGTGAACTCGGTTAATAAGCTTTTAATAGCCTCCGTGATATCCTTAAGCTTCCATCCATTGTCAATCCTGCCAAGAGCAACATCATCAATAATTTTCGAGTCCCCCTTGATTTGGATCTTATCCACCCCCAATGAGAGGGCAAATTTGAGTCCCCATTAAAGGGCTAGACCCTCAGCCACATTGTTCGACTGGGTACCAATGCCCCCAGCATAAGCATCGACTAGATTCCCTTGTTCATTTCTAATGAGACCACCTCCACTTGCTAGGCCAGTGGTCTTTTTTTCCACCCTGTCAAAATTGATTTTAACCCAATCATTGGGAGGTGGTCTCCAGATAGTATTTTGTCTGGCCAACTTCTTCCTATTTATTATTATGAACTTGTTAATTTTTTGATTGATTGTTCCCTTTTAGGGAGTTGATGTTTCACTAGTTATTTCCCCTTTTGGAGTCGCATGATACATTTATATTTTGGTTTTTCTAAACTTGATCCATTTGCATGGCTTTGGGATGTAATTTCATATCATGAACTTTTGTGAATAGTTTGTACATTATTTGTACAATAATATAGAGATCTATTTCATAAAAAACTAAACTAAACTTTTTAATGAGTGAATATATAAATTAAAATTAAAAATTATAAGTAAAGATAAAGATAAATTTTATAATTAATTTAGTGTATGAGATTTATTTTTAAAAAATTATGTTTAAGATTTATATATTATTATTAATATTATTTTTATATTGAATAGTTAGTGGTTTTGTTGAGGCCCCCACCCCTAAAAAAGCATACCAAACAACATTACAATTTATCCATACTCATTTTACCATGTGATCTTAGCATCATCTAAAAGAGACTCTTTTCTTAGATTTTTCTTTCTTGTTGACAATAGAAGTCTATCTTGAGGGAATCGACCTCAAATTGCTTCTCCTCCACTCTCTCAACTCCTTCAACTAAGGAGAAATCCTCATCAAAACTCTCAGGATCATGCCTTGTTAATTCCCAGAAACATTTTAGCACATTCATCATCATAATCCAAAGATTTTTCCAAAAGTATTAGCAAAATTCCTTGCTTATGTTTGGAACAACCCAACCCTTTTCCCTTTAACAAAGAATCTAAAGGTATTTCTTTTCTTTTCCTTGGGGCATTGCCTTTAACGTGCACTTCAATAGATTCCTTTGATCCTTCAGTCCTCCTACTCACACATACTCTCCTTCCTTTCTTGCACACAAGGATCTGCCTTAACCCTTGTTGAAGGAGCTACTAAATTTTATTGAATATCCACTACCTCCTTTGCCTTTGAGGCATCATTCGGTGAGTCTAAGGTACTCTTGGGAGACCCCAAGAAACCAAGTCAACAACCTAATTTTCCCATGTTATATTTTTCCTCTAAGTCACTTTAACAGTGTTCCATTTTTTATTCTGACACACCTTCACCAAGTGACCAATTCCATAGCAATTCCAATAATAAAAATCCAACTTCTCAAAATTAAGAGCCTACTTCCATAAGGAATCCCCTACTTTGAACTAGATCTCTCCAAGAAGACCCCTAGAAAAATCCAACTCTACCAGGATAGGTGCATTTAAGTAGAGAGAGAATCAATTAGTGTTTGTGGAGAAATGTGTAAGTGTCACACAAAAGACTCAAGAAGCTTAGAATCATCTACAAGACCAAAAACAACCTTCCACAAGAGAGTAGCAAAATAATAATGCTATAATGTCAGAGAAAAACAATGCATACAAGATGTGCTCAATATGCCCCATATGAAATGAAGACACGAGAGTCCTTTCTTATAAAGGCAAGGATGAAAACCTAGAACACATAAGAATATGACAAGTGTCTTATTCCTATGACTTGAGACATAATAAGTGAATGCCCTAAGTAAACTTAAACAACTAAGTATGAATAGGTCCTAAAAGGGAACTAGTTATGGAATAAACCCTTTTTCACACCAACACCCCCCCTTATGTGCAACTTAGGGAGGAACAAACAAATGTAGAGATGGATCCTGACAACTAAGCTTGATGAGGTACTTATGTACAAAAGATCTCTCACAAATAGAGAAAAGGAGAAAACCTCATGGGAAAAAAGTCCTCCCCAAAAGAGAGAACACACCCCCTACAATAGAGAGGGAGAGAGAGAAGGACTAAGAAGCCTCCACAAAAAACATCCCAAAAAGATTATGAACATGTAGATGAACATGAAGAAGTCCACTGAAGCACAAAAAAGCTGCAAACAACTACCAAAGAACAACTGCTATATTGCTAAAACTAAAGAACCTCCACTAAAATTAGGATGAAGATTAGGATTAAAGAGGCACAAATCTACATGACCCCAATGACACTACTTGAGCAATGTACATATGACAAATAAGGCAAAAATCTGATAGTCAAAGATACAGATGGAACACCAAAAGTACCAATAGCCTCAAGAATGTTGATCATCTGAAAAAGGTAGGTCACCTCCATAAATAGCAATGCAAGAGTGTCTATATGGTGTGTGCTACATCTCACCAAAATGTATGGGTAACTAGTCATTGCATCCACCTAGTATAAAAGAATAAAAACTAGACACATAGCTCACTCCAAAGTGAAACTAAGGA
Organism: Cunninghamia lanceolata; assembly: GCA_027924645.1. Lineage (NCBI taxonomy): Eukaryota > Viridiplantae > Streptophyta > Pinopsida > Cupressales > Cupressaceae > Cunninghamia > Cunninghamia lanceolata. Next base: position 12,770,306 of record BSBN01001482.1, on the reverse strand, counting down.
AGCATTAACACAAATAGTATGATACCCCCCCCATAATGCTGAAAAGGGAGAGGTATGGCAGCTCTACTGAAACTATGTGTCACAAAATAGTGCATGAAGGAGAAGAAGCAACATTATAAGATGCACATAGATGTACGTACAACTAGTAAAGGGTGTGCAAAAACAAGGCACACTCACATGAAGATAGATGAGGTTGTGATTGCAAAGACAAGGCACACACAAAAAACCCCCCATGGTACTTTATAAAGTAGTGTGAGTACAATAATGGCACAACATGATGTACAAAATATATCCAAAGTACAATTACAATATGTAGCACTTTATTTTAGTGCATTTACAAATAAAATTGTGCATACAATGGAAGCTTACAATGTCCAAAAAAGGACCACATGCTTCAAATACAATTCTACTACACAAGAAGAGGAAATTGATGGAAGCACTATGACATACACAAAAATACAACACTTTAAAAAAATTGATATAAAAAGGAGACGTACACCCAAGATATGGCCCATCGAAGTTCCCAAAATGAGAACTACAGAGCAAGATCACTAAGAAAACTAAAATTCTACAAAAACTAGAAGTCAAATTTGACAACCACCTACACCTCTATGAAGCCCTCGAAAAATGTCCCATTTCAAAAAAGCATTGCTTGAAAAAAGAGTATTGGATGACCAAGATATCATCTGTTGAAGTTGGACAGCTAATCTTAAAACTCCATTAGTGAGGGTCTGTCCCCTAAAGAACTACCAAAATTAGTGGACTTCTGTTAAATTTGGAGCTCTGCTAAATTCACTACCAAATCTGGGGTGCTACTAAATAGGGGGTCAGCTAAAAAAGATACCAAATACAAGGGTTGCAGAATAATTTTAAAAAAAATGACGGAGGGGTTGAAACCCCCTTGCCACCCTATGAAGGGTGGGGCCCAAGGGGCCACCACCCCTACCATGACAACAACTAGGAACATGGGGCAGTACCCATGTTTCCCGACATGATGCAAGGTGGGGCCTGAGGGGCTTATCATCAATGTCATGAAACAGCCATGGCAAGGGGCAAGTACCCCCTGCGATTCCCTACCATAGCATGGGGAGGGGATGGGAATGAAACGCCCGCCCCCTTTTTAAATTTTTTAATATTATTTTAAAAAAATCTTTAAAAAAAAATAAAAATGACGTGTACCTCAGAGTACTACATAGGGAGGCCATACAACATCCCTAGGAAAAACAAATTGCCTTTTCTCCAAACTTCTCTGAATTCAACAAGTTTTATATAGTTTCATAGGTTTTTGCTCACTTCGGATTCAATGGCACAGTCTGTTTCGACCAAAAAAGCTCCAAAATGGTGGCTACCTGTTAGGTCTAAAAAAACTCTTTCTTCAAATTGTTGTCAATTTGGCATGTGATATCAAAATTTGATGAAACAAAAGTCAAATATAACTTTCTCAGCTACTTTAAATTCAATCACGATGTCAAGTTTGGATCATAATGCATTGTATGAAAGCTCTTGACAAAAAATATCCAAAAATAGGAAGGGGTTTGCATATCTGTGATTTCATACCATGTAAGAGTCACACAAAAGACTCAAGAAGTCTAGAATCATCTGCAAGAACAAAAATAACCTTCCATGAGAGAGTAACAAAATGATAATGCTATATTGCTAAAGAAAAATAATGCATACAAGATGTGCTCAATATGCTCCATATGAAATGAAGACATGAGAGCCCTTGCTTGTAAAGGCAAGGATGAAAACCTAGAATACATAAGAATATGACAAGTGTCTTATTCTTATGATTTGAGACATAATAAGTGAATGCCCTAAGTAGACTTAAACAACTAAGTGCGAATAGGTCCTTAAAGGGAACTAGTTAGGGAATAAACCCTTTTCACACCAACAAAATGGAAATGAATTTCCCTAAAGAATTGCCAATACTTTCAAGAGTGGAGGGAAGCCAAAAGTGTAGGGGTAGATTGGGCACTTGTATCCATATTGGGCCAATCTTAAATTTTTTTGTCAAGGGATTAAATCCTAGAAACCAAGGTTTGAATAACTCCTCCATGCCAAGGCCCATTTGTGCCAAAATCCTATTTATATCTACTTTAAATTGATATACAATAAAAAAACACCTTGTACACGTGGGTAAACTTACAATTGGTTCTTCATGAAAAGGAATTCATGTATTAGTTACCCATTAATTTAGATCTGGCATGTTGTGTCACATATCATTGAATCTACAAATCAACATTGTCTCTAAATAATACTCCATGTCTTCTAATACCTCTTCACCCTATTCCAAAAGTGGTGTTTTCTCTACCACTTTGAGCAACCTCCCTAATCCACCACTACTAAATTTAAGGGAGAAAGACACCCTATCTTTTGGTGCCACCATAGGTTCCTTACAAATGTTCAAACCATATCCATCCCCCACTATAGCAGAATAAAAGTCCACGAATCCCTCTTTTAATAGACTCAAAACCCTCTCTTTTGCTTCCTACTACATGCTAGCCTTAAAACATTCTACCCTAGCCATTAATGTTTCTTTCCTAAGAGCATTCTTTTGCTTACATGTAACAACTGCTAGAGGAGTATTTGTCACTCCACATCCTCACTCTTGTACTCCCATGCAGAGAAAGGATGCTTGGGTGTGACCAGGAGTACTAGGGCCCACAATCCCCTTGGAAACACTTAAGCATCCCTTCTTCATAAGTAGAACAACACCTAAATCTACATCCTCAATGCTCAAATGTGACACATCGAACAAAGCTACATTAAAGTTTCCAAAGGAACCTAAAATTATTCTTATAATATCCCAATGAATCAAATTCAATTAAAATTTATATTATTAACCTTATACCCTTCTAAAATTAAAATAAATAACTTCTTTATAAAATAATTGTTTAATTTTATTATAAATTTAAAAACTTACTACCAAATATAATGATAAATATTAAATTAATAATTACATATTTATCTTCCACTACACCTATTTTCAATATTGAATATTTTTAAATTCAACTACTTATTACTAGTTTCTTCTCAATCTTATATATATTTAGTTATTTATGAATAATGAAGTGTGAGGGAAAAAGTTGATATAATCAAAACTTCCAATTATTTTTTAAAGAAATTTTACTATTATTATTATGGATTGTAAATTTGTGAAATGGAAAATAAACAATCCTATTTCAAATAAGAGCGGGAATTATTTTTTAACTTAAATTTAAGGTAATATTTATAATCAATCTTAGATAATAAAAAAATAGAAATATAATAAATGTATCTATGTATTAAATATTTTGAAATTTGAATAAAATAATAAATATATAGTTTAAACTATAATAAATATGAAATATGATTTATTGAAAGTACATAAATGTCAATACAAGTTAGTCGAATGATTTATAATTAGTGAATATTGTCTCCTATTTTAAGTTACTTCCATGGTTATAGATTTGATCTTACAAGTGCATATTTGATTTGTTTCGAAGTGGATATGCTAGAAAGGCACATGGATTAGATCTTTGCAAATTCTAGAATGTCATTTTAGCTTGCTTTGATGTTCTCAGTCTATTTCTACATAAAAACTGGTTCTAGTATTTGATGCTTTACATGTGGCAGGGATAATGGCTTCTCTTTTATCAAGCTATGTAAGGATAATAATTTAATGACTAGGTCAATGATCAAAGACAACACTATTAAACATGCAACATGCTCTAGATGTTTGTTCAATACAAATTCCATGATAAATGCTTCTGATAATGCATGCAAGTAGTAAATGATAGTTCTAAGATGCAAGAGATCTAGAAATGTCATATTGATCTAAAATGAATTAGGGCCACTTCTTCAAATACAACACCAAGGGTCAAACACAACACTTTTGTGCCTTGACTCAACAAACAATGGCTACAAAGAGAGGTAAAGTTGGCCTCATATTTGAATTCGAATTTCAAAAGTTAAGGGGTCATTTCCACAACTATGAATCTAACCTAGGACAAAAAAGAGGTAAACTAAAGGTCAAGATCAATACCTTGAAATTAGTGCAGATATGAAATAAGATTGGGGTTATATGTCCACTCTTAACTAAAAAACACATCATTTATATGAGTGAAATTACATAAAGATCACCAAACCAAAGCCAATCCAAAATTAAAGTTAAAAAATGTAAGGTACATGCACATTTTATCATTACAACATGTTTGGTTTTTTTACCTAGAAGATGGCATCGTAAATCATATATTGTTAATAAATGAGTGCTAGAAGCTTAGTTTGACGTAAGCAATTTGTTTCTTTATTTTAAAATTAAAAGAAAAATTATTCTAGAAACTAAATAAATGTTAAAATAAAATTTATTATGGAAGTTTGAATTAAAATTATACATTATGTGCTGTTTTATCAAGATTTAATTGCCTAGTCTTTAAGTCAAACTCATCGACCCATAGTTGATGACTAGTAGTTCATAAGAACTCATCTTCCAATGAACATGAATGGTCCACTTAGCACTCATTACATCTAACCGATGCTCATAAAAGTGAAGCATCGAAACATCCTAAACAATTTGTTTCTTTATTTTAAAATTAAAAGAAAATTTGTTCTAGAAACTAAATAAATGTTAACATAAAATTTATAATGGAAACTTTGAATTAAAATTATACATTATGTGATGTTTTATCAAGATTTAATTGGGTAGTCTTTAAGTCAAACTCGTTGACCCATATTTCATGACTAGTGGTTCATAAAAACTCGTCTTCTATGAACATGAATGGTCCACTTAGCACTTATTACATCTAACCTATGCTCATAAAAGTGCAGCATTTGAACATCCTAAGCAATTTGTTTCTTTATTTTAAAATTAAAAGAAAAATTATTCTAGAAACTAAATAAATGTTAAAATAAAATTTATAATGGAAACTTTGAATTAAAATTATACATAATGTGATGTTTTATCAAGATTTAATTGCTTAGTCTTTAAGTCAAGCTCATTGACCCATACTTCATGACTAGTGGTTCATAAAAACTCGTCTCCTATGAACATGAATGGTCCACTTAGCACTCATTACATCTAACCTATGCTCATAAAAGTGCAACTTCTGAACATCCTAAGCAAATTGTTTCTTTATTTTAAAATTAAAAGAAAAATTATTCTAGAAACTAAATAAATGTTAAAATAAAATTTATAATGGAAACTTTGAATTAAAATTATACATTATGTGATGTTTTATCAAGATTTAATTGCATAGTCTTTAAGTCAAACTCATTGACCCATACTTCATGACTAGTGGTTCATAAAAACTCGTCTCCTATGAACATGAATGGTCCACTTAGCACTCATTACATCTAACCTATGCTCATAAAAGTGCAACTTCTGAACATCCTAAGCAATTTGTTTCTTTATTTTAAAATTAAAAGAAAAATTATTCTAGAAACTAAATAAATGTTAAAATAAAATTTATAATGGAAATTTTGAATTAAAATTATACATTATGTGATGTTTTATCAAGATTTAATTGCATAGTCTTTAAGTCAAACTCATTGACCCATACTTCATGACTAGTGGTTCATAAAAACTCGTCTCCTATGAACATGAATGGTCCACTTAGCACTCATTACATCTAACCTATGCTCATAAAAGTGCAACTTCTGAACATCCTAAGCAATTTGTTTCTTTATTTTAAAATTAAAAGAAAAATTATTCTAGAAACTAAATAAATGTTAAAATAAAATTTATAATGGAAATTTTGAATTAAAATTATACATTATGTGATGTTTTATCAAGATTTAATTGCATAGTCTTTAAGTCAAACTCATTGACCCATATTTGATGACTAGTGGTTCATAAAAACTCACCCCCAATGAACATGAATGGTCCACTTAGCACTCATTACATCTAACCGATGCTCATAGAAGTGAAGCATTGAGACATCCTAGATGGATGGGTACATCTAATATGTGTACATCTAATCAATGTTCATAGAAGTGAAGTATGGAGACATCCTGGAAGGTCACCCATCCCAATACTACTCCGACTCAAATACATTTAACTATGAAATTTCACGAAAATCAAACCTACCTAACTTGCTACTACAAAATATTCTCTTATAGACCATTCATCATAAAGCTCTAGTCACTGTTAGAACAACCATACATGTTGAAAACCTTGGTCAAATTTCCATTTTTACTAAATTATAGGAGTAGGGGACACGGTAAAATTGATGCGCTATCTTCGCCAGATGAAACCGATGAAACCGAGTGAAATTGCATAAGCGAGTTTTACAAAAAATAACTAAGAATAGAAAGTCCTGCTGTCGTGTGAGGCGGGCAATTATAATTTAGACAGGTAAGATTTTATCGTAATGAAATAATATAAAAAATAACTTAGTCAAGTCTTTGGTGTGACTGGAAAGACTTTCACGAACTCAGTGGAGTTGAAGCTGATAAATACTACATAAGTATGTAGTGGGGATTTCAATTTGGTGAGGTCGCGTGATCGAATCGCATGGTCAGGTGGATTTTTTTGAGTTTCAGAGGAGAAAATTAGTAGTTCTGATGATGCCTCTGTAATTCTCAGACTGTCTCATTACATGGCAGGGCGGATTTTTTTGTTTTAGAGGAGAATTTGTAATTTTGATTTGTAGAAGCCGCTTCCAAATTCTTCAGGTCTGGAAAAAACTGACCTGTTATAGATAAGTTTTTCAGTCTAAACCAGTCCGACCAAACCCTAAATGGCGAGGTGGCTTCCCATGGCGGAAATTGGAGGCGTGGCCTCCTCTTACTCATCCAGCGCCGCCACTTTTCTAGCGGTGGTCATATGCGTGCTCGCGGCGGCGACTGTGGCGGCGGCGCTCTGCGCTAAGGAATTTAAAAGCCGCTACAAGAGCCGCCGCAGAGAGGGTTGTGTGGCGGCGCCGCCAGGTTGTTTGGGAAATTGGAAGCTTCCGGCCGAGTCGAAGGGCAGGGCTCTGATCAACAGTCTCAGCAACAAAAGCCTCCTTTTCAGTAAGAAATGGCGGCGGAGCGAGAAGGAGGAAGAGGAGGAGGAGGAATATGACGGCGCCGCCAGCGAAGGCGACGATTTACTGTGGCAGAAAAAGATTATGATGGGAGTTCGGTGTCAGCCTCTGAATTTCTCAGGGCTTATCATATATGACCACAGGGGAGAGCGTTTGCCCCAATTGCCCCCACGCTCCCCTAACCGTAACGACTTCCTTCCTTCTCTACAGGTAGGATTAACTGAAAGGAAAATTTGAGTTCCATAAATAAATTTATGAATGGAATTAATGGAGTCTGGACTGATTCTTTTCTCTTCTTCTCAGGCGGACAAGGGGGCAAATTGAGTTTATGTAAATACTCCACAGAGCAGGAGATCATACGACATGGCTAGAGACCAAATATACTTGATCAGATTGGAAAAACTGAGGCGAAGAAAGGGAATCACATCCCCAAGAATTGATTTCCGATGAAAACAGGGGGAAGATTTCTAATTACTGTTCTGTAAGCTTGAAAAATTATATTTTAACTAACCATGGTTGAACTTAAGATTATTAATGAAAACACAATATAATTCTCCAAAATTTTGATCTTCAACAGACCTTACAGAGCTCTGCAAGAGAGCACAATCTTCTCTCACTTGTTATAGTAAGCCTCTTGGTTATGAAGACATTGATCTTAATCAGATATATACTGAAATTTTATCTTAATCAGATATATGAAAAATGATTTCTTAGGATCAGTTTCTGGAAGTGATCTGATTACATTCTCTGATTCATCAACAAAGTAAAAATAATTGCATAGAATGCCTCTTAAAGATATTTAATTGGATAATTGGAATGGGTTCTTTTTCATGTTTTATATAGTTATTAGAATACATTTCTTTAACTTTTTAGAAATTTGAAGTCTTTCTGATGATGCTTCTGATATTTTTCAGTCTCCTTTGAACACGATTATTAACTTGACTTTCGAGTCTTGATTTATCACCTTCAATTTTAATTGTTTGTTAAAAATCGCTTTCACATTAAAATAATCTAATGCTTAGACCTATATTAATAACAACCCAATTTAAATATGTGTGAGGGAAAATAAATCGCTTACATAAATATTTAGTTTAATTAAGTAAATAGAGTATTTGTCTAAATAATTAACTTAGATAAATCAATGCAGATTCATATGAGACATGTAATTAATGTTTTTGATCAAGGGGTAAACTAGGTTTTGAAGGGAACTTAAAACCCTATTACATACAATAAAACGTTAGTAAAATAGAAATTGACCTACAATGAAACAACATCACAACTATAACAAAAGCTAAAACACAAAACAAAAAGAGAAAACAACTGACAAGAACAACATATAAATTGAAGCTTATTCAAAGTCCCGGCCACCTCTAGCTTTTCTCTATAAAAATTCTCATGAAGCTCAACAAACCCCTGTAAATTTCTTCTCCTCAGCATGGGTTTTCTTTTTATTGCTCCTTGTCCTAGAGTTGGGTCCAGTAATAGTACTTTTACCCTCCCTTTGAGTAGTCGGGATCTTAAATCTTTAGCCGAATTTTCAATTTGTCGCTCAATATCGTGAGTCCCATGGCACTATTTTTAATCATGCACTTACCAACTTCGATGATCATGTAGAGATTATCATTGATAATTTTCATATCATGTTCCACAACAATCAATATGGTGTTATGCATGTCCTTAACCTGTTGAATCTCTTTCTCTATACTAGTAATCTTCTCTTTTTTATTAGTGCATTTAGAAGTAAACCTATTAACCTCAAGGGTAGCCTCCCAATTTTTAAAGATTCTTTCATCCTCCTTGGTTGGGACCAGCGTTTCCCCTTTCAGTTTCTTATCCAAAAAGGAGAGCTTGATGCTAATTATATTGATCTCTATAAAAAACCATTTAGAAAGGCTATGCTATGCAACAAAGATATCCTAAAGAGTCCCAAGATTCTGAATCATTTGATTAACAACATCCAAAACTTCTTGCATGGATGTAGGATTGAAGAGGGGTAAAGTAGAGTCCTTGGGAAGAGTAGGACATAGGTCCTAAATACTAGGGAAGGAACCACCAACAATAGGTTTAGGGAATGCTTTGGCCTTCCCTTTCCCCTTTACCTCAACCCTATATTCATCATCTTTATTTGAATTCTCCTAGACACAACCATCATCCTTCTTCTTGATAACTACAAGGGACTGGGGGGACTGCTTGGGGGAATCCATCCTTTTTCTTTTACTTGTACCTTAATAAGACCAGCTCCTTTACTCTTGCCTTCCATATTCATTTTCTCTTGTAGCTTAAGGTTCTCATCCATGGACAGGGAGCCATCAATCTTCGATTCTAACTCACCCTCATCCTTGAAATCCTCCTAAGAATCTTTCAAATTCACAAGGTCATCTAGAAGCCCAAAACTAGAATTTGTGTAGTCCACCACCTTTTTCCCTTTATCAATTTTTGTTTTTTCATTAATATGACAATACATAATGGGGTTCTTCAGTTTAATAGCATTTACAATAAGCATTATTAACCCCTAGTGCAATCCTTAATAAAATTCTCCAATGAGGAGAGAAAGTAAAAGGGAAAAGAGACTACTCTCCTATACCAAAAATGGTTGAGTAAGATAAAATGATATGAGTAAAGGGATTTAAAACTCCCTTCTAAGGTAACATACCTCATAATGCCACATCATCCTATGGAGGTTTTGAGGAGCTTCTTGTGTGCCTCAAGTGAATCTCCTTTAGGTCTTCTCTAGGTTTGAGGAAGATCAAGATGGTATCATTGTTCATTCTCTTGTCTTTGAAAATCTTAGCAGTTGTTAAAGAAAACCCAATCACCTTCACAAGCAACTCCTTTGTCACCATGAAGTCCAACCCTTGTATCACCACATTCCTATTATCCTAGCCTTTGGAACAATCTATAGCTAACTAGGTATCATACTTGTTTAGCTTCTCCATGAAAGGTTTAAACCCCCATTAACCAAGATTCTCTAGACCTTCTATGTAATGAAACAACTTGCACAATAGAAGAATATAATAGTAAATACGCTGCAAATACTTGATAATAATATGCTACTTCAAGGGGTCTGTGGCTAGGGTTTAGGATTTCAAACATGCAGAAATGAAACTACAACAAACCCTAACTGCAATAGAGAGCAATCTGGCCTAGAAATCTATCAAACAAGCATGCAAAACAACCAAAATCCAAGCTAACATTGTCTTATCTCTATTGTCCTCCTCATCTTGCATTCTTTGTTCTTAGATTTGCAAGTTTATGCAACATCTTGAGAAGCTCATGGGTGTGGACAGCAAGATTTTGGAGAGAAAGAGCAGATTTGAGAAGAAAAAATGAACTAAAAGAGAAAATGAGAGTCTAAGAGGTGAAAATGAAGCTGAAAGAGGTGTTTTATAGAACACCTGATTTGAATGAATGGATAGGATTGAAAGTTGGCTTGGGAGCCAAATGGAGGGCTAGGATGAGTTAGGGTTTCCTCACCACTAGAGGACAAAAGTGAATTTAAAATTCACAAATATGATGAGATGGAGGATGCTTAAATTAAATAAACTTGATTAGTTTAGTTTATTTAATTCATTTGAGGAAGGGGACATGTGAAAGGGGATTTTTTATGGGATTGATTTATTTATTTGAATAAATCAGATGAAGGGGACATTAGGATAGTGAATGACTAAATAATTAATTAATTAAAATCAATTATTTAATCATAGAGGCAAATTAGGGAAAATTAGTGGATTGTGGAGGAAATTAAGGTTTTGCGAGGGATGGACACTTTTTGGTGTCTATATTTGGTCCCTCTTTGAGATGATGTTCGAGATGTTGTGATTTTTGTCGAGTAACATCATTTCAAAGAAGCTAAAGAAATGGATAGAGGAAAAGGATGATGATGGACAGATAGGACGATGATGCCCCTTCGAGAGGATAGACGAGTTGGACAAACACGGGTAGGCTCTCGAAATGAAAAGGATTAGTTAAGGAAGAAATATAGAGGAATGGATAGAAGAAATTAATGATATGAGAGAGAGAGATGGTGGAGGAATGAAAGGTTGGCTTGAAGAATGAGAATGATATCTTGCTTTGATAGAATTTTGAGCTTCTCATTTGCAATTTTTCTGCTTATCATCATAGAACTTATTATGTCAAAGGATGACAATCACCATGGTGTGACAAAGGCCAAAGTGGAAAGTGTAGTCCCTTGCAAAACAGGCACATGACAGACAAGGAATGCCTGACTTAGACTAGGTAACTGTGATACCTTGTCAGAACATGCAATTAGATAACTGTGAGGTGTGCAAGTCTTGATGCAACAAGCAATTATTCTTTCCAATGCCTAGGATGTATTTTGATTCACACCCAATGAAATCCCAATCACACGCAAGACACCAAGTTGCCCCAGTCATTTTGCCAAGACAAACCGCAAATAACAATCAAAGAAAAAGGTCTCGCCCTATCCTCACTTCTCTTCATCACTTAGGGACTGCCTTGAGAAGCATAAGAATGGGGCTGCAAAAAATAATCCAGTAAAAGATAAGACAAACTAGACCAACAACCAGTTGGAACTTTTGCCAAGTGATATGTGCTTGATTGATTGATGCTGATTTGATGAAGGAGGAGCCTGGTTTCAGGAAAAGAAGCATGTTGTATAAGAAGCCTGGTCTGTTTTCGACAATGCCCCTACCTGTCTAAGGCAAGTGATTGATTGAGAATGGAGAAGGAGCTTGGTTTCAGGAAAGAAACATGTCGTATAAGACGCTTGGTCTAGTTTCAACAATGCCCCTACATGTCTAAGGCAAGTGATTTATTGAATGACACTAGTGTTGTTGGTTATACGAGCAACACCATGGTTTGATTGATGATGGTTGATAAATGATGCATGTCGTATAAAGAATAAAATCCTGGTTTCGACGATGCCCAATTCCATGTAGTGTATGTGATAATTGATGAGGACAGTGACATGATTATCATGAGGCGATTGATTGATTTGACTAATTGGAAAGCTTGTCTGGTTGATTTTGGGATTGGTTTTGAAGTGCGTGTTGCTGTAAAAGATTGACTATCTGATCAAAGTGTCTATTTCATGAAAGGCCAACTTATTATGATGGTTGACATGACGGATCCTAAGGGACTGACCTAATGCCTCGGGGGTGCATCAATGATGGCCTTGCCTACGTGAAAGCTCAGAGGCAACGGAATTCGACCATGTGGACTGTGGTTGATTCGAAGACCTGATTTGACTGGGATGATGATGTGATTGATTGGATTGATTTGAAGGAGTGATTGAGAAAGTTGATTGAGTGATTCGGTTGAAGAATTGAATGATCGAAAGAATTGATTTGGTTGGAATGGTGTGATGAGTTGAATTGGTTTCAATGCATGGATTGAGATGATGAGTTGATTTTATTGCTTAGATTTTTGGGTTGATATTTGATTTTTTTGTGATTTTTCAAATATGTGATGTTTTTGGGATTTTGAAGATATTTGGATGTTTTTGGAGTTTTGGAATATTTGATTTTTTTGGATATTTGAATGTTGTGATTTTTTTTATTTTTGACATGTTTTGATTTTTTTTTGGTTTTTGATATGTTCTGATTTTTTTGGATTTTTGGGAATATTCATTTTTTTTTGTATTTTTGAAAATATTTTGATTTTTTTTTTGGATTTTGAGGATATTTTGAATTTTTTGTATTTTTGGACTGTTTTGGGGAATGGCATTGGATCACAATTTTTGTAGCATTTATGCTAGATACCAATGACAAGGGGAAACAAAGTCTAGGTGCAAGGAATTGGATGAATGGATAAAAGTATAGGCGATAATGGGTGGAATGGATGTATGCGTAAGAGAGCAAGGATGTGATCTCCAAGGACTATGTCGCATAGGAATAACTTGCCCCATTCTAGGTGTAAGGCTTGGGATTTTTCATGACAATGCTTATGAAAAGGATGATGAGATGGATTGATTTGGATAGGATGCAGTATATCAAGAGATAACCAAAGCATGTGTCAACACTTTGCCCCCAATCTTTATCAAGATCAAAAGAGGAAGGGAGGATGAATGGACTCGATAGGATAGGTATATGTATGGAAATGGTATGATAGGATATGATAAGAAGGAAAATGATAGGTTGGATGAGACAATGTGGCCCCAAGTGTAGGTGACATAGAAGATCAAGCTACACATTACGCCTATTTGCCAGGTTTTCATCATGGTACTTATCCAAGGTGCTTGTTTGCTAGGTTTTCACCGTTGGATGAAGGGATTTCTCTTTACTTTTTTGATTTTTTGATTTTGATTTTTTGACTTTTGAATTTTTAAATGGGAGAGGTGGAATATGGAAAGGAGGGACTCAAATGTCTAGTGACATGAAAGGTGATAGTCCCATTGGAGAGTGAAGTCGTCGCATCGACCATGTCAAGGTGCTCATAGATGTTGGTAAGGGAGATTGGATGAAAATGAGACGGATAAGGTAGATAATGGATTATGATGTGGATTATGTAGGGAAGATAGTGGATTATGATGTGGATTATGTAGGGGACAAAAGTGGATTACGATGTGGATTATGTAGGACTTATGCAAAAGCGTGGACTATAGGGAGGTGATAAGGCAGATATGTAGGGTAATGGTTGAATGATGGGATGATGGAGGTATGGAAAGGAATCATGACCAATGGCTGCACACACCATGATAAATGTTGAAGCTTTTGATGTGAAGGTGGTGTGGAAAGCAATGGCGATGTTTGCTTAGGAGATGGATGATGTAAGCATTTTGGTATCCACATGGACTTAGTGTTTTTATGATTTTTTCCTTTCATGTGGGATGAAGGAATTTGATATTTTGGAATGGAATGGATAGAAGAGGATGGTTGGGATTTTTGAGAGGTGGATGCCCCTTTTGACTTGCATTTTTGTTTAGGGACCCATACCATTTTAGTTTTTGACTTTGCTTTGGAAGGTATGGGCTTGGGTAGTTTTTTTTTTGGATGGATTTTGCTTTGATGTTTTGGATTGATATCCTAAGGCATTAGGACCCTTGGGATTTTTTTACTTTGTGAAAGGAGGCATCCAAATGTTTGTTTTTGAATCCCATGTGGCGGGTGGAATGAGTGGAGCTTTATGTTTAGACAATGTGTGCATTTGTTGGTCATGATTAGGAATATGGATGATAGGGGTCTTAGGTGTTGGGAGCAATGGAGGTAAAGTGGATGGAGTGATAGGTGTATGGTCACATGATTTTGACATTTATAGGATGAGGGAGGTGGAATGGTGACATATGTCTTAGGAATATGATGGGATGTATAATGGAAAGTGGTGGACTTAGGAGGCATGGAGAAAGTACCAACATCATTAGATTGTTGACCTTGAAGTGTGTATCCAAGGCCATATGAGCATGGGGGGACTTTGACATGCATTGGCTCCAAAATACCTTATTTGTGAAGGCCTAAGCCTTTTCCTTGATAATTCATGTTTTGGAGCATGCGACGGACAATGGGACAGTGTGTGGTTTGGACACTAGACATGAGCTCATTATTTGATGGAGAAGGTGATGTGGTGGATAAAGGTTGTTGTGTTCCTAAGGCTGAACACTCATGAAGGAAAATGATAGGTTGGATGAGACAATGTGGCCCCAAGTGTAGGTGACATAGAAGATCAAGCTACACATTACGCCTATTTGCCAGGTTTTCATCATGGTACTTATCCAAGGTGCCTGTTTGCTAGGTTTTCACCGTTGGATGAAGGGATTTCTCTTTACTTTTTTGATTTTTTGATTTTGATTTTTTGACTTTTGACTTTTTAAATGGGAGAGGTGGAATATGGAAAGGAGGGACTCAAATGTCTAGTGACATGAAAGGTGATAGTCCCATTAGAGAGTGAAGTCGTCGCATCGACCATGTCAAGGTGCTCATAGATGTTGGTAAGGGAGATTGGATGAAAATGAGACAGATAAGGTAGATAATGGATTATGATGTGGATTATGTAGGGAAGATAGTGGATTATGTAGGGGACAAAAGTGGATTACGATGTGGATTATGTAGGACTTATGCAAAAGCGTGGACTATAGGGAGGTGATAAGGCAGATATGTAGGGTAATGGTTGAATGATGGGATGATGGAGGTATGGAAAGGAATCATGACCAATGGCTGCACACACCGTGATAAATGTTGAAGCTTTTGATGTGAAGGTGGTGTGGAAAGCAATGGCGATGTTTGCTTAGGAGATGGATGATGTAAGCATTTTGGTATCCACATGGACTTAGTGTTTTTATGATTTTTTCCTTTCATGTGGGATGAAGGAATTTGATATTTTGGAATGGAATGGATAGAAGAGGATGGTTGGGATTTTTGAGAGGTGGATGCCCCTTTTGACTTGCATTTTTGTTTAGGGACCCATACCATTTTAGTTTTTGACTTTGCTTTGGAAGGTATGGGCTTGGGTAGTTTTTTTTTTGGATGGATTTTGCTTTGATGTTTTGGATTGATATCCTAAGGCATTAGGACCCTTAGGATTTTTTTACTTTGTGAAAGGAGGCATCCAAATGTTTGTTTTTGAATCCCATGTGGCGGGTGGAATGAGTGGAGCTTTATGTTTAGACAATGTGTGCATTTGTTGGTCATGATTAGGAATATGGATGATAGGGGTCTTAGGTGTTGGGAGCAATGGAGGTAAAGTGGATGGAGTGATAAGTGTATGGTCACATGATTTTGACATTTATAGGATGAGGGAGGTGGAATGGTGACATATGTCTTAGAAATATAATGGGATGTATAATGGAAAGTGGTGGACTTAGGAGGCATGGAGAAAGTACCAACATCATTAGATTGTTGACCTTGAGGTGTGTATCCAAGGCCATATGAGTGTGGGGGGACTTTGACATGCATTGGCTCCAAAATACCTTATTTGTGAAGGCTTAAGCCTTTTCCTTGATAATTCATGTTTTGGAGCATGCGATGGACAATGGGACAGTGTGTGGTTTGGACACTAGACATGAGCTCATTATTTGATGGAGAAGGTGATGTGGTGGATAAAGGTTGTTGTGTTCCTAAGGCTGAACACTCATGAATGAAAGTGGATAAACTGATAGGATATGATAGTGGATTTGAAATGGGGGTAATGGTAGATGGTGAAGGATCATTAGGATCTTTATTATGTTCATGTAGATCCAAGTTATTGATTTGATCTTCTATGTTTATTTGTTCTTGGGAGGCACATGTTTCATCATGATAGGCGGCAGTAGTTGGATCATGAATGGGTTAGGTGGCAAGCTCTTGACCATGGAATGCATAAAGTTGACCAAGAGGGTCATCTTGGTCTTCTTGATCATAGAAGGGATCTTGATCATATATGGCAGCTCGATCATGGAAAGGACAAAGTGTGTTATGAATGGGTGCAATAAGAGGACTTTTATCTTGATGTGGATGAGGGGGTCATGTTTCTTCATGTTTGGGATAATGCTCTTGAAATAGCTCTTAGCTTTGAGTGGAAGTGGATTTGGATGACTCTTGGATAGGTTCAATAAGTTGTAATCCACATGATAGGGTTGAATGTTTGGATGTGGTATTTGAGGACTCTATGATAGGCTTATGAATGGGTGTTTGACATGGGGAGGGTTTATCCCTAGCTAGGAGGCATTGGACCACATCATTTGTAGGTAGATGGGTGATGGAAGTTGAAGGCTTAGGATTGCGATTAGGTGAAGTGGCTAGGTCCCATGGTGGATGGATGAAAGAGATGGAAGGTGTTGGCTTATGATTAGGACTTAGACCTCAAATAGGTGGAGTGTCAAAGGGATTGGATGAATTAGTGGACATGGACAACCCCTTAGGCTTTCTTTTGTAATGTTTGATTCTAGGACGCGGGGTTGATGTAGGATTAGAGTGCGGTGGTAGAATGTACTTATAGGATGGATGAGGTAGACTTATGTTCCCCTTGTCAAAGGTAGCATTGGAGTTTGAAGGCACTTTGTCTTGCTACCAAGGTGGACTTGATTGGGCTTGTGAATAGGCTTGGGGTGCTAGAACCTTGTTCTCTAGGATTGTCATGGAATGATGCATATCTTCATATCATTTTATGTCTTCTTGTGGGATTAGGACCATGTTGACAAGTGCTTGACTAGGATTAAGTTGATGATGTGGAATGATTGGGATGAATGAGATGTGATAGAGTGTGAGATTGATTGGATGATTAGATGTGTGATTAGGGATGATTAGGGTATGGTTAGGGTTATGATTTGGAAATGATTAGAATATGATTAGGAAAATGATTAGGTTGAATTTGATTAAATGATGTGATTAGAAAGGGTGATTAGGATGTGAAGGTTGAACAATGAATATGTGAATAGGATGTGATTATGATAAAGTGAAATGATTGGATGATGTGTTGGAAGGAATGTTTGGAATGAGGGATGACTAGGAGAATCTATTCCAGTTCTCTTCTTTCTGCAACCGTGTCTTCACCAAATGAGACTTGTGAAATGTGGGTTGTTATGGGGATGACGATGGTATGTGATGAGGCCCAGGCTATGATAGGGGCTAATGATATTAGTCTTTGAAAAGTCTAGCTCCAAGAGGGTACTCTCGTCTACTAATGACCTTTCAAAGCACAAATTGGTTTTGTCAAGACCTTGACGTATGGAAGAGATGATTGATTAGAGTGAACCCATGAGTTTCAGAATTCACTTGTAAGGATGGACTTAAACTAGCCATGGAGTATTAAGCCCAAGTTTTGATTGATGTGAAAAGATGTCAAGGTCTCTTGGTTTGAATTTGTACTTGTGATACAATCAAGCTTCGACAGTTTCTCCCTATGTTTCAACCTTAGGAAGACTAATGTTTAGGGTCCTCTATAGATGTCAAAGGATGAATGGTAATGAAATGTTGTGATGAAATGTGATCATAAAGGAATGGAATTCGATATATAATGGGTGGCTTTGACACAGTTGCAATCGGATTCGATAGGGAGAGTAGATACTCAAAATTTTCCCTATGGTTGTGGTTTGTTGTGATAGGGAATGATGAAAGATGAAATGGATTGGATTGGAATGAATGGCTCGGATATGATTAGGAGAATGATGATGATGAATTAGATATGTTTAGGATATGTGATAGTGATATGTTGTGGAATGATAATATGAAATTGAGGAGGAAGGTTACAAGGGATGATTAAGGTTTGAATTATGACGACTTGGGTATGAGTGTGGTATGATATGGAATGATTAGGGATGATTAGGATGATGTGGAAGGATGACAATGTAATTAGGATGTGACTAGGATAGGACAAGGATGATTTGGGATGACATGGATGATGTGGTTAAGAAGGGTGATGTGGAATGATGACTTGGAATGAATGGAAGATATGAGTAGGAATGTGGCTAGAATAGTTTGAGTTGGCATGATGAGGATATGATGATGACTTGGAATGGTGAAGAATGATATGACGTGAAATGGATGTGATGATTAGGAATGATTAGGGTACAATTATGATGAGGTGGCATGAAGAAGATATGACAAGAATATGGTTAGGAATGATTAGGATTGATGTTGTTTGGATATGATAGGATGATGTGTACGGATAATGGGATTAAGGATGTGGTTGAATGATGAGGAATGGGATGATTAGGATGTTTGAGGAAGGACAAGGATAATGAATAGGATGAATTAAGGTGAAATGGAAGTGATTTGGAATGAGGATGATAAAGTATAATGATGTTGTTAGGTGATTTAGATGGATTAAGATAGAGATTAGGATAGTGATAAGGATATGCGGGGTGACAAGGATGATGATTAGGATATAGTTTGACTTGAAATGGTGTTGATTGGATGAGGATAACGATATCTACGGATTAGGGATGATGACTTGGATGGATAGAATATGATGATTAGGAATGATAAGGTGTGATTATGATATGATAAGGATGCAATTAGGATGTGAAGGTTGAATGATGGAAGATATAAGTAGGAATGTGATTGGGATATGATGAGTTGGCATGATGAGGATATGATGATGATGAGGTGGATTAGGGGTGATGAATAGGATGTGGTTATGATGATTTGGATATGATTGTGATGTGTTTGAGTGATGACGGAATGATTGGGATTGATGTGGAATGACAAGGAGGATGTGGTTAGGAAAAGTGATAAGGATGATGACTTGGGATGAATGGATGATGAGTAGGACAATGATATGAATGATGCTAATTAGACGTGGAATGATGATAATGTAATTAGGATGTGATTAGGATAGATCAAGGATGATGTTGATCATGTGAATGATAAGGGTGATTAGATGACAAAGAGGATGTGGTTAGGAAGAATGATTAGGATATTAGGGTTGAATGGTGAGGGTATGATAAGGATGTGATTAGGAAAGGGTTATGATGACTTGGATGTGACTAGGATGTGACATGGCTAAGGATGGTGATGAGGATGTGAAGGTTGAATGATGGAAGATATAAGTTGGACACGAATGTTGAATGGTGAAGGTTGTGATTAGGATAGGATGAGTTGGAATGATGAATATGATATGATGATGACATGGAATGAATGTGTGGTCAAGAATGTTTGGGATGATGATTAAGCAAGCACACACATCAATCATAGAAGATACTTGGCAATCAATTGGTTGTTTTTGATGACTCGTGATATTTTGCAAACACTTGTAGACATGTACAATCCTAGGCTAGGCAAGGACAATACTTGAGTTCCCTCTTGGTTACCCAGCCACACCTACTTGTGGTGTATAGCTCCAAGAACTTGGGGCACAGGCTCTCCCTTATAGTGCACTCACTTCTCAGGCACACCAAGTTCCAGGTCCTAGGATGCACAGATCCTGAGGTACCTTGCTATCTTTGCCACAAGTTGTGAAAATCTGGGATGACTATCAGAGTTTCCTCCTGTATCAACAAGTAGAGGGTTTTTGGCCACTAAACAAAAGGGTTCTAGTGAATATCCAGGGGACTGGCACCCCACGAGCATCCAGCTAGCCACTTAAGTTTCTAACTAACCCTACTAGGAGTTTAATATACACTAAGGTATGCCTCCGTTCGAGCTAGCACTATATGGTGAGCGCTCATACCGGTTAGACTTGGCTTTCACCTTATCCTCAATTTATATAGCAGACTGGACAAAAGTACCACTTGGGGTCACAAGTGAGTTCTCCTTTTGGATGTGTCTCAAGAGCAGGCCCACTCTAAGGCTCAAATAAAAGCAAGACAAGTTAACATGTTTTTGATCCCCAGGCTCGCACTAAGTCGCAAGGGGAGAGCATACACATGTGAACTTGCTCACACTCACATGGGGGTTCATTGACCTTAAGAAAATTGAATGTGTGGTGTGATTATACAAATGTTGTGAAGTGTTTTTGATTCCCAAGATCGCATAAAGCATGAGGGAAGAGCATACACACTTCACAACATAAACACAATCACTAAGCATAGCAGACAGTGGTTCATTTTAAGCCCCCAAATCAAGTGTGAAAACAACAAGATTAAGTTAATTTTAGTGCACCAAAACCAAATGTTCCTATGATAACCAACACAGATGCATATGAAAGAAATTAAATCCCTGCATCAAATGTGTTAGTAGTTTTAAATGAAAGTCTTCAGGCCACGAATGCCACATACTGCAAATCAGACATTAGTAATACAAAATCCCCATGATAATGTATGAAAAAACAAGAGGCATTAAGTAAACGTTTCATTTTGCAAGCCTTGGAGTAAAAAATGTCAAAAAAGGGAATCTAATAAAAACTTGAGAAAATTTATTATCTATAGCAAAACTAACTGTACCATCAGAAAATTCAAAAATTTTTAAGCAGTTTTAAAAAAAATTGCATTGAAATCTGATGAAAAACGAACAAGTTATTCTCGTTTGAAGTTTAGAATGAGTGTTGACTTTGACCCAAAAAAGTTTGATAAAATGGAAATTTTACCTAAAATGGTCTTCACCACTGCGTAGTTCTTTGAGTCAAGTTTTTGGTGCCATAAATTTTGTGAAAATATGATATGTTTAGCCCAAGTTATGAAAATTTGAAAAAAATTGCCCATTTTGGTATGCAAGAATAAAAGATGTCACCCTAATGGTCAGTTAGTTGCCAGTGGTCTAGGCTCTTCCTGGTCACATGGTACTTTCTACTCCAAATAGTTAATGGTGGTGGTTAGGGTAATTTAGCAGTTTAGGCTCAGATGGCCCCTGGTCATTCATATGACCAGGGGTCAAACGTTTTAAAAAAAAGAAATGAGGAAAGGATAGAAGGGGGCCTGATTAACCCTATCCCTCGGTCACCAATGTGACCACCTCTAGATGCCCATGACCTAGGGCTTTAAACAACGGTCTGATCTTAAATGGTGGTTAGATGATAAGTGGTTTGCAAGGCGATGTTAGGGTTTTAAACCTAACTGTGATAAGGACCCAGCGCAAATAGGAGGCTGTTTGAAGACAGTCGACAGAGGTCGATGGTTTAATG
The DNA here is from genome assembly GCA_027924645.1 of Cunninghamia lanceolata. NCBI lineage: Eukaryota > Viridiplantae > Streptophyta > Pinopsida > Cupressales > Cupressaceae > Cunninghamia > Cunninghamia lanceolata. Next base: position 12,748,854 of record BSBN01001482.1, on the reverse strand, counting down.
GGAGCAACGACAGAGTCTGTGGCAGTAGCAACTAAGGTTCACAGGAGGTGGTCGAGGGTTGGTCACTTGAAAACATAGAAATGATGAAAGCGGCACTGAATACGGTTCCCAGGAATGGACTGTAGGAGTGGGATCCTGATGATCAGAGCGTATTGGTATACCTTTTCAATAACAACAGAAGGGAATCTGAGGAGAAAGCATTCTTGGAAGCCAGTTACAGCTTACATAGCTATTTTGAGTACATTATAGATGAGTTTGAGGACATCCTCGAAGGAAAGGCCTATCACTCATTTCTGTGGCTATAATTTCTATGGAGGGCAAACTATCACTGACAGATGCACCCACGACTTTGAGCGAGCTTTCAATTTTACAGACAACCAAATGCTTAGCCTTGTGGGTCTCAAGCATTCTTCCCTCTCTTCTACATTGGAGACAGTTATGGGCTAAGGATAACCAAAATTTCTATCACTTTTGATGAAGATTGTCACTAAGGGAAACCAAAATTTCTTATCACTTTTCATAGACTGCATATTGTGGAAAACATGTTATGTTGGTGCATTGGAGACAGTTTCGTGATGCTGAGCTCTTATCTTTTTCAATTCTTTTATTCATTAATTTTCATAGGAGGTGGTCGAGGGAATTCAAAGACCAGAGGTGAGTGGAGGCTAGGTCAAAAGCATTTGCAGGAGGCGATGATTTAAAACAAGCGGTGGTCGAAGATTTTAAAGATACCAGACATGCGGCAACAAAGGTCCTCAAGTGGTGGCTGAACTGTGCAGAGCTGCGATGCTAGGGCTTTTCTTGGCAATCAGCAGTGAATGCTAAGGATTCTGATCGGCAGCCATAAGGGTTTAGAGATTGGTGAGAAGTCTAACACAAGGTTGTGTTGGCAGAAATGATGGGGAGGCGGCATAGATTTTAGCAGGTGGCAAAGCTTCGGATGTGGTGGTGACCTAGGGGGATAGCAGTGGATAAATGAGTGTTGACAGGTTAGCAGAGTCAACAGTTGACTCTAGCAAGAGGTCAGCCTAGTCAGGAGTTTAGGGTTTTATGTCGTGTGGTAGTGACTAGGTATTGAACAGGCAGAGGTGGCTCTTGTCGCCACCATAGTTTATAAAGCAAAGCTATTAATCCTATGTAAACCCATAATACAAAAGGAGAAGCTGTCGTTGTAGGCTGGACATTAGCGTGGGTGAAAAAAAAAGTTACAAGAATGAAAGGAAGCTAGGTGTGTGGAAATAGCTTCCTACACTAATCTAATGAGGGGAGGAGAGTGCAAATTCAATTTATCCTTACTATTACAGCAATGTTAAACCCACTAATAGAGATATTGTAGCAAACACATAAACAAGAAAGTGAGACAGAAGAAGAGAGACACAAGATATACGTGGGGAAAAACCTTATCGGGTGAAAAACCCCACACTCCAAAACCTGCACAATTTATTAACAAAACTGAAATGGTTTACAATACACTTGCAGTGCAAGCTCTCAGGGGTCTTCGATACTCATATTTGAAGGAAAACTAGTTGCATAACAGTACCTGTCAAACTTGTAATACATCTCCTCTCAAAAGCACCTATTTATATAGAATATACATGGCAGAAATGGCTCCACATAGGGATGGGCGTCCAACATGGCCTCATGGCCCAAAACCCATGCCTATGGACACTTGTCCAACTCTGTAGGATGTTTTTGACACTTGTCAAGTCACCCCATCCCATGGAGGTCTCCTATTTCCAAAATAGGCTATGACAAATGCTCTTACGACTCTTACAACTGTCATAGAATCTATCATAACTTACAGCTATAAGAGAATTTGTCATACATAGGCTATAAATAGCATATTCTCTTACAACATGTCATAGTCCACCTTGGGGCACCCAAAGATACCTTTTTCAAAGATGCTCTTTGACACATGTTTTCACCTGTCATAGAATCTCCTATTTCTGACTCTTACATGTCATAACTTCATCATAGGAATATGTCATGACCGTGACGGTCAATATTCCCTTATACAACATCCAAGATGCCAACATATGGCAAAATATTCCTACCACTAAGTGGGACGCCTATCTCCTCATGTGAGGACAAAAATACATGTGGTCATATGCCATGTAGGATAACACATCACCGTGCCAACTCCCATAATATGTCAACATAGGATTTGCATCCAATTAATACAATAGGCAAATAATAAATAAATATAATGTAAAAATACAAGGAATTACAAAGGTTGAGACACCTTAATTCCCAACATTCTCCCACTTGTCGAACGCCTTGTAAGAGCCAATAGAATTAACAAGATTTAACTGCTATAGGCCGAGAGGCCCATAGACTCTGAACGCCATCTAAACTTCTCTGTGCCCACTGGTTTCATTAATGGATCTACAACATTCTTCAAAGTATCTACCTTATCCAAATTTACCTTCCCATCCTCTACCATGTCTCGCACGAAGTGAAACTGTACATCAATATGCTTTGTTTTGGCATGGAAAGTTGTATTCTTTGCAAGGCAGATCACACTCTGACTGTCACAACTGATCGCAATCTATCCTGCATCAACACCAACATCTAAACACAATCTCTTAAGCCAAATGGCTTCCTTGCAAGCATGAGTTGCAGCCATATACTCAGCTTCAGTAGTGGGCAAAGCAACCACAGGTTGTCGCTTACTCATCCAACTAATTGCACCACTAAACATAGTGAACACATAAGCACTGGTGGATCTCCTGCTGTCAATGTCACCTGCCCAATCAGAATCCACAAATCCACGAATACAAACTGAATGCAGAGGTCCTATAGCATTACCATGATAGCATATGGAATACTCAGAAGTACCCCTCAAATATCAGAACACTTGCTTAACTGCATCCCAATGTACCCGTCCAGGATTAGCCATAAATCGACTAAGGACTCCCACTGCTTGGGCAATATCTGGTCTTGTGCAGACCATAGCATACATCAAACTGCCAACAACACTAGCATAAGGTATTCTACTCATGTCCTCCACCTCACTAGGAGATTTTGGACAATCACTAATAGACAACTTTGTCCCCAATGAAACAAGAACACACAATGGTCTACAATCTACCATGCTAAACCTAGCCAACACAGTCTTCACATTCTTACTCTAGCTTAACCAAAGTTTTTTGTTAGCTCTATCTCTTCTAATTTCTATTCCCAAAATGTACCTGGCTGCCTTGAGATTTTTCATCTCAAATTGTACTGACAATTGAGACTTCAAATCAGAAATCATATTCTTACCACTCCCAATTAACATCATATCATCAATATACAATGCAATAATGAGAATGCGATCATTGTCAAATTTGTAATACACACAATGATCTATTTTCAATCTTAGATATCCAATCAGCAACACAAAGACATCAAACTTCAAGTACCACATCCTAGGAGACCGCTTCAAACCATACAAAGACTTCTTTAACTTGCAAACCAAATTTTCTTTACCTTTCTCTATGTAATGTTCTGGCTGTGACATGTAGATTTTTTCCTCCAAATCACCATGAGGGAAAGTTGTTTTCACATCCATCTATTCTACCTCTAAGTCATAAGCAGCTGTAAGAAATAACAGAAATTGAATGGATGTCAGCTTTGTAACGGGAGAGAAAATTTCACCAGAATCAATTCCCTCCACTTGTGAATACCCCTTCGCAACCAATCTAGCCTTGTACTTTTCAACACTGCCATCTGCACTAAATTTTTTCTTGAACACCCATTTGCAACCAACGGGTTTCCATCCATCAGGGAAAGGCACCAAGTCCCATGTTTTGTTCTTTTCCAAAGAAGCCATCTCATCTTCCATGGCCTCCTTCCAAGAACCTGCATCTTTCATGCCCATAGCCTCTTTCACAGTTCTAGGCTCATCTGTGTTAGTAAGTAAAGCAAAAGCACAACTAAAATCAATTAATGAATAACCAAACCTATTAGGTTGCTTTCTTGTTCGTGTAGACCTCCTCATTGGCTGAGGTTGAGGTTCTGCTTCTTCTTCTAAGCTTTTAGAGCTGCTAGAGCTCTCCTCATCATCAGGTCTCACAGGGTCTATTTGTTCAGTCTTCTCAAGGGTAGAAGGAAACCGAACCATATCTTCTTTCTTTTCTGTCTGTTCTGGTTGTAGAACAATGGAAGAAGGTGTTAACTCTCTGAAGATAACACTTCTACTAAACAACACTTTTTCAGCCACAAGATCCCAAAGCTTGTATCCTTTCACATCGACACTATAGCCAATGAAAATACATTTAACAGCCTTGTTCTCTAATTTAGACTGTTTCTCCCTAGGCACATGTGCATATGCCTCACAACCAAAAACACAAAGATGTCTAACTGAAGGCTTCTTTCCAGACCACACCTCCATAGGTGTCTTACCAAGAAGAGCTAGTGTAGGAGATCTGTTTACCAGGTAGCAAGCAGTGGTAACATCTTCAGCCCAAAACTTTTGTTCAAGGCTTGCTCCACTAAGCATACTCCTAGCCTTCTCCAACAGTGTCCTGTTCATCCTCTCTGTAACTCCATTTTGCTAGGGGTATATGGAGTTGTCTTATGCCTTTCAATCCCTTTCTCTTTATAGAACTTATCAAACTCTGCCGAACAAAACTCACCACCGTTGTCAGTTCTCAAACACTTAATCTTTTTACTAGTCTGATTTTTAGCAAAGGCTTTAAACTCCTTAAACTGACTAAAGACTTTAGTCTTGCTTCTGATAAAATAAACCCATGTCCTTCTACTATAATCATCTATAAAAGATACAAAATATATAGATTTTGAAATCGAAGGAACATTAACAGGACTGTTGGGTGAATATTTTGTCGTTTAGCTAACTAATGGCAAAATGGTTATATCAACCACAGTGTGATGAGATAAATCTCTCCTCTCAGCAAGGGGAGGTTCCCTTTTAACTATTACAAACTTATTTACACTAAATACTAGCTTTGGGGGTGTGTTACATTCATCCTTTTCTCTTCTTTCAGAAAAGATGTTTGCAATGTTTCACGGTAATATTCAATAATGCTTGTACACTTATAAGTTGAAGCACAAAGTCTTCAACTTACTTCACAAAAAGATTCACGAACCAAGTGAATAATCTCAAGTACAAAGTCTTCAAATTATCCCCAGAAAGATTTTAAAAGTAACCGTATCACCAGTTGGAGCACAAAGTCTGTCAACTAACAACACCACTGATTCACACGAATGTTATTGAAAATCATAACACAAAGTCTACAAGCTCTCAACATGATTCATATACAAAGTGAACAACTACAAGCTCAAAGTCTTTATAATCCTTCACCGAGAAACACTTTCAACACACATAGATTCAAGGAAATAATATAACACAAAGTTTATATAACTTATCTTGAACGCCCTCCAATCGTAATAACCAAGCACCACTTTATCCAATCAATCAATAAGAGAAATCAACAAGAATGCCATATGTATCTCCTCACTCATGTAAATTTGATTCAACACAAAGTTTGATATCAAAACTCGCCTTCTTTATTGATTGGAATTGATCATACAATTTGAACACACAATCTCAAAGTTGAGTCTCAATTTGGGCAGCACTTTGTTGCATAAGATTAAAGATATCTATTACAAAAGAGGCCCTCTTTATTTATAGGGAGGAGCCTGGAGCAAAAATAGGAAATTTATAACTACTTTGACTTATTCAAAAATAGGAGTCCTTATTGATTTGGGACTTCCTAAGTTTTTACATGTAATTACAAATGAGAAAAGTACATGTAAATATGTTCAAAACTGATTCAAAAGTACATATGAAAAATAGAAAATATACTAAGGCAAAGATCACATTTATCAACTCCCATCAACATCCTTCTTGAGAGAAACTTCCATCCATTGTTATCACCATTTGCATCTCTAGGCTGTTTGGTCCAAAAGTGTCCTTGGAAATGACACAAGTTCTTGTTACTGAAACTTTCACGAAGGTAGCAACCTTCACATGTTTACCCAGAACTACCTTGAGAATGTCCAAGGTCAACTGTGTATTCGACAACTTATCCATAGGAGCCACTGAGAAAGCTTGATCTTCGAACTCCTTTAGATCATGTTATTGAATGCCTGTCTTTTCATTTGTGGAAAGAAACTTTTGGTCTCTTTGACTGGAAATTACAGTAGTGAGGGAGAATTGAGCATTTGCATGGGCTTTGAAGGGCTAAAGTGCGATTAGAGCAAAAAACTGAGTGAAAATGGGCTAAAGTTAACAACTTGAAAAATTTCCCAGAGTTAGAAAATTTTCAGGGAGTGAGTGCACGGGTGGCAAAAATCGCCGCCCTTGCATGTGGAGGAAATTGCTTTTGTGCACAAGCGGCAAAAATTGCCGCCAGTGCATGTGACAAAGGACTTAACATGCACGGGCGGCAAAAATCGTTGCCAGTGCATATGACAAAGGACTTAACATGCATGGGCAGTAAAAATCGCCGCCAGTGCATATGATAAAGGGACCAACATGCACGGGTGGTAAAAATTGCCGCCAGTGCATATGACAAAGGGACCAACATGCACAGGCGGTAAAAATCACCGCCAGTGCATGTGACAAAAAGACTAACATGCACGGGCAGCAAAAATCACCGCCCTTGCATGTGACAAAGTGACCAACATGCACGGGCGGCAAAAATCGCCGCCATTGCATATGACAAAGGGACCAACATGCACGGGCGGTAAAAATCACCGCCAGTGCATATGACAAAGGGACCAACATGCACGGGCGACAAAAATCACCCCCAGTGCATATGACAAAGGACTTAACATGCACGGGCAGCAAAAATCACCGCTAGTGCATGTAAAGATGCAATGGAGGCAAAAATCGCCACCAATGCATATAACAAAAAATTACTAACTCCTAAAAAGTGAAATTTTCAATTAGACTTGTTTTGAAAAATTCAAGAAACTAACACAAGTTGACACTCGAAAGGATGTTCCAAGGCTAGGAGACCATGCATGAGGGCAAATGCAATTCACCTTGTTTTGCGTGTTTAGAGTTGTAGGCTACGAAATGGACAAATTTTGTAGGGGTCATCCTACAAATTGAGCGCGACTAAATTTGAGGATAACAAGGACCAAACACATTAGAATGAATAAGATCCAATACACCAGAAGACTTGTGAGAACTAGAGTAAAATTGAACACGGTTTTACTTTCCATAAATACAATGTTCGCAAAAGTCAAACTCGAGATTACAATCATTTAACCCCTCAACGAGGTTTTTATTTTTCAGGGTATGCAGACCCTTCTCACCAATGTGGCCATATCTCAAATGCCATAAAATAGTCTTTTCAACAGGAAGCTTAGCTTCCATAGCATGTGCACTACCATCAGAACTAGTTACAACATATTTCTTCACTGCTCATTCAGATGGTGGGGATGAAGTGACTGCAGCTCATTTCTTTGAGTTAGAAGAACTATTACACTATGTAGTTCATGCCTCCAGCTGAAATAAAGTACCTCTCCAAGTACCCTTCACAAGTACCATAGATCCTCTAGTCATCTTGCATCCATCCTTCAAAAAGACAACCTGCACACCTGCATCATTCAACATACTTATAGAAAGTAGGTTTCATGCAAGCCATGGAATGTGCATAACTCCAGTGATTCCCTTGACTCATCCATTAGGGAATCAGATTGAGACTCTTCCATGACCAATAATTTTTAGATGAGAGTCATCACCCAGGCACACTCTTCCACCATCAAACTCTTCATATTTTGTGAACCAGCTTCGATGCAAGGTCATGTGGAATGATGCACCAAAATCAATCAACCACACATCATCAGATGCATGGATGGCCAGGGTTACGATGAAGGCATCACCATCATCTTGTGACTTGTCAGAATCTGAATCACGAGCTTTCTTCTTCTTTTTCTTCTCCTCTTTGCATTCCTTTCAGAAATGCCCAGTTTTTCCACAGTTCCAACAGAGAGCCTTGGACTTTCCAGGAGATTTGGACCTCCCACAGGATTTGGATATGCCCTTATCACCTTTCTTGTCCTTCTTCTTCCCTTTCTCCTTGGGTCTTCCATGAACCGCAAGAGCCTCTTTAGATGATTTGGATGTCTTCCTCTGTATTTCTTCAGATAATAGCGAGGACACCACATCTTCCTTCTTGAAAGTGGTAGTGGTGCTTCTAATAGCCATGACAAGATGATCCCATGAGTCCAGCAAAGAACAAAGTAGGGTCATGTAACGATCCTCCTCCTCCATTTTTACACCCACAGATGTCAACTGTAAAATGACCATGTTGAAAGAATTCATGTGGTCCACAACAGATCCTCTGTCTTCCATCTTCAAAGTGAACAACCTCTTTTTCAGGAAAAGTTTGTTTACCAAGGACTTGGTCTGATAAACATCACCCAACTTCTTCCAAAGATCTTTCGTGCTCTTCTCTTCATGGACATTCAATAGGATAGAGTTAACTAAACAGAGTCTTATGAGACCCTTAGCCTTCCGATCTTTGAGGTCCCAATCATCTTGTGACATTGTTGTAGGTTTCACACTGGATACGGTTGCCCATAGGTCACGATCAACAAGTAGGTCCTCCATCTTGAGCTTCCACAACTTGAAATTAGTGCCATTGAATTTCTCAACTTCTAACCTTCCAGATGTGGCTACCATCTCCTTGCTGCAACAAGATACAAAATAATCTGCACAACACTCCCACTCAACCTAAGATTAGCTCAGAAAACCCCTACCCAGCAGCTAGAACCAAAACTAGCTAGGCTCTGATACCAACTGAAAGGAAGCTAGGTGTATAGAAATAACTTCCTACACTAATCTAATGAGGGGAGGAGAGCGCAAATTCAATTTAACCTTACTATTATAGCAATGTTAAACCCACTAACAGAGATATTGCAGCAAACACATAAACAAGAAAGTGAGACAGAAGAAGAGAGACACAAGATATACGTGGGGAAAACCCTTATCAGGTGAAAAACCCCACACTCCAAAACCTATACAATGTATTAACAAAACTGAAATGGTTTACAATACACTTGCAATGCAAGCTCTCGACACTCGTATTTGGAGACAAACCGGAAGCATAACAATACCTGTCAAACCTGTAATACATCTCCTCTCAAAAGCCCCTGTTTATATAGAATATACAAGGCAGAAATGGCTCCACATAGGGATGGGCATCCAACATGGCCTCATGGCCCAAAACCCATGCCTATGGACATTGTCCAACTCTGTAGGATGCTCTTGACACTTGTCAAGTCACCCCATCCCAAGGAGGTCACCTATATCCAAAATGGGCTATGATAGATGCTCTTACGACTCTTACAACTGTCATAGAATCTGTCATAGCTGTCATAACTTACAGCTGTAAGAGAATCTATCATACACAGGCTATAAATAGCATATTCTCTTACAACATGTCATAGTCCACCTTGGGGTGCCCAAACATGCCTTTTTCAAATATGCTCTTTGGCACATGTCTTCACCTGTCATAGAATCTCCTATTTCTAGCTCTTACATGTCATAACTTCGTCATAGGAATCTGTCATGGCTGTTACGGTCAATATTCCCTTACACAACATCCAAGATGCCAACATATGGAAAAATATTCCTACCACTAAGTGGGATGCCTATCTCCTCATGTGAGGTCAAAAATACATGTGGTCATATGCCATGTAGGATGACACATCACTGTGCCGACTCCCACAATATGACAACATAGGATTTGTATCCAATTAATATAATAGGCAAATAATAAATAAATACAATGTAAAAATACAAGGAATTACCAAGGTTGAGACACCTTAATTCCCAACAAAGAACGTGCGATAGATGATGAAAAAGGGGAAGTCGATGGGCATGCAGGGTACTAGGAGGTGGCGGTTAGGGTTTCCAAAAAAAATCGGCGGAGGAATATGATGTGTGCACAACAAACTATTAGCCTATAATACGATATAAACCACAGACCTTAAAAAATCTACAATGAATATGACCTACGAACAACATTAAACCTGCAACATGAAAATTTACGAGGACAAAATAGAGTATGACACTGTAGGCTAGTCCCTATGGTACAGATCCATACGGATTGGACTAGTACTTCAAAAAATTTCAAAAAATTGCCAGAAATTTCACAGTGACCAAAATATGTCAAATTTTATGTCATTTTTCGTGGAAAGGGCCTCCCGGAGTCAATAGTGAGGTCTGCTTAAGCCCAGGAAGCCACTTGCAAATTTTAATTTTCAAAAATCACCAAAAAAAGTTAGATTTTGCATGAATTCACATTAGGTTCACCATTTGTGGCTAGGGTTTAGGATTTCAAACATGCAGAAATGAAACTACAACAAACCCTAATTGCAATAGAGAGCAATCTAGCATAGAAATCTATCAAACAAGCATGTAAAACAACCAAAATCCAAGCTAAGATTGTCTTCTCTCTATTGTCCTCCTCTATCTTGCATTATTTGTTCTCAAATTTGCAGGTTTATGCAACATCTTGAGAAGCTCATGGGTGTGGATAGCAAGATTTTGGAGAGAAAGAGAGAAAATGAGAGTCTAAGAGGTGAAAATGAAGCTGAAAGAGGTGTTTTATAGAACACTTGATTTGAATGAATGGATAGGATTGAAAGTTGACTTGGGACCCAAATGGAGGGCTAGGATGAGTTAGGGTTTCCTCACCACTAGAGGACAAAAGTGAATTTAAAATTCACAAATATGATGAGATGGAGGATGTTTAAATTAAATAAACTGGATTAGTTTATTTAATTCATTTGAGGAAGGGGACATGTGAAAGGAGATTTTTTATGGGATTGATTTATTTATTTGAATAAATCAGGTGAAGGGGACATTAGGATAGTGAATAACTAAATAATTAATTAATTAAAATCAATTATTTAATCATAGAGGCAAATTAGGGAAAATTAGTGGATTGTGGAGGAAATTACGGTTTTGCGAGGAATGGACACTTTTTGGTGTCTACAGGGTCAACCTCCAAAGTGTCCAACAAAGAACACAATTCACAATATGCTGATAATGACTATACTCTATCTCTTATATATACCATACTCAAGCCTTGGATATCACCTAGGCTAACTTAAATACCACAATATATCACCTAGGCCAACCTAAATACCTATATAAGTCTATATTAATAATTATGTAACTTAATTAAGAGTTAAGGTAGCCACAAGCCAACTACTCATAACCCTATGCCAATGTAAGATTAAGGGAATAGCATGCCCCCCTCTTCAGAAAACTATTGTCCTCAATGCTGATCAACTGTGGGTGTTTCTACACAAAACCTTCATCTTTCCTTGTGGCCTCTTCAACTAGTAAATTCCTCCACTGAGTGAGATACTCAGTGATTGTCCTAGTCCTCAACTTCTTTGTCCACATTTGGAGAATTAACTATGGATCCAAAATGATTCTTCCTTCTTCATTTAATTTTGCTAACACAGTCTCTATAAGAATCTGCTGACCAATCACCTTCTTCAAACAAGAAACATGAAATACTAGATGGATCTTTGTTGTAGGATATTGCCAATCTTCTATAGAACTTGGTATCCAACCCATAATATTTTGGTGACAACTTATTATTCTTTGTTTGTTGCTTCAAGGACATTTTCTTATACGATTGTAATGTCAAGAAAACCCAATCACCAACCTCAAAATTACTTTCACTATGATGTTTTGATTATAGTAACCGGGAAGGGCCTGGACCCATGTACAAAAGTCAAAAAAGTGAACCGATCAAGTTTTACAAGGAGTAAAACACACTAACCACAACAAAAAACTTGCATAAACATAGAAAGAACTAGTAGAGCCTGCTAGACCCTAAAGGACCAGCAAAAGACCAGAAAAGAAAGTCACTAATTAGCCAAATTCTTCAATCCACTGATCGCCTACCACTCACGGTTCAGGAATTTTAATTTGTCCTCGAATGTGTTCTCCTCATCCTCATCTTGTTCCTCCTGAATCTCAATGTTGATCTGCTTACCTTTCGAGTTTTTGCTTTTGGCCCTGGTTCTATAGGTTGGGCCTATGTTAGTCTGGTTCTCATTGCCTTTAGTAGACACCCCTGTTTTGGCTTCTCTCGAAGCCCTCCTCTTTTCCATCTCCTCCTAGAAAATATATAGAGTAGTGGCTGAATTTTTCACTATTTCTTTGCTGAACGTCACTATCTCAGCCATGGTTTTCTTGATCTACTCCTAGTTAGCTTTTAATTTATCAATTTCAGCCTCCATGCCCTCCCATTTCTCAAACTTTCTAGCCAAATTTTGAACTTCAATCCACAACTGATCATCATTATCATTTGACCAGTCCATCATCTCAAGCAGAGTTATCACCTCAAGATGTTGAATCTTGCACTTTGCATGATGCAAATGCGCCAATTACCACTTTAGGACCTTATTTTGCAAATCCAAAGCCTTAAACAAAGTGGTAACCTTCCCCTCCAAATGTTTACATAAATTGTACTCATTCTTCATTCCCCCTTGGAAGACAGGAGGACTGCTAGTAAGGGAGGTATCCTGGACTTTCTTATAAGGGGGATCTTGGCCCTTAAGCTTCTTTCCATGACTCTCAACATTATCATTAACCTTCCTCTTACCAATCTAAAGGTTCACATCATTCCCAACATAAGTGTCCTCTCTTATTATGGCTTTTCCTTTGCTCTTTCCTAGGTGAGCAGGGGGTCAATCTTAGTAGCATCCTTCACTTTAAACTGATCTCCCTTGACATAGGGGTCCTTACTAACACTTAGCTTGGGAATGCTGGGGGTTATAGTAGTAATCTTCCCTAAACTGATCTTAGTGTCATCCAAATCAACATCTGTAATTTTCCTCTTTCCCTTCTTTTGAGTCAAATCATCCACGTAGGTAACCTCTCTGACAATTTCTTTGTCTTTACTCTGCCTAGCTTGAGCAGGGGAGTCAAATTTATCTAAACCCTTCCCTTTGTTTTGAATTCCCTTGATAGGGGGTCCTTGCTGACTTGCTATTTGGGCTTGCTAGGGGTTTCACCAGCCTCCTTCCCTAGACATATCTCTGGGTCATTACATTCCTTAGTGGCCTTATTGCTTGACTGGGTCTTACAAGTAGAGGCTTTCAGGCTCTTGCTGGGGGTTTCACCAGTCTCCTTCCTTAGAATTATCCAGGGTCATTAGATTCCTTACGAGCCTTTTTTCTTGGATGGGTCTTATATGTTGATGCTTCATGAGTATTGATAGGTATGGGGCTCTCCCTTCTAGTTAGGGTTTCAACTATAAAATCCTACCTATGACGAGCATAATTTCTCCTAGAGTCTTCAGGAATTTTCTTGACCAATTAGGGATTATAGATTCTTGGTTTGAAGGCTAAAGCTGGGGTAAGGGAGAGCTCAAATCTATAGATTGAGTAGATTAAACTTTGATGCAGGGGAAGGGTTTTCTCACCCAACAACACTCTCTAAACAAAATCCTCTATAGATGTAAAAAGCCAATAAGGGAAATTTATTTTCAAATCATGCCTAAAGTGATTGAGAAGGGGAAAAAGATATCATGGAACCTTTTAAACCTATCTTCTAACATGACATACCTCATTAAGACTTCAACAACCCTCTTCCAAACTCCTAGGAGATCCTCACGAGTGAACCCATTTTGAAGTTTACTAACGGTCTCACCATCTTGAAGGAATTTCTTCATGTCCTCTTGATAATTTCCCTTAACCTTTTTTGAAATTCTAATACCTTCCATATGCAAGCCTGTCACCTTTGCTATAAGCTCCTCTATTACCTTGAAAGATATCCCTCTAACATACACCACCCCAACCTTCCAAGACATAGAAAACTCTCTAGAAAGCAGCGTGTCGAACCCGTTCAAGGCCTCAATAAATTGGGTGAAATTACCTCTCTCAAGTATGGTCCAAAGCTCAACATTGTTCTTGATGCTGTCATAACCTGCCGGTTCAGTCTGAATCAGATCACCTCCCATTTTGGTAAGCTCTGCAACCTGAATTACCAATGTAGCTATGAAAGGAAGGATAAGCCATAGAATAATCTCAATGCAATGAATAAGAGAAGCTAGGAGAGTGGTATTTTCTTGCCATGATTATTGGTAGTCCATTGGCTGAGTTGCCTCATGTGTTTTGTTACATCCCCAATTTTTGCCTTGCTATACTTTTTACTTTTACTTGGACATAAGTAAATTTATTATGATGATTAGATTAATGAAAAGGAAAGACATGGATTGTATTGAATGTCATTCATGAAATTATAAAAAAGATTATGTTATTATTGATTTAATAAATGCATTATGAGATTTAATTTATTATTTGAATTATTTGAATAATGATGCACTGATCATATATATTGTTTGGTTACAAGTTGAAACAAGAATACAGATTCTCAGATGACTCTCAGAGAAGAGAGAGAGAGAGAGCATCTTTTGAGGATAGAAATATAGACCTCGGGTTATGAGTGGTTTATTTGCCAAATCGAGTATAAGTGTTTAATAAAAATGTGAACCAATGTGTTGTAAGAGGTAAGTCTTGCCTTATTAGTTTGCTTTTGAACATAATCGACAGGTAGTCGATATTATTTACAAATCTTTCTAAGTCGTAGTAAATCATATGTAATGTTAACGACATCATTTGAACATGAATCGAGACCATTTACGTCTAATGTAAAAGTTACGACATAATTATCGTAATGGGTGGTGTTTTTATTTTTGGGTCACTTAGTGTTTATTTGTCGATCCTTGAACGTCAAAGTGAATTCCATCAAGTTGGATTGACGTGTTCTTAGTGAAGGAATGTGATGGGGAGGTTAACTTGACCCATTCACAAAATCCATAAATCATTATTTTATTACTATTATTCTTATTGATTAAATCATAACCATCAAATGAGATCGATGTTACGTAAGCCTTATTTGATATAAGCAAATAGATATATTTATAAACCAAATGAGGATAATACCTCATGCTATTTAACAAAACTTATCCATCTAATTGTTGCAAGTATGGGCCTAACCGGTTTTGCAATTGATGTCAACATACTCCTGTTGCATTGATGAATAGGATTGGATGAGCTGAGTGCTGAGGTTATTGAGAAAATTAGTCCTAATCAGGAATAGAGAAGAATAGTGAAGATAGTAAGGTAAAGATCCAAGATAAGATGACTATCAGAGGATGTGGTTCAAAGGGTTTGTAGATATGAGTCTTAAGAGGATCTAGTAAAGATTTCAGAGGTTCGCATGAAGATTTGAAGGAGTTGTGGCCGCTCAAGTAAAATCAGTTTCAACAGGTGTTCAAAGGTGACAGAGTGACACAGATAGGTCTAGTGGGATCCAGAAATGCAATATCCTATTCTACAGATTTGAGGGAGTGTTGAGGAAGTCTTTTTGAAGGGTCAACTTGATTGGTTCATGGTTTGAAGGTCTGCAAGCATCTATTCCTTTGTGACAGTGATGACAAACTATGTTCTTGAGGTTCCGGATGAAGGAGAGAAGGATTTTAGTAAGCAGATGAAGTGTGGATGTTCTTGGTGATTCAGGTAATCTTGTGGAGGTCTTTGGATCGTGTCCAGTTCATGTTGATGGTCTGCATTGGAGTTGGAGCTCACAATTGAAGAATAACTTCCGGATGATGGTGTTCTTCCTGAAGACTGGCCGACTGGATGTATTACACATCTTGCAGATGTTCTTGTAGATGTTTGCCAACTTAGATGATTATTCCTAAGTCGATGCCTTGTATAAATAAGGGATTGTAAAGTCATTTCAAAGTGTGTCTAGTGGAGATGTGAGTGTGGTAGCGAGGAGGAGACCGAAAGGCAGAGCAGAAGTATTGGACTTAAATGGAACTAATTCAAGCATGCTGAAGATGCTATTCTCTAGTTCAAGTATGTGATACTTATCATTTTGTAGACAGTGTGTCTCTTGTAGGCAGTGAGCCTCTTGTGAGCAGTGTGTTCGGGTAGTGAGCCCTAATTGGCATGTGCCATTTTGTTCTTTCTATTCTTCTAATAGAGAATACAATCTTGGGTTAATCACCCTGTGGTTTTTCCCTTAACCAGGTTTTCCATGTCAAAATCTTGGTGTCATGTGTGTTAATATGTTTCTGCTCTTGATTTAATACATTATGTTTCATGAATGATTTATCTTTATGCTACTGAATTGCCAAGTGGATTTAAGTGTTTAATTGGAAGAAAGTTGTGTACAACTGATTCACCCCGCCTCTCAGTTGTTTGCTCTAAATCTAACAATTGGTATCAGAGCTAAGTTCCTCTAAAAGAGCTTAATCGCTTGAGGAGATCCAGGATGCCATCCTACAAGAAGGATAGTCTGAAGTTTGATGGAACAAATTTTAATCTTTAGAAAATTCATATGAAATGTTACTTGCAATGTATGGGAATGCAGTACTGGACCATGGCTACAACAAAGTATACACCTCCTCAGGGTGGTTTGAAGGCCCCAAATGAAATCACAGATGCTGAAAACAATCTGCAGACTATAGAAGCTCTTCTAAGCGCATTATCTGATTCAGAGCTTTCAAATGTTGTTGACCTACCAACTGCTTTTGAGATTTGGGAAAAACTGGAACTTCTGCATGAAGGAGACAAGTATGTTAAATGTGCAAGGCTACAAAGTCTGAAAGGGAAATTTGAAAATCTAAAGATGAGAGAAGATGAAAATATCACTACTTTTATACCAAGAGTAAATGAACTTGTTTGTGGAATTAGATGTGCTGGTGGAGTCTTGGATGAAGATGAGATTGTTGAAAAATTCTCAGATCCCTTCCTGCTTCTTATAAAATCAAGGTTGCTGCCTTTGAAGAATTCAGAGCCCATACAACTATCACAAGAGATCAATTGGCTGGTAAATTGGTTGCATTTGAAATGACCAAGTTTGGAGATGCCCCCCCAAGACTGAATCTACATTCAAAGCTAGTGCCTCTGTAAAAGGTAAACAAAGGTTTGATCCGGGAGAGAACTCTTCAAGGAAACTACCATGGTATGAAAAAGAAAGAAAAGACCTGGAAGAAGAAGAAGAAGAAATTGCTCAACTTGAAGCCCTTATTGCAAAAAGACTGCCAAGAGGATCTGGTAAGTATGAAGGGAAATTGCCTTTTAAGTGTTTTAAATGCAATAAGATTGGTCATTTTGCCTCAAAGTTTCTGGAAAGATTTTCAAGGCCAAATCCTATTAGATCAAGGTTTCAAAAGAATTGTTACTATGTTCATGAAGAGGATGATAATGAAGGAGTAACAGATGATGAATCAGAGACAGGAAACAAATCCAGAAGTGATTGGGTGTTTATTGCCATCAAGGAAGAAGATCCAATGCCATCTGAATCTGTCAATCATAAAGTTGTAGAAAGAGCTTTGGCTGCCCAAGTTGAAGAAAAGGATGATTGGATCATTGACAGTGGTCATCATATGACAGGTGACAAAAACAAGTTCTTAGATTTGGAAAGGTATGAAGGAGTGGTAAAGTTTGGTGATAATTCTGCTGGCAGAATCAGAGGTAGAGGAACTATTTCTTTTGATGGAAAGAATAAAACTGGTAATGTACTGTATGTTGAAGGATTGAAGCACAATCTTCTCAGTGTTGGACAATTGGTGGACAAAGGCTATGATCTTCAATTCAAGAATGGAAAATGCAAGATCTTTAAAAGTTTTGGAATAGAGATTGCAATCGGTATCAAACAAAAGGTAATATCTTCCATTTAGTTGGTATAGGTAAAAATTGTCTGTTTGTGCAAATTGATCAGAGTTGGCTATGGCATAGGAGAATGTGTCATATGAAGTTTGATAATATCATCAAGATAAGCAATACTCAGGCAATAAGAGATCTTCCAAAATTAGTGAAACCTACAAATAGTTTGTGCA
This sequence comes from Cunninghamia lanceolata, assembly GCA_027924645.1. NCBI lineage: Eukaryota > Viridiplantae > Streptophyta > Pinopsida > Cupressales > Cupressaceae > Cunninghamia > Cunninghamia lanceolata. Next base: position 12,731,011 of record BSBN01001482.1, on the reverse strand, counting down.
AAGAATGTCAGTTGGGGAAACAAAGCAGAGTCTCATTCAAAAGAAAGGAACAGTCTTCTACTGGATTATTGGACTTAGTTCATACTGATTTATGTGGTCCGGTAAGAATTAGGAGTGTGCAAGGTGATATATACTTCATGTTACTAATTAATGACTACTCCTGGATGATTTGGGTAACTTTTCTGAAAGAGAAATCAAAAGCTCTTGTGAAATTAAAAATATTCAAGGCTATGGTAGAGAATGAAACCAAATTAAAATTAAAGTATCTGAGGTCTGATAGAGGTGGAGAATTCACATTCGGTGAGTTCATAGAATTCTGTGAGAAACATGGAATAAAGAGACAGTTGTCTACTCCTAGGACTCCACAGCAGAATGGAGTAGTAGAGAGAAAGAACTGGACCATCCAGGAAGCAAATGTTCCTTAGATCTATTGGAGAGAAGCTGTCAGCACTACAGTCTATACTCTCAATTGAGTTCAAATTAGAAGCAATACCGGTAAGTCTCCTTATGAACTTGGGTTTGGCATCACTCCTACTGTGAGATATTTTAGAGTCTTTGGTAGAAAATGTTACATCAAAAGAGATGAAGATCTAGGCAAGTTTGATGCTAGAAGTGATGAAGGAATATTCTTGGGTTACTCTACTCAAAGTAAAGCATACCGGTGTTATAACAAGAGACTGAGAAAGATTATAGAAAGTACAAATGTGAAGGTTGATGAAGGAATTGAAAAACCCTCAAGGTTTTATGAATATGATGAAGATGATAAGAATGGTGTTATGATTCAAGGAGCCCAAGCCCCTTCTGCAATTCAGATTCAAATTGATCCGGTAAATCAGGAAGAAGAGATAAATTTCAATGAGCCTGATCAATAATTAGAAGTGTAAGAAACTCCCAAAGTTCCCAGGTATGTAAGACTGAACCACTCTGAAGATCAGATCATAGGTGATAAAAGCAAAGGTGTACAAACAAGAAGGAGAATTGCTCAAGATTCAGATGAGTATTGTCTGATTTCAAAGATTAAACCTAAGACAGTGAATGAAGCTTGCAATGATGAAAACTGGACTAAAGCAATGGAGGAAGAGATGATGTAAATTGAGAAAAATCACACTTGGGATCTTGTTCCCAGACCTAGAAAAACGAATGTGATTGGAACCAAATGGGTCTTCCGGAACAAACTAAATGAAGTTGGTGAAGTAATCAAAAATAAAGCCAGATTGGTCTGCAAGGGGTACTCTCAAATTGAAGGAGTTGATTTTGAAGAAACTTTTGCTCTGGTGGCAAGAATTGAAGTAGTCAGATTGTTTATTGCTTTTGCTGCTTTCAAGGATTTCAAAGTATATCAGATGGATGTCAAGTCTGCCTTCTTGAATGGTGACTTGGAAGAAGAAGTGTACATTGAGCAACCGGATGGATTTCAATTGTCTGATCATGGTGATATGGTCTGCAAGTTGAAGAAAGCACTATATGGACTAAAGCAAGCCCCAAGAGCCTGGTATCAAAGATTGGATAAGCATCTTTTGAAGATTGGTTTTAACAAAGGTACTACTGACAGTAATTTGTATTTCAAAATTGATCATGAAAACATCTTGATTGTTGAAGTGTTTGTTGATGATATCATTTTTGGAGGAAGAGATAGTATGTGTAAAACTTTTGCAAATCAAATGAAAAGTGAATTTGAGATGTCCATGCTTGGGGAAATGAATTTCTTTTTGGATCTTCAAATCACTCAAAAAAAGAAAGGAATCTTCATTTCTCAGACCAAATATGTGAAAGAATTGTTGAAAAAATTTGGGATGGAAGACTCAAAGCCAATGAATACTCCCATGGCAACCGGATGTAAATTGGGCAAAGATGATGACTCTCCTAAGGCTGATCAGAAAAAGTACAGGTCAATGATTGGTGGATTGTTGTATCTCACTCAAACTAGACTTGACATTATGAATGTTGTTGGTCTTGTTGCTAGATTTCAAGCTGATCCTAGAGAATCTCATGTCATGGCAATCAAGAGGATTTTTAGATATCTAAAAGGAACTGTTGAGTATGGATTGTGGTATCCCAGAGATCATGATTTCTCTCTTCATGCATATATAGATGCGGATTGGGTAGGAGATGTGGATGACGAGAAGAGTACCAGTGGTGGAGCATTCTTGTTGGGGAAGAGATTAGTTTCTTGGCTAAGCAAGAAACAAGAGGCAATATCTCTATCCACTACAGAAGAAGAATATATTGCAGTAGTAGGTAGTTGCACTCAAGTTTTGTGGATGAAGCAAATGCTAAGAGACATAAGAGTGGAGTATGAGGAGCCTATCACAATCTTCTGTGATAATTTAAGTGCAATGAATATATCTAAGAATCTAGTGTTGCATTCAAAGACTAAACATATATCCATCAAGTTTCACTTTTTGAGAGAACAAGTGAACAAGAATGAAGTCAGATTGGAGTTTGTGCCATCCAAGGATTAGATTGATGACATCTTTACTAAACCTCTACCTAAGGACTCTTTTCAGTATATCAGGGAGAAGTTAGGGGTTATTGCCCCTCCGGTGATGAACTAAGGTGCACTGGAGTGCATCAGTCCGGTAGATATCACAGTCATATCTTGTGGTTTGGATTGATTATAGGGAGCTGCCACTCAGGGGGAGAAGCTAGTGTGATTTTGAAGTGTTGGAGTTGTAAGTATGAGCCCTTTGCCATTGAGGTCAAAGGGGGAGAGAAAACATGTGAAAAACAAGTGGTTGATGATCAAAGGGGGAACAGTAAAGGAAGAGAAGACATGTGAATGGTTGTTGCTGATAGGGGGAGTTGTGATAGTAAGGAGAAGTTTTTGTCTTGATGGTTAAAACAATTTTTCACATCATATGTTGCCATCAATGACAAAGGGGGAGATTCTTGCAAGTATGGGCCTAACCGGTGTTGTCATTAATGTCAACATACTCCTATTGCATTGATGAATAGGATTGGATGAGCTGAGTGTTGAGGTTATTGAGAAAATTAGTCCTAATCAGGAACAGAGAAGAACAGTGAAGATAGTAAGGTAAAGATCCAAGATAAGATGACTATCAGAGGATGCGGTTCAAAGGGTTTGTATATATGAGTCTTAAGAGGATCTAGTAAAGATTTTATAGGTCTGCATGAAGATTTGAAGGAGTTGTGGCCGCTCAAGTAAAACCGGTTCCGGTAGGTGTTCAGAGGTGACAGAGTGACACAGATAGGTCCGGTGGGATCTAGAAATGCAATATCCTATTCTGTGAATTTGAGGGAGTGTTGAGGAAGTCTTTTTGAAGAGTCAACTTGATTGGTTCATGGTTTGAAGGTCCGCAAGCATCTATTCCTTTGTGACAGTGATGACAGACTATGTTCTTGAGGTTCTGGATGAAGGAGAGAAGGATTTTAGTAAGCAGATGAAGTGTGGATGTTCTTGGTGATTTAGGCAATCTTGTGGAGGTCTTTGGATCATGTCCAATTCACGTTGATGGTCTGCATTGGAGTTGGAGCTCACAATTGAAGAATAACTTCTGAATGATGGTGTTCTTCCTGAGGACTGGCTAACCGGATGTATTACACATCTTGTGGATGTTCTTGTAGATGTTTGCCGACTTAGATGATTATTCCTAAGTTGATGCCTTGTATAAATAAGGGATTGTAAAGTCATTTCAAAGTGTGTCTGGTGGAGATGTGAGTGTGGTAGCGAGGAGGAGACCGAAAGGCAGAGCAGAAGTATTAGACTTAAATAGAACTGATTCAAGCATGGTGAAGATGCTATTCTCCAGTTCAAGTATGTGATACTTATCATTTTGTAGATAATCTGTCTTGTAGGTAGTGAGCCTCTTGTGAGCAGTGTACTCAGGCAGTAAGCCCTAATTGGCATGTGCCATTTTGTTCTTTCTATTCTTCTAACAGAGAATACAATCTTGGGTTAATCACCCTGTGGTTTTTCCCTTAACTGGGTTTTCCACGTCAAAATCTTGGTGTTGTGTGTGTTAATATGTTTCTACTCTTGATTTAATGCATTATGTTTCATGAATGATTTATCTTTATGCTGTTGAATTACAAAGTGGATTTAAGTGTTTAATTGGAAGAAAGTTGTTTACAACTGATTCACCCCCCCTCTCAGTTGTCTGCTCTAAATCTAACACGAATAACCTTGGGTATATTAGTTATAACACCCACATTAATTCGTGTGATGGGATTTGGATCACTTAAGTGATCAATAAAAAAATGATCATCGACGGTTATTCTTGTGTCGACCTCTTTTAAGAGAGAATGTGGTATTATTTTTATGCTTGATGAACTTTTTCACATTCTATGCCTTAACGAAAATAGGTGTTAATCTCTGCTGATTAATTGGGATCGGTTGTAAACCAAATAAGGGTGGTAGAAATTGATTCATTATTAGCATTGAAGAGTCATTATACCTGACAACCCATTATGGGGAAAGCATATAGGAATTGGGGTATGGGAGAGTGAAAACAGAGGGAGATCATTGTGAGAATATAGCAAGAGATTGCTGCCATAACACAGAGAGGAAGGTGACATCAAAAAGGCCAAACTGGTTAATAGACTCTGCAACAAATAACTCATTGAGTCATCACCAAGTAACACTTATGTTTGTGTAATGAAAACAACTAAATTGTCATGTTCTTATTGTTCCTTGTAGACTCATATAGGAGAGACGATATTATCTTTAGTTTGCCTGTGATGATCGATTCATAGCTGTGAACTATATAATGATTACTTTTCAATATGTGTTAAACTTTTTGAAGTGATTATTATTGCCATTATAGTTGGCTAGCCGACACATATAAATGATATATAGTTTGAGTTGAATGTTTTATCATTGTGTTGAAGTCTGATAGCTAAATGATATAGCTATTGAGATGAATCATTGATCATTGTATTCCTTTATACCTATAGAGGGTCTCTTTTCAAAGTTATCGGTTTGATAGAAAATACAGTCAATGTAATGAGAAGGTATGATATTGAGGTAGGCCGAGAGTTTGGTTATAAGATATTTAAACCAATCTTGCATACATATTAGTGTCATGAAGAACTATGATAGGTTTCAACGTAGATGAGTAGGAAGGCAAAACCCTTGAGGTAGGATATTGGTAATATAAAACCATTTCTTGATAAATTTATAAATGTCTATTATGGTTTCATTTCTAAAGGAAACTTAGAAAATCTCTCTAAGCTTAGGAAGCCACCTTTTATAAATCAAGTGATAATTCAATGGAAATATCGTGATAGAGACATTGAAGATCATAGGACTATCCTTATTATGTATTCTGTAAATGAGAATAACTTTGTAGTAAACTATTATGATAAGATCAAATCAAGTTTAATTAGATGAGATCTTGATTGGATTCATATTCGAGTTCATATATGTGTTGTGACGATTGATTTCATCACGTATGGGTAGTTGATAATATTTATACTTTTCATGAGGAGTAATACCTATTATAGAATGATAGTATGCTTAAATTTCATTATAGTCAAACTATGGGTTGTTTATTAACCTAGTCTCATAGATATGAGCTTCAGATAATTTGAAATGTCATTTTATTCATGGGTTATCATGTAAAACTTAGAGTCAAACTGAAATCAAATGATTAGATAAGACATATAGATTTGTCTAAAGTCTAGAAAAACTATTATCATGTTAAAATGATTTAGCTATTGTATAAACATAGTTGGTAAGGATAAACTATGGAATACGATAGTATCCAAGTCGAGTAGGGGTGAGTGAAAACAACGATGACATTCATTATGAACGATATTGAAAATAAAAACTTTGGTCAAAGTAATGCATTTGATTTATGCATGCATTGCTATTTCATTGTATTCGGATTGCTCATCCTATCAGAATCATACTTAGCTAGAGGGTATCTAGGGTTGTATGGTTGATAGAGTTGAGTAGGATATAACACTATGTACTTAGGAGAGGTAAATTACCATTGGTGACCTTTGGTCTATATCCCTCATGAAGGGTAGGGCCACTTCCTATGTGGAAGAAATGTGGGAGACCACCGGTCTGTGGATGGAGGTAAATCATTGGAAAGATACTCTCTCTCTCCAAGCAGAAGATATGCTAGGACTTGTGATAAAGATGTCAGATATTCAACAACAATTTTTATTCAATTTGTCTATGTAATTGATTTACATTGTAAACTATGTCTTTGAGAAAGACTTCATGATATATTGTTCTTTGTAAAGGAAAAATCTTGTATTTATTGATATTGGTTTATGAGTTAAATACAAAGAAAATTTTTCTCTATCTCATTTTTATCTTGTTAAAATACTCTATGGTAAATTTTTTTGGTTTTACTATGTTTTAAGAACGTGGATGTTACATATGGTATCAGAGCTACTAGGTTCAACACTAGGGCTTATGAGACCACTATGCTTACCTATAGCCAACATTATGTGGTTAGCTAATGTTTGAAAAATTTCTGTTCCAGGATGGTACATCTTAAAAAGACAGCAAGAAAGTCTATTAATATGAGTCAACATTTCCTTAAAGAAAAAAGAGAACATGAGGCCATTATCAAAACCTTTGAGGAAACTAATGATGAGAGTGACATTTGGTTAAGTGATACTAAAAATCTGGCAACTGCCCTAACTCAAATCAAGCGAGTGAGAAGGGAATACTTGGAAAGAGTTAAAGATGAGGAAACAATTATGGTTAGGCGAGATCCCTACATACCCCCAACTATTGAGATCATAGATGTTAGGTCTGATAGTGAGTCAGAGGGTTATATACCTCAAGACTATGTATCAAGAAATGAGTTTGAAGGATATACTCCTCTTGAGCATGACTTTTGAAGTCATTTCTTATAAAAATGAAGAATACTCTTTACTTTTGAAATGAAATAAATAAAAGGAGTTGTTTTTGTGCCAAACTATTGTTTAAATTGAGTTTATTATGTCTATATTTAATGTGAGGCATTATAATCTTGAACTAATGGACAACTCAATATTCTTAGGTGTGAGAAATCGATAAACATGGTTCGGACAAGGACTAACCAAGGAGAAAGTGAAGAGGAAAACCACCCGCCAAATAATAAGTTGGACCAAATCATAACCATGCTTGAGGAAAGCAAGAAAAGACTGGGTGATTTGGAAAAGGTGGATGATAAAGGAAATTCTGGGGGAGGAGGTGAAAACTCTCATGGTGAAAGTGGAGAAAATCATGAGGAGCATAGTAAGAGTACAGAGCCTAATAAAGAGGCAAGAGATAGACTGACCTTGGATCTCTCTAAAGACATGAAGAAGGTCACTCCACCAAAATTTGATGGCACAGTAACCAGAGATGCTGCAAAAGCTTGTTAACGAAAATGGAAAAATATTTTGGGATAAGGAATTACTCAGAGGTGACCAAGGTGGTATGGGGAAAATTCCAACTGGTAGGAGAAGGATCCACTTGGTGGATGAATAAGAAGATGGAATTGAATTTAAGCTATCTAAGGGTAACTTGGGATGAGTTCGTGGAACCCTTTCACAAGAGATGGTTACCACAACTCTATTTTGATCAGAAACTGATTGATTTTCAAAATCTTCGACAAGGAGATATGACAGTGGTGGAATATGGAGAAAAATTCACCTAATTCCTGAAATATGTTCCACAGTATCAAAAGGATGAGAGATTCAGGATCAAGAAATTCATCATGTGTCTAAATGCTCAAATTGGTGGAGAAGTTGATGTACATGGTCCCACAACAATGGATCAAGTGTACGAGAAAACAATCAAGAAAGAGCAAAAGCTGAAATCCATCTCGACTTATCATGATAGAAATCACAAGAGGTTTAATGGAACTCCTAACAATCAACCATACAAGAAAAGGTATGAAAAGAGTTATGATAAGAAGAGGAAGGATTAAGGATCTCAGAAGAACAAGGGTGGATCTGGAAATGAGAAGAAGAATGGCAACTACAAAAGAAATGAGGATAACAATGGGAAGACTTCAGACAAGAAAGGACCCATTAGAGGATGCTTTACTTGTGGGGCTGACCATTATGCAAATTGTTGCCCTAATAAGAATCAAAATGGTCAACAAAGAGGTACTGCATTACCTACTTAGCAAGAAGCATTCCAGCAAAGGATTCATGCATCTCTCAACAATCATCAAGTAGAGTATCAAATCACACCTATTCAGATAACAGGTACTTTGTTTGATGTCCCTATATCTATTTTGATTGATACAAGAGCCACGAAAAAAATTGTTTCTCCTAAAATTTTGAATAAGTTTCCTAGAAAAGATGGATACATGTCTAAACCTTGATCACTAGAATATGCTAACCAATCTAAGGCTCAGGTAGAGCAATGTTTGTTTGAAGCCAAAATTGACCTCCCTAGTTTCTCAACCGAAGTAAACCTGTATGTAGCTCCCCTAGGTTCCTATGATGTAATCCTAGGAATGAGTTGGTTATGGAAGCATAGAGCTAAGGTTGACTTTTAAAAAAAAAATAGTTGAATGCTTAGATGATTTGGGAAATCAAACCCAATTCCAAGGGATTCAAAGAGAAGTTAAAATCAAACCTATCTCTGCCAAGCAATTGAAAAGGGTTAGATGGAAAGGTTGTCAGTTGTTTGTAGTAAAAATGGAACAAGTGGAAGAAGGGATAGAAAACCCTAGTTCATCTTTTGAAGAAAAGTATCCTTTTCTTCAGGAATTTTAGGATGTGTTTCTAGAAGAACTTCTAGGACTACCTCCGAAAAGGGTCTTTGATTTTGCAATTGATATTAAACTAGGATCTGAGCCTATATCAAAAGCACCCTACTGTATGACAACTACATAGTTAATGGAGTTAAAAGCCCAATTACAAGAATTGTTGGCAAAAGGTTTGATCAGACCCGGTGTTTCACCTTGGGGTGCCTCAGTTATTTTTGTTAAGAAGAAGGATGGAACCCTTCGATTGTGTATAGATTATCGTATGCTCAATAAAGCAACGGTAAATAACAAATATCCTTTGCCATGTATTGATGATCTTTTTGATCAGATGTATGAAGCTGCTGTATTTTCAAAGATTGATTTACGATCAAGATATCATCAGTTAAGACTGAAGGATGAGGATATTCATAAGACAACTTTTAGAACCAGATATGGGCACTATGAGTTCACGGTGTTGCCATTTGGTTTGACAAATGCACCTACTACATTCATGAATCTCATGAACAGTATATTCAGAGATTGTTTGGACAAGTTTGTTTTAGTCTTCCTGGATGATATACTTATTTATTTTAAGAATGAAGAAGAACATCAATGGCACCTACAAATAGTTCTACAATGATTAAGAGAACATAAGTTATATGGAAAATTGTCAAAGTGTACATTCTTTCAAAAGGAGATTTAATATCTAGGTCATATTATTTCTGCTGATAGAATATCTGTTGATCCTGCAAAAATCATAGCTATTCTGGATTGGCCTGTACCAACAAATGTGCATGAGGTGCATAGTTTCATGGGCCTTGCTAGCTATTATAGGAAGTTTGTTTTAAATTTCTCTAGTATTGCTAGTCTAATCACTTCCCTATAGAGGAAAGGAAAGAGATTTGAATGGATAGACAAATGTCAAGATGCATTTGATCTCTTAAAAGAAAAGTCAACTACAACTCCAATTTTGAAAGTCCCTGATCCTGAAGGACAATTTGAGGTAATTATAGATGCCTCAGGAGAAGGATTAGGAGGAGTGCTTATGCAAGATGGAAGAGTGATAGCATATGAATAAAGGAAATTGAAATCCTATGAGAATAATTATGCACAGCATGATCTGGAATTAGTAGTAGTAACTCATGCCTTGCAAATGTGGAGAGACTATTTGTTGGGGAAGATTTCTGTACTTAAGTCAGACCATCAAAGTATTAAGTATATTTTCTTTCAACCGCATCTGAATGCTTGACAAAGGAGATGATTAGAATTGATATCTAACTATGATTTTGAAATAAGCTACATCAAAGGAAAAGAGAATAGAGTAGCCGATGCTTTGAGTCGTAGAAGACATATAGCTTCTATTATTTCTATTCGTGGAAATTTTAAGGATTTGGTGTTACAAAATTTGTCTAGTGATGAGTATTATGAGAAGATTAAACAGGCTCTAAAAGATAATCCTAGAGATCCAAGATATGATGGTTTTCTAATAGAGTCTGATGGACTATTGAGGTACATGGGTAGAATGTATGTTCTTGATTCAGCTGGCCTAAGGGATCTAGTATGGAAAGAAGTTCATGCTGCACCATATTTGGGACATCCAGGAGTGACAAGCTATTTAGAATGTTAGAGGGTAAAAGAAGAGCATCAACACCCTGCAAGATTGTTGTACCCCCATGATGTGCTAGAGTGGAAATGGCAAGTTATTAGTATGGATTTTGTACAAGGTCTTCCTATGTCAAGGAATAGACATGATGCCATTTTAGTTGTGGTTGATAAACTCACAAAGGTAGCTCATTTTATACCAGGGAATTTGATTGATGGAGTACCAGTGTTAGCTTGCAAATTTGTGTAAGAGGTGTTCAGATTGTATAGCTTCCTTGAAAAGATTATCTCGAATAGAGATGCGTGTGTAACGTCAAGGTTTTGGCAAACTTTGTTTTCTGTGCTAGGGACTAAACTCAATGTGAGTACAACTTACCATCCTGAAACCGATGGGAAAACTGAGAGAGTAAACTAGGTTTTAGAAGATTTGTTGCGAATGTATTGCATGGATCAATAATATAAGTGGGAAGAATACTTACCACTTGTGGAATTTGCTTACAACAATTCCTATCATTCTGCTATTAAGATGGCACCATTCAAAGCATTGTATGGAAGAAGATGTCAAACTCCTATAAGCTGGGATAAGCTAGAAGATAGGATTAGCATCAGACCAAAAATGCTAGATGAAATGGAAGAGAAAGTAAAGCTGATCAGAAAAAGATTGGTAGAAGCCAATGATAGGCAAAAGAGCTATGCGGATGTAAAGCGTGTTCTGAGGCAATTATCTATTGGATAAAAAGTTCTTTTGAGGGTCAAACATCAGAAAAGTTCTATTAAGTTTGGGAAGTCTTCTAAGCTAGCCCCTCAATATGTGGGACCCTTTGAAGTGCTTGAAGTAGTCAATCTGGTTGCCTACATAATTGCTCTACCACCGGCCTTGTCTAGAATGCACAATGTTTTTCATGTGTCTTATTTGAAGAAATATGTTGCAGGTGATAACCATATTTTGAATTGGAATTATTTATAGATGTAAGATCTAGGGGTGGTCATGATCAAGCCACTCAATGTGTTAGAAACACGCAAGCTCTGCTTGCGTAACATAGAGGTCTTGCAATGCAAGGTCCAATGGGACCAACATGCTGAGGAACATGCTACATGGGAGGATTACCATGAATTTTATCAAAAATTTCCTCATTTATTTAATGTTGTTATCAGTTGAAAACAATGAACTTGCTTTTTAGTTACTTTTTGATACTTTATATCATTGGGGTTGATGAATCTTTAGGGGAAGGATATGTTACATCCCCAATTTTTGCCTTGCTATACTTTTTACTTTTACTTGGACATAAGTAAATTTATTATGATGATTAGATTAATGACAAGGAAAGACATGGATTATATTGAATGTCATTCATGAAATTATAGAAAAGATTATGTTATTATCGATTTAATAATTGCATTATGAGATTTGATTTATTATTTGAATTATTTGAATAATGATGCATTGATCATATATATTGTTTGGTTACAAGTTGAAACATGAATACAGATTCTCAGATGACTCTCAGAGAAGAGAGAGAGAGAGTATCTTTTGAGGAGAGAGATATAGACCTCAAGTTGCGAGTGGTTTATTTGCCAAATCGAGTATAAGTGTTTAACAAAAATGTGAACCAATGTGTTGTAAGAGGTAAGTCTTGCCTTGTTAGTTTGCTTTTGAACATAATCGACAGGTAGTCAATATTATTTACAAATCTTTCTAAGTCATAGTAAGTCGTATAAAGTTGTAAGTAATGTTAAGGATGTCATTTGAACATGAATCAAGACCATTTACGTCTAACGTAAAAGTTACGACATAATTATCGTAATGGGTGGTGTTTTTATTTTTGGGTCACTTAGTGTTTATTTGTCGATCCTTGAACGTCAAAGTGAATTCCATCAAGTTGGATTGATGTGTTCTTAGTTAAGGAATGTGATGGGCAGGTTAACTCGACCCATTCATAAAATCCATAAATCATTATTTTATTGCTATTATTCTTATTGATTAAATCATAACCGTCGAATGCGATCGATGTTACGTAAGCCTTATTTGATATAAGCAAATAGATATATTTATAAACCAAATGAGGATAATACCTCATGCTATTTAATAAAACTTATCCATTGAATAACCTTGGGTATATTAATTATAACACCCACATTAATTCATGTGATGGGATTTGGATCACTTAAGTGATCAATAAAAAATGATCATCGACTGTTATTCTTGTGTCGACCTCTTTTAAGAGGGGACGTGGTATTATTGTTATGCTTGATGAACTTTTCCACATTCTGTGTCTTAACAAAAATAGGTGTTAATCTCTGCTGATTAATTGGGATCGGTTGTAAAACGAATAAGGGTGGTAGAAACTGATTCATTATGAGCATTGAAGAGTCATTATACCTGATGACCCATTATGGGGAAAGCATATAGGAATTAGGGTATGGGAGAGTGAAAATAGAGGGAGATCATTGTGAGAAGATAGCAAGAGCTGGCCATAACACAGAGAGGAAGGCAACATCAAAAAGGTTGAACTAGTCAATAGACTCTACAACAAATAACTCATTGAGCCATCGCCAGGTAACACTTATGTCTGTGTAATGAAAACAACTGAATTGTCATGTTCTTATCATTCCTTGTAGACTCATATAGGAGAGCCAATATTATCTTTAGTTTGCCTATGATGATCGATTCATAGCTGCAAATTGTATAATGATTATTTTTCAATATGTGTTAAACTTTTTGAAATGATTGTTATCGCCATTATAGTTGGCTAGTCGACGCATATAAAGGATATATATTTTGAGTCAAATGTTTTAGCATTATGTCAAAGTCTGATAGCTAAATGATATAGCTGTTGAGATGAATCATTGATCATTGTATTCCTTTATACCCGTAGAGGGTCTCTTTTCAAATTTGTCAGTTTAATAGAAAATACAGTCGATATAATGAGAAAGTATGATATTGAGGTAGGCTGAGAGTTTGCTTATAAGATATTTAAACCACTCTTGCATACATATTAGTGTCACGAAGAACTATGATAGGTTTCAACGTAGATGAGTAGGAAGGCAAAACCCTTGAGGTAGGATATTGGTAATATAAAACCATTTCTTGATAAATTTATAAATGTCTATTATGGTTTCATTTCTAAAGGAAACTTAGAAAATCTCTCCAAGCTTAGGAAGCCACCTTTTATAAATCAAGTGATAATTCAATGCAAATATCGTAATAGAGACATTGAAGATCATAGGACTATCCTTATTATGTATTATGTAAATAAGAATAACTTTGTAGCAAACCATTATGATGAGATTAAATTAAGTTTAATTAGATGAGATCTTGATTGGATTCATATTCAACTTCATATATGTGTTGTGACGATTGATGTCATCACATATGGGTAGTCGAGAATATTTATACTTTTCGTATGAGGAGTAATACCTATTATAGAACGATAGTATGCTTAAATTTCATTATAGTCAAACTATGGGTTGTTTATTAACCTAGTCTCATAGATATGAGCTTCGGATAATCTGAAATGTCATTTTATTCATGGGTTATCATGTAAAACATAGAGTCAAATTGAAATCAAATGATTAGATAAGACATAGATTTGTCTAAAGTCTAGAAAAACTATTATCATGTTAAAATGATTTAGCTATTGTATAAACATAGTTGATAAGGATAAACTGCAGAATACGATAGTATCCAAGTCGAGTAGGGGTGGGTGAACACAATGATGACATTCATTATGAATGATATTGAAAATAAAAACTTTGGCCAAAGTAATGCATTTATTTTTTGCATGCATTGTCAGTTCATTGTTTCTGGATTGCTCATCCTATCGGAATCATACTTAGATAGAGGGTATCCAGGGTTGTATGGTTGATAGAGTTGAGTAGGATACAACACTATGTACTCGGGATAGGTAAATTACCATTGGTCACCTTTAGTCTATATCTGTTGTGAAGGGTAGGGCCATTTCCTATGTGGAAGAAATGTGGGAGACCGCCGGTCTGTGGATGGAGGTAAATCACTGGAAAGATACTCTCTCTCTCCAAGTAGAAGATATGCTAGGACTTGTGATAAAGATGTCAGATATTTAGTAGCAGTTTTTATTCAATTTGTCTATGTAATTGATTTACATTGTAAACTATGTCTTTGAGAAAGACTTCATGATATATTGTTCTTTGTAAAGGAAAAATCTTGTAATTATTGATATTGGTTTATGAGTTAAATAAGAAGAAAATTTTTCTCTATCTCATTTTTATCTTGTTAAATTACTCTATGGTAAATTTTTTGAGTTTTACCATGTTTTAAGAACATGGATGTTACATGTTTAGTCCCCTTCATTGTTGGGACATTCATTGCCTTAGGTAGGATTACTCCCTTCATTATTGATGATGGTTTTGAATAGGTCAGGAATGACCTCACTAAATTATTAGCTAAGAATATCTTTAATCTTAGTTCCTATGTTTTCTAAGGTGTCAACTTTTCCATTTCCTTGTCTATAAGTGTGTCAGATTTCTACTTTCTCCAAGGTATACAACTTAATCTTGCTTAATTCAATTAGGTCCTTGAGGGACCAATTGGGAATGGCTTTGGATAGTAGCATATTGGGTAAGTGAAAGAAGATGGGGGGCCAAAAAGGGGTCTTAAGTGGCCACTTTTTTTTTTTCTAAAATCAGGAAATGCTGGCCTTGGATGAGAAATTGAGCATAGTTACACTCAATTTTACAATGAAGAAAACACCAAACATTGGGTTTTACCCAAAAAAAGACACAAACAAAAGAAATTAATGATGAAAGGCTTAACATTGTCAAAATGTGAAAAAAATTACATCGTTAAATAGCTAAGAGAAAGCCTAACATTACCTAGGTGTTTGATTTGTTTGACCTTGAAACACGTGCAAATCTGAGGGTTAGCACAAATGAAATTATGTGAAATCCTATAGAATATGTAAAAAAAACGTCTTTGGACATTGGGAAGGCACTCCAAGCCACTCCAAGCCTTTGGGTTGGAAATCTAAAGCAAATCCCAAGCCTAAGGCTTGGGATTCCCAAAGAAAAATATAACGCGCTCGCGTTATGTTTTGTTTTGCATTTTTTCCCTTTTCACAAAAGTTTGCCCGATGTTTGTCATGTTTGACATAACACAAGTGCATTATAACGTGCTCGCGTTTTGTCTCCCTTGGAATGTTTTATGTTCAAGGTTATTAAGCATGTGTGTATGTATGCTTGTATGTATGTATGTATGTATATATGTATGTATGCCTATATGTATGTATGTATGTATACTTTTATGTATGTATGTATGTATGTATGTATGCTTGTATGTATGTATGTATGTATGGTTGTATGTATGTATATATATATATGCATACATTTGTATGTATGTATGTATGTGGGTATGCCTATATGTATGTATGTATGTATGTAAGGGTTTTGGGTTTAGGGTATATATGGACCTGAGCCCGTAGGGTTTTTAGGGTTGATGGTTGAGGTTTTTGGGTTTAAGGTTTAAGGTATAGGGCTAAGGGTTGAGGGATTAGGGATTAAGTAATAGGTTGAGGGTAGAGGGTAGAGGGTTGAGGGTTGAGGTTTAAGGGTTAAGGGTTGAGGCTTTAGGGATGAGGGTTAAGGGATTAGGGTTTAAGGTATAGTGTCAAGGGTAGAGGAGGGTAGAGATGGGGGTGAGACAGATAGGGGAGGAGAGGGGTGGATAAGGGTTGAGGGTTTAAGGGTTTAGGGTTTAAGGGTCAAGGGTTTAGGGTTTAAGGGTTGAGAGTGTAAGGTCAAGAGGGATTAGTTTAGGGATAAGAGATTAGGGTTTAGGGTTGAGGCTTTAGGTCCATAGCATTTAGGATTGAGGGATTAGGGTTGAGGGTTGAGGGATTAGGGTTTAGGGTTGAGGGATTAGGGTTAATGGTCGATGGATTAGGGTTAACATAGAGTGTTGAGGGTAGAGGGATTAGGGATAGGGTTTGGGGTTGAAGGTTTAGGGTTGAGGGATTAGGGTTTAGAGTTGAGGGCTTAGGGATAAGGGATTAGGGTTTAAGGTATAGTGTTGAGGGTTGAGGGTTTAGGAATAGGGATAGAATTTAGGGTTTAGGGTTTAGGGATAAGGAATTAGGGTTGAGGGTTGAGGGATTAAGGTTTAGGGTTGAGGGATTAAGGTTTAAGGTTGAGGGTTAAGGGTTGAGGGTTTAGGGATAGGGTTTAGAGTTTAGGGATAAGGAACTAGGTTTTAGGACCTTAAGGGATTAGAGTTAAAGCTTTAGGGATAACATTTAGAGTTGAGGGTCAAGGGATTAGGGTTAAGGTAGAGCGTTGAGGGTAGAGGGATTAGGGATAGGGTTTAGGGTTGAGGGATTAGGGTTTAAGGTTGAGGATTTAGGGATAAGGGATTAGGGTTTAAGGTATAGTGTCGAGGGTTGAGGGTTTAGGGATAGGTTTTAGGATTTAAGGTTTAAGGGTTGAGGCTTTAGAATAGGGTTTAGGGTTTAGGGATAATGGATTAGGGTTTAAGGTATAGTATCAAGGCTTGAGGGTTTAGGATTTAGGTTTAAGGGTTGAGGGTTGAGGCTTTAGGGATAAGGGTTTAGGGTATAGAGATAAAGGATTAGGGTTTAAAGTATAGTGTCGAGGGTTGAGGGTTTAGGGATAGGGTTTAGGATTTAAGGTTTAAGGGTTGAGGGATTAGGGTTTAAGGTATATTGTCAAGGGTTGAGAGTTTAGGGATAGGTTTTAGTATTTAAGGTTTAAGGGTTGAGGGTTGAGGCTTTAGGGATAGGGTTTAGGGTTTCAGGATAAGGGATTAGGGTTTAAGGTACAATGTCAAGGCTTGACGGTTTAGGGATAGGGTTTAGGATTTAAGGTTTAAGGGTTGAGGGTTGAGGCTTTAGGGATAAGAGAGACCTAGATAGCTAAAGGTTGAGAGATAGGGGAGAGATGGGGTGAAGTAGATAGGGAAGGAGATGGGTGGATAAGGTTTGAGGCTTTAAAGCTTGGGGGTTGATGGATTAGGGTTTAAGGTATAGTGTTGAGGGTTGAGGGTTTAGGGACAGGGTTTAGGATTTAAGTTTTAAGTGTTGAGGGTTGAGGCTTTAGGTATAGGGTTTATGGTTTAGGGATAAGGGATTAGGGTTTATGGTTGAGAGATTAGGGTACCATAAATTATAATTAGAGATTAGGGTTTATGGTTTGGGGATTAGAGATTAGGGTTTAGGGTTTAGGGATGTACAATTAGGGGGTACCATAAATAAACTAGAATTTAGGCAGGGTTGGGAAAATTTTGTGAATCATCATGGGCTGGAGATTGGAGATTTTGTTGTGTTCAAGCACATATCCAAGTCATAATTTAAGGTTAAGATATTTCAAAGAATAGGGTGTGTGAAAAATATCAATGCTCTTCAGTTTATGAATACCAACATTGATACAGATAAAAGATGCCCTTCTTCTAATAGAGTATACACTTTAAGTCAACCAATGGGTAGCAAGTTGTTGAATGAATTAGTTTCTGATGGGGAAAACAACAATGATGTTGAAGCAATGGAAGAAAAACAAAATTGTAAGTCTAATTTAATTTATTTCAACTTTCAAAGCAGGCATTTGAATTGTAGCTTTACCAGGAGGATTGGTATAACAAAAACTTATTTTTGTTGCAGGCCATTCTTGGAAGAATCCTGGACATTATGGACCCTCTCATATAGAAATGCACATGATAGTGAACTCTACCCCTTATTTCAAATCAGATGAACCCTTTTATTCAATGAAAATGAAGTCATGGAATATAAACCGACCAATATGCAAACTAGTAAGATCAAATTCTCTACCTTCAATGCTTATTCCTCTTATTTTATTAAGAGAAGAGTGTCAAAAATGATGGGTTTAACAACCTAACATAAGACAAAGCAGTTTTGTTATTACATTTTTCTAAGGGATCTCTAATATTCTAATATAATTCAGTCTTCTATAATATGAACATCTGTATTTGTGTGAATGATAAGCTTTAACAATAGTTTTTTTTAATAGCAGAGCATAACACGCTTGCATTATGGCTTAATTTTTTTTTAAAAAAAGTTGGCCACTTTTTGGGCCCCCAACTTTTTGCACGAGCACCCTATTAATGATATTTTTTGAGTCACCTTCCACAATCAACTTCTTGGCACCATGGTCTAAAGCCATACATATACCTTGGTATGCAACATTAGCCTCCATAAAATTATTGGTCTGGATTCCTAGGTTCTCGACATAAGCTCCCAATATCATTCCTTCACTATCCTTTATGAGGCCACGCCCACCCACCTGACCTAGGTTCCCTTTAGACGCTTCGTCAAAATTGAGTTTGAACCATCCGAGGTCGGGGGGACCATCTAGCATTTATTCTATTATTCTTTTTGTCTTGGTCAGCCTAGTTGAGTCTCTCATTTAGCCCCTAGTTCTTAGCTATGATGCTTTCTAAAACTGAGGGGTTTTGATTAGGAGTGCTTAATTCAAAAACTTTCATATTTTCAGTGATTCTTAGTTTTATAATTTCAGCAGTGACCTTCCAATTCCTCTTCTCCTCTCTAAAGATCCTATTGTTTCTTTCTCCCCATATCTCCCATCTGACATATAACACAAACTTCCACCACAATTCCATGATGAGGGGATGCTTGAAGGGAGAAACCCAACTTTCAATAATTTTCCCTACCAGACCCAGGTGAGCAGAAAGTTGCATAAAACTTTTTGTCTAACCTTCTAAGTATAGCTACATTGGAACATTAGATGGTCAACACTCTCTTTAGTTTCCTCACAAAGCACACACCTGTTTGCCATTTGGAATCCTCTTTTTTCGAGATTATCAACCATTAGGATTCTATAGCGATTGGTAGTCTAGCAGAAAAATTTGACCTTGGGGATAGAACTGTTATCCCATATTTTCCTCTAGGTGACCATTCTGCCTTTTCCAAGTAGTTGTACCTAGACTTGACCATATAGTTACCTGATTTATCTTCCTTCCAAATCAATTTGTCCTCCAAATATTTCCTATGAAATCTGTGGCTTTTCAATATCTTTAACAAGGTATCTGCAACAGTACTCAACAGGTAATCAAACTCAGACATATTGAAGTTCCATGTCTCTTTGCCATCATTGAAGCTCCAATAGTTGTTGACTTTCTCTCCCAGCTTATTTTGTAGGCTACTTTTGATTACCGAACAAATGGGATGGTAATCCAGTGAAGACGCTCCAATAGAGTGCTTTTAGCCTTCACTATGTTGCTCCAAATTGAAGACCCCAAGGGAAGAAACTAGTTGTGCATGAGGGATGGTCCTCCAATATTATTTAAATACTTAGCCTTCATTATTTTCATCGAGTCATTGTTAGAGGACATAAGTCTCCAACCCACCTTGGCCAAAAAGGCTTTGTTGAGGGTGGAGATCTTTCTAACACCCAGCCTGCCCCTTCTTTTAGGAGTGCAGACTGCATCCCAAGCCACCAAAAATAATCTCTCATTCTCCTCAATTCCACTCCAAAGGAATCTTCTTTGGATTTGTTCAATTCTATTAGCTACAAACCTTGGTAATTTAAATAAGGATAATAGGTAAACTAGGGTGCTTTGTAGAGAGGCCTGAAGAAGTTGAAGTTTACCAACATGACTAAGAAGAGAACCTTTCCACGTAGCTAGTTTTCTTTGCATTTTTCAATTAATATGTTCTAGTAGGATTTAGGAAGCTTCTCAAAAACAAGGGGCATCCCAAGGTATGTCTCAGGCATTTCTTTAATCTTGCAATTTAGGACATTAGCTATTTGTTTCTTCAACTTAGGGATGGTGTTGAAGAAGAAAATACCACTTTTTTCAAAATTGATTTGCTAGCCTGAAACCAAGGTGAAATTATTGAGGATGGATTTTCATTATCTAGCTTCCTTTAAAGTGGCTTTACCCAAAAAAATAGTATCATCCACAAATTGTTGGTGGGAGGATGGATGCAAGGAGGAGGATGGCTTGAACCCATTTAGCTTGCCTTTCATGATATTGTCTTCTATAGTTCTTCCTAGAACATCTGCCATAATGATAAACAGATAGGGAGAGAGAGGGTCCCCCTGCCTTCGGCCTCTAGTGGAGTTGAAGTGCCCTTTAGGGGATCCATTGATCAACATAGTAAGTAGGATTACTATAGAAATTGTTCATCATATTAGTGGAGTTCTCTTGAAAACTAAACCTATAAAGAATTTTTTCAAGGAACTGCCATGAGATGATATCATAGGCTTTGGATATGTCTAACTTCAAAATCATCCTTTCTTTATTACTTATCAAGATGGAATGTATGTTCACATTCATGGTGATAATGGCATCAGTGATTTGTCTCCCTGGGACAAATCCCTTCTGGTTAAGGTGCATGATTTTGTCTAATAAGGGTTGGATTCTTAACACCAACATCTTCAAAAAAATCTTATATAGGGTATTGCATAGGCTAATACTAAATTCTGACATCTTGTTAGCTCCTTCCCTCTTGGGTATAAGAACTATAAATGTGTTATTGATTTCCTTCAGAACTCTCCCTCTCTTGAAGAACTCTTTGGCCCCTACAATAATATCTTTTTCAATTATCTCCCAGTAAGTTTGGAAGAAGATCAGAGGGAAACTATCTGAACCCAGGGCTTTATAGGGGTCTAAAGAGAAGACAACACCTTCCACTTCTTCCTTGGTGGCCTCCTTTTCCAAACTCAAATTTTCTTCATGGGATAGGGTGTTGGGTATGACATTGAGGAGTTGGGTCAACACTTCCTCTCCCTCTGACAATTGAGTGTTAGCCCCATTCAAGATTTTCTCAAAGTAGTTTGCCCCTTCAACACTAATCTACCTCTCATCCTTTAACACATTCCCGTTCTCAAGAACAATTTTAGTAATCTTGTTTCTTTTTCTAGGTTTCATTGTCGATTAGGGAAAGAAATTGGTGTTTTTATCTCCTTCTTTTAGCCATTGGACTCTGGATCTTTGTTTCCAGTATATCTCTTCACTTTCCACTATGTTGTGAAGTTCACTGAGTAAAGTCCTTTCAAGGGCACTAGGATCATGGGAGACGATGCCCACATCCATTTCTCCCTGAATCTTCATCAATTGGTTCTTAATTTCCTTCTTACGCCTGAATATATTCCCAAAAGAATTTTTATTCCAACCTTTGAGATAATGTTTGATTTTCTTGAGTTTTTGCACAACTCTATACATGTCTAAGCCATTAATTCTCTGATTCCACCATTTGGTTATCAATTGATGTAAATCAAGGCACCTTGTCGACATAGCCTCGAACCTGAAGGGGTAGCTAACTTTCTCAGGGTTCGAAGTCTAGTTGAGGATAAGAGGAGTGTGGTCAAACTTGAATCTCAGCAGGTTATTGAGTTTGTTGTTCTCAATGATGTTCCAGTTGGTTGAGACTAAGATTCTATCTAATCTCACTTGGATCAAATTATTTCCTTCTCTCTTATTAGACCATGTGCAGTTGAATCCCTCCACCTCCATATCCACTAAGCCACCTTGATAGAGGAAGTTATCAAGGTCCATCATGTTGTCCGAAAAGTATGACCCCCCAATTTTATCTAAAGGATATGGAGGAGAGTTAAAATCTCTAGCTATCATCTAGTTGGAATCTTCCCAAGATCTCCTGTCACCTATTAAATCTGACCAACACTTTCTCCTTTGAACGATGTTGTTGGGAGCGTACACATTGGTAAGGATCCATTCATAGTTGTTGATACTTTGGAATTTCATGTTGATATTGAATTTTTTGCTTCTAATGATTCTTCCCTTTAGATATTGCATCTTCCACATGGTGGCTAGACCCCCTGATGCTCCTTTATCTTTTTTAGCTTTAAAATTTGCATATGGCCATATGTGTTTGCTAATCTTTTCAAATTCTTTCTCATCCATCTTGGTTTCTTGTAGAAGTAAAATATCTATTCTCATTTCTTTTATGAATTTCTTTAGTAGAATCTATTTATGGGAACTATTGAGTCCCCTCATGTTCCATGAGATGACTATCATTTTTTATTTCTCCTAGAGCTCATTAGTTCCAACCTCTTATGTTTCCCATTTGCCAGATCCCTAGCCATTCCCTACACCTTGTCTCTCTCAAGGATTTCATGCCTGGTTTTGAGTACTCCTTGCCAACATCAGTAGTACGCATGATCCCCTTCTCTGAGGAAGGGGTGTTGAGTTCTCTTGCATGTAAAGATGGGGTTTTAAGACTAATTGCGTCCTTTCCTAAACCTAGAACTATCCCTTCTTTGCCCTCTTTAGAGTAGTCACCAGGTGAGGACAAACCTTCCTCTCCTTCAAACAACTAAAATGAGTCCAACTCACCTCTCTCTACCACTATTCTAATAGTGGCCTTGATGTCCTCCTCCTCCTGATGACAATCTTTGATAGGGCTTACATCATGAATGGGACACCCTTGATTGATCATAGACTGGTCAAGAGTTTGAAAGCTCTGGTCTATTATTGAAATTTTCGAACCCACCTAGTTAGGAGACTTGGGAGCCTCAGAAAAAATCACTTATTCTAGAGCCTTGGGAGCCTCTAATGGGACCACCTAAACATGATCCTGAGAGCTCTAGTCTAGAGTTGGTTCCTTCAAAGAAACTTGTTCCACTGTCTTACCTTTATCAACATGACTTGTTCCTTGGCTAGGCTTCTAGCAAGTGTTGATAAGGTGTCTTGTGTTTCTACACTTTTGATAGAAGAGCCAAGTTCTCATACATGATCTCCTGGGTCCATTCCTTGAATTTAGAATCCAGGAAAATTAAATTAGGGAGGACCTTGTGTGTTTCAACATTAACACAAATCCTTGCAAACAAATACCTACTTCTATTCTTAGTGACACTATCCAGCACCAAAAAGTGACCAAAAGAGTTGGCAATGGCCAAAAAGATTTCATCATCCTAGAACTCAAGTGGCAAGCCCAGGAGTCTAATCTAGGTTAGAGATGACTCAACTAGAGCTACCTCTGAGTTGAGGCCAGCGCACCATTTGTAGAGATCCAGGCTTTGTTGATGAAAAACTAGGGGTCATGGGTTAAGATGCCCAGACAATCTTCCGTAAGAGAGAAGGAAAAAAAATTCCTTTAGGTAGTGGTGAGATGGAAACATTGCCTTTGATGGAACATGTACTAGCTACCCACTTCCTTAACATTTAAATATTTGGCCTTCTCCCAAACACCTTTCCAACCAGGACATTCTCCATTTTAGCCACCACCTTGTCCAGAGTTGGATTCTTGATCTTGAGGTGTACACCATCCTCTGAACGAACAATGTCCATGCTATCAATAGTAGTAGGGTTATGAATATTGGAAAATAATGCTTTCTAAGAAGACAAGCCCTCCAAGGGACACCCAATATAAATCTTATCTCTGGCTCTAACTTTCAAGGCAGAGGCCCCACATGACAACTTACTCCTAGAATTATTAATAAACAATTGATCAGTAGAAGGGAAAGTACAAACCTCAGTCTTCACTTCACCTGGGGATCCATAGTTTCTCTACACACCTCCTGCACTTGTTTTTTCCTACCCATCCATTGCTGCTCCCATTTCAAAAACAATAGCCCTTTCACTATGATGTTGGTTTGCCTATTGTTTTTCTATTTTGTGCCATGGCCAAATTAGCCTTGAGTCCTAAAAATACCTATTGTTGATGATCCATGTGATCTTCCATTTCCCAAACTTTTGGTGTCACCTTTAATGCTGATGTGATGGATGGAGGATGGTATCCATATAATGCCATAAATGGGGATGTTTTTGTAGAAGTATGGAAGGAAGTGTTGTATGACTATTCTGCAAGTGGTAGCCAATCTAACCACTGAGACTTCTTATCTAAAGTGAAACAACGTAGATATCCTTCCAAGAACTTATTGACAACTTTATTTGCCCATTAGACTAAGGGTTGTATGAAGAGATGTAAGCCAATTGAGTAGCCAAACAAGAGAATAAATCTGTCCAAAAGTTACTAGTGAAGTCAGGATCGTGATCACTGACAATAACCCTTGGGGTACCATGTAGCATTTGTATATTCCCCATAAATGCTTTTTCCACTATACTTACTATAAAATAATGGGATAATGTATTAAAATAGACATATTTGGTGAGACGATGCACAACTACCATGATGACACTCTTACCTTTAGACCTTGGAAGACCTGTGATGAAATCCATGGAGACATCTTCCCACCACTGGCTAGGGATGACTAATGACTACAAGACACCAAGTGTCTTAACTATTTCCCCTTTATTGTTTTTACATATCAAACATTTTGCAATAAGTTTTTGCACATCACCTTTAAGCCTTTCCAAAAGAAATCCTACTTAATTCTATGATATGTCTTCAAAAATCCTAAGAGAACCCCAACTAGAGAACCATGGAGCTCTTCAAGAATCTTGTGTTTGAGGATGGGATTTTTGCAAAGGTATAACCTCTCTTTATACCATAAATAGTCTCCCTTCCAATAAAATTTATGTGAACTACTAAGATTAGTTTGCAATTGTTGAATGAGATTTCTTGTAGCCTCATCATTCTGCCACTCTACTTTGGCTTCTTCCACCCAGTCTGCTTGGACTATTGCATTGACACACAATAATGTGTCATCCTTCTCATCCTTTCTAGATAGTGCATCAACCATTATATTCTCTTTACCTTTCTTATAGATGATCTCAATGTCATACCCCAACATCTTAGTACCCATTTTTGTTGCTCTTCTGATGATAAGCATTGCTCCAAAAAATATTTGAGGTTATCATAATCTATCTTGACTTTGTTCAAAGTGTCTACCCATCAAATATGGCCTCCACTATTTCATTGCATGAAGAATAGCTAGCATTTCCTTTTCATAAATGGGCTTCAATTGACTCTTGCCCTTCAATTGATAACTTTCAAAAGAAATGGGCCTTCCTTCTTGCATGAAAACTAATCCTATACCATTTCCTGAAGCATCATGACAAGGATCATTGTACCTTGCATTTAATTACATTAATTTGTCAAATCTAGGGTAGTGTATCGATGGCTACCTACAATAGGAATTGATAATTAGTAGTCCCAAAACTATCTTCTAAAACTAAACCTACTTATCCATTTAGAATCATGCATTCAATCATTTGCTTGAAAGAAAGATCTAATCTAAGAATCTGAAAGTACAATTTGCTAGAATGAACTACTTAATCTGAAAAATAGAAAAATAGTAAATGAAATGAAACAACAATCTGATCTAAAATTACCGAAGAAATGAAACTAAACTAAGCAATTTAAAGAATTCAATAAAACAATAAATCAAAACAATAAATACTAGCCTTCACTTCTTTGGTGGGAGTGGGCCCTTGCTCCACAGCTATGGAAGATAGGCTAATTCAATGCCTCAAAACATGCAATGATATGAAACCACCTACCTTTATTCTAGATTCTTCAAAAACAAAGTATATATAAAAATAGAGTGTATATTGTTTCCTCTGAAAAACTATTCTATCTCTACTCTATTGCTTCCATACAATATATATCAGGTGTTGTTTTGTTGATATAATATCTATGGAGTTTACTATGTCACTCCTAGTTCTCTATTAGATATAAAGATCTTTATTCCTTATTCTAAGCATGCAACTATCCATTCAAAAAGAGCATCATGTAGAAACTAAAGATATTTAAAGTGACACTGAAGGTGTCTCTTAAATCAAGAGTTTTAACTAATAAAGAAAATGAAATAACTTAAAATAACTGTCTAACAAAAGTTCTTAATCCATGCAAAAGAAATCAACAGGTGTTCTTTTTCTTCAACCGAGCCACTACTGTAGTCTTCTCCAAAAAATCTAGCATCTTCATGCAAAACTCTAGAGATACTCTTGGAACTGCTCTAAATATTCTATACAGTTTGTCTGAACAACTTCACATAGAATAGCTCTAGAGATGTCTGCAACAACCTAACTGCTATAGCTCCAGAGATTATGTAGTCCATATGTCTATACAACTCCATGGCACTTATCTTTAGAGATCCTTTAACACTTCCTCTACAAAATTCTTGAGACCTCGTAATCTTCATTTTGTACAGCTTCAGAGATGGAAAAAGCTCCTCCGGGGTCTTCAAAAACCTTACTATCTAGAATGAAGGGGTTCCTATCATAAAAAAGAGATATTTTTGCACATTGTTTTTAGCTCAAACTCAAAACATGAAACCTTTTAACCACAACTGTTATTGCAACATCACATCTCAATTTAACATAACTAAACAAGGTTTTAATAGGCTTAAAATACAAATCAGCAAATGAAATGGTGTTTAGGACAAGAAAGGGAGACATAAAAGCATGTTATGATGAGTACTACTTGACACTCATCATTCCCCTTGAGCTTGAGGGTTTGCAAGTCCTCTTGCATTATCTTAAATCGTGGACCTGTTCAGTTGATATAATTTTCTATGATGTTGTAGCTACTTTGGAATGTTGTCTAGTTTGTTCTAGTAGTATTAGTATTGCCCTTATATTCTTCCACCTTGTGAGTAAGTGCACAAAGATGGGGGACCAAAAAGTTTCCACCATGGGACTTTTTGGTCCAAAACAGAGAAAAATGTGAGTGCATTATAATGTGCTCGTGTTTTGTTTACTTCAAAAGTGCAAAAAAAAGGGCATTTCTACCATTATCCACGACCAAAAGAGGTTGTTTGCAGAAAAAACAAGGATCAAAGCATAAGAGCATTCAAGGAAGTGAAACCAAGCAAGTGCAAGAGAGAAATTGACATTTTCACAATGCCACCTCTTCGAACCCACTCCCAAAGATGTCGTGAAGCAAATTTGGAGGGTCTAGTAGCTAAAGAAGGTAGGGTTTGATTAATTTTTGTGAGTTTGAAAAGATTTTTTGAGTTTTGCAATGTTTGATTAGTTTTTTATATTGCATTTACAGTTAATGAGGTAGGAAAAAACACAAATCTAATTGAGGAGGTTCAAAACAACCCCCAAAACCCTCCAAACCCTCAAAGCCCACCTTCACATCCTCACAATGTGAGAGATACTCAAGAAAACTACTTAGGGCAAATAGAAGAAAACATAAGACATCTTCAAACCCTTAATGAAATGTTAAACAATCCAAGTGCAAGCACCGATCGTAAAAGAGAACTTGCGAAGTCATTAGAGGAGATTGTTTCCCCAACCGAATCGATGACAAAACAAATCACCAAATTTCAAGATTATAGGGAGAGGTGTTGGCAATACTATGCCGACAAATTGTCTTATGAACAAGTGAAGAATGAAAAAATTACAAAATCTCAATTATGTGCACACTTTATTAATCCTAAAACTGGCCAAAGATTAGAAGAAGCTTGCAAATAGTTCCCTATTAATTGGTGTAGGAATCAAGATATATCCCAAAACTTTTGGGATAGATGGTACATGGTCTCTGATGAGCACCCATGCAACAACAATGAGGTGTCACAATATTTCTTGAGGAAACTCTATTGCGACTTTATCCTCAAGAAGATTCCCAATTATTTTGACATTCAAGAGTTCCAGGGTAGAGGTGGTGGCTCTACCAAAGATAGAGAGGGGGCTTAGCGAGATGAAAATAGTGTACCTAGACCCCTGTTGAGGCTAGAACGTGTGTCACTCCCTTCAACTTTGAAGGAGAGTGTTGAGGTGGAGACTTTACATTCATTGACTACTCTCACACAGTCTCTAGCACAACACGTTGATGATCTTACCCAGGCTGATGAGGGTGAGAGAAGTAGGCATCATTTGTCCCCACATTTGTGTAGTTCATGTGGGAACCTGTGTGATTATGGGATGCAGGACTCATGACAAGACTCTCGATAGGATGCTGCGACGCAGGGGCAACATCCAATGACAGAGACATCCATATTGGATGAGATTGTTCTCACTGATGATGTCTTATAGCCTACATTTGGTATTGACTCTCAGGTAATTTTTTACAAGTTTCATCTTGATTTAATATATTCTTATTTGAAATTTGTAATTAATTTTATATGACTATCTATATTATAAGTCAAAAATAATGTACGTAATTGTCTGCGCAATGAAATTCCAAGGTTAGAGTCTTCATCCTGCTTCTATTAGATGTCTATTGGCGAGTTATGAGAGGAGGTCAAGTCAGCAGGTATGTAATTTATCACATGATCATAATTATTGTACATATATCAATGGTAATATTATTTTGTAACAATTTGATGGGTTCAACAGGGAGCTTCACTGGCACCTCCATGGTTTCCTTGGTCCCCTAGACGTAAAACCTCCACTTATACAAAGGTAAATTTAACCATTTCTAATCATTATGCATTTAAATAATGTTATGTATTTATTTTGGTTGAATAATCTTGAACACTATTTTTAGATGCTAAATATGGAGACTCCTCCTCATCTTCATGAGTCAGCGCAGGTTGGCATTGCAGCATCCATGATGTCTTCAAATCCTTTGACCAAGGTATGAGCCAATAACATGAAAATGTCATAATTTTGTATTTATTGGTTTATCTCATGTCATTTGATGTACATAAATGATATTTATGTTTAGTCAATTTTGCTTCTTGATGCTTCTCACAAGAGGTCACAACTCCAACCCATCCAACTATGGACGAAGAGAGAGAAAAGATGATCGAAAGTGATCATCGGATAGTGGTAAGTGATCGATTACATATGTGATGTTATATATTTCATGTTTTCTATATTAATGTGCATATTGTTTGATTGTATTAACAAGTGGAGCTGCATGAACATCTATCGAGGAGGTCTACTCGACCTAGAGAGAGGATGAGTCACTGATTGTCTCTCCATCTTCACGGTCAAGCAAGGGCCACTGATTATTTGATGAAAGTCCATAGAAAACTAGTTTTGGGGACATTTTTTGTATGCCTAGATGGCTTTGTATACATACTTTTGTATGTTACCAATGTATATTTTAGTATATGCCTATATGGCTTTGTTTGGACATGCCTATATGGATTTGTATATCTAGACTAGATGTTATGTTCATGACATTATGTATATGATGGACAACAAGAAAATAAATCTAGTGATGCACCAGATTTCTAATGTGTTAGTTGGGACTAACATAACACAACAATGACCTTAAATACTGAAAGAAACTCACACAGACTTGTAGCTAAAATAGAGGCTTGAATAAAATACTGTAACTAATAGAGGGATCATTTTATCCGCAAAATGAGTTACAAACTTCAAATAAACATAGAGAAAAAGCATAAGAGGCAAAATATTAGTGATTATATTGATCATGAAGGCTAAATAGCCACTACAAAGGGAAGATAATATATTACAGAAGAGTAGACATAGAATAACCATCTACATTCATTGGTGAACAATCAACTAGAGACATCAAAGGCTCAAAAAAGAAGACAATGTATCACATCCAGTGGGTTCTGTAGGTGCATTACAAGGTCTGGAAATAAAAAATAATATGGCCAGCATAACAACCCAGAAGAATAGCTAACCAACCCAAAATATATCTTTGAAACATGCATATATAGCTTTTACAATCACACTGTAGTAGCCATGGACATGGAAGGAATGGTCAACAAGAAAGAACCATCATCCATGTTGCAATAACTTTGTTTCAATGTCCTTGGAGTACGCCCACATGGCTCTACCCATGAAATCCACTAAAATAGGAGGCCTGCCCATGCCTTGAGTACAAGAAATTCAATGCAAATGGGGTGATCCCACAATAGTGGGTTACACTTTTTTGCCAAACTTGACATTGAAATCAACTTTTTAAACTAAATCTTCACTTTCTGACACTTATAGCTGCTAAAATATCAAGAATTTGAAGATGATGCAAACTAGTGATTTGTGAGATTTTGTCTGTAGATTCTAAAAATATTTTTAAAAAAAATTTGGAGTTAAATTGTAAATTTTTTTGCATCTCCTTTGATAACTAGTTTTTAATAGCAAACATTTTTTTTAAGTGATGTGTACTCCATAACACAACTTTTTTTCTAGAAAGGATAAAATTCTGATTCTTTTGAATTTAGATTGGTAACACCGATATCTAGAGCATGCATTTGGTTTCATAATGTTTTGTTGAATATTTTTTTTAATTAAGTTTTGAAGTCAAACCAATTATAATTTAGACATAGGTGTATTCCATAAAATATAACTATTTATGTATGTATCGAAGTTCAATTTTTTTTGTTGAAACAAGGACATCAATACCTTTGGCATACATATTTTTTAGATTTTTTTTTCACTAATTTACTAATTTTCCATGTGTGTAGAACAGAGAAATTGATGTTCGGTGAAAAACCTAAGTTTAGTAAAACTAAAAAACAATCATAATAAAATCAAAATATATCAAAACTATACTCATTGGAAAGCTCGTTTTGAGGACTGTGATCTTCCAATTTGGTTTGGCAAAGGTGAATCCATTTGGACCTTCAACTGGGCTTCAGAAGCCAAAATTTTTCAGAAGAAAAGGGAAGGGAAGGAGGGAAGGTGTCTAGTGGGGGTCTTCATTCGAAGACACCTATGAATGAAGGTCAGTGATGTCCTTCGTTCAAAGTTTACACACCTTCAAACAAAGGTCCAAAGATGGCGCATATATCCCTATAGCAAACACCTTCAAACCAAGGTACCTTGCATTATAAATAATGAGGGTCTTCAATCGAAGGTGTCATTTTATTGTTTTAATTTGGTGCCCAAAGACCTTCAAATGGAGAACACCTTTGAACGAAGGCCTCATTATTTTAAGATTTAAAAATCCCGAGAGGATGTTTGAGCGAAGAAAGCACCTTCAAACGAAGGTGTTTGCTATAGTTTTTTGGCACCTTCAATTTTTCTTCATCCACAAAAGTGTAACCCACTATTGTGGGATGACCCAATGAGTAACAGTGGAATAGGGGGATTACAAATCCACCTTCCACAAGAAATCAGGCTCTAAAGAAGCATTAATGGTGACCAGGAGGGTCGCTGAGCAATCTCGTCATGTTTGGAACAATGGAAAATAGATCTGGAAGAAAAAGGTCAGGCTCTGACATATCAGACTTCAGAGCTCAGGTCTTCCACCTTTTAACTTACAATATCTGAAAGAGGAAGGAGAGAAGCCCCGACCCTACCCATGTATGCCTTAGGAGACTAGAATAGGCAGAGTTCAGACCTTGAGTCTGTCGACCTACGTCTTCCCAGAGAAGGAAGAAGAAGGAAACTCTGAGCCCCATAAGTATAAGGAATTAGCTGCTTTTTGAAAGTTTTAGCGGAGTTCGGGGTTCAGGCCTTCAACTTTCCTCCTCCCAAAGAAAGGAAGAGGGAAGAGGAAAAGCCTAAAGTCCAACTCCTTGAAACACTTAGAAATATTTGAATGGAAAGAAGTGTAACTCAGGTCCTGATCCTTCCATCCTGAGGATGACGTCACTACCACTCGGCAGCTTTCCGCAGTCTCACAACTACCTTTTGCCTTAATGAAGTAATCTCTGTGGAATGGCAGAAAGCAACCAAAATATGCCACGTGGCCCTCCTTGGGCTCCCTGAATGCTGAGCTATCAAAAACCTACCACCTGCCTCATCCCGTAGTTCTGCCATCACTTTTTCTTTAATAAAATAACCCCTGCAGAATGGCAGAATGCCTTAGAAAATAATACCCATCGGGGGTCAGGCATTGGGCCTTCCACCTTATGCCTTTTATGAAGAAGGTAGAAAGCAAGAAGCCCAAACTCTGACCTCCGACATACATAAATGTTTTACTTGGTGGGCTTCAGCAAGAAGACCTCCAGCCTTCGGCCTTCTAAAAGAGAACATAGAAGAGAGAAACCCCAAAGTCTGGCACCCAGAACACTTAGAGATATTGTAGAGGGACAAAGTGAAGTTCAGAGCTGATTATGATGGAAGGGTGATGGGTAGAAATCTAAACTCTAAAACTTTGAAAACCTTGAAAACACAAGGCAAACTTAGGATTTTTGGGACTTAGTCAATTTGGGTAGTTTTTCTCTTGCATTTCAAAGGGTGAAAATACTAGGATCTCGTGGATCTTTAGGCTATTTGGCCAAAAGGCAAAATAGGATAACATTTTGGTGACTATGCAGGGGTGTTTGCTTGCTAAACATTGGGATCCTGAGGCCTTATCAATCCATTGGGCACAGAGTCAAAGGGCATAACAACAAGAATAGGGGTTGGCCAGACTAACACAAAACTAGACACTGCCTCTGAGAAATGAGACAAGGCAAAACAAACAAGGTAAACAATCTCCTAATAATAATGATGCATGTGCATAAGCACTTATTGAAAGGAAACACCTAACATATTTACAAAATCCCACAACCATGCTAAAAGAAAGGTTTGAGATGAATCCCATGGATTGAGATTGGCATAACCTCTCCATTCGGCTTGGAAAGTTGAAATGCATTGGCTTGTTTGCAACTGGTAATAATATAAGGGCCACTCCACATGACATCAAATTTTGAATGTCTCCCAACTTTAGCTTTGTCTGCATCCCATTTCAACACTAAATCTCCCTCACTAAATGTTCTATCAATTGATTTTCTATTAAAAGTTCTCTTTACCTGATCTTGGTGAGCCTCAAGTGTCTTCATGGCAGCATCTCTTTTCTCTTCAAGCTCCATCAACTCAGCCAACATGACTGTCATAAGATCATTTTCTTGCAATTCCAACTATTGGGCCAGCTCAAGGGAAGGAAACTCTAATGATAATGGAATTCTTGCTTTCTTTCCATATACTAGTATGAAGGGTGAATTGCCAATGGCCCTCTTGGGAGTAATTCTATTAGCCCAAAGAGTTGTCATCAACTTGGAATGCCAAGTTCTCTAATTATCATCTACTGTCCTCTTGATGATCCTTTTTAGGTTTTTGCTTGTGGATTCAACCAGGCCATTTCCTTAGGGGTAGTAATTGGATGAAGTCTCCAAGTAAATTCCATAGTTGAGTTCCCATTCACTAATTTTTGTGCCTACAAAGGCCTTAGCATTGTCAGAAATAATAGTGAATGGAACACCAAACCTAGTAACTATCCCCTCTAGAAAATTTAGAATGGAGGCCTATGTGGCATCCTTTGGTGCAATTGCCTCTGTCCACCTCGTAAAATATTCAGTGGCTATTAAAATCCATTTGTGGCTAACACTGGAAGGTGGGTTAATCACCCTAATGAAGTCCAAGCCCCATTAGGCAAATGCCTCATCGGTCTGAATTGGGTGCAGAGGAAGGAAACCAACCTTTGTTTTCCTACAAATAATGCAAATGCACATTCTTTGTAGCTTCTTACCCATCTATGGGCATCTCTAAAAAAATTAGGCTAGTAATAACCAACCCTCATGATATTGACAATAGTTGTTCTTGGAGAATAATGGCCACCAATAGGGCCATTATGAAATTCTTCTAATACGGTCCTAAAGGTCTGATCTTGTGCAATGCATCTAAGAAGAACTTCATTGATGTCTTTCCTAAACAAGACACCATAAACAAGAACATAGGGGATGGATTGAAGCTAGAAATACCTTCTTCTATCTTGATCTAATCCATCTGGGCATCTTCCTGATTGTAGAAATGTGACCATGTCATGATACCAATCAGTTGAAGCATTGGGACCAGCTATTTGTGTCTGCCCTTAGACACAAACAACGTCATTTCTAGCCTCAAAACCTACGGCCATCTGCTCATACAAGCCTTTGCCTCACACCAACTTGGTGATGTTGATGTTGACATCATATTCCATCACCTTTGTGATCCACCCAACCCTTTTTTCATTGACATCTTTGCTCAAAAGAAACTCTTTAATGCCAGGGTGGTTCACCATTCATTATATCTTGCTGTTTTAAAGCATATTCCTAAAAAATTTAGTGCTTTTACCACAACAAACACTTACTTCTCAATAAAATCATAATTCAGCTCATATTCTTTGAGAGGCTAGTTGAAGAAAGCAATTGGCTGTTCCAAATATTCTTCATTCTATTGTGTTAGGACTGCTGATATACCCTCCTTGCCTCCAAAGGCATAAAGGATAAAATCCTTCTCATAACTTGGGTTTATCATCATTGGAGCTTGTGCAATGGCCTACTTGATAGCTTCAAAATTGTCTCTGCCTTCCCTTGACCATGTGAAGGCAACGTTCTTTTTAAGCATAACAGTGAGGGGCTTTACTATTGAAGCAAAATTAGGTATGGAACTCCTCACAAAGTTGATCTTCCCCAAGAAGCTCTGCATGCCTTTCTTGTGACTAGGAAGGGGAAGAAGTAGAATGGCACTGGTTCTTTCAGGATCAATGGCCAATCCTTCCTTTGAAACCACGTGCCCCAACAACTTGCCTTATGAGACAGCAAATACAATTTTTTTTTGATTCAATGACATTCCATATTCCCTGCATCTCTCAAAGACTTTTCTCAAATGACCCAAGTGGTCAACTACATGCTTGGAATACACAGTCAAATCATCGAGATACACTAAAATAATATCATTGATTAGGCCTTTAAAGGCCAAATCCATTTCTCTTTGAAATTTGCCCCAACATTGGTCAACCCAAACGGCATTTTTTGATAAGCCAAAGTACCCCACTTGGTGGTAAAATCTATTTTATATTGGTCTGATTCTTTTTACAGAAATCTGATTGTAGCCTGAGTAGTCATCTAGGAGTGAAAACCTTTCATCTTCTACTACTATTTGGAGGATTTGCTCAATGGGAGCGACTGGATAGTGGTCTTTAAGAGAGGCCTTACTCAGGTCTGTAAAGTTCGCACATAGTCTGATTTCCCCATTTTTCTTCCTAACTGGAACTAAGTTAGCTACCCAAGAGGAATGATTGATGGGATAAAAGATTTTAGCCTCTATGAGTTTAGATAGCTCTTTTCAAATTAATGGCTCTATTTTGGGATTGACCGACCTTTGTTTCTAGTGGACAAGTTTTGCATTGGGGTCTAGATCAATGGTATGTTGGACTAAACCAGGGTCAAAGCATTTCAGATCCCTATAATCCCAAGCTATCACATCATCAAATTCATTACAAAGTTCAATAAAACCTTGCCTCTTAGCTTGATCACATACCTTGCCATGTTTTAGAAATTGGCCTTGTACAATCTCTACCTCTTCATGATCCTCTTTTTTGACTTTCATGTTTATTTTTTATTTCTTAGGTTGATCATCAACACCAAATATGCTCTCCAAAGTGATCGGTCCTGTAGGCAACTTATTGGTCTTCAAATGGATCACTTGGTCACCATATTACTCTTGCAATACTGACTGATTTTTGGCAGCAAACTCTACCTCATCTTCTAAGAAATTTATAATTTGCTGGTCATTTTCAAACACTTGCCAGCTTGTCACATTGTTAGGCACAACAGGTCTGACAACAATCCTTACATGCTGATCTAAATTTTGTTTGACATTTTGGGGAATGTCAAATTGGGCACCAATTGTAGCCATCCTATCAACATCCTTGTTCCTTTATTTTAGCACTACTTAGATATTGAAGGCATTAAAGTCATCAATCAGGTACTAGACTCTATGCTTGTATGACTTGAGCAAGTCATTTTTTGAGACACTTTGTGATTTGATTTGGTGAACAAAAGATCACTGTCACCAAATGCTTGTAAAACTTTTATTCCTCTCTTTTGTGCTAGTTGTATACCCTAAATCAAGGCTTCATACTCAGCCACATTATTGGTACAACTGAACTATAATATGAAAGTAGAGAAATAACTTTCTTTCTGGGGTGAAATTAACACAACCCCAACACTCGCTCCATTTTTGCTTCTGGAGCCATCAAAATACATCTGCCATATCCCTTTTGGATCTGATGCTGCCTTTTCAAGATTAGGGATGGTGGCATCCTCTTCATGGATACAATAAGTACCCAACCTTGTTTCCTCTATATGTTTAGGAATGCCAAACTAAAAATAGTTTGCCCACTCATCAATTAATATATCAGGTATTTCCTCCATAGGTGTTGCAGCCTCATGCCTACTATTGTCATCTTCCTCCAACTCATGGATTGTGTAGTTCATGTCTAGGGGAATGGGTGTATAAGGCTCTATATGATCATTAGCAATAGGCCCAGCCTTAACGATCACCTTAGTGCCATATCTACTTCTAAATAACATATGGGACCAATCAGAAGATAGGTACCCACCTATTTTGGCAGTGAAGTCCCTAGATAGGCATATGCCAAAATATGTAGGGAGGTCTATGACTGAGATATCTTGTGAAACAGAGCAGCCAGGGCATGCATGTAGGGTGAGCTTTAAATATTTAATAACACCTACTGTCTTAACAACAATACCATCTAATTGCACTACCCCCTTACTCACAGGCTCATATTCAATGCCTAATTTATGAGCTATGTTTTTAGGCATAACAGATGTACCTTCCCCAAAATCTATTGTACAATTATGCAATAAATTGATGATTAGGGAAATATAGAATGGAGGGGGCTTACTGGTTTTGTTTTTTCTTGCTTCCTCCTTGGGTTGGTACATGTTTGCTAGGGTGGCTGTCCTTTCCTTTGTTGTCTCCACAATAGGTTGACTGAATCTTGTTAGGGCTTCCTAAAGTAAATCTCTCTAAACTGGGATTAACAGGGCATCCCACATAGTGACATTCAGGTTAGTCTTCTTCATCTGATCAACTATGTTGAAGGGAATCTGACTAACCTTCTTGGATACCTTTATGACCACAATGTCAACTTTGTGTTGTTGACTAGTCTGGGGCTATTGTTTTGGCACTGAAATTGCCTTACCCATAGTCTGATCTGTTTGTTTTGAAGGAGTCCTAGTTGTCACTCCACTTGCAGTTGTGTGGGGTATATGAGAAGAGGATTCCTACTAGCCAACTGTAGGTACTAAGACATGTTTAGTGGCCCTTCTTTTGGTCCTTGTGTTGTATGCTATTAGGCATGTGCCCTGATTGACACCACAAAAATCATATTGTGTCCAATTCATCAAAGTAGAATTGTTTTGCATTTGTTCCTGTCCTCCCACCATCTCTTGACTAGAGCTGACTTGTTGTTCTAAATTCATTCGCTAGCTTTGCACTATCAAAGCTTGACTGAATTATCCATTTTGGCACAAATTCTGGTCATGTGGCTGATTTCAAGGATAACACCAATCGTTATCCTAAGCCAATTTATTCTATATGGGCATAAGAGGCCCGAATGTACTAGCAGCATTAGGATGTACATCATTCAATGGTCTGATGTAACTAGGCTGATTTGGCCTTTGCACATTACCCTGATATGATGGTCTACCTTGTTGATAATTTTGATTGAATGGTTGATATGGCTTGTTGGGTTGTGCTTGTACCACCAACTCATTGCTAAAGCTTTGCAACAAAGTCTTGACCTCATGCAATTCGTTTGAGGGCGTCATTGAAGAGGTTGCAGGAGTGACTGTTGTAGGAATTAGAGCCATAGAAAGATGAATGACAGGAGCCTCTAGAAATAAGGGCATTAGTGGCCTTAGAGCAATCTTTCCAGCCCAAATCAGGTAATTTTCTACCCTGATTGCTATGACATATGCATCTGGTAGCACATTTCCTCCCATGGATTGAATCATGACAGTAATGTCAGGATTCAAAGATTTCAAATAGTAAATGAATGTCGTATTCGGGGAGGGTTTTACCAACAATGGGATTTTGTCCCATGTCTTTTGGAATCTGTAATTAAAATCCACCATATATTCATGGGGAGCTCTCTTGATTGTAGCTAGCTGCTCCATTAGTGATAGGTGGTCACTCTTGTCTTCAAAATGTTGAGATAATTTTGTTCCCAATTTGTCCCAGTTGTGGATGGAATTGGCCAGGAGACCTCTGGGTAAGTGCAAGAAGATGGGGGGCCAAAAAGGGGTCTTAAGTGGCCACTTTTTTTTTTGAAATCAGGAAATACTGGCCTTGGATGAGAAATTGAGCATAGTTACACTCAAAATTTGGAGATGCAACCAAAACAATGTTCGTAGTGCTCCAAGTCTACTTTCTAAACTACTATTTTGTTTTGAAAATGGCATAGATTAAGGGGTTCAAAAGAGGGAGCCATAGAAATTGGTGTTGTTTCTGTCAAAAAAACATAACATAGCATGTTTTGTGGCTCCCTCAAAAAGTCAACTTTTTTTTGGTATTTTAAAAATCGCTTCAGTGAAAAATTAGCTAATAGCATGTAGTTTATGCCTGATTTTTCTAATAATTTTTTGATGAATATTTGATTTTTTACTAATTTTTAAAGTGGACACATCCTAAAAAACATAATTTTGGCCGTGCTACCCCTATAAATTTTGAAAACTAATTGAAAATCATTTTTTTATTTTTTTAATATTTGTAGAATGGAGTCTAGTTTCTAAATATGTAATTTTTTTGAAATTTGAATGAATAGTTATTTTACAATGAAAAAAAGACCAAACAGTGGTTTTTGCCTAAAAACGGACACACAAACAAAAGAAATTAATGATGAAAGGCTTAACATTGTTAAAATGTGAAAACAATCACATCATTAAATAACTAAGAGAAAGCCTAACATTACCCACATGTTCGATTTGTTCAACCTTGAAACACGTGCAAATCTGAGGGTTAGCACGAACGAAATTATGTGAAAATTTGAAGAATATAGAAAAACATGTCTATGACTGTTCATAAGGCACTCCAAGCCTTTGGGTTGGAAATCCAAAGCAAATCCCAAGCCCGAGGCTTGGGATTCCCAAAGCAAGAAATAATGCGAGCGCGTTATAATGCGCTCGCGTTATGTTTTGCCTTGCATTTTTCTTTCCCGCAAGTTTGTCTTTTGTCATGTTTGACATAACGCGAGCGCGTTATAACGCTCTCGCGTTATGTCCCACTCAAATTTTTTTACGTTCAAGGCTATTAATCATGAGGGTTAAGGGATAAGGGATAGAGTTGGAGGGTTTAGGGATAACGGATTAGCATTTAAGGTATAGTATCGAGCCCGTTGAGGGTCTAGGAATAGGGATAGCGTTTAAGGTTTAGGGATGAGGGATGATAGATTACGGTTTAGGGTTTAGGGATAGGGTTGAGGGTCGAGGGATCAAAGTAAAGGGTTGAGGGATTAGGGTTTGACATTGAGGGTTGAGGGTTGAGGTTCAAGGGTCAAGGGTTTAGGGTCAAGGGATTAGGGTTAAAGTAGAGTGTGGAGGGTGTAAGGATTAGGGATAGGGTTGGAGGATTTAGGGATAAGGGATTAGGGTTTAAGGTATAGTATCGAGTCTGTTGAGGGTTTAGGAATAGGGATAGCATTTAGGGATTAGGGATGAGGGATTATAGTTGAGGGATGATGGATTAGGGTTGAGGGTTGAGGGATTAGGGTTTAGGGATAAGGTTTAGGGTTGAGGGTTGAGGGATTAGGGTTTAAGGTATAGTGTTGAGGTTTGAGGGTTTAGGATTAGGGTTTAGGTTGACGGATTAGCATTTAATGTCGAGGTTAGGGTTAGAGTGTCGAGGGTAGAGGGATTAGGGATAGGGTTTAGGGTTGAAGGCTTAAGGATTGAGGGTTGAGGCTTTAGGGATGAGGGTTTAAGGATTAAGATATAGTGTCAAGTGTTGAGGGTGTAGGGATAGGGTTTAAGTTTTAAGGGTTAAGGGTTGAGGGATAGGGATTAGGGTTTAAGGTATAGTGTTGAGGGTCGAGGGATCATAGTTAAGGGTTGAGGGATTAGGGTTTGACGTTGAGGGTTGAGGGTTGAGGTTCGAGGGTCAAGGGTTTAGGGATAGGGTTGAGGGTTGAGGAATTACGGTTAAAGTAGAGTGTGGAGGGTATAAGGATTAGGGATAGGGTTTGAGGGTTTAGGGATAAGGGATTAGGGTTTAAGGTATAGTATCGATTCTATTGAGGGTGTAGGAATAGGGATAGCATTTAGGGTTTAGGGATGAGGGATTAGAGTTGAGGGATGAGGGATTAGGGTTGAGGGTTGAGGGATTAGGGTTTAGGGATAAGGTTTAGGGTTGAGGGTTGAGGGATTAGGGTTTAAGGTATAGTGTTGAGGGTTTAGGGATAGGGTTTAGGGTTGAGGGATTAGGATTTGACGTTGAGGGTTGAGGGATTAGGATTTGACGTTGAGGGTTGAGGGTTTAGGGTTTAGGGTTTAGGGTTAGGGTTGAGAGATGAGGGATCAGAGTTAAGGGTTGAGGGAATAGGGTTTGACGTCAAGGGTTGAGGGTTGAGGTTCGAGGGTCAAGGGTTTAGGGATAGGGTTGAGGTTGAAGGGATTAGGGTTAAAGTAGAGTGTGGAGGGTGTAAGGATTAGGGATAGGGTTGGAGGGTTTAGGGATAAGGGATTAGAGTTTAAGGTATAGTATCGAGTTTGTTGAGGGTTTAGGAATAGGGATAG
This sequence comes from Cunninghamia lanceolata, assembly GCA_027924645.1. Lineage (NCBI taxonomy): Eukaryota > Viridiplantae > Streptophyta > Pinopsida > Cupressales > Cupressaceae > Cunninghamia > Cunninghamia lanceolata. The sequence goes on along the minus strand of BSBN01001482.1, from coordinate 12,690,494 downwards.
CATTTAGGGTTTAGGGATGAGGGATTAGAGTTGAGGGATGAGGGATTAGGGTTGAGGGTTGAGGGATTAGGGTTTAGGGATAAGGTTTAGGGTTGAGGGTTGAGGGATTAGGGTTTAAGGTATAGTGTTGAGGGTTGATGGTTTAGGGATAGGGTTTAGGTTTGAGGGATTAGGGTTTAGGGTTGATGAATTAGGGTTTAATGTTGAGAGTTGAGGGTTAAGGGTTGAGGGTTGAGGTTGAGGGATAGGGTTAATGGTCAAGGGATTAGGGTTAAATAAGAGTGTCGAGGGTAGAGGGATTAGGGTTTAAGGTATAGTATCGAGCCTGTTGAGGGTCTAGGAATAGGGATAGCGTTTAGGATTTAGGAATGAGGGATTAGAGTTGAGGGATGACGGATGACAGATTAGGGTTGAGGGTTGAGGCATTAGGGTTTAGGGACAAGGTTTAGGGTTAGGGTTGAGGGATTAGGGTTTAAGGTATAGTGTTGAGGGTTTAGGGGGTTGAGGGATTAGAGTGAAGGGTTGAGGGATTAGAATTTGACGTTGAGGGTTTAGGGTTTAGGGTTAGGGTTAAAGGTCGAGGGATCAGAGTTAAGGGTTGAGGGATTAAGGTTTGATGTTGAGGGTTGAGGGTTGAGGTTCGAGGGTCAAGGGTTTAGGGATAGGGTTGAGGGTCGAGGAATTAGGGTTAAAGTTGAGTGTGGAGGGTATAAGGATTAGGGATAGGGTTGGAGGGTTTAGGGATAAGGGATTAGAGTTTAAGGTATAGTATCGAGTCTGTTGAGGGTTTAGGAATAGGGATATCATTTAGGGTTTAGGGATGAGGGATTAGAGTTGAGGGATGATGGATTAGGGTTGAGGGTTGAGGGATTAGGGTTTAGGGATAAGGTTTAGGGTTGAGGGTTGAGGGATTAGGGTTTAAGGTATAGTGTTGAGGGTTGATGGTTTAGGGATATGGTTTAGGTTTGAGGGATTAGGGTTTAGGGTTGATGAATTAGGCTTTAATGTTGACAGTTGAGGGTTGAGGGTTGAGGGTTGAGGTTGAGGGATAGGGTTAATGGTCAAGGGATTAGGGTTAAATAAAGTGTCGAGGGTAGAGGGATTAGGGTTTAAGGTATAGTATCGAGCCTGTTAAGGGTCTAGGAATAGGGATAGCATTTAGGATTTAGGAATGAGGGATTAGAGTTGAGGGATGATAGATGACAGATTAGGGTTGAGGGTTGAGGCATTAGGGTTTAGGGACAAGGTTTAGGGTTTAAGGTATAGTGTTGAGGGTTTAGGGATAGGGTTTAGGGTTGAGGGATTAGAGTGAAGGGTTGAGGGATTAGAATTTAATGTTGAGGGTTTAGGGTTTAGGGTTAGGGTTGAAGGTTGAGGGATCAGAGTTAAGGGTTGAGGGATTAGGGTTTGATGTTGAGGGTTGAGGGTTGAGGTTCGAGGGTCAAGGGTTTAGGGATAGGGTTGAGGGTCGAGGAATTAGGGTTAAAGTTGAGTGTGGAGGGTATAAGGATTATGGATAGGGTTGGAGGGTTTAGGGATAAGGGATTAGAGTTTAAGGTATAGTATTGAGTCTGTTGAGGGTTTAGGAATAGGGATAGCATTTAGGGTTTAGGGATGAGGGATTAGAGTTGAGGGATGATGGATTAGGGTTGAGGGTTGAGGGATTAGGGTTTAGGGATAAGGTTTAGGGTTGAGGGTTGAGGGATTAGGGTTTAAGGTATAGTATTGAGGGTTGATGGTTTAGGGATAGGGTTTAGGTTTGAGGGATTAGGGTTTAGGGTTGATGAATTAGGGTTTAATGTTGAGATTTGAGGGTTGAGGGTTGAGGGTTGAGGTTGAGGGATAGGGTTAATGGTCAAGGGATTAGGGTTAAATAAGAGTGTTGAGGGTAGAGGGATTAGGGTTTAAGGTATAGTATCGAGCCTATTGAGGGTCTAGGAATAGGGATAGCGTTTAGGATTTAGGAATGAGGGATTAGAGTTGAGGGATGACAGATGACAGATTAGGGTTGAGGGTTGAGGCATTAGGGTTTAGGGACAAGGTTTAGGGTTAGGGTTGAGGGATTAGGGTTTAAGGTATAGTGTTGAGGGTTTAGGGATAGGGTTTAGGGTTGAGGGATTAGAGTGAAGGGTTGAGGGATTAGAATTTGACGTTGAGGGTTTAGGGTTTAGGGTTAGGGTTGAAGGTCGAGGGATCAGAGTTAAGGGTTGAGGGATTAGGGTTTGATGTTGAGGGTTGAGGGTTGAGGTTCGAGGGTCAAGGGTTTAGGGATAGGGTTGAGGGTCCAGGAATTAGGGTTAAAGTTGAGTGTGGAGGGTATAAGGATTAGGGATAGGGTTGGAGGGTTTAGGGATAAGGGATTAGAGTTTAAGGTATAGTATCGAGTCTGTTGAGGGTTTAGGAATAGGGATAGCATTTAGGGTTTAGGGATGAGGGATTAGAGTTGAGGGATGATGGATTAGGGTTAAGGGTTGAGGGATTAGGGTTTAGGGATAAGGTTTAGGGTTGAGGGTTGAGGGATTAGGGTTTAAGGTATAGTGTTGAGGGTTGATGGTTAAGGGATAGGGTTTAGGTTTGAGGGATTAGGGTTTAGGGTTGATGAATTAGGGTTTAATGTTGAGAGTTGAGGGTTGAGGGTTGAGGGTTAAGGTTGAGGGATAGGGTTAATGGTCAAGGGATTAGGGTTAAATAAGAGTGTCAAGGGTAGAGGGATTAGGGTTTAAGGTATAGTATCGAGCCTGTTGAGGGTCTAGGAATAGGGATAGCGTTTAGGGTTTAGGAATAAGGGATTAGAGTTGAGGGATGACGGATGATAGATTAGGGTTGAGGGTTGAGGGATTAGGGTTTAGGGACAAGGTTTAGGGTTAGGGTTGAGGGATTAGGGTTTAAGGTATAGTGTTGAGGGTTTAGGGATAGGGTTTAGGGTTGAGGGATTAGAGTGAAGGGTTGAGGGATTAGAATTTGACGTTGAGGGTTTAGGGTTTAGGATTAGGGTTAAAGGTCGAGGGATCAGAGTTAAGGGTTGAGGGATTAGGATTTAAGGTATAGTATCGATTCTGTTGAGGGTGTAGGAATAGGGATAGCATTTAGGGTTTAGGGATGAGAGATTAGAGTTGAGGGATGATAGATTAGGGTTGAGGGTTGAGGGATTAGGGTTTAGGGATAAGGTTTAGGGTTGAGGGCTGAGGGATTAGGGTTTAAGGTATAGTGTTGAGGGTTTAGGGTTGAGGGATTAGAGTGAAGGGTTGAGGGATTAGGATTTGATGTTGAGGGTTGAGGGTTTAGGGTTAGGGTTGAGAGATGAGGGATTAGAGTTAAGGGTTGAGGGATTAGGGTTTGACGTTGAGGGTTGAGGGTTGAGGTTCGAGGGTCAAGGGTTTAGGGATAGGGTTGAGGTTGAAGGGATTAGGGTTTAAGGTATCATGTTGAGGGTTGATGGATCAGAGTTAAGGGTTGAGGGATTAGGGTTGAGGGTTGTAAGGATTAGGGATAGGGTTGGAGGGTTTAGGGATAAGGGATTAGAGTTTAAGGTATAGTATCGAGTCTGTTGAGGGTGTAGGATTAGGGATAGCATTTAGGGTTTAGGGATGAGGGATTCGAGTTGAGGGATGATGGATTAGGGTTGAGGGATTAGGATTTGATGTTGAGGGATGACAGATTAGGGTTGAGGGATTAGGATTTGACGTTGAGGGTTGAGGGTTTAGGGATAGGGTTGAGGGTTGAGGGATTAGGATTTGACATTGAGGGTTGAGGGTTTAGGGATAGGGTTGAGGGATTAGGATTTGACATTGAGGGTTGAGGGTCGAGGGATCAGAGTTGAGGGTTGAGGGCATTTTCTATCACGAACTTGATTATGAGGGCTTGCCCCTTCATTGTTATGCCTATCATATGGCAGAGCATCTGGCAAGCCCTTGCAAGAAAAAGATGTGATCAATGCAAAGGATGTGATGAATCTATAGCAGGATAAAACGCGAGCGCGTTATAGCACGAGCGCGTTATAACACGCTCGCGTTATAACGCGCTTGCATTTTGTATTTCTATTGAAACGGTAAAAAAGTGGTTACCCCCGTGATCCAGGCCCACATGCTCTGTTTTCTTACTGATTCTACGTGTGCTCCGACAAAAAAGAAGTGCTCTCATGCTATTGGGAAGTTCACATGCACATTTGACACATTGTACCACCTTTGCATGATCTTTCCACCACCTTTTCTACTTTGCCAACTTGAGAAGGAGGAAATAACATAGTTTTCACACTAAGTTTGATATATATCTATTCAAGTTTCAATTTTTGTAGTGTTGCAATGTTAATTGTGATTCAATTTTAAGAATTTAACATTGAAAAGGAAGCAAGTGGTGAAAAACTCAAATTGTTGAGGAGTTTGATGCAAGAAGATAAAAACACTACATAATTAGGTACTCTCTCCATTCAAATCTTCATTTTTTAGGTATGTCAAGTCTTTACATGCATGTTCTTTACATTTTCCTTATTTCGGATTGAATTACTTTATCATGCTTTATCATACATGTTTAAAATAGACACATTCCCAATCAAGAAAGCAACCTACAATCTCACATGATGCCATGTATATTTTCTACACTTGGGCTCTTTAATAATTATGTGTAATAAACAAACCTTAGTTCATACCATGATGTCAAACTATACAAGAATAAATCCTTACAAAATGAAAAAATACAATCCCACTATTATCATGTATTCATTTCTTAGGAACTAATATTGGTCTCTTTATCATGCTACAGACAAATTCTCCATCATGCCGAGGAAACGATCAAGAATTAAACCAACACAGGAAGAGATAGAAGCTAAGAATGCAAAGAAAGCAATGGCTATGAGGGAACTTCGTGAGAAGAGGAAATTGGACACGATAAATGAAGACATACCAATTGAAGAGGAACCACAACCATCACAAAGAGATATGGTATTGGCAGCACAAAGAGAACGAATGCAAAAACTTCGTGGTATGAGAGATTTGAATACCATAGTTGGAGACACGTCCTTTACCGCAAGTCAACATGTAGGGACACCATCTACCACATCTCAAGTTGAGAGTACATCATCACTCACATGTGATGAAGGAGGTACGCCATCGTTCCCACCTCAACCTCAAGGTATGTCATCTATTCCATCTTTGATCGAAGGTATGTCATCTAACCCATCTCATTTAAATATTGATGAAATTCCTAATGTTGAGATGAATTTACCTAACTTGACACCACCTAGAATTTTGCATAGAAAGCCAAAGTATTTGATTGATATTGATGAGAATATTTTGCAGCCAATGGAAGGTAAGATTCCAAAACGCACTTGTAGAAGATATGCTAATAAGATTTGGAGATTGTTCTTTGAAAAGTTAAATGAGACTGCAAGATGTCAACTATTCGTTGAAATGATGCGAAGTATAAAGTATAGGTCTATCATGAAGATTCTTGGGTTGAGAACATCAGAGGCTTCAAGTGAAAAATCTATTGTCAAGAATCTAATGAGTGCGTATGAGAGTGTGGGTAACACCTCACGCACAAAAGATAGTAATGCAACATGGCGTGTGATTACATCGACTATAGTAAGTAGTCAAATGAGGAAAGCTCGTCTCATTAGAAAGACAAGTTAAGAATTGAGAATTAATAGGAAAACTTTATCAAGAGCCGTTGGAAGATGCCAAAGAATTGAGGACACTATGCCAATGAATTATGGGCGTTCTCGGGGAGACTACCACGAAAAGATAAACCAATTGTTGAAGCATTGAGATCACTAATTGAAGACTTTTGGAAGAATTACACAAGGGTATCTCCGAATCAAAGGGATGTGGTAAGAAGGAGAATCGGTAGTCAGAACCGCGAGCCACATCCAAAGCATTTTTTCGATGAGACTCAAACACAGTTTTATGGTAAATTTCTAGAGAAGTATCCTCAAATTAAAATTTGTCAAAGATATTTTGAAATGCTAAAACCTTTCTATGTTAAGATAAATCACACACGCACTACTTGTTGTTGTAGATTACATATTGAATTTTCTAACCATTTTGATGCTTATAGGTCTATATGTTTAGATATGCATACTAATAATGATTTGCAGGGTTGTGCCATATGTGCCCCACCAACATCTTCAAGAGACTTCATATCAAGAATTTTATGTGAAAGAGAGAAAGGTCAACTATTCTACAAGAAATCATGCTTGGATGGCACATGTCATCGTTGCGGTGGCTTGCAACATTTGCCAATATGTGAACATATGGAAATAACACATGCGGTTGGAAACGAACTAGTAGAGTTTGGCAAGTATAAAATAGTGGCATACAATACAAAAGATGGTAAAGAAGCAAAGAGGTGTGAATTAGTTATTGAAAAGATTCCAGTGTATCAGTTTATGCCTATATTTCATGACAGCATAGTGTATGAGTATGCAAGACATGCCCATAGAGCTCGATGGTTGGACTTGCAATTCAAGTTATGCAAAGACACATTTCTGGTTGGTAGCATTGTTTCAGTCGTCGACTTTGCAGAGAACTACAGTCTATAGCCACAACGTGAGGTGCAATCACAATATTACAACTCCACACAGGTTTCTATATTTGTACACATCGCATTCATTCATGCGAATGATAGTACAGAGGATAACAGAAAGATCATAAGGGAGTATAATTTCTATATTAGTGATGATTGCATGCATTCTACGGAGTTCGTGCAAGGTTGCTTTCAGGTGTTCTACAAGGATTTGGCTAGAAGGGGCATATCGTTCAGTCAGCATATCATATGGTCGGATAATTGTGCGTCATAATTCAAGAACTCGCAAAATTTCTATTGGCTGAGTAGGAGGCATAATTTTACAGGTATTCAACATATGTGGAACTTTTGTGAGGCCGGGCATGGAAAGGGGGAGCATGATGGTGTAGGAGCATGTATCAAAAGAGCCATAGCACGAGAAGAGTTAAAGTATAAAGACAATGCAAAGTTGACAGATGCAAAATCGATTGTCAAGTGGTGTAATTCTTCCATGGGTCCAGGTAATGAAGGTAAGTCTTTAGTTCGTAGATTTTTTGGTTGATAGATGATACTAACATTGCACCATATGAGGATTGTTGTACACTGACAGGATCAAATGAGATGCACTCTTTCAGAAGCTCAATTACAGGTTCATGGAGTATCCATACACGAAAGATGTCATGCTTTTGTTCTTCCTGTATAATTCAAGTCTGGGATGAGTGTGAGTCAAAGGAGTGGGTTGACGAATGGCAATTAAGTTATCTTAGCCCACTTGACACGTATCGACCCTCAACAGCACTGGAACTAACACAGATGGAATCGTCAGTTGACTTTGACCACATATCAGATTTAGTTCAACTAGGTAATATAGGGCACGTATATGCATCTAATTTCATCTAGTTCAACCAGGTAATGTCATCTTACTTTGTAGTGTTTTTGTAATGTTGACTAATTTCATCTAATTTGCTACACATATCAATGTAGGGCACGTATATGCAGTTATTGCAAATGAAGATAATGAAGAGGGAACAGATTATTACTTATGTCGTTGTGTTGAGGCCAAAAAGAAATTGGAGGCCCCTGTTACAGATGGAGAAAACATCGAATACCCTACAGGATTAGTGGTTATTACTGGAACATGGCTTAGAAGGTACCCACATAAGAGTGTTAATATTTGGCTATTTCAGGACTTTGACATGCATCAGAAGATTCTTCATTACTTGAACCTTATTGTGGCATCCAATTTTCATTTGATAAAGTATCGGGGTAGACCTTTGAACAAAATATTGTGGAAGGTGCGTGAGTCTGACCATGAAGCAATACTTGACACAATAAAGAGTAGAGCAGACCCGGATGGTTCATTGGATTAATTTGTAAGTATTCACATTAATTTTGTAAAGTTATGTTACATTGAGTTGTAAGTATGCACATTAATTTGTAAGGTTTATCTTTTTTTATTTCCTCCTGCATTTTTACACATATGTACACATTTTTACATCATCATGTTATGCATTTTTGGTGTCCTGCTCCTGATGCGACCAAACTCATAACTCACCCTACTAGACACCATTTGATGATCTCTCCAACACTCTGGATCCAGGGCGCCCAATCATGATGATGACCTATATACCATTCTCCCAAGGCGCTCATAATGAATGAAAAGAAGACCAAGGGCACCCAAGCTTAATAGACTTATTTCTTTCAATTTTGATGATCCAAACTCTTGCAATATGACATCCACTTTCATGCCTTTAGATCTTCCTTCACATATAGGGCGCCAAATCAAGTTGAAAAATCTACATAAGGGCACCAAACTGGATGAAAGGAGACATGAAATGCACCTTAGGACTCCATGCTAAGGTTTGAGCCATTAAAGTCTCTTGATATTAGGCACTCATGATGATGAAACTTAGAGCTTTTTCCTTTCCTATGCACTCATCTAAGATGTTTGAATGATAAGGAGCACCTCGACCTCTATAATGTACATTGGGCACCAAATCAAGGTGATTTTAAGTCACTTTGAGTCATTTGGGGTCAGTTTGAGTCTTTGAGTCATGTTGCAAAAAAGTGTCAATGTTGTCAAGTTGCACAAAGCAACTTTTGCATTTTTGGTGTCCTGCTCGTGATGTGACCAAACTGACTATTCCAATGCATCCGGATGGGTACATTTACGCTAGGCATAGTCCTATTTTTCACCTAAACATGTCGAAACAGTCTGAGCTACATTGTACCAACGATATCCCTGAAGAGTCCAAAGTGCAAAAAGGCTGCAATCTTTGACGAGATGTTACTCGAAAACTGTGTCACTTAGAAACATTCTGTCTAAGGTAACGCTATCATGTAGAGTGCCTCTACAATAACCTCTCTCAGTTTTTTATAGCTCTGAGGCATTTGCCCGTGGTGAAAGGTTTTCTGCTACCCCAAAAATTGTCAGAAGGAGGCAGTGTAAAGTTGTAAAGGGGTGTAACTTTCATCCTGCTCCTGATGTGACCAAACTGACTATTCCAACGTGTCCGAATGGGTACATTTACACTAGGCATGGTCCTATTTTTCACCCAAACATGTCAAAACAGTCGGAGCTACATTGTACCGACGATATCCCTTAAGAGTCCAAAGTGCAAAAAGATAGCAATCTTTGACGAGATGTTACTCAAAAACTGTGTCACTTAGAAACATTCCGTCTAAGGTAACATGATCACGTAGAGTGCCTCTACAATAACCTCTCTCGGTTTTTTATAGCTCTGAGGCATTTACCCGTGGTGAAAGGTTTTCTGCTACCCCAAAAATCGTCAGAAGGAGGCAGTGTAAAGTTGCAAAGGGGTGTAACTTTCGTCCTGCTCCTGATGCAACCAAACTGACTGTTCCAACGCGTCTGAATGGGTACATTTACGCTAGGCATGGTCCTATTTTTCACCCAAGCATGTCAAAACAGTCAGAGCTACATTGTACCGACGATATCCCTGAAGAGTCCAAAGTGCAAAAAGGCAGCAATCTTTGATGAGATGTTACTCAAAAATTGTGTCACTTAGAAATATTCTGTCTAAGGCAACGCGATCACGTAGAGTGCCTCTACAATAACCTCTCTCAGTTTTTTATAGCTCTGAGGCATTTGCCCGTGGTGAAAGGTTTTCTGCTGCCGCAAAAATCATCAGAAGGAGGCAATGTAAAGTTGCAAAGGGGTGTAACTTTCATCCTGCTCCTGATGTGACCAAACTGACTATTCCAACGCGTCCGAATGGGTACATTTACACTAGGCATGGTCCTATTTTTCACCCAAACATGTCAAAACAGTCAGAGCTACATTGTACCGACAATATCCCTGAAGAGTCCAAAGTGCAAAAAGGCAGCAATCTTTGACGAGATGTTACTCAAAAACTGTCACTTAGAAACATTCCGTCTGAGGCAATGAGATCACGTAGAGTGCCTCTACAATAACCTCTCTCAATTTTTTATAGCTCTGAGGCATTTGCCCGTGGTGAAAGGTTTTCTGCTGCCCCAAAAATCGTCAGAAGGAGGCAGTGTAAAGTTGCAAAGGGGTGTAACTTTCATCCTGCTCCTGATGTGACCAAACTGACTGTTCCAACACGTCTGAATGGGTACATTTACGCTAGGTATGGTCCTATTTTTCACCCAAATATGTCGAAACAGTCGGAGCTACATTGTACCGATGATATCCCTGAAGAGTCCAAAGTGTAAAAAGGTAGCAATCTTTGACGAGATGTTACTCAAAAACTGTGTCACTTAGAAACATTCCATCTAAGGCAACGCGATCATGTAGAGTGCCTCTACAATAACCTCAATTTTTTATAGCTCTGAGGCATTTGCCCATGGTGAAAGGTTTTCTGCTGCCCCAAAAATCATCAGAAGGAGGTAGTGTATTAAGTTAGGATGAAAGCCTATTCACTCTAGGCACCTGTTTTGACCAAATCACACATGTGCCTTGAACAAGTGATGCTACAAGTGGTGAACAAAATGGGCGCCTTAAAGAATTGAGCCCTCCAAGACATCTTGCAATTGCCTAAAAGTCTAAAATTTACATAAGTGAGTTAAGGCGCCATTTTTCATCTCTAGAGCCTCCTTTGAGCGCCTTAACATGGAGTGAATGTTTTAGTCTATGAAAGATTGCGCCTAAAGAATATAACAACCCCTTTAGTCACTAGGATGAACTAAGTTAACAAAAGGAACTTAATTGAGGGAGGCGCACTTGTGCATCTAGACAACTCTAGTTTAGCGCCTAAAAAAAAACATGTTTAGAGACACCCCTCGAATGAACCCTCTAGAACCAATAAGAATCTTCTCTAGGTCCATAATTAACTCACGCCCATATCCAAGTGAAAGTCTCCTTGGTCTTCCTGTTAAACCTCTAAAGGGTAACCATCTCAACAAGTGTCTCTAATCCCAAGAGAACTCTAGCCTCACCCAAGTCTCGAAGTATGTATGAGAACCTACAACCAATCAATCCATGTTAAGCTCCAAATGCAACACCACATTATCATGAAGCTCCCAAGCACATGACCAATGTACTCAATACCAAGAGAACCAACAAGACCACTGTCAAAAATCCAACTACAAAATTAGGTATCCAAACATGACATCATGATCTAACATCTCCTCCTAGAAGATCACATGCACCAATACAGACATCCTAGTCTCAAGAGAACTTGTATCATGCTAATACTCTAATCTAGAATCAAGAGTCCACCAAGACACACTACCAAACACCTCTAAACCAAGGATCAACATCTACAACCACATGAAGATAACCATTACACCCAACCACTATATAAGATCATCCATCACTAGGTGACGAATACACATCACTATCAAAGCAACATCCATCCTTTCATCCCAATGCAACATACCAATGCGCAAATGAGCATAGACAAGGAAAAATAACAAAGTCATCCCATGGATATAGGCAATATGCATTCAAGTGATCCCACTACCTTGTCTGAGGCTCATGCAAAACCCAAAATGATTAGCCTAGTACCATGTGTCATGTCCCCGTTCCCGGCTTGATCATCAAGTGTATAATGGATTAGCCTATTCCTCATTCCTGGAGGCTAATTCCAAATGATGAGGGAATGAATTGGTTTCAGACTAATTCTATCTATTTGTTTTACAGGAACAAGGTCAGAACCCTAAAATTTGACTAAGTATGGAAGCTTGGGAGCCTAGGCGCCCATTTCACTCCAGTTTTCCTTACTAAGCGCCTAGCACAAGGATCATCCAAATTAAGCGCCTAAGAACCTCAAGGTGCCTATACATGTTTCTAGGGATCCTCCAATTGAGCGCCTAGCATAGATGGATGAAGATTGAAAGTTTTCAAGTTAAAGATGTCCTTTGGGTGAACTCACAGCACTAGGCGCATGTGTTGGTTGGAACTCCTTGGATCTGGCACCTAGGATTGAAAGCCTTTGATGAGGAGAGAAGTCTCAAGGCCTGGTCTGGCACCCTCACTTGCCTACCCCACCCTCAAAATGCGCCTAACCTTCATAAGGCGTTAACACTCTATTTTGAGCGCCTAGCAGGGGGTAATGGATAGATTGAAGGCTTGTGAGCTAAGGAAAGTCACTTAGATGATTAATCAAGATTGAAATGAGAAACTCCTAGCCAAGGTGCAAAATTCCTCAATTCTGGCATCCAGAAATCAAATCTAAGTAAGGCACTCTTTTTATTTGCCAAAGGCTCTATTAGCGCCCTTGGTTGATGATCTCTCCAGACACCTGAAATGGCACCCAGTGGATCTTTCAACTTGTATCAGGAAGAAGGGAAGCATTCTTAGTGTTGTTTAGATAATCTAAGTTGTAAAGTTAACAAGGAATAGAGCCAGAGGACAAGGCACACTTATTGGTCTCCATCACCTCAGAAATGCGCCTAATGCAGTTGGTGTCAACTTCCCTCTTTCTAGCCTCCAAATGGTGCCTAGAGTCAAAAAAGGATTTCACTAAATAATGTTAATGTTTTAAGCATCAAACTCTACTTGGCGCATACCTATGCTCTTGCAACCTCAAATTGGCGCCTAGGGTTCAGTCATCCTCCTAAGGCGTGGTTCTGCTCCTCCATAACCCTGTTTTGGTGCCTAAACTTGGAAGTACCGTGAAGACTCGGATTAAGATGGAATTCACCTCCAGAATGTTAGGCGCTTGATAGAAGATAAAGGCACAAGGGTAAAAGAGCTTCAAAAGTTTGATGTCAAGTGTGAATTGAGATAATAGGCGCTGATACCAGTTGACATTACTCCAAACATGCGCCTAAGAGAGATGCAAGTCCCTAAGACCAATTTTGGAACAAGGCGCTCCATCAGAGGGTAAGATGATAATCCTTGGAAGTCAAGTGTTTCAAAGATTCTTTGAGAAATTGACAAGTTGTAACCTAGGCACCAAAACCCCTGAGAATCCTCCTATCTGGTGCCTAGTTAGAAGAACACTAATATTGCACCTAAGTGAATTTGAGTGTCAATATAGAGTCATCAAACCCCACTAGACGTTCATCCATGTCTCTACCACCTCAAGGAAGCGCCCAGCTTAGGATGGCGCCTAGTCTGGTCTCTACTACCTTCAGTTGGTGCCTAACCCTAAGAGTCTTGCAACTATGACGTTCATCCATGCAACAAGCAAGGTGATGCTCCCTTCTGATATTGTGAGGTGTTGACATTCAGTTGACATCATTGAGTTTGATTGAGTTGATCAAGTGTAGACGCCATTGTAAACATCAAGGCTTCAAGGCCTTTCTTTTGTATCTCCATTGAATAAGTTGTAACTTCATGCTATTGAAAGCATTATCCATGTAATAAGACATTGCAAGTTGATTGAGTCAAATAACTAGACAAGTACCCAACTCTAAGGTTGATTCATTCAAGTAGTTATCTTTGATGTATATCTTTGTGTTGTTGAAGTAGTTGATGAATTGATAGCAAGTAAAATTGTTTAAGTAAGGAAAATTTTTCGTAGAACTAGTTGGGTATCTTACACCATGCCTATCCATCAAACATCACAATGCAATCAAAATCCTAACAACATGCCCATGATCCAAGATCAAGTGCAATCATGCAAAGATATTATCAATCACAAGCCTATTAAGAATGAACTAGAGTCTTCTAGTACCATACTTTTCCACCAAACAACATCATGTAATCCATGGCCTATCAAGCCTATCAAAGAAAATGCAAACATCCTATGTAATACAATCGGACTTTAAATATTTGAAGTAGCCATCTACAAATATCCATTCAAAAGTGGATTTATAATGCAAGTATGGACGCCATCAATAAAAAAGATTTGTATTAACCAAATATCCATATAGGCATACATCAATATCTGTCGATATAAGTATAACATATATACAAAATAGCCATATAGGCTTACAAGAACGCCATATAGGCATACAATGTCAACTATGTACAATACAAAATATATATCCACAAATGCCATATAGGCATACAACAGAGGAACACAATAAAAAGTCATTCCCCTCTGGCTGGTGAAGAGAATAAATCACGAGAAGCCTTTGATCTTCTAGGGGATGGAGACATGCATGTGGGTGGTCTACTATGAACCCGAGGGCTACTCCTATTTAGTTCTTCCTGCACCTTTACCTGTTACAAAAAAAAGTATAGACATTAATATATAGAAATTACATGTTATAAAAAAATAAAACATTTAACAAAATAATCACTTACCGCTAACATATAATCTGTCTCCTCGCTTGCCTCAGTAGCAGGAATAGGCCCTGGTGATGTCATGTCCTATAGAAACCATCCAAATAGAAATTAAACTTCAAATCAATAATCTTTTGATTTTTCAAAAATAGATAACTATAACAATGAATGTAAATTGAAATTTACTAATCTGCCTCATACCCCTGTCAATGCCATAGAGCTATGAATCGCAGAGGCCACACCCTGCTCCATTTCCCTATGAACATGGGGAGGTGTATCCGTAGCTTGCATCATCTGGAAATAAAACAACATTATTCAATTATGAAAACTATAATAGTGATGCAAATCATGGCTCCTAACATACACACACGTTCATCTAAACATGGAAGTACACACAATAAAACACACAAATCACATACAAAAATTTAGTAAGTACAATTCATTCATTAAACTATTTATTTTATTACCTCCGTAAAGCTTTGAAGTCCACCACCACTGGCAGGTGTTGCCATGAAATCTACAGTGTTAACCTATTCAACATCCAAAATCAGAAATTAGAATACCATTCATATAACGATGCTATTCACATGTAATATTTATAATTGTTTACTAGTTACATACCTCGACAGTAGATGATCTAGTGAAAAATGTAGGTGGAGAACCACTGAAAACTGCATCGACGCTATGACCCTGAAATTTCATTAAAATCATCAATTTAAATTAGTTAATCTTGTATTTCAAAAATGAAATTTAATAAATTAAATTCAATAAACTTGCTAATATTTACCTGAGTATCAAGGCCGAAAGTCTCACTTAGGAGGGTATCTGTCATCACCATCTGCTCAGCTGCAGATGTAGCCTGTGCACCTGCATCCTGACTGTCCATGGGGTCATAACCACAGGCTGACCCGCAAGCCTAGAAAGTATGCGGTGGGACCCTACTCCTTGCACTATCTCCCAACCCACTCTGTGTTGCAGGATCGGCATGCTCTATGATGCTCTGGGTCAAGGCACTAATCGACCTCAGTGTATTGACCTCAACACTCTCCTTCACAATGGAAGGGATAGAAACATGCTCGTGGGCTGGTCTGCTGATTACTCGTCTCACTACCCGCTGTGGGTCAAGACGTGCCCCTGGTCTATCTTGTGCTGAGCCCCCACCTCTACCTTGGAAGTCCCGCATATCAAAATAGTTTGGCACTTTATTGAGGACAAACTCGCAGTAGAGTTTCCTCAAAAAGTATTGCGGGACCTCATTATTATTGCATGGAGGATGGTCAAAAACCATCCACCACCTCTGCCCGAAATTGTCCCTTATCGCTTGGTTGTTGCACCAATGGATAGAGAACCTCTTGCATGTAATGGGTGGAGGTTGATTTGTTTGTGGGTTTGTGAAAATTGAACACAAGTCTAATTTTGTAATTTGTAATTTTTTGACATCTTGGTATGACAATTTATCTGCATAGTAATCTCTAAACTCTCTCTTTTTATCAGTCCAACTAGTTATTTTCTTGCTAATTGAATTTACATTTGATAACATAGACTCAAGAGATTCGGCAAGCGTGGACCTATGCAAGGTTGAAGTGGAAGGATCTTTCAACCTTGCAATTATATCTTCAATTTGTTTTTTGTTGTTTTCAATTTCCCCCATTATATTATCTTGTGTTCCAGGGGCATGTCGAGGAATGAATGGAGGAGGTTGTTGTTCTGCAGGTATTTCCTCCTCAGGATTTTGTGGATTTTGAGGAGGAGGAGGAGGAGGAGGAGGTGCATTAACATTTCCTACAATTAACAAAATATACATCAAAAATCAACAAAAACCTACCTATTTAGGAAGAAATTCAAACAAAAAAACAAAGATAACTCACCCCTTTGGCATGCTCGACATCGCGGTGGCATTTTGGCGATGAATTGACAAGCTTTTTGTGTTGATTGGCGTTTTGTAGAACGCGAGCGCGTTTTTGAGAGTTTTGAAGCCGCGGGCAGAGGAGAAAATCAGAATGAAATGAAATGCAATTACGTTTTTTTTATTTATAGTAGGTTATAATGCGAGCACGTTATAACGCGCTCGCATTATAACGCCCTCACGTTATGGCTCGGTAATGATGAGCCTGAGGCTTGTCATTACCAAGCCATAACGCGAGCGCGTTATGACTTAAATTTTTTTTAAAAAATTTTGGCCACTTTTTGGCCCCCCATCTTCTTGCACTTACCCCTCTATACCATTGCAGGGATTTTTCCTTGAATGAAGAGGCTAGGAGCCTCACTGCCACATTGTTAGCAGTGACATTGTGGATAGAGCAGACAGATGTCTTGAATGTGTTCAGCTGGGGTGGTGGAGTTTCACTAGTAAAGAATGGTAAAGCCTTTAAGGCTTAGGTGGGGATATAATCATATTGGGCTAGGTCTAGTGGGTTACCCCCATTGAAAGAAACAAATGGAAGATTCCTTGCCATATTTTGGATATTTAGATTGATTCTATATATATATAGGGTTCTTCTTGAATACTAAAACCTAGTTTGGAATCTAGCTAGAGGGGGGTAGACTCAGCTATTGATGGAGATGGGATTGCACTCTTATTCTCCCTCACAGGGGACCTAGACAGTCTACTTCTTCTTCTTGACTCAGTAATTGAAAGCTCTGTGAATTGAAAATTACCTCTAGAAGAAGATCTTTTCCACACTCCAGGCATGAAATGTTGACTTGATATAGGTATTGGATCAGCAGAGTTGCTAGGTGCTTGTTGTATGATTCCACAACAATGAATGAACTAAGAATAACACTTAAATCTCTCAGTCCATCTCTTATTCAGAGCAGAGTGTCCCACCGGGCATGCCAAAAACTATTATCACATGAAATTGCACCCTTTTGTTGGAGCTTTGACAATTCCAACAATTTTAGAGTAACATGGAATTGGTCTCAAGGTGTGGGACCTTTACAGTTGAGACCAAATCTCTAGAGAAGTGTGGTTCCTCTTTATAAGCTTAAGGCTCAGAGAAATAGACTAAATCTAATGCCACACACACAAGGCAAAAGGGGAGGTGATGCACCAGATTTATAATGTGTTAGTTAAGACTGACATAACATAGCAATGACCTCAAATACTAAAAGAAACTCACACAAACTTATAGCTTAAATAGAGGCTCGAATAGAAGACTGTAACTAACAGAAGGATCATTTAATCCACATAATGAGTTACAAACTTCAAATAAACACAGAGAAAAAGCATAAGAGAGGCAAAATATCAGTGATTATATTGACCATGAAGGCTAAATAGCCACTACAAAGGGAAGATAATCTATTACAGAAGAATAGACATAGAATAACCATCTACATTCCTTGGTGAACAATCAACTAGAGACATCAAAGGCTCAGAAAAGAGAACAATGTATCACATCCAGTGAGTTCTGTCTAGGTGCATTATAAGGTCTGGAAATAACAAATAATCTGCCCAGCACAACAACCCAAAAGAACAACTAAGCAACCCAAAATACATCTTTGAAACATGAATATATAGCTTTTACAATCACATTATAGTAGCCATATACGTGGATGGAATGATCAACAAGAAAGAACGATCACCCATGCTACAATAACTTCATTTCAATGTCCTTGGAGTGCACCCACATGGATCTACCAATGAAATCCACTAAAATAGGAGGTCCGCCCATGCCTTGAGCACAAGAAATTTAATGAAAATGAGTAACAGTGGCATAGGAGGATGAGAAATCCATCTCCCACAAGAAATCATCCTCTAAAGAAGCATTAATGGCGACTGGGAGGGTCACTGAGCAATCCCATTACGTTTGGAACAGTGGAAAATAGCTCTGGAAGGAAAAAAGGTTAGGCTCTGACATATCGGACTTTGGAGCTCAGGCCTTTCACCTTTTAACTTACAATATCTAAAAGAGGAAGGAGAGAAGCCCCAACCTTGCCCATATATGCCTTAGAACACTGTAATTGATGGAGTTTGAACCTCGGGTCTCCCATCTTACGTCTTCCTAGAGAAGGAAGAGGAAGGAAACTCTAAGCCCTGTAAGTACATAAGGACTTAGCCACTTTTTGAAAGTTTCAATGGAGTTCAAGGTTTGGGCCTTCGACCTTCCTCCTCCCAAAGAAAGGAAGAGGGAAGAGGAAAATATCAAAGTTTGAATCCCTGAAACACTTAGAAATATTTGAATGGAAAGAAGTGGAACTCGGGTCCCGATCCTTCCATCCCGAGGATGATGTCACTGCCACCTGGCAGCTTTCTGTAGTCTCATAGCCGCCTTTTGCCTTAATGAAATAATCTCAGTGGAATGGTGAAAATCAACCAAAATACGCCATGTGCCCCTCTTTGGGCTCCCTGAATGTTGAGCTGTTGAAAACCTGCCACCTGTCCTCATTCCATGGTTTTGCCATCACTTTTTCTTTAATAAATTAACCCCCACGGAATGGCAGAATGCCTTAGAAAATAATACCCATCGAGGGTTGGGCACCGGGCCTTCTGCCTTACGCCTTTAATGAAGAAGGTGAAAAGAAAGAAGCCCGAACTTCGACCTCTAACATACATAGAGCTTTTACTTGGCGGGCTTTGGCAAGTAGACCTCTAGCCTTTGACCTTCCAAAAGAGAACACAGAAGATAGAAACCTTGAAGTCTGGCTCCCGAAACACTTAAAGATATTGTAGAGGGACAAAGCAAAGTTTGGAGCCAGTTATGATGGAAGGGTGAATGGCAGAACTCCAAACTATGAAACTTTGAAACACTAAAAACACAAGGCAAACCCAGGATTTTTGGGACTTAGTCAATTTGGGTAGTTTTCTCTTGCATTTCAAAGGGAAAAAATACTAGGATCTCGTGGATCTTTAGGCTATTTGGCTAGAAAGAAAAATAGGATAACAACACCAAGAAGCAAAATTGAGTAAACATGAATGTCATTTATGTACATTAAATGACATGAGATAAAACAAGAATAACAAAATGACATTTACATGTTACTAGCTCATACCTCGGTCAAAGGATTTGTAGATAAAACAACTACAACAATGCCCACCTTCACTGACTGACGAAGATGAGGGGGAGTCTCCATATTCAACATCTGAAAATAGAGTTCAAGGTTTTTTGACCAAAATAGATACATAACATTATTTAAATGCATAATGATTACAAATGGTAAAATTTAGCTTAGTGAAAGTGGTTCTGCATCAAGGGGACCAAGGAAATCATGGTAGTGGTGGTGAAGCTCCCTATTCATTATCAAATTGTCACTAAATAAGATTACCATTGATATATGCACTATATTTATGATCATGTGATAAATTACATACCTATTGACTTGACCTCCTCTCATAACTCTGCACTCCAGATGGCTAATAGATGCAGGATGAAGACTTTGACCCTTGAATTTCATAGTGCAGACAATTACATACATTAACTTTGACTTATAATATAGATATTCATATAATTAATTACAAATTTCAAATACAAATATATTAAATCAAGATGAACCTTGTAAAAAATTACCTAGGAGTCAATACCCAACGTATGTTGTAAGAGGTCATAAATTGTGAGAACAATATTATCCAATACAGATGTGTCCATCACTAGCTGCTACCCCTGCGTCGCAGTGTCTTGACGAGAGTCTTGGGTCCCATAATCGCACAAGTTCCCACATGAACTGCAAAGATGTGAGGACAAACAACACCTATTTCTCTCACCCTCATTGGCCTGGGTAAGATCATCGCCATGTTGTGCTAGAGACTAGGTGAGAAAACTCAATCAATGCAGTGTCTCCACCTCAACACTCTTCTTCAAAGTTGAAGGGAGTGAGAAATGTGCTGGCCTCGTGAGGGGTCTAGGTATGTAGTTCTAGTCTTGATGTGCCCCTGTTTATCTTGGGCAGAGCCACCACCTTTGCCTTAGAACTCTCAAATGTCGAAGTAATTAGGAATCTCCTTGAGGATGAACTCACAATAGAGTTTCCTCAAGAAATATTGTGGCACCTCATTATTATTACAAGGATACTCATCAAAGACCATGTACCATCTATCCCAAAAGTTTTGGGATATATCTTCATTCACACACCAATGAATTGGGAACCATTTGCAAGTCTCTTCTAGTGTTTGGCCAATTTTAGGATTGATAAAATGTGAACATAATTGAGATTTTATAATTTTTTTGTCCTTCACTTTTTTGTAAGATAATTTGTTAGCATAGTATTGCTGACTCCTCTCCCTATAGTCATTCCATTCAGTGACTTGGTTTGTCATCAATTCAATGTGAGAAACAATGACATCTAATGACTTGGCAAGGGCTCTCCCACGATTGATGCTTGCATTTGGACTATTTAATGTTTCAATTAGGGTTTCAAGATGTTTTTTGTTTTCTTCAATTTTCCATAAATAGTTTTCTTGTGTGTCTCTTTCATGGTGAGGACATTATGGTGGGGGTTTTGAGGGTTTTGAGGGTTTTGGGGGTTGTTTTGAGCATCCTCTACTCGATTAGGGTTTTGTGGTGCCTCATTAATTGAAAATTCAACATAAAAATCTAATCAAACATTGTAAATTAAAAATTTCTTTTCAAATTGACAAAAAACAATCAAACCCTACCTTGTTCAGCTGCTACACCCTCTATACTTTGTTCATGATGTCCTCAGGAGCGGGATTGGCGAGGTGGCATGGTGAAAATGTTGATTGCACTTAGAAATTGCTCTCACCCTTCTTATAACATGCTCGTGCTGCGAAAGTTGAAACCTACAGCCAAAACTTTCAAATGAGCCATGAACTATTCTTTTTGGCTTTTTATTTTGACTTACAAAAGCAAAACATGAGCGTGTTATAAGGCGCTCACATTTTAGGCTTGGTAATACTGAGCCATAATGTGAGCATCTAATTATGTGCTCGTGTTATTACTTGTATGGGACCAACAAGTCCATGTGGTGACTTTTTGGTCCCTCATCTCTTTACATATACCCTTAGAAACTGGTGAAGTTCTTAGCATGACCTTATTACCCGATTATGTGTCTTAGGCTGATCTAAATTTCTAATGACTTTTTATTTCTATTCATTGAACCTAAAATGCTTATCCATTTCACTTAGGTTTTTGATCTCCATCTGGGAACATAAAGGTTCTTAGAACTATCTTATTAGTTGAGTCATGAATAGTCAACAAAGTTAGAGAAAGTATTCAGGAACTAATGAAGTTCTCAGAACCCTTAAATTGGTTGATGTTTAAATAATAAATCCTTTGGAATTGATAGTTGGTTTAGTTTTAGGAACTATGAATTGATTGATTTGATAATGACTAGAACTAGTTGATTTGAGACTCAAAATCAACTTTTTAGACCAAGTGTTTATAATAAAAATTTATCACCTCAACTCGGTCTACAAAAGAATGGAATTTGAGAAAAATGGGGGAGTTTAATTTTTTCAGGATAATATGTCGAAGGCAATATTAACAAATCTATGGACACAAAAGGAGACCTCCACTACAATGAGTGAACTCGATCACACATGCCATTGTGATAATACCAAGTATACTATGCCAAAGTATGAATAACACCATTAAGACTACTAAGAGGTATACCCTTACACAATCGGATGTGACTACTATGCACAGACTCTACAAAGTGACAAAAGACTATGGCAAAGGTAACTAGATGCACATAAAGACTCCAACCAAGATTGTGATAGGGATTTAAAAATGAGTGTAAATCAAATACAAGGGTCCCTAGCTTTGAAAGGATTGAGGCATGTTGTGGAGACTAGAACAAGTCCATAGGAAGCACCCTTGTAATGAGAAACTAAATTGACATAGGCTTCCACAAAGCAAGGTCTATAATACATTTGTAGAGTAGTATCTTGGTATTGTAGGCTCATATGTTATAAAAATCTATCCTAGCAAATAAACAAAGGCCATGGGGACATTTGGTTCATAACATGGCTCAATGAAAGCTCTTTTGACCCTTGATTGTGTGTGCATTCATGGAAATCCCACCTTGGTAGACATATATGCAACATGTGAAGGCATGGATAAGGTGCACAGACTAGACAGATACACAATGGTACAAAGAACTAATGGAGATTGATGCAGGCTATGTTATAAAACATTGTTAACCCCCCTTATCAGTGGTCATCTCACTTAAGTGAGGCCCCTCTTAACATTGGATGATTGGACCCCCTGTCCTCCTTGATAGTGTTAGGTTATATTTGGCTACCTAAAGTCAAGGTAGCTCATGTGCTAACCTTAACACTCAAACTTTGATTACAGACCATCATTTAAATTGTGCCCCAAAATTAATCATTGTGCACTACAATTAGCTTTAACTGCTAGTGCACATAAAATGTCATTGCAACCTCTCTTGGAGGCATTTGTCAAACAATTCATGTGCCTTATCTATCCATCTACATTTTGTATATACATGTCTACTAGGACACTTACAACTACAACATCTAACAAAATCCCCCCTTTCATTATGTTTTGATGGATGCCCATCCCTATTCCAAAGCTCCCATTTTTGCATAGATTGCGAAGATGTTGACAAAGGTTTTAGAGTTTGGTTTTACACCTACCAATTGGATTTGCTTGAAAGTTCTTAAAGCCTGTCCAACAAATCCATATTTTTTGTATCTTGCAATCATTATAGTCCATGAGGCCACATTTCTTGAGAGCTCTTTAAAGTTGTGCATGTACCACAATCTAAGAGATGAAGCCACCACCAATGGTAACACATAGTGCCCATGGTTAATTTGATAGTAGTGACTAATGGAGTGTGACTAACCCTCCCCATTAGTCGTTGCCCTTTTTTATTTGCTAGTATGACAATAGCTAGTGATAATAAGAAAAGTAAGAACATATCACTCATGCCTTAAGTTGCCTAGGGATAGGTTTGACAAGTCATCGAGCACACTAGTGAGGGAAAAACACGTAACATGGGTGACATCTTCATAGAGCATGGATAGAAGCCATCACAAGCAAAGTAAGTGTCCTAATGATAGATGCAACCATAGTTGGCATTATTGTTGGGAGAGATCCATAGTATATTAGCCAATGACCAAGTAGGAAGTAGCACAATGTTTATCAATCATTGGGCTTGTATGCATTCAACATAGTACAAACATGGCATAGTCAGCCACATGATAATTTTGTCAAATATTGTATTTGCAACTAAGGAGATGAGTTAAAACTCTATAAACTGGTCTAATTTGGCCTTCTCATTGGTCCTATGTTGTTTGATTAAAACTAATCAAAAAAAAATCTTCCTCCCACCTAATTTTCTGCCCTCCAATTAGAAAATGAAATTCATATATTTTTCTAAAAAAAATAAATAAAGATAAATTCTAAATTGTAGAAAAACATATAAATTTTTACCCTAACACGATTTTCAAGACAAACTAATTGAAAAATAGTACTAAAAAATTAATAGAAAAGTAATTCTATAAACTAAATAAATTGTTTAAAAAAATATTTATTATGAAAACTTCAAAAAAAAAAGTTGAATATTGCCTTTATTACTTTTTGAAACACTAAAAAGATAATAGTACAGTACTCACAAAAAAAGACAGGGGGTAGAGAGGCACACCCACAAAGTCTATGCAGGGCACAGTCCAAAACAAAGACACAAATATCAAACAATCAAACCCACAAAAAAGACAGGTGGTAGAGAGTCACAACCACAAAATCTAAAACAAAAACGACAAATATCAAAAATCCAAACCCACAAATTAAAAACACTAAAATAAAACAGCACCAATAGGGAGGGGTCTTTATAACAACATTGAAAAACCTTGGTCGAAAATATCCATTTTGAGTAAATTATCT
The DNA here is from genome assembly GCA_027924645.1 of Cunninghamia lanceolata. NCBI lineage: Eukaryota > Viridiplantae > Streptophyta > Pinopsida > Cupressales > Cupressaceae > Cunninghamia > Cunninghamia lanceolata. The sequence continues at coordinate 12,666,536 of BSBN01001482.1, read as the reverse complement.
AGAGGCGTAGGCGACACGGTTTTATAAAACTGATACGATTAACAAGAATTAAGTCAACTCTTCCGTGTCATTGAAAAGACTCTTACAGAACTTGGAAGCTATTAAATAGCGAGTCGCGAGCCAATTAATAAGTATATGGACAGATTGACAGTTTTGTAAGGTCGAGTGATCGAGTCGCATGGTGAGGGGATGCATTTATTTTTTTTGTTTCAGAGGGCAATTAGTGACTCAGTTTTAAATACTTCTTCTTTTAACTTCCACTCTGTTCCACTAAACATATATTGTTTGAGGTTGATTTTTTTCCACAGGAGAATCAGTAATTCTGAAATTTAGAGTCTATTTCTGTAACACTATAAACTAATCTGTCTACTGAGCAGACTCCACATGGCGAGGTGGATTCGTTTGGTGGGAATTGGAGGGGCAGCAGCCTCTTTCTTGTCCAGCGCCGCCACTTTTCTAGCGGTGGTCATATGCGCGCTCGCGGCGGCAACTGTGGCGGCGGCTCTCTGCGCTAAGGAATTTAAAAAGCGCTACTACAGCCGCCAAAGCGTGGATTGTACGGAGGCGCCGCCAGGTTGTTTAGGGAATTGGAAGCTTCCACCCGAGTCGAGGGGCAGGAAAATCATCAACACACTCGGTGACAAAAGCCTCTCGTTGAGTAAGAAATGGCGGCGGGGCAAGAAAGAGGAAGCGGAGGAATTTGACGGCGCCGCCATGGAAGATGACGATTTCCTTTGGCAGAAAAGAATTATGATGGGAGTGCGGTGTAAGCCTCTGAATTTTTCAGGGCTTATCGTATATGACAATAATGGAGAACGTTTGCCCCAATTCCCCCTGCGCTCCCCTAAACAGAACCACGTCTCCCTTCCTTCTCCACAGGTAAGAAATTGATTATACGTTTTGAGTTTCACATATGAAATTATGAATTAATTTGATGGAGGGTCTGATTGTTTTCTCTTCTTCTCAGGTGGACAAGGAGGCAAATTGAGTTTATGTTACGTATGTTTTCTCAGTTGTGTTCCTGTTTTTGGGGACGTGAAATACTGCACAGAGCAAGAAATTAGACAGCAAAAATCTGAACTGAGTTGAGAATACGGAACCACATCCAAATCAAATGTAATGAAAAAATAGGGTTATTTTTAAATATTATCTATATTTATTATTTTTATTGTGGTTTTTGTTGTGAATGAGATTTGTTTGATCATTGAAATAGAAATAGATGATATTTCAGTAGAGTAAAAGAATACATACAGATAGACAGACAGAAGATATGTAACTACGATTCAGTAACGTTGAAGTCTTGTTTAACTAATGATGGTTTCTTTAAGATTATTGCTGAAAACCCAATATAATTCTCCAAAATGAACAGACCTTACAAAGCTCTGTTCTGTTGTAATATAAGTCTGTTAATCATCGCAAGTGAGCACAATCTTCTCTCTTCTTGGTTATGAAGATTTTCTGAGAATAAAATTGAGAGATCTTTGTCCGTAGTTTTTTCTTGGTATATTATCAGGTTTCTCACGTAAATCTGTGTTGTCTGTTTTGTGCCTTTTATTGGTAATTCACTATTATTTCAATTCTGCACTGCTTATTTTTCTAACATCTTATTACAATTTTAGCTTAATTAGATATATATAAAAAAAAAGACATTTAAAATAAACTCTGAGATTTTTCATTTAAAAATATATATTTGGAGTCTCACACACCATATATATTTCCTTCTAATGGAACTGATCTGATTAGAGTCTCTGATTCATCAAACTAAAAATAAACGTATAGAATATCACCAAAGCTAATTGGAATGGATTTGTTTAAATGTTTTATAACGTTATTAGGATACGTTTCTTTCAACTTTTTAGAAATTTGAAGTCTTTCTGCAATAAAACCGTGACCAAGATAACGATTCTGATATTTCTCAGTCTCCTTTTAACATGAATATTAACTTGACATTCAGTTTTGAATTACCACCTTCAATTTGAATTTTCGGTTAAAAACCTCTTTCACATTAAAATACGTTAGTTTGTAATACCTATCTGTATCTTTCCAATAGGCCGTGACCTATTCTAATAACAATCCAATTAATATTTGAAAAGACTCATTTACAAATTATTTAGGCTAATCAATAAACTAAAATAATTAATATTCAATTACTTTAGACATAAGAGTTGACTTCAGATATAGTATTGAAATAATTAATTTAGACATAAGAGTTAAGTTTAGATATAGTATTGAAATATAGAATTGAAATTAATAAAGAAAGAGAAAGGTATTTAGTTCTATGTGTGGCAAGTAGATGATTTATTTTAGTGCATGTTTTATAATTCAACTTAGACTTATGTTATTAAGTATGCGACTATTAGGGTTTAACATAATAGAAATTGATATACACCATCTCATGGTTCAAAGTTGCATGTACAACTCTTATTTGGAAAATTGCAATCTTGAACCTCTTTTTGTGGCCTTGAACCTTCTATGTAGCCTTGAAATATGCACTTTGGATCTTCAGATTTTTGTTTGCCCCTATGTATCTAAAAATGTTGATGCTTAAAAGAATAGTTGAAACTTAGATAGGGAAGTCGACTAGCTTTCCACCTTGTGCCTAAATCAAGCCCCTTTATCAATTCAATAATTTGTAACAACTTCATAGACATAACAAGCAGAATGTAAATGTGTAGTTTTGACCTTATAAATATAGATGTTGATGCAATACTCTCTATATGATTGAGGGATGTGTGAATGATACTATTATCTAATTATCTCTAATAAACTAGGGCTTTGTCCTTTTATACAACACCCTAGCATAGAAATATAAATATTTCATGCTTGAGTCAGCAAGCAATGACTAGTTGGAGGAAAGTTAGCTTGGGCCCATGTTTTGAATTTGGGAAAAAGGGTTATGGTTGCACATGTAGTCTTGAACTAGGTTCAAGGCCACACCTATATGGTCTTGATCTAGGACTTCAAGAAATATATTTGAGCATTGGGTTTAGACCACTAGCGAATAAGGACTCAAGTTTCAATTAGGTACATGATGGATGCTAACTTCTGAACAAAAATATGATATTCAAGGACACTAGACTATTGCACTAGGGATAAAGAGTCAAAGTGAATCCAAAATGAGTGGAGAAAAGTGAGATAGGGATGCACTTTTGATCTCTACATTTTCCCCCCACTTTGACTTGCATGTGAACTACCATGAATCATTCATGTTAAAGCAAATAGATACTCAACATGAAAGTAAATGACAAGCACATAAAAATGATATGGATATGGATGATGATCCACTTATGCTCCATGTAATTATAGCTCTATTTTAGACCTGCATCCATACAATTCGATTAGTAGAATCTAATAAAATATAAAATAGATATGAATGCGAACTTAGTGATGGCAAAAATCAAAGTGTAAATCTAAAAATATGGTTATAGAATTGTATAATGAGAGAGAGAGAGAGAGAGAGAGAGAGAGAGAGAGAGAGAGAGAGAGAGAGAGAGAGAGAGAGAGAGAGAGAGAGAGAGAGAGAGAGAGAGAGAGAGAGAGAGAGAGAGAGTCTCACTATAACTACTAACCAACAATGAAGTCTATATGTAAGATCATTGAAAGAATCATTGTAACCATGCTCCTAATGATAAAATGGTGTATTACTTTTGATAAGCCATTGTAGCCACACAAGATTTGATAAAAATGTATCACTATAAGGGTAGTAGAGTCTAGATTTTCAAAAAAAAGGTAACACCAATGTAATCAAACTATGTTACCTAATCAAGACATTGACAAAGACTGTATCTAAAGGTTTAATGCATAAGCTAGGCTCTACACATACAAACAAGTAGATAGAAAATGTTGTAGAACATCAACTCAAGTATGCTTTAATAATCCATAAACAACCCATTGACTTCATGTATTGTCATGAAAAGATACCTCACAAAAGCATTGCATGGTTTTTTACAATATCTAGTAATCAACTAATCAAGAACAACACCCAAATTAATAAATGTACTAGGGTAAATTGCCAGAATACCAAACGTTTACAAAATGTTCATGGAGACAACTGAAAAGATGTTGAATCTATATATTAATTGTGTTCTTTGAAGATTACAATGTCCTCACCTATCCCTTGAGAGAAATCCCAGAAGAAATTATAAAGAAAATGCTTGAGAATTGGTTACTAGAAGAAACCTTAGATTTCACAAACATTTTTCTTCTTTACCTCAACTTTGCTTAGCAACTCAGTACTTCCCTTTTTTTTTAATGAAAATTAATGCAAAAATGCATTATATACCCTATTCAATCCATTCAAGTAGCTTTGGAAGAAAATTATTAGTCACCTACACATGAAATGGTTGCCCATATGTGCATGCATCATAACCACATGGGTTGCACATGAAAACCATACTCAATTAGACTATTCACCCATACCAAATGTGCACATAGATCATGTCCTTGAAAGGGGACCACTAGGACCTAGGGAGTTGAAAAATTCTTTATCTACGTGGGCACACCCATTCGAGGCCATTAATGGTGTCCTAAATTGTGCAAGGAGGTAGGTGAGGAGTTTGAATGAAAGAATAACGTGACTACTTAAGTATAGAGCCTACCAAATATTTTTAATATTTCATTTTATTCTTGTCAACACTTTATAAGGTTATGGAACCTTTGAAACCCCTAACATGCACTTTGCTTGCTTTTATCCCTACAACGCTTTCCTTATTCAATCTTTATCTTATCAATGACTTGGGCTATCTCAAAACCTTGTCAATAATTTCAAAGGTTTACAAACCTATTGAAACACCGATGGAGCCATCTTCACTCTTCTTTGATCTTTCTTTCCCTTTTCATTTCTTTGTTCTTCTTTATGTTCTTTGCTTCACTCTTTGTCAATGATTTAGTGATTTTGTAGGCTCACCAACACCTCTTTTCTTTATCTCTTCCTTGCTCTTTCTTCTTTAGTAGTTTTGCGAGTTTACGAACTTGCAAACTTGTCAAAGGGACTGTGCTTTGTCTTCTACTCTTTGGCATTTCAATGAGTTCACGAAATTGCTAACTTGTTGAAATACTACCTTCTTTGTCAGTGTTTCAGACATTTTGAGAACTTGCAAAACTTGTTGGCAGGTTCATTAGTTCATGAACTTGTTAACTTGCTAAAATATATAATCCTATCAGAGTTTTGGTAGGTTAGTGAACTTGCAAACTTGTTGAAAAAGGCTTTATTCTTAGAAGATTTTTTAAGATAATTAAAATTTTCCAACTAGGACACTCAATTGAAGGATAGGAGGAAGTGAGCACAAAACCAAGTAAACATTTATTATAAAGGGGGGCCCATTGAAGATCTCTCAAATCAATTATAATTGATGGGAAACGAAGGGCAAGGAAACAAAGAGGCATAGACTTAGGATTTTGCAATTTTTAAGTCTTATGAAACTGGGCAGGTGCCAACATCATCTCTAGTTGGGGACTTATACCTCTTGCAAACACAACAAGGATCCAATTATCTCAATTTTACATAAACTAAAAGAGAAAATGGAGGACCAAAATAGAAAATAGAGAAGGAAAAGGGAAACAAAAGGCAAAACACAAAAACACAAAGAGAAAATATATACATAGGCACAAAGAACCTTGTACCATCAAGAGAAGTAGTCCTTGAGGTTCTGATAATGGATTAACATCTCTATGAATTCTCCATCCAAACTCTTGAGGTAAAAAGTGGCTTGACCGTACTTGTTTGTAATTTGATATGGTCAATCCCACAAGGCTTCAAATTTTCCACATTTTCTATTATCTTCAAACCTAGAATTCCACATGAGGAGTAAGTCACCAATTTGGAAGCTTCTTTGCACTATTCTCTTATCTAATAAATGTTTCACCTTTTACTATTGCAGCAAGTTCCTTTCATGTGCAATCCTCTTGGCCTCTTTAAGTTTAGTCAACTCATGTATCCTTAAGGAAATGGCATCACCATCATTTCATTCAATTTGTTATAGCAGTTTGTATATAGGTAGTTGAAGACTAATTGGCACCTTAACTTCTACTCCATAAACCAACTCAAAGGGGCTCCTACCAATATCCTTCTTGAAAGTTATCATATCTATTGAAATAAAAAACTTAATCTTATCATCCAACCTCTTTTTGTTTGGATCTAGTATATTTTTGATAATATCCATGATGCTCTTATTACTAGACTCGACTTGACCATTCCCTTGTGGATGATAGGGGAAGAATGTGTTAAATGTATCCTAGACTTAGAAAATGTTTCAAGGAGATTATGGGATCTAAAACACACTGCATTGTTATAAATTATCCTTGTAGGCACACCAAACCTTGTGATGATGTTTTCAGTAGGAAATCAATCACTACCTTGGATGTAGAATTTTTTGTAGGTATTGCCTCCACCCATTTGGTGAAGTAGTCAATGGTTATACAAGGATCCATTTGTATCCATTGCTAGATCTTTCAACAATCTACTCAATAAAATCAAGACCTCACTATTGAAATGGAGTGCTAGTTGATACAGATTGTAATGCCCCCGTCATGCAACCCTAGAGTGCAAGGTTAAAAGTACAAAATTACAGAACTAAATTTTTTTTTTGAAGCAAGTAAATGCAATAAGAGTAACCAAAGATGTCATGATACACAACATGAAGAAAAGTGCACTTCTAACACCTCTAGGGAAACATAACTGCATTAGAGAATATAAAGTATAAACCACACAAGTGATAACCATTTTACTACTGCTACAAATCAAATCAACTTTTACATTAGCAAGATAGTTAATTTATCAAGGTCTTAGTACAAGATTACAAGATTACAAGACTGATCTTGTTGGTTTACAAAAGAATGCATAAGAAAGTATACAACACCACCGAAGGTAGGAAGCAAACTGGAACTGGAACACCTCTGCACAGAACTCGAACCGCATCTCCGAAAAAAAAAAACCAATGGATAGCTCTACCTCCCAACCATGTGGAACCCTGAGGTCCACCCCTCCGAGCTAGGAGATAAAAGAGGATTACCGCAAGGTCAAGGCTTCAGACAAGGACACAAAAAAAAACTAATGCCAGACTCCAAGAAGACAAACATGATGACGGAACTATGCAGAACTAATAGTACTCAACCAATGATCAAAACACCAGACAAGATTGACCACGAAAACAGAACCACACTGCAGAGGTACAACAAGATGAGAGAATATAACAGAACCGCGTAAGGTGAGTGTCATCGCATGGTCCTGGCATGGGTTACCCAGGCTATCTCTCACCAGAAGCCGGCCCCCATCTATGGTTACCCTGGTAGCCTCTCTCTAGGTGCCGGCCCCATAGGGTGACGCATGCGGAACCGACATGCCCTCTCATGAAGACGAGGGGGTCGGCCTTGCCAACCAGGCCTTCTCACCTCTCCCTTAGCCTAAGAAAGCACTCAAGGTGAGGGTGAGGTCACATTAATTATCTTGTTTAGTGTATTACTACCCACCCTCCTAAGTACATTTTTAAGTTTTCACTTGTTTACAACTTCCATGGGGTTACCCAGGCAACCTCTCACTAGGCGCCGGCCCCACCATGGAAGCCACTCCCTTAGTGTTCTCTGACCCATCAATCAGACCACCACAAGCAAGAAAAGAGGACTTGACAGGTACCATACCAATGCAAAAGTCATTCCTTTGGCTTCAACCATAAGCCCCTGTTTCCCCTAAAAAAAAAATGGTCAGAACATCCCCATGTAAGAACCAACTGTCACAAGCACATGACTACGGTGAAACCTCTCGAGTAAAAAGAAGTTCTTTGCTAAGTTACCACTATACCCCTTCAATGTGAATAATAGGTTACAACTACCACTATTACAAATGGAAAATGACCAAGAATCAAGAGGATAAGAATATGCGATACAAGATGACCTTACCTTCAATACTACTCTAACTTCCAAGGTGACCAGTCTCCGGTTTACACAAAATAAAGAAATATCATAATCACAAAATCATATAACCCTCAAGTAACATACCGACTAATCCCCTAAGGTACTCGAATGCACAACATAGCACTACTAGAACAAAACCAAATCTCCAGACTCAACACTGAAATGATGCACTGAGCCAATAGTATCACTAGTATACCTCGGCTTGGGGACGACAGCAATATTGGAGGGTAAAATACCACATGACTAGCAAATTACTTTAGGAAGGTAAATAAAGTTTAATTAACACATTATTGTTACATCAAGAGACTAGTAGCATTAAAACAATTTAATTTAAAATCACTACCTCTATATTAACTGTCAACAAAAGAGACATGAAACATGAGATAACTACCCTTTCAATGTCTTTATATTCTAAGTCTAGTGAAGAAAGTATACAAAAGATTTAATAAAGAAAGTACTACAATTAAATACATGGTAGTCACTTAACATTAATTACCTACTGAATTGTCTACTTCATAACATCCAGCCCTAAAGACTATGCCTATCAAAATGGCCTCTTTCTACTAGAAGAAATAGGAAGATCATATTGTAAAGTAGAAAACTTAAACCCTATAAGCACGGAAAATTCCCTACCAATCTTCAATTACAAAAAAGAAAACTCTGAAAAGGACAATGCATTTCATTAATAATAATACCATTGGTTATGAAGTTTAATACAACTATGCATGGCTTGGAAGTATTTAGGTTCTCTACACACTTACCCGAAAATAAAGGAAAGACATCTTATTAAAAACTCTTACGAACCACTCTAATCATTCTCTAATTTTCTAATTATGAAGGAAAAGTGAAATTCCGTTGTCTAAGACATTCTAAAGCAACCAACCAGCCTCAAAATGAATGCATACCATTAGATAACTCTTCATCCTATAAAAAAAACTAAGAGGGTACAACAACCACCCTAGTCTACTTCCAAACGACTAAGGGAATTGGCACAGCATGGTCGGTTTAACAATGAAACTAAGACTTCCACCGGTTTGGACGCTGAACTAACACAATGTGCCAGCCCCAGTGCACCCTGAAATGATGGTCTGACGGAAACACTGAGCTCGCTGCACCAATGCTCCAGCTAGGTACGGGCCTGGTGGGAAACTGCCTAGAACAGAATTTCTATTTCTACTCGTAAAATCCCTAAGGACAGAACTAGCTTAAATTCGGTTTAAAGGAAACTAATAGTTCCAGAGGTGAACAGCCTGAAGATGCCTGCCGAAGAAAGTGAAGATGGTAGAAATAGAGTTCAAAGGCGACGATCTGAAGCTAGTTCACCACAGAGGCCGTAACAAGGAGGAATTAGAATTACGGAGAATGAACCCGTTTAGATAAGTCCTTCAGCAGACTCGACTGGAACAAGGCTACGGATACTACATGATAAATCTTTTTTTTTTGGATGCGCCACTAAATCTATTGATTAAATATCTATGACTCCACAGATGAAAAATGGTTTCAAAGAGAGAAACGTGCAAAACCCGATACAACAATTATAAGATATCATCATTGCTCAGGGCCAAGATTCATAATTTACTCAAACATAAGTAATGCTTCGACCCACGAACTCGCTCCTCTATCTCTTAATAACTATTACCCAAGCCCCGCTGGAGAAACTAAAATTTTGACTAATCGACACTAGACAGATAGATCCTATTTAGTTTAGTTTAAAATCCCATCAAATCGATTATAGCTTAATTATTCAAATACAGAAACAATATAAAACATTTACATAAATATAGCATCTTCTATTATCAAGATAGCATTATTACTATACAAGGGATCGATTTATTAGCATTGTTAAGAACCTTCTCATTCCGATAAGACTGTTCACTGAACTATGATTTCCAGATTGTCTCAAGCGTACTAATCTTAATATATAAATCTGAGCCGTTAAGAAAAGATACCATTTTCTTGTGGGGATAAGGAATGATACTTTAATAAGAAGAGATAGACATGCGCTATTACAATGTGGCGAACTACTTAATGATAGAAGAACCTTCATCCATGAAACTTCAAGGTAATTTCTAATAGCTGTGGCGTTTGCAAGTGCCGTGACAGTCATGCATGCATTAAAAAAATAGAAAGGCTACTAAAGGACCTAGCACAAAATGCATGCACCAAAAATAATTTACCCAGCAATGAACAAAAGCAGTCGGCACAACTAAATCGTTTAACAAAACTGGTCATCGACACGCAGAAGGGTAGATTACCAGAACAAGGAGAGACGCACAGTTGGAGATCATCTTTGGTTCCTCCTAAAAACCTAAGTGGGCGAACTGCCTGAGAGTCCTAATCCCCAGTCGTGAAGTGCTTACATAAGGGCTAAAATGATTTCCGAATATCCATGAATGGAACAATTGAAGGTTATGTGTCTCTCAGAGGGTGCATGGAATGTGTATCTCACGGGAGCTCAAATGTGGAAGCATAGTTAAGGCATGTGAACTGTTAGGTCGGGAACCTAAAAAAAAAATTATGTGTACAAAAATGTTTTTGGGTCATCAATCTACTTTCTTCAGGCAAAGCAAGGAAAGATAAAGTTAACATGACTAAGCTGTCTACTGTAAGAACCATGCGGGTTTCTCCATTAATGCTTTGAACAGATTGCAGAGATTGCATTACTTACTCGAAAAGAAAAGAGGAAAAAAAAAAAACACTTATTCAGTCTTCAGGTGGAAAGTAAAAAAAAATTAAGAGTAATGTACCCGGAAGAATTCAAGTCCAAGTTACAGGAAGTCTGCAACGCCAATTTTGTTTCTCCAATCTGTGAAGAAAAATCCCCCTCCAATTCCTAAAATCACAGACATAAAAACCCCCTTCCATGCCAAACTTCCCAAGACCAAAAATAGAAAATCCAATAAATTCCAATAACTCCCAAAAACGGCACAATCCCACTACACAAGAGAAATTCGAATTTTTCTTCTCGAACATAGAGATTCTCAAATCTCTCATTATATCCGGTAATCACAATCTTTAATTTAGACCCCTAAAAGGAATATTTTGACACCCTATGCACTCAATGCCTTCATAAATGTTTATAACATTTACTAACTAATTTGACAGTAATAAAGCTTTACACAACAATATTTCTATTTTATGACTATACCCAAAACTGAAAGGTCATAAAAAAAAATACAAGAAATACATAAACAAGTATCACATCTAACCAACACTCACAACTAGCGACGACCAATCCTCTAGAACCAAGGAACAATGCCGCATCACGGCACACGATTATGGCAAGAGCCAAAAAATGGCGACAAGGACACAAGACCATGACCAGGACTGAAATTGACCTAGCGGTAAAGCTCTTATATTATCTCCATCACCTTATCCATGGTGTAGGGCCCGCTCAGACCTGCTAAGTCAGGTGGAGTCGAGGCCCGGTACCTGCAACCTGCGTGAAAACCAATGGGTTATATATGATCAGCTGTACACATATATATATCACAGACACCGAGACGGAGAATCGCAGCGCAGTAGGGTGCTCGATTCGAGCAGTACTACACCGTCCCCGCTCCAGCACAAGCCTATAATCAAAACATAAACAAGATATTCTCTAATCATCACATAGCATATCCATCTCATCATAACTATGATAATCATAATGTCATTGAAACTCATAACACATGTTACAATACATCCATCGAACATAGTCCATCAAGAATAAGGAGAGCATAAACCAAAACATACTAGACTAAATGTCTCGAATCTGAAAATATGCCAGATAAGACTATCAACTATACCAGAACTGACAGAGAGCAAAATGAACAAAACATCTATCACAAGCCAAAAGCGAGGGGCATTACACAGATGTGATGGGGAGTGTACCTACAAACTTCAACTTGCCAACAATTCTTTGGCAAGTGTTACACTTGTTGACAAAATTTAGGTACATCCTTGAATAATGTAGGCCACCAATATCCAACTATAATTACCCTATGGGTAGTAGTATTGACATGAAATGTCCTCCATAAAGTCCTTGATGACATTCATTAATGAATTTGATAGACTATTCATGATCTAGACATTTGAGAAATAATTCATCAAGGTTTCTCCACAGAAGTTGACCTTGTCAAAACAACATATATCTTTGGGCTTCCAACTTCAAAGTTCTCCTTCCATGATCATCCAATCTTAGAGGACAACTTAGGTTCTCCAAGTAGAATTTTTTTATCTCTATACCAAATATCATCTTTAAAAGGGCAAGGAGGGAGGGCAATACTAGATGCTACTTCGTGTACTTTTGTTGCATCTAATTTTGCATCTGCCATTAGTTTGGTAAGGCTTTGACCTCTAACCAACTTCATAGTTTGAACCCTCATGTCATATTATTAGATCTTATTAATCCATATGCACCTCTTTGTACAAACTTCTTGTTGAGCAAAGATGTCCCTCACAATAATATGAAGCTCATAAGTGATCTTAGCTCCCACAAGATAAGGTGTAAAATTCTTGACAACCTTGACTAGAGCATACACATACTTTTCTATGATGAAGTGGTTTAACTCAACATTCTACAATGATTTATTTAAGAAGGTGATAGGATTCTCATATCCATCAACATTATTCTGAAGTAGCACAACAACAATAGTGTAGAAGGAAGCAAAAAAAATAGTTGAAAAGGCTTGGAATTGTTACGTCAAAAATTGTCCCCCTGTATGGAATGGCACAATTTCTCACAGTTTAGCTCCTCTCCTTTGGTGTCCTCTCATCCTATTTATTTATGACCTTCCTAAACCCTGATTGACCTATGTTTAACTGAAGAAATATCGTATTCTGAGATAACTGATGACTAAACCTGAAAAGAAAGTTTAGATTTGGGACATCCTAGACCCCCTTAATGTAGACCTGATTAGAAAATCAGGGCTTGGGCTTGGGCACTTGCGCCCTAGCCCTGCCATATTTTTTAGGGTCTTGAATTTGGCAGGGTGTCGGCTCTCGCCATGCACCTTGGGATTCCATTTTCAAATTTTTGTTTTCACACACCGTCGATATGTTATTTTGAATATTTGAAATTCTTAATGTTAGATATTTAAAGATATTTAAAAATCATTTTATCACACACAATCGATATGCAAGCTTTCTATGCCAAAACTTTGCCAAATTTGCCATTGAAGAACAACACTTTGTTAAGCTCTTCAACTTATTTGAAGTTGTTGTCTGGAGACATTCGATGGAGATTAGAAATCAAGATTTTGAGACTATCTTAATCTTCCTAGAGTATGTACAACCTTTTGTATGATCGGGAGAAGGGTTGAAGCCTCCAACATTGAGCTTGGAAATCCTCCATGGATACGGATGCCTCACCTTCTTGTTCTACAAGTCTTCATTGCTATCATCTCCTTTAGGTGATGTTATTGTTACAGTTTCATTGAGTGAAGCAAGGTATTGCTCTTTCCTTGATGCTTGAGTCATCTAGGGTTTAACATTTTTTGCATACACATTTTTTAGATGAACACACGCATATGCAAATCTTTATCATTGGCTATTGTTTAAGTAGGAATACGAAAAATAGGGCTTAATTGAGGGAAGATCCTATATAGCCATAACTATCTATCTCCTCCTTTTTCATGTACAAGTTGCATTCGGTGAGATCCAGTGGAAATGAGCAGTAGGAAGACGGATATTGTAGGTACAGTCGCCACGAAATTTTGAATTTTGGGATTGTGGATCTTCCAGGACAAAGGAACTCGTGCCCAATCCCACCTAAGTATTTTCTTCAAGATCTAGGGACCTCCAGAGATTATCTAATATCTAGTGCAGAAGATCCTGATAGTTGAAAACCTTTGGGGCAAAGGGACTAGCACCCTAGTCTAACAAAATTTTGTTTCCTAGGTGCACAATCTCTATACCTCTTACTTTGTGTTTCTGTTATCTGTTTATCTGTATCTGTGTCTAAAATCAAGTTATTATAGTCTAAGTGATAATTTAGGGTTTCATGCTTGGTGAATGGCATAAGCTTGTGAAAGTCTAATCAAAACACTTACTTAGTTGTAATTAGCAGAAAAAAGGGAACTTAGGAAATTAGTAGCTTACTCCAAGCTTATTCCTTACTTCCCTAATGTTTAGCTCCTCTCCTTTGGTGTCCTCTCAACCTATTTATTTTTGACCTTCCTAAACCTTGACTGACCTATGTTTAACTACAAAAATGTCATATTCTGAGATAACAAATGACTGAACCTAAAAATTAAGTTTGGATTTGGGACATCCTAGACCCCCTTAATACAGACCTGATCAGAATATTAGGGCTTGGGTTTGGCTGCTCGCAAGGGGAAACACCCCCAACAAGGGTTGTTGGGGACTCAGGGGTAGCACCCTCGAAGAAAAAATTGGCCTACATTTAATAAAGGCATCGATAGTTAGTTTTTTATTGGCCGACATGAAAAACTGAGATTAAATAATTGCTAAAGAGGCTTGATAAATAAGAAGCTAGAGAATGTGAAAGGTCATGGGATGTAAATTAGAATCAACATTTATGTACTCTTGAAAGAGCTTGCATTTCAAGTGCGTTGTAATCATCTTTTGATTTGATAATACATTGTGCAGGTTTTGGAGTGTGGGATTTTTTACCCGAAAGGGTTTTCCCCACATATATCTTGTGTTGTGAGCATTGTACTTATTTTTGATGTGTTATTACCTTTCTATGAATGTGCGTCTAATAACCTGTAACTGGTAAAGAATGAAATTTGCATAACTTTCCTCATTAGATCAGTGTAGGAAGTTGTTTCTGCATGCCTTGCTTCCTTTCAATTGATTCATTTGATCTCAAATTGGGAGGCACTTTCCTCATGGTCATGAAAAATTTACTATTGAACTCTGCAATAGTCGATCATTCATACCCTTCTTGATGGTTTTCAACTTGTGGATTGCAAACTTAAGATCAATTCCATCTCCATACTGCAATCTAAAAACTCTTATGAATTCTTCCCACAAATCTATGCTACTATCAGGAAATCTTCTATACCATTAATAAAGTATCAGGTGTTCTTCACCAATGACAACATTGTTTCCTTGAAATTTAGGTATGTTACCCTAATTTCATTTGGTATTAGAATGGAATAATAAGGAATGTCATAAAATTCCAACTATCTATATTTTTCCATTCCTAGGGGCTACCTTGGTGGTGAGAACCTTTGATATTGTCTCTAGTTATAGGCTCTCATATCTGGTTGATTATGTTGTTGCTGATTCTACTATTGATTCCTCACTAGTTGGTCTAAAACATCATGATGTATTGGTTGATTTTGATGTTGGGCATTATGGGCAAGTTGGGCTTGTTGCAAATTAATTTGAGCTTGAAGTTTAAGTTTCCTTTGTATGATTTGGTCAAGTAAATCTAATCTTTAGTCAATCTATGTTCCCTAAGCTCATTTTCAAGTGGTATGGGGTGATCCCACAATACTGATTCCTAAACTTGGGACATCTTGATTTTTGTCTGAAATCACATATTTTTTTTTAAATTAATGATTTAAGCCTTGAGGGGTTCCATTTAAAGGGGTTTAATTGAAGGGGATTAGATAAACCCCCCATAGATCAAACCCCCTTAGAAATAACCCCTCTAGTCTTAAATCAAAAATTAAATGGAGTCTCCTCTGTACCTATCAAAATGCTGACCAAAAATTAATTTTGCTTTACCTTTTGGGGGATCAAATGAAATCATTTAGAAATTCTATTTTGTAAGTATGTAGCCCTTAGTATAAGATTTCCAAAAAGTATGATTTTGAATATATTTCATTTGATTATTATATTTATTTTTTATTTTCTAGTGAACAAAGGTTTTTCACCAAACATCAAGGTCTCTATTCCACACATACAGAAAAATAAAAAATTAAAGAAAAAAATTATGAAATATATATATATATATATATATATATATATATATATATATATATATATATATATATATATATATATATATATATATATATATATATATATATATATATATATATATATATACATATATATAAAGTTATGTTGTATGGCATAAACCTATGTCTGAATTATACTTAATCTCACTTCAAAAATTAATAATAAAAAATATATGTAAAAAAAAATTATGATAAAATATTTGCACACTAGATATTGGTGTTACAAATCTATGTTTAAAATCTTATAATTTGACCATTTCTATAAAAAAAAGTTATGATGTATGGTATAAAAGTCACTTTTAAAAATGTTGTTAACTATAAAAAATAAGTTATTAAAAGTTACGTAAAAAAATTCACAAATTATTTCTTATTTTTTAAAAATACATTTAGAATCTACACACAAAATATCAAACATCACTAGTTCATATCATCTTCAAATTCTTAACATTTTAGTTGCTATAGGTGCTAGAAAGTGAAAATTTGGTTAAAACTGCTGATTTCAATGTGGACTACTTTGGCCAAAAAGTGGGACATAGTATTGTGGGATCACACTATGGCTATTTTAGTATCATGGAATGTTGTGTCTTGCTTTGTGTCAGTCCTACATGTGTAGTTATAGGAGACTTGGGATATTAGATTATTCTTGAAGTTCTCACATGTAGAGAAGTAGGAATATTTATGTCCTTGACCTGTATCTCATGAGATGAATATATATTTCTTCCACCTAGATTTATGTTATCTTTGGGCATACCAAATTCATGTCTACTATGTCTTCTACTAGTTTTATTCATTCTATCATCTAAATCATCTAAAGTATAGGGATATTGATCCCTAAAATCATACATGATTTCTTTAACAAAAAGATCAACACCATCTCTTTGAAGAGAAAGTCTAGTAGACATACCTTTATTTATTTCTTGGATAGGCTATATGTTGTCTTCTTGAATCTATTTCCACATCATCAGGTTCTTGGGATATTTTTAAATGTCTTCCTCTTACCATATTTACTTCTTTTCTATGATCTTCGAATGGGTTCATCTTGAATAGAGTCACCACTCTTCACCTAAGAAGAGAATATTTCCTTTATTCACAAATGTCTCAGGATAACAACCAAGAACTTAACTCCTCAAAATGGAACCATTTTTTGTTGGTGCACAAAGTTGAGATCCCTAAATCCCTAATGCTAGGTAATTTCTTGAGTGCAAGGGGTGTCAAACTCAAGAGAAAACCATCAACTTATGTTCAGGTTGGGCAAGAATGGACAACATTGATAAGGTTGGTAATACCTTCTTCTTCTTTTGGCTCTGCTAGACCAAGGGGGTATTCCCTAAGGTGTAAAAGGATTGAACAGATAATATCATGAAATTAAACCTTACTTCAAACTATACCCAATGCTCAGGATACTCCAAATTTTTGCCACTAAGCGCTTGTATGCTAGTTTGAAGAACATAAGGATGTTACACCTTTAGTAAGAAGATACAGAACCATGCAAAGAGTTTAAAGATGATGTTGTGATAGCCCCTAATGCTAGTGCATACATCTAGACATGAATGTGGATGGAAAATATAACACAAATAGATGAAAGATTGAGATTTTGTTATATTTTGGTGTGTTGAAGGGAAAAGGGAGGTTGAATAGACAATAGATTGGTGCCTTTATCTAGTAAGGGCAACAAAGTCTAGATTTTCAAACAAAGGGGACACCAATGTAATCAAACTATGATAGCTAATCAAGATATCAATAAAGACTGTATTTGAAGGTTTAATGCATAAGCTAGGCTCTACACATACAAACAAGCAGATAAAAAAATTATAGAACATCAACTCAAGCATTCTTTAATAATCCATAAACAACCCATTGACTTCATGTATTTTCATGAAAATATACCTCACAAAAGCATTACAAGGCATTTACATTATCCAGTAATCAACTAATCAAGAACAACACTCAAATCATGTTGAAAAGATGTTGAATCTACAAAAAATTATTTCTTTAAAGGTTACAATGTCCTCTCATATCCCTTGAGAGAAAACCTGGAAGAAATTACAAAGAAAATGACCAAGACCTAGTTATTGGAAGAAACCTTTAGTTTCACACACATTTTTCTTCTTTACCTTAGCTCTACTTAGAAAGACAATACTTCCCTTCTTTTTTTTTGAAAATTAATGCAAAAATGCATTATATACCCTATTCAATCCACTCGAATATCTTTGGAAGAAAAGTCTTAGTCGCTTGCACATGAAATAGTCACCCATACATGCTTGCATCATAACCACATGGGTTGCACATGAAAACCATACTTAATCAGATTGTTGGCCCATACCATTGTACATAGATCACATCCTTAAATGTTTGCCATTGGTATTTGGAGAGTTGAAAGTCTTTATCTACTTGGTCACACCTATTCAAAGCCATTAACAGTGTCCTGAATCATGCAAGGAGTTAGGTGACTTGAGTTTGAATGTAGAGATGACATGAGTGCCTAAGTATAGAGCCTACAAAAGCCTTTTAATATTTCATTTTATTCCTATAAGAACTTTATAAAGTTATGGAACCTTTAAAATCCCTAACATGCACTCTACTTGCTTTTATCTCTATGGCATTTTCCTTATTATATTTATCTTGTCAGTGACTTGGGCTATCTTAGAATATTATTGGTGATATTGAAGGTTCACAAACCTACCAAAATGCCAATGAAGCCATCTTCACTCTTCTTTGATCTTTCTATCATTTTCATTTCTTTGATATTCTTTGCTTCACTTTTTGTCAGCGATTCGACAATTTTGTGAACTCACCAACTCACCAATGCCTCTTTGCTTTATCTCTTCCTTGCTTTTTCTTCTTTGACAATTTGGTGAGTTCACAAACTTGCGAACTTGTCAAAAGGACTTTGCTTTGTCTTCTACTTTTTAGCATTTCAGCAAGTTCATGAACTTGCTATCTCACTGAAATACTATCTTCTTTGTTGGTGTTTCAGGTATTTTGAACCTTGTCAATAGTTCATCAATTTGTGAACTTTCTAACTTGCCAAAACATAAGCCTATCAGAATTCAATAGGTTAATGAACTTGCAAACTTGACGAAAAACGCTTATACTTAGAATGTTTTTGAAGATAATTGAAAAATTCTAATTGGAACACACAATTGAAGGATAGGGGGAAGCAAGCACAAGTCTGAGTAAATATTTAGCATAAAGGGGGGCCCATTGAAGATCTCTCAGAATGATTATAACTGATGGGTAAAGTAGGACAAGGAAATAAAGGGGCATAGACTTAGGATTTTGCAATTTTTGAGTCTTGTAAAAATGGGTAGGTTCCAATAGTTTATTTGTGTGTTCATAGCAATCCTACCTTGGTAGACATGAATGGAACATGTGAAATCATGGATAGGGTTCACAAATTGGATAGGTACACAATGGTACAAAGAACTGATGGAGAAAAATGCAAGTTTTGTAATAAACATTGTTGACCCCTATCAGTGGTAATTTGACTTAAGTGAGGCCCCTCTTAACATTGGATTACTAGCCCATTCATCCTCAGTTGCTAACATCAAGTCATATTTGACTACCCACAGTCAAGGCCACTCATGTGCTAACCAAGTAACACTCAAACTTTGAGTATGGCACATCATTTAAATTGTGCCCCAAAATCAATCATTATGCAGTACAATTAGCTTTAACTACTAATGCAAACAAAATGTCACTACAACCTCTCTTTGATGAATTTTTTTAAATAGTTCACATGCCTTGTGTATGCTTCTACATTTTGCATACATGTCTACTAGGGCACTTGCAACTATAACATCTGACAAAAAACCCCCTTCCATTATGCTTTGATGGATGTCCATACCCTATTCCAAAGCTCCCAGTTTGCATAAGCTACGAAGATGCTCACAAAGGTTGCAAAGTTTGGTTTTACAACTACCAATTAGATTTTCTTGAAAGTTCTTAACTCCTTTACAAAAAAATCCATTTTTTGTATTGTATTTAATTATTGCATTCCATGAGGCCACATTTCTTGAGAGCTCTTTAAAGTTGTGCATATACCACCATGCAAGAGATAAAGCCACTACCAATGGGAATGCATAGTGCTTGTGGCTAATTTGATAGTAGTGACTAACCCTACCCATTAGCTACTAGCCTTTTTTATTTGCTAGAAGGGCAATTGCCAATGGCAATAAGCAAAGTAAGAACATAACACTCATGCCTTAAGTTGCCTAGGGATATGCTTGAGAAGTCATCAAGAACACTAGTAAGAAAAATCATGTAGCACAAGTGACATCATCACAAAGCATGGATAGAAGCCATCACAAGCAACCGGTTGGCATTATTGTTTAGAGAGATCCATAGTGTATCAACCAACAACCAAGTAGGAAGTAGCACAATGTTTATTGATCATTGGGCTTATATGCATCTAACATATTACAAACATGTCATAGTCAGCCGCATGAAATACACACAATTTTTTTGTCAAATATTGTACTTGCAACTGCCCCTATACACCACTTGTGCAACTTGCAATTGACGAGATGAGTTAAAACTATATAAAGTGGTCTAATTCAGCCTTCTCATTGGTCATGTATTTTTTTGATTAAAACTAATCAAAAATTAATTTTTCTCTCACCTAATTTTTTGCCCTCCAATTAGAAAATAAGATTCATATATTTTCTAAGAAAAATAAATAAAAATTTAAATTCTAAACTATAGAGAAACATATTAATTTTTATCCTAACATGATTTTTAAGATAAACTAATTGAAAAATAGTACTAAAAAATTTAAAGAAAAATAATTCCATAAACTAAATAATATTAAAATAATTTTTTTTAAATGAATATTATCTTTATTAGTTTTTGAAATAATAAAAAGTTAAGAGTACAATATTCATAAAAAAGATAGGTGGTAGAGAGACATACCCACAAAATTTATGCTGAACAAAGTCCAAAACAAAGATGACGAATATCAAACAATCAAACCTACAAATACAAACACTAAACTAAAACTAAAACACACCAATAGGAGGGCGTCTTTATAAAAACTTTGAAAAACCTTGGTCGAATTTCCATTTCGACTAAATTATCTAGAGGCGTAGGCGACACGGTTTTATAGACCTTAAAATTGACACGATTAACAAGAATTTAGTCAAGTCTTCTGTGTGACTGGAAAGACTTTTACAGAACTTGGAAGCTATTAAATACCGAGTCCCGAGGCAATTAATAAGTATATGGACAGATTTACAGTTGGTAAGGTCGGGAGATCGAATCGCATGGCGAGGTGATGTATTTATTTTTGTTTCAGAGGACACAATTAGTTTTAAAGTTTCCAATGCTTTTTCTGTAACTTCCACTCTGTTCCAGTAAACATATATTATTTGAGGTCGGGTGATGAATCAAGGTGGTTTTTTTCCACAGGAGAATCAGTAATTCTGATTTTTAAAGGCTGTTTCTATAACACTATAAACTAATCTGTCTACTGAGCAGACCCCACATGGCGAGGTGGATCCGTTTGGTGGGGTTTGGAGGGGCAGCAGCCTCTTACTTCTCCAGCGCCGCCACTTTTCTAGCGGTGGTCATATGCGTGCTCGCGGCGGCGACTGTGGCGGCGGCTCTCTGCGCTAAGGAATTTAAAAGCCGCTACAACAGCCGCCGGAGCGAGGGTTGTGTGGCGGCGCCGCCAGGTTGTTTAGGGAATTGGAAGCTTCCGGCCGAGTCGAGGGGCAGGGGTCTCATCAAAACTCTCAGCGACAAAAGCCTCCTGTTGAGTAAGAAATGGCGGCGGGGCACGAAAGAGGAAGCGGAGGAATATGACGGCGCCGCCATGGAAGATGGCGATTTCCTGTGGCAGAAAAGAATTCTGATGGGAATGCGCTGTAAGCCTCTGAATTTCTCAGGGCTTATCGGATATGACAATAATGGAGAACGTTTGCCCCAATTCCCCCTGCGCTCCCCTAAACATAACTACGTCTCCCTTCCTTCTCCACAGGTAAGATTTATTATACGTTTTGAGTTTCACATATGAAATTATGAATGGATTTCATGGTGGGATTGATTGTTTTCTCTTCTTCTCAGGTGGACAAGGAGGCAAATTGATTTTGGAGACGTGAAATACTGCACAGAGCAAGAGATTAGACAGTAAAAATCTCCTTGATTGTATTAGGGAAAACTGGGTAGAGAATATGGAACCACATCTCAAAGAACCAATTTTTGGTGAAATCAGATTTCATGGAAAAATTAGGATTATTCTTAAGTATTATCTATATTTATAGTTTTTTTTGTTGTAAATGAAATGTAAAATTATTATTGATTGTTTGACATAGATGATATTTAAATAGAAAGAAAAATACAGCCCGACACACAGACAGAGAAGATATCAGTAACGTTGAAATCTTGTATTTAACCAACGATGGTTTCTTTAAGATTATTACTGAAAACAGAATATAATTCTCCAAATTTTGAATATTGAACAGACCTTACAATCTTCTCTTCTCTTGATTATGAAGATCTTATCGTAGTTACGTATACTGAAATTTTATTTCAAAGATCTTTTATCTTAATTAGATATATGGAAAAAAATGAGAGATTGTTTTCTTAAATAAACTCTGTGAAATATTTTTCATTTTAAAAAATATATTTGGAATCACACAACTATATATGTATTTCCTTCTAATGGATAAGTTTCTGGAACTGATCTGATTAGAGTCTCTGATTCATCAAAGTAAAAAGGTTTATAAAATACCTCCAAAGATAATTGGACTGGATTTTTTAAAATGTTTTATAAGGTTATTGGGATACATTTCTTTCAACTTTTTAGAAATTTGAAGTCTTTCTGCAATAAAACCGTGACCAAGATAACGATTCTGATATTTCTCTCTCTTCTTTTTAAGATGAATACCAACTTGACATTCAGTTTTGAATTATCACCTTCAATTTGAATTTTCAGTTAAAAATCGCTTTCACATTAAAATAGGTTTGTTTCTATACTCACCTATCTCTTTCTTAGAGGCCGTGACCTATTCTAATAACAACCCAATTAATATTTGAAAAGACTCATTTCCAATTTAGGCTAGTCAATAAACTAAAATAATTAATATTCAATAAATTTAGATAGAAGAGTTGAGTTCAGATATCTAGTATTGAAATATAAAATTGAAATTGATAAAGAAAGAGAGAGATGTTTAGTTCTATGTGTGACAAGTAGATGATTTGTTTTAGTGTATGCTTTATAATTCAACTTAGACTTATGTTATTAAGGATGCGACTATTACAGTCCAACATAATGGAAATTGATGTACGCTTTCTCAAGGTTCAAAATTGCATGTGCAACTCTTAGTTGGAAAGTTTCAACCTTGAACCTTTTATGTAGCCTTGAAATGTGCACTTTGGATCTTTAGATTCTTGTTCACCCGTATGTATCTAAAAATGTTGATGCTTAAAAGCACGATTGGAACTTAGATAGGGAAGTTGACTAGCTTTCCACTCTGTGACTAAATCAAACCCCTTGATCAATTCAACAATTTGTAACAAGTTGATAGACATAACAAGCAAAATGTAAATGTGTAGTTTTGACCTTATAAATGTAGATGTTGATAGAATGATCTCTAATAAACTCGGGCTTTGTCCTTTTATACAACACCCTAGCATAGAAATTTGAATATTTCATGCTTGAGTTAGCAAGCAATGATTAGTTGGAGGTAGGTTAGCTTGGGCCCATGTTTTGAATTTGGGAAAAGGGGTCAAGGTTGCACATGCAGTCTTGAACTAGGTTCAAGGCCACACTTATGGTCTTGATCTAGGACTAAAACAACATATTTGAGGGTTGGGTTTTGACCACTAGGGAATATGTATGAGCAGGTTTTGATTAGGTATATGATGGATGCCAAATTTTGCATATAAATATGATATTCAAGGACATTAGACTATTGCACTAGGGATAAAGAGTCAAATTGAGTCCAAAATAGAAAAGTGAGATAGAGATGCACTTGATCTCTACATTTTGCCCCCATTTTGACTTGCCTTTGAACTACTATGAATCATTAATGTCAAAGTAAATAGGAAACCCAACATGAAAGTAAATGCCAAGCACATAAAAATGATATGGATATGGATGATGATCCACTCATGCTCTATGTAATGATAGCTCTATTTTTAGACCTACATGCATACGATTCCATGAGTAACATCTAATAAAATATAAAATAGACATGAATTCTAACTTAGTAAAATGTCAAAAACTAATGTGTGAATGTAAAAAGTTGGTTGTAAGATTGCATAATGGATCATTATAACCTGAGAGAGAGAAAGAGTCACTATTGTTGGATTAGATCTGGACAACTGAGAGGGGGGATGAATTAGTTGTCACTTATTTAACCTTTTTCCTTCTTTAATCAATCTTATAAACAAGCTAATGAAATAAATATTGCAGCATTACATAAGTAGAAACATAAATAGCATAGTTGACACCAAGATTTTGATGTGGAAACCCGGTTAAGGGAAAAACCATAGTGGGGGTTAACCCACAAAAATTAATACCTTGTTAAAAGTATTTTACAAATGGGAATGCACATGCATTCAGGCTCACTGCCCCGAGTTCATTGCTCAAGTGGAGGCTCACTGCCTGCATAAAAGTTTACAAGAGATTTACAGAGATTTTGAACTGGTAAGATGCATCTGTCAATGCTAGAGATCAGTTCTGGTTAAGTGCAAATATTGACTTTGTACACTTCATATTTATCCTGCTCTTCTCTCTATTCTACCCTCATTCAGATATTAGACTTCTGCTCCTTTTTACACTTTCTTCATCATCGCAAAAATGCATACATCCACAATATCCACAATAATCGACTATATATATTCTTATCATGAATTGCAATCACTTGCCAGTCAGTAACAACAAACACTTAGAACTTTTTAAGAGTGCTCTGCTCTGTCAGCTAAATCCATACACCAATATTGATGCGTACCAAAAATAACACATGTAGATCATCATACATATCAGCCGCTAACATCATATCTCATACATAGTTCATCAAAACACTTCTATTGGGTCTGCACAAGGATTTACATAAGTCTGCCTATTCTTCATTGAACTATTCTGTCATAATAGGACCCGATATTCAGATGCTTAGAACTTCTGATCCCATTATCACGGGAGGCTAAAAACTTGGATTTAGATTGTCCTGGTGTCCCTCTACACTCCTTCAGATCCGCAACACATAATGATTAACTAGAGAGATCCGCTAACCAAAATACTGGACTCTGCTATATGCTCTGTTTCAAGCTTCTAGACTTAGATAGATTATCATTCTGACTTCTGATAAGATCAGATACTGCATTGCGGATGTGTGGAACAATCTTAGTTTCCATAAATAACAACAGCTATCAATGCTATGTAGTGCCTCTTTCCAACAATCTCCCCCTTTGGCATTGATGGCAACACTTAGTGAAAAATAACTAAGTGCTTTGTACAACTCCCCCTTTGTCTGTACATTCGTGCACTTCACTTATTTCGGTGCTCCCCCTTTGCTGAATACATCATTTTCACTGCCTTTCATTCCCCCTTTGACATCAATGGCAAAGGGTGGGATCTGCAAAATTCTCCAAAATTTTTGTATACATTACCACATATGTACAAGTAACCATTAAGTTCCATTCACATGAACTTGAGGACATCTATAAAACTAATTTTTAATTGGGCAAGTTTGAAGGTCCAAGCATTCTTCATTCCATCCAAAATGGAAATGTGCCCACTCAGCAAAAATGCATATGCTTCTGCCTTTGGCAGATCTGGAGGATTACTTGTTTGAAGTACATTTTGAGCTTCGGATAAGGCATTGTGCATGGATTCCAATTTGGGAGCAATAAATCCCCTGAGTTCACACATCCTCTTGATAGTGTTGCTTTTCTCTTTTACAAGTGCCTTTATTTTGTCTATCAAGCTAATAACTTGACAGTCCTGGCTTATGGGAGAGATAGTTAAAGGATCAAAATTTTGAGACAAAACTGATATTTTCTGTTCTTTTTCTTTTATCTTCTTCTCAATATTTTTATTTACTTTAGACCAAGATAGACAAAACTTATATATATCTCCTCCATCATTTAGGGCATTCTGAATGCTCTTTATGCTAATGCCTAAGATCAATCTATCATTCCCTATCAGTTTCTTGACTTGGTGGAACTTCTTATTCAAGAATGCTTTTTGAACTTTTGTCTCTCCAGACTTTTCAAAAGATTCAAAATGAAAACTTACTGAACTTACAAGATTTTTTAGATGACCGGAGTGGGAATCAGTTTGATTCTTTTGATAGGTTGGCATTAATTTCTCTAAAACTCCAGTTGCTAGCTCCAGTAGCTCATTGTCCTCTAAGTGGTATTTTATCAATTTTTCTGTAGCTTTCACTTGGGTGAAAGATGCTATTTTTCATCAATTGAAATGGAGAGAGCGCATCCATATTGGTTAGTCCTTGGAGTAGTTCGGGCTCATCAAGCTCAATCACTTCCTTTTCAAGAGAGCTTTTTACTATATCTGCAGTGTCTCTTGCTACATTTTCTAAACCATTCTTTTGATTATCAGATTTTTCTACATTTTCTTTAGGTGCTTCAACATTTGTACCATCTTCTTCTGCTTTGTCTTCCTTTCCTTTTTCCTCCTCTCTCTCTGTATTCTTCTTCTTTCTGTTTTCTTCTGAGGGATTCATTTCAACTTGTTCACCACTTGCTACTTGATCCAAAGGACTATGTATGGTAGAAACATCCTTTTCCTTCCCAGAGTGATCAGGTGGAGGAGTTATCTTTGCATCAACTATTATGTCTATCATTTCTATGTCCTCCTGATTGACTTTTTCCTCTTCCTGAACTTCTCCAATATTTAGATTTGATGAATCAAGTTCTGGAGGATCTAGAGAAATACTTTGGTCATTAATTCTTTTGTCAGTTTCTTCTATTGGAGCTTTTTGTTCTGGAGTAGAAGGATGTCTTCTTCAACTTGCTTTTCTAAAACAATGTAGTATTTATTTTTGTCTAAAGCCTTTCTCAGAATTTCTTCTATTTCCTTTTCAATTTCTTCAGTCTCACCAAGTATTAGTTTGTTCATCCGGACTTTGCTTCTAAATTTATCTTTGACTTCTCTAAGGATTTCATCCACTTCTTTTCTGGTCATCACAAGGCACAAAGAGGAGAGAATATACTCTCTGAGTTCTATATCTTTTTCTTTGGCTACATCTTTCCTCATTTCCATCACTTTCCTCAAATTTTCAAGAAGATCTTGTAAGATTTCCAGCAAGGCTCTATTGAATTTATTCAGATATATGATAATGGCATCTTCTAGAGTTTTCTTATTTGCTTGATCAAGGTTATCATAGTAGACTCTGATAGGTTTTAGATTGCCATGAACAGTGACTATTTTTACAATTTCATCAATCGTCATGGCAACCTTACCGAATACTTGATTTTTATTGACCCTTGTACTTCCGGATGGTTGATCTTTAGAAGCCTTTGAAGTTTTGACCTTGTTGGATCTTATTTCTTTCACTTCTTTATCTGTTTTTGTCTCCTCATCATCTTGAGTGCTTATGGGGGGTTTTGTTGCCTTGGTTTTCTTTCTCTTCCCTCCTTCACCAGATGGAGTGGCTTCCAGCTTCTTAGTGGAAGTGGTCTTGAGAGGCTCAGTAGGAGTTGCAGAACTCCTTGTCTTCGTTGGGGCTTCTAGGGGAACTACAAGCTCACTTTTTGCCTGCTCCGTGCTCTTCTTTATCTTTTCAATCCTTTGTCTATTTTCTTTCATTGCTTCTTTTGTAATTCCAATGCTTTCTGCATACATCTCCACTTGCTTGTGTACCTTTCTTTTTGTTTCCATCTATCTAAGTTCCAAATGCAACTTTAAGCTTAGTTCCTTGTATGTTTCGAACCTTTCAACAAAGGTGTCTTTAGGTTTGCTCAGGAGATGTTGAGTATACATGTCCAAAATTTCCTCATCCACTTCATAGCCCATTGGCATTATCCACACTGTCCTTGGTTCTATAGCTTCCATCAAGAATTGATTTGTGTCTACCATTAAAACATATTTCACTTTCATATTTTTCAATAACTGAACTAGGAATTCTTTCCCTTGCATGCATCAAGTTCTGGAAGTTTTTGAGGTAACCCTAGAAGGCAATCTTTTGAGTCTGGGTATCACCAAGATTGTGTAGATGATCCCTAATTTGTCATGCCACTGGCTTGTCTGATGTCCATTGTATACTCAGAACTCCTGGCACTTCATTCATGAAGTATAAGAATATACATATCACCAAGGAACCATACTTGAAGGAATTTTTCTTGTCCTTTTTTATTTTGTTCAGGTTTTCTATTAGTTGGCTTTGTAGTAGCTCACACAAATCATAATCCACATTTTCTTTTATCATCTGATATGCGGCATAAATAGATCTTTTAGAAACTGAGTTCTCCCTGCTGGAGTGGTAAATCTTATACCCAACTACCATCGAAGCAAACTTGACATCTAGATCAGTGATGTCATTGATAGTCATAGCTCTTCTATCAAATTTTACTCTAGTTGATTTTTCACAGCCTTAAGCATGGGTTGCCCACCGGTTGCATTCAGTCTTGTCACAATTTGGATGACATCTTTTGTGATCTTGAATGGATTCAATGGCCACATAAACTTATCATGTATCCAACTTAATACATACCTAACCCATTCACTTTCATCAAAAGACATAAATTCAATAACTTGTATGAAGTGTTTGCTCTCTAGGGTTTTATATTCCGGTCTCAATTGGTGACTGTCATTCTTCAAGTGGTTTTCAAATAAATCTAGTAGTTTTAGATTTCCAAATTCCTCTATATTGCAATGAATGGAAGCCCTAATATCTTCGACATGTAAAACCCTATACGGAACTCCAGAAAAGGCACCTAGCGGCTCAACCTCTACAGATTTGAATGGATGCTTCTTGAACTTGAGACGAGGCCTCTCAGTAACATCTACCATTAAAGGTGTAGCCATTTGCAGAAATTGATAATTTAAAATATTTCGCAGAAAACAAAAAATACCTTGTTATGTAGATTAGGGTTTTTGCTTGGAAATCCTTTTCTTGCTTCCAACTTTTGAGAATTCTCAGCTTTAAGCTTGTCCACTTCTTTTTTCTTGATTTCTCTTGATGCAAAGTGTTTGAAATGAGGAGTGAATGATCCTTTTAAGCTTCACACCACTTAATTTGCCTTTGTAATAAATGCCCTCCCCTAGCACATCTAGTTGCTCTATTTTGAGTAGTTTTTCACATATTGCTTTGCAATTTGCCATATCCATTTCTTTTCTTTCAAAAAATCTTCCAAATGGTCTGAAAAACAATCCAAGATCTATTTTCTTCCTATGCTAGATCTAGGCACTTACTTACTGGCTGGGGGAATTTGATTTGTAATGCCACTCCCCCTGAGCCAAGACTTCCAACTTAATTCCCAGAGGAATTATCAGTACCAGATTATGTGCGGATCCATTGTTGTTTGTAATGGTTTTCTTGACCCATATCTTGTTTGATTCATCCCGAGTCTCATTCGTATTGATTTTCTCTTTACCTTTGCCTTGTCTTTGTTCATCTGGTTTTCTGTTCACCGGACCTCTTCTTCCATTGTCTTTACTTCTGCAAAGTCTTGTAAGATGACCAGATTTGCAGATAAAAGCATACTATATTTCGTTTCTTATAAACCTAATTTTCTCTTGATCTGTACTGATTAGCCATATGTCCAAACCCATTGCAAATAAAGTAGTAACCATTGAAGGAATTTCTAATTCTTCTATTATTAGGATTATTCATTGTCATACTTCTGTATTCATTTGATCTATGACCATACTTGTTACACTTGAAGCATTGACCAGAGAAGGATGGACCATTTTGATTCACTCTATTTTTGCACTGAGTAGCTCTTTGACCAAATTTGTTGCAGTTAAAATAGTTTCCATTGAATGATGGATATCTTTGAGCATTAGGTTGTCTTACCGGAGGTTTTCTAGGTCTATTTCTCTCATTCTTAGATTGAGAATTTCTCTATCCAGATCTGGAGCTTTCACCTTTCTCATATCCAAGACCATGCTTGTCATCAGCCCTTTTATGTCCTTTAAGTAATGGTTCAAGTTTTGCTGAACTTATTTTGAATTTCTCCTTATATTCATTTGCAATATCTAGGTCATGTCTGAGAGTGATTATTTGCCTTTCAAGTTCTCTCTCATTAATTATGCTTTCTTGTTGATCAGATTCTAGCTGGCTAGCCATTCCATCCAATTTGCAACATTCGTCAGATCTTTCTTTTAGTTTTTGTTTCAAATCTTCTTCAATTTTCTTCCTATATTCACTTTCTTTGGTTTGCCTCATCACCCCAGATTCCATTTCAATTTTCAGAACAACAACTTCTTTTGAGAGCTTCTCACATTCCTTTGTTTTTTCTTTCAAAGCTTCATTCAAGCCATTTTCTTTAGGTAGACTAGATAGCTACAGAAGTAGCTCCTTTTTATTTTGTAGAGATTTTATTCATTTATCTTTCAACATTTCAATGGTGTCATCAACATCTTTAAGTTCACCTCTCAAATTACTAATTTTTGTTCTAGATTGAGTAAGCTCTTCTAGGGCTGACTGAAGATCTCTTAATGAACCCATTTGAAACTCTTTCTAAGATCTTTTTCCTTAAGTTGTTAGGCTTCTCTAAGGCTCCTTGCTTTGATACCAATTGTTGGATTAGGTTTAGACAACTAAGAGGGGGGTGAATCAGTTGTCACTTATTTAACATTTTTCCAAGTCTTTAATCAATCTTATAAACAAGCTAATGAAATAAATATTTCAGTATTACATAAGTAGAAACATAAATAGCACATTTGACACCAAGATTTTGACGTGGAAACCCGGTTAAGGGAAAAACCACGGTGGGGGTTAACCCACAAAAATCAATACCCTGTTAAAAGTATTTTACAAATGGGAATGCACATGCATTCGGTCTCACTGCCCCGAGCTCACTGCTCAAGTGGAGGCTCACTACCTATAGAAAAGTTTACAAGAGATTTACAGAGATTTTGAACTGGTAAGATGCATCTGCCAATGCTAGAGATCAGTTCCGGTTAAATGCAAATACTGACTTTGTACACTTCATCTTTATCCTGCTCTTCTCTCTATTTTGCCCTCATTTAGCTATTAGACTTCTGCTCCTTTTTACACTTTCTTCATCATCGCAAAAATGCATACATCCACAATATCCACAATCATTGACTATATATATTCTTATCATGAATTGCAATCACTTGCTAGTCAGCAACAACAAACACTTAGAACTTTTTAAGAGTGCTATGCTTTGTCGACTAGATCCATACACCAATATTGATGCGTACCAAAAATAACACATGTAGATCATCATACATGTCAGCCACTAACATCCTATCTCATACATAGTTCATCAAAACACTTCTATTGGGTCCGTACAAGGATTTACATAAGTCTGCATGTTCTTCACTGAACTATTATGTCATAATAGGACCCGGTAATCATATGCTCATAACTTCTGATCCCATTATCACCGGAGGCTAAAAACTTGGATTTAGATTGTTCTGGTGTCCCTCTACACTCCTTCAGATCCACAACACATAATGATTAACTGGAGAGATCTGCTGACCAAAATATTGGACTCTACTATATGCTCTGTTTCAGGCTCCCAAACTTAGATAGATTATCATTCTAACTTCTGGTAAGATTAGATACTGTACTGTGAATGTGTGGAATAATCTTAGTTGCCATCAATGACTACACTTATCAATTCTATATAGTGCATCTTGCCAACAACTGTAACTACTAACCAAGAACAATGAAGGAGGTGTAAGATCATTGAAATGAACATTGTAACCATGCTTCTAATGACAAAAATGGTGTAAGACTTTTGATAACCCATTGTAACCATACAAGATTTGATAAAAATGTATCACTATAACCATGAGCATGTAGTGTAGCACCCTTAGAGAGCCACTATAACCATAGACATTAAATAACATCATTAATATTATATACCCCTTTCAATTGATTACATACAAAGTGATGTAAGGAATTGGAGGAGAGGAGAAAAAGAAAATGTAAATAGATAAGATCATGAATGCTCAATGATTATGTATGAATGTCGTATCTATAGTATCATTGACAAGCATTATATAAGAAAG
Source organism: Cunninghamia lanceolata (assembly GCA_027924645.1). Classification (NCBI taxonomy): domain Eukaryota; kingdom Viridiplantae; phylum Streptophyta; class Pinopsida; order Cupressales; family Cupressaceae; genus Cunninghamia; species Cunninghamia lanceolata. Next base: position 12,634,538 of record BSBN01001482.1, on the reverse strand, counting down.
TAAGACATTATTATGAAAGAACATGTAATAAGAGGTGATAAGGTGCCCCCCAATGTTGCCCCTAGTGTGAGGACAAGAAACAAACAATAATACCTATTGAGCATAGGTAAATGTCATGAAAGCATAAGTAAATGGCATGTAAGATGTAATCATGTAAGCATAAGTAAATGCCATGTAAGACATGAGCATGGGTGGAAGCGTTGAACCACACTGGACAATTGAGAGGGGGAGAGAATCAGTTTTCCTAAAACTTTTAACCAATTTCAATTATTAACTTATCAATCATTTATATTCAGATATAAACATGAAAGCATAGAATGAGAAGCTCAACACAAAAGCATAATCAACACAGGAGACACCAGATTTTTACGTGGAAAACCCTAGAAGGGAAAAACCACGGTGGGTGTTAGCCCACAGAAATATATAAATTATATCAATAATAAAAATCAGAAGCTCACTGCCCAAATTGCTTATTGCAAAGAAAGGATCACTACCTATGGATGGCTCACTGGCAAAGGGTGGCTCACTGCCAAAGGGTTGAACTGAGATAATAGCATCTACTTCATGCCAAGGTTTAGTTCTATTGAAGCACAAATACCTCTACTCTACTCTGCTACTTCTCCTCACTTTATCTTCACATCTTCACACTTGGATACATTTTCATGACTCAATTACAAGTATTTATACACTACATCAACCTTGGAATGATCATCAAGATCAGTATTATAATCATCAACCATTGGAACAATCTCCAAGGTCGGCATTACAAACATACATAAAATAGGTCTGGACCTAATACAAATTTAGCTAAGGAAAAGATGTAAGAATGTATGCGGATCATGCCATGCCTTAGCTGGGACTCAAACATAATCTTCCACACTACAGCATGCTATCACAATCTTCGATGCATCTTCGCAAGAGATGAATTCAACCAGGTCGGCCAAGACTGATGTTAACACAAGTATTCTCAAGAACACGCTTCAGGCATGATCTAAATTACACCTTGTAGACCAATCCAAATATAGGAGCATGATCAGGAGACATCCACAAGCACATTATAATCACCAAGAACAACCGCATGATCTCTAACAACTCTATCAACAAGATTCTTCAAACTGGAGCACAAGAACAACATTGCCAGCCACTGTCATGAGTAAAAGATATCTTGCTGACCACCAAATCATGAACCACTACACTTAAAGGCATTTAACATCATCACAAACTTACTTCCAGAACCACAAACCAAAATACTTCAATGCGGAGGAATGTGGAGCAAAAAACTTTCTCCCTATCACCACCAAACACACAGAAAAAGTTGTTTTCACTCTGGTGAACAAATCTCGTGCTCAATTCTTCATAGCAGAGGCTCAAAATTAGAATATGACATCTTAAGATAGGCTTCTAAATAACTTCCAATCTACAGGTAAAGATATTCATTCATCAAGAAATGTGGAGCATTCTTTTAGATTGTTCTTCTGCATGTAATGCATTGTTTCTACTACAACACATTGTTATCACCGGAGGGGCTAATTTTCTCAATATCCTCAACAAAGTAAGAGCATGCAGTTGACACCAATGGCAACATAGATATGTTGGCATCAATGAAAACACTGATTAGGCACATACTTGCAAAAATCTCCCCCTTTTTCATTGATGGCAACATATGATGTGAAAATTTGAAAAGACCATCAAGACAAGATTCTCCCCCTTTCTCTTTACACAACTGTATTCTTTCTCCCCCTAATTTTTTCACATGATTTCTCTCCCTATTTGACATCAATGGAAAAGGGCACATACTTGCACGTTGCTGCTCTGATCCACTCACTTTACTAGAAACACTTAGCTACTCCCCCTGAGAGGTAGCCTTCAGAACATCAATCCAGATCAAGGAATAACACTTTGAGCTCCACTAGATTGATGCATTCCTATGCATCTTAGTTCAAGATAGGAGGGGTAATGACCCCTAACTTCTCTCTGAGATACTCAAAGGTATCTTTAGGTAGAGGCTTAGTGAAAATGTTTGCAATTTGATCCTTTGTGGACACATATTCCAACTTCACTTCATTCTTTGTCACCTTCTCTCTCAAAAAGTGATACCTTATTGATATGTGCTTTGTTCTTGGGTGCATCACTGGATTCTTTGAAATTTTAATGGCACTTGTATTGTCACAAAAGATTGCAATAGGATCTTCATACACAACTCTTATATCCTTCAAAGTCTGCTTCATCCATAATATTTGAGTGCAACAACATGCTACTGCAATATACTCTGCTTCTATAGTTGACAAAGATATTGAATCTTGTTTCTTGCTCAGCCATGAGACCAATCTATTACCCAAGAAGAAGGCACCTCCTCTTGTACTCTTTATGTCATCAACATCTCTGGCCCAATCTACATCTGTATAAGCATTGCGAGTGAAATCATTGTCCTTTGGATACCATAAGCCATAATCCAGAGTACCTTTAAAATACCTCAGGATTCTCTTAACTGCCATCACATGTGATTCTCTTGGATCAGCTTGAAACCTTGCAACAAGACAAACTGCATGCATAATATCAGGTCTGGTTTGAGTTAGATAAAGCAATCCTCCAATCATGGATTTGTATCTTTTCTGATCAACCTTAGGTGATTCATCAGCTTTGCTCAACTTGCAACTAGTCACCGTGGGAGTACATACCGGTTTAGAGTCTTCCATCCCAAACTTCTTCAACAACTACTTCACATACTTTGATTGAGATATGGAGATTCCTTTATCTGATTGATTAATTTGTAGACCCAAAAATAAATTCATCTCACCAAACATGGACATTTCAAATTCACTTTTCATCTCATTGACAAACCTTATGCACATACCTTCATTTCCTCCAAAGATAATGTTATCAACAAAGACCTCAACAATCAAGATCTAATCATCATTGATTTTGAAGTACAGATTGCTATCTATAGTGCCTTTACTAAATCCTAATTGCAACAAATACCTATCTAACCTTGCATACCAAGCTCTAGGAGCTTGTTTGAGTCCATACAATTCTTTCAACCTACATACCATATCACCTTGATCTGACAATTGGAATCCCTCTGGTTGCTCAATGTATACATCCTCTTCTAATTCACCATTTAGGAAGACAGATTTCACATCAATTTGATATACCTTAAAATCTTTGTGGGTTGTAAATGCCATAAACATTTTGATTGCTTCAATCTGAGCTACTGGGGCAAAGGTTTCTTCAAAATCTATCCCTTTAATTTGAGAATATCCTTTGCATACAAGTCTTGCTTTATTCCTTACAACTTCTCCATTTTCATTTAGCTTGTTCTTGAAGACCCATTTAGTTCCAATCACATTTTTGTTAGTAGGTCTAGGAACTAATTCTCAAGTTTCATTCTTCTCTATCTACAGCAGTTCTTCCTCCATTGCCTTTACCCAATTTTCATCATTGCATGCTTCATTCACATTCTTTGGTTCAATCTTTGAAAGCAAACAGTAATTAAATTGTTCCTCTGTAGCTCTTCTTCTTGTTAGCACACCTTTGTTCTTGGAACCTATAATTTGATCTTCAGAATGATTGATCCTTACATACCTGGGAGTCTTGATAATATTTTCTGGAGCCTCTTCTTCATCCTGACTGTCTGCTTGCTCATCTTTATCTTCAATTTCTATAGTCACAGGTTCATCTGGTTCATAACAACTTAGGTCTGATATTCTTTCCTTTCCTCCATCTACCTTCATATTTGCACTCTCAACAATCTTTTTGAGCCTTTTGTTGTAGCACCGGTAAGTCTTACTCTTGGTAGAGTATCCAAGAAAGATTCCTTCATCACATCTTGCATCAAACTTTCCTAGATCTTCATCTCTTCTGATATAATATTTGCTTCCAAAGACTTTGAAATATTTTACTGTGGGAATTCTTCCATACCACAATTCATAGGCAGTTTTAGTACCATTACCTTTCACTTGAACTCTATTTTGAATGTAGACAGCGGTGTGAATAGCCTCTTTCCAAAAGACTTCTGGCAAACCTTCTTCCTTCATCATTGTCCTGATAGCCTCTTGAACTATCCTATTCTTCCTTTCCACAACTTCATTCTGCTGAGGAGTCCTAGGTGCAGACAACTGTCTCTTTATCCCATGCTCTTCATAGAAAATGTTGAATTCGTTTGATGTGAACTCACCTCCTCTATCCAATTTCAAGCATTTGATCTTCAAATCTATTTCATTCTCAATCATTGCCTTGAAAGATGTAAATTTCTCTAGGGATTCTGATTAATCTCTTAGAAAATTAACCCAAGTCATTCTAGAATAATCATCAATAAGCAACATGAAGTATGTGTCACCTTGTAGACTTCTCACCCTTGTAGGACCACAGAGATCTGTATGCACTAGATCCAACAAACCAATAGAAAATTGTTCTTTGCTCTTGAAACATGTTAGTATCTTCTTTCCTAACTGACATTCCTTACAAATTGAGTTGGAGGGTTTCACAAGTTTTGGTAAATCTCTCATAGCCTGACTTGAGCTTATCTTTACCAAACTATCAAAGTTTATAGGACACATCCTTCTATGCCATAGCAAACTTTCATCTGTCTGAGCTAATAAACAATAATCATTTGTTCCTCTCAATTGATAGATGCTACCTTTTGTTTTCTTACCAGCAGCAATCACAGTTCTGAAACTTTCCATGATCTTGCACCCATTATCTTTGAATCTCAGATCATATCCTTTGTCACACATCTAACCAAAACTTAAAATATCATGCTCCAAAGCATTCACATACAAAACATTGTCATTATTATGATTTCCATCAAATGAGCTAGATCCTTTTCCACAAATCTTACCAGCTACATTATCTCCAAACCTAACCAGTCCTCCATCATACTTTTCCAAACTTACTTTTGTCACTGGTCATGTGATATGAGCATCCGCTATCAATAATCCATTCATCCTTATCTTTCTCAACCTGAACAGCCAAGGCACTTTCTTCTACTAGTTTTTCATCCTTCACACAGTTAGCAGAATTAGTAGACACATGATCTTCTTTAATAGCAATAAATAGACATTCATTTGCACTAGTACTAGCATCATCAGATTCATCATCAGTCACACTTTCATCATCAAAATCTCTGACATCGTAGCATTTCTTTGGGACTCTAGGTTTGCTCGATCATATCTTTTCTGATTTCTTTCAATTCTTTCAAGACATCCGGAAGCATAATGACCTACCTTACCACAACAGAAACATTTGAAAGGTAATTTACCTTTGAACTTACTAGAACCTCTTTGCATCCTGTCAACAAAGTTAGCTTCAATTTCATCAAAGTCATCATCCACTTTATATTTCTCAGCTCTAGAAATCTTTTCTGAAGTACTGGCTTTGAAAGCTGATTCAACTTTTGGAAGAGCATCACCAAATTCTCTCATCTCAAAGGCTGTAAGCTTTCCAAGTAACTGATCTCTATCAATAGTTTTCACAGTTATAAATTCTTCAATAGCAGCCACCTTGTGACTATAGGATTTTGGTAGCGATCTAAGAATTTTCATCACAACTTCCTTATCAGTGAGAGTTCCTCCCATACCTTTTATTCTAGTGACAAGTTCATCAACTCTCTACATAAAGGCAGTTATGTTTTCATCTTCATTCATCTTCAAACCCTCATATCTTACTTTCAGGCTCTGTAGCTTGGCTTCTCTGATAGAATCATCTCCTTCATACAAAGTTTTTAGCTTCTCCCATACCTCATTTGTAGATTCAAGGTCCACAACTTTTGTCAACACTGAGTCACTTAAGGAACTTAATAGAGCATCCTTTACTTTGACATCTAGCTCATATTCTTTGATATCATCTTTAGTTGTCAAACCACCTTCAGGCATGGCAAATTGTGATAATTTAGCTAGCCATACTTTATAGCCAAGATAGAGAAGATGGCTTTTCATTTGTGCCTTCCAAAGAGTGTAATTTGTCCCATCAAAATGTGGAGCTTCCTTCTTATAAGACATCCTAGATCTGCCTCAAGCTATTAGGCTTTCTTCAGAGGAACTTGGCTCTGATACCAATTGTTGAACTATATCAGACAACTGAGAGGGATCAGTTGTCCTAAAACTTTTAACCAATTTCAATTATTAACTTATCAATCACTTATATTCAGATATAAACATGAAAGCATAGAATGAGAAGCTCAACACAAAAGCATAATCAACACAGGAGACACCAGATTTTTAAGTGGAAAACTCTAGAAGGGAAAAACCACGGTGGGTGTTACCCCACAGAAATATATAAATTATATCAATACCAAAAATTAGAGGCTCACTGCCTACAGGGCTCACTACCCAAATTGCTCACTGTCTATGGATGACTCACTACCAAAGGGTGGCTCACTACCAAAGGGTTGAACTAAGATAACAACATCTACTTCATGCCAAGGTTCAGTTCCATTGAAGTGCAAACACCTCTGCTCTGCTACTGCTCCTCACATTATCTTCACATCTTCACGATTGGATAGATTTTCATGACTCAATTACAAGTATTTATACACTACATCAACCTTGGAATGATAATCAAGGTTGGCATTACAATCATCAACCGTTGGAATAATCTACAAGGTCGGCATTACAAACATACATAAAATAGGTCTGGACCTAATACAAATTTAGCTAAGGAAAAGATGTAATAATGTATGTAGATTATGCCATGCCTTAGCTGGGACTCAAACACAATCTTCCATGCTACAACACTATCACAATCTTCGATGCATCTTTGCAAGAGATGAATTCAACCAGGTCGGCGAAGACTGATGTTAACACAAGTATTCTCAAGAACACGCTTCATGCATGATCTGAATTACACCTTGCAGACCAATCTGAATGTAGGAGCATGATCAGGAGACATCCACAAGAACATTATAATTACCAGGAACAACCTCACGATCTCTAACAACTCTACCAACAAGATTCTTCAAAGTGGAGCACAAGAACAACATTGTCAGCCACTGTCATGAGTAAAAGATAGCTTGCGGACCACCAAATCATGAACCATTACACTTGAAGGAATTTAACATCATCACAGACTTACTTCCAGAATCACAGACCAAAATACTTCAATGCGAAGAAATATGGAGCAAAACACTTTCTCCCTATCACCACCAAACACACAAAAAAAGTTGTTTTCACTCTGGTGAACAAATCTCACTCAATTCTTCATACCGAAGGCACAAACTCATAATATAACATCTCCAGACAGGCATCTAAATAAATTCTAATCTGTAGGTAAAATATTCATTCTTCAAGAAATGTGGAGCATTCTTCTGGACTATTCTTCTGCATGTAATGCACTGTTTCTACTGCAACACATTGTTATCACCAGAGGGGCTAATTTCTCAATATCCTCAACAAAGTAAGAGCACAGTTGACACCAATGGCAACACAGATATGTTGACATCAATGACAACACTGATTAGGCACATACTTGCAACATGAAGCATATAGATTCATCTCACTTGTGGGCTACTTCCAAAATCACAAATTTGGAGTTCTTCAAAATTGACCAACTTTGATCAAAGAATGGAAAATACACATAGATATGACCTTTAATTAATGGAAGTTCAATTGAGGTCCTTCACTAGATGTATATGATATGAACTAATGACTTTCGATTAGGATTACACCCGTGATGCAAAGTTGTGATACTCAACAATCCTTCGAAACATGGGATCAAACTCAGGCTATGGGTGACCTATGTTGAGTTTGAACCTCTAGATTATGGGCTGGTTCCCTTAAAATATTCAATTGGATCTATGACTTTGATGTGGAAAAGGGTAAAAAGGATCTTTCTAAAAGTAAATAAAACTGTAAAAGTATGGTGATGCACCTAATAATGATGAAAAATTGGCAATCTAACTCACAATAATTCTCAGAAAATCTATCCACACATACCACTTTTAGCAAATTGATCACAAAAATGTTTCTAAGGGAGGCTCGAAAATATTTCTGTTTGAAGGAAAAAAGGGGTTTTTCACAACACACAAGAAAGGTTTTCCGATTGCACAGCCTAAGACCTGTGATTTTCAAAGATAACTAACATGAACAAGTACTAATGAGACAATAATTTTAAAGATTCTGCTGTTAAACACAATAATTGCATTAATGGAAGGTAGATACTTGATCAAACTGAAAAATAAAGGAAATAATTGCATAGAACAAAGTATAGAACCTGTAACCTGTTGTAATCTCTATAAATCTACAAATAAGTGAGTTACAAAACCTCTTTCTCTCTCAAAGTGTAAAGAGCAAAAAGGCAAGAACTAGGAAAAAACTAAGTTTTCCTTACAATAAATAGTTTTCTCTCTCCAAGAAGCATGAAAAAACAACTGCAGTTAACTACCTCTAAAAATAAGCTCTCCAATTGGATCCACGAGCAAACAATGAAATCTCTAAAAATAAGGGTCAAAATTGCCTCAAAATGAGCAAAAATAGCTCCAAATTGCTAGTCTCCATGTGTTTGATCCAAGAGTTAACCAATTTTCTCTATTTTGACCTCCAAGCCATGCAAAAAGACATTAAAAGTCCTCAGTTAACTCAACTCCTCCATCTTGCATGATTTTGCATGTGTAGATCATGTGAAAAATTAAATAAAGTAATCATTTGCATGACTTACTCTATTATGAGTTTCAATTTGTCTAATTTCTCCAATTTTACAACTTGTGACAAAATAATAGAGTAATTTATAAAATATTACTTTATTAATTTGTTTACATGATATATAGTTGTAAAATCATGTGGAAATGGAAAAAAAGAATACACCTTATCTCTCCATTACATTTGCATAATTTTGCATGATTTTACATGATAATGATGCCAAAAAATTAATTAGGTCATCATACATGAAAGAATGAAAAAATATTACCCCCCTTATGCCTCCATGCAAAAATAGGTCATTTACATGCAAAATGATAACATGCATTTTGATCACCTTATTACTCCATGAAAAAAAAAGCTCCAAAGTTGCATTTACATGCATACAAGACATAGTCATATCCCCTTAACAGTCCATGCAAAATTTAAAAAGAGAGGAAAAAACATTACCACTATACCATCTACCTTCATTTTGCATCTCTCCATGCATCACTCCATCCATATCACCTTATCCTCATATCACCTGCCACCTTTTACATGACCTTATCTTTGAATGATCTCTTTGTTTTGACTTTTGATGCATTCAAAAATACGTAAGGCATTAGGTTTCGACCGCACTTGGTCTCCATGCATGAATGAGAAACCTTGGACTTTCGACTTGATTTGCATATAACATAAGTCATCTTCGACCATACTTGTCAACTATCTTGAGACAATGGAAATAGAAGGCACTAAGCCTTACCTCCTTAATGATTTCTATCTTTGACTTAGCAAAATAAAATGCAAGAAATGATTTTATTTGGCTCATGGGCCCCTCTTGTGGCATAATCATTAGGAATCTCAAGACATAAGTCTTGACCTTGGTCTGGATAAGATGATTGATTTATTTTGCTAAGTCAAAAAAGAAGAGAAAAAGATAAAGAAAAACCATCGAACAAAAGAAAAGACCAAACCCTAAAGTTGTCATTTCATTTTGTTAACTTTCACTTGTATCTGTCTTTGCAACTTTTGAGCCATCGACTAGGGTTTCTGGATGAAAATGCTTCTCTCTAGTTTTTCCTTTCATTTCGATGGTTTCTCTGAGTCTTCTAAAGGCATTTCGATGTAGGAAAGAAGGTGAGTATGTTCTGTGCATGATAATAGACTTTTCTATGTTTTCCTTTCTCTATGGCTGTGACCTGATGGTTTCTTCTCTTCTTTTCTGCAAGTCTTTCATTTATTTGTCACAATGGTATTTTTTTTCTATGTATTTTGTGCTTCTTTCCATGCATAAATGAGGCTTTAAAAGATAAGGCTCACGGCCCTCCTGTAGCTCTTTTCTCTACAAAATGTGAGGTGAGCTCCTTGTTCGGCCCTCTGTATATCATTTCTTTCACTGAATATATGAAACTGACAAGGGTTTCAAGAACTTTGAAGTGGGTATTTGTCTTTTTTGAAGAAATGAGTTCCTCAGATTATGGCTTTGCCTGTATATTGATTCTTTTCAAGTCTCTTCTATGTATGATCTAAGAAAAAACACTTAGGGTTTCAAAGCAAGATTAAGGGTTTTTGGATATTGCAGAAAGAACTAGCTCGCTTGCCATGGCCGTGGTCTATTATTTCTTGCTCTCTGTATCCTTTATCTTAGCTATAAACAAGAATATGTAACAAGGGTTTCAAGAAAGAAAATAAGGGTTTGCATTTCCTTGAAAAGAAACTAGGCCTTACTTACAGCCTGCATTATTACCTCCACTGTACTTTCTTTCTTGTCTCTAAATACATGAAAAATGCACTAGGGCTTCAAGAATAAATACATGGGTTTTCATTTCTCAAAAATAAAACCCTCTTGGCCATGGCTATGACTGTAACTGCAACTTTGATATCTCTTTTATTTGCATTTTTGATAGAAAAACCCATATGGGTTATCTGTATTTGCTTTCTTTAAACAGTTTGCTTTTCATTGTAGCTTCAAAACACCACATGATGATAAGGGTTTGAAATTTTATGAGTATTCTATCATAACTTGAACCTATCCACTTCATAATGGTTTGATATGGCATAAATAAATAATGATTGTATGATGCTTCAATCTGTAGTATGGTTATACTTCATTTAATGATATGAACATGACGTATTTCTTTTCTCAAACTATCACCTGTAGCTTGTTGTTCTCATCTCTTGTAGATGCATTGATTTGTCTTTCACCTAGAACAATGATGACCTATTTCTATCTTTGTTGGTGCATACCTATGTGTCATGAATATTCAGAAAGCTATGATGCCTGTCTTGTTTAATTGTTTTCATTTTAGACAGTCAATGGGGACTGTTCCTTCATGGCTACACAATGACTACTTCTTTATCAATCCTTCTTTCTCAGACTATTATAACTCCTATCATCTATACATATCACTAATACTCTTCAGTGTAAGAGATTGTCATGATAATTACTTGTATGATGAATCTTGGTTGTATGTATGTCATGTAATCTTTAATTGAGGGCTGTCATAACTCCATCTCCATGAGACATCTTTCATAATGTTTAAATATGGTTGTTCCATATGTTCTTAAACCTTAATTGGAGCTATGATTGTTCTTGAATCAAGATTACTAAACTTTCTCTATCTTTCTTGATCAATGTCTTCTAGATTTATACGATTGTGTACTCTTTTTGCATCTTTAAACATCTTAGATCTGATTTCATTAATGTATGAAAGAACATGACATCCACTGTTATCTTGTAATGATTGTTCCTTTATTAGGTGGCTGTCATACTTATGACACACATATGGATAGCAGAAAGATACTTAAATCATAACATAAATAAAGGAGAATACCTTTTCATAACTGTAATCACCTCTTTGATTACTACACTTTGTACTTGCATACTCTTGATCAAAATCATTGCTTCTCTTATGACATGTGATGAAGCAATTTGAACATGACTGATCTAATTTTAACAAGATGCTCCTTAAATGGGCATAGTTTATAGGAGCAACTGCTCCTATTCACTTTTATCATGATGACATCACCCTCTTTGTCAGTTGACTATTTTGATGCATAATATCTTCTTGAATAATACATTCTATCTTTTGCAATCTGATATCCTTTTCAAATGAATAAAAGGAAACATGTTGGGCTCTACCCTTATGGGAGCCACATTTTCTCCACATGTTTTAATGTCTCCAAATCAGCAACATTACTTTTCCTATACTCACACAGTGAACAAACAAGTTAGCATAAAAACATACCGCTTGAAGCTGATTGATGTTTCTTATGATGATCTGATTTTATTGCTCATGTCTGATTTGATCCATCCACATAAGATGCATAATATCTGCAAGTTAATATGTCTTTTGATAAAAACATGTGATGATTTTAAATATCTGAAGCTTCTAACAGGGCTTTCTCCCTTTTTTTTGCAGGTATACTGTCATGATCAGGAGTTGAAGATGAGGACATGAAGACCAGCTATCAACCTAAGGACATCAACCTTCTAAAAAATGCAATGATTGATAATATTCTCATATGTCCTTTCTCTTTCCTTTTATCCTTAGATGTATAGCTTGCATATGTCTGCATTGCTCAGTTTAGTCACTCCCATGGCTTGTGTGTGGCACATTTAAACATTTCTTTAAATATGATCAGTTACTTTACCTTATGCAAATGATTTATGTATGTTTACTTTTTAAATCAAATGCATATGGTAGAATAATTGAAACTGATATAAAACATATGTTCAAAATATGATATGAAATGACAATTTTCTAAATACCTTTCTTTCACACTGAATTGTGATCACTTGAATAACTCAGTTATCTCATTACTGAAAGATAAAACCAACTAGATCTATTCTGTCATTCATTGACTGTCTAATATCTTGCCATTAGATTTTCACTTGTCAAGATGGTTTGACAGTCCTAATTGGACTATCAGATTATCCTAACAACTGATCCTTGTTTTCTCTTGCCAAGATATCACACATTCATTGATTGCATTAACTTAAAAGTTTTCTTTTACTCCTTTTGTAACAACTGCAAAACAGGGCTAACTAAATTAGGTGTAAACATAATTTAGTAACATTTCTGGTGACCTCTTAGGGGTGTTTGCCTACTAAACAAATTAGAACCAGTAGCCTTGCAATTCTATTGGGTACATGAGTCATCTTCTGCTTTGAACTTTGAAAAACCTTTTGCAACTCAAACTGATAGAAAACTACAATAGTAAAACAAAACTGAAACTGAAACTATTCTGGCTTTCTTAAGACATAGCTAGCAAAATGTGCAAAAGCACTTCTTGGAAAACAAAACAATAACTGAAACTAAATGTGCAAAAGCACTTATTTGTAGCAAAAAGCTACTTCTCTAATAACACAACTTGAGGTGAATCTCATTGATAGGGATTGGCAACCCCTCTCCATCTAACTTAGCAAGTTGGAATGCATTGTGTTGCTTGCATTCTATAATGATGTATGGTCCATCCCAAATAGCAAAAAAATTTGTATGTTGACCAGGTCTGCTCTTTAATCCATTCCATTTGAAAACTGAATCTCTTTCTTTAAAGATTCTTGGGACTGCTCTTTTATCAAATGTCCTTTTCATTTGTGCCTGGTGCATTTCTAATGTCTTTAAGGCCTCTTTTCTAAACTCTTCTAGTTCTATCAAATGTGCAAGCCTTGCCTCCATTGGCTACTCTTCAAGCAATTCAAGTTCTTTTATGTAACTCAAAGTTGGTAACTCAACTGATATTGGCAGTTTGGCCCCTTTGCCATATGTAAGAACATAAGGTGAATTACCTGTTGCTCTTTTAGGAGTTATTCTATCAGCCTACAAGGCTAATTTCAACTTGTCATGCCAAGATCTCTGATTTTCATCAACTATTTTTTTATGATTTTAATCAGATCTTTGTTAGTTGATTCGGCTTGTCCATTACCTTGCGGGTAATAATTTGATGAAGTATTAAAAAATATGGTATTTTTGACAGACCAATCAAACACTCTTAAACCAATAAATGCTAAAGCATTATCTGAAATAATTGAGTCAGGAGTACCAAACCTGGATACTAGATCTTGATAAAAATTGAGAACAGAAGTCTCATTTGCTTCTTTTAATGCAACTGCTTTAGTCCACTTTGTGAAGTAATTTGTTGTAGTCAGTGTCCACTTATGTCCTTAGCTAGATAGTGGATTGATTGGACCAATGAAGTCCAAACCCCACTTGCCAAATGGTTGTTCTACCTGAATTGGATGCAAGGGCATTGCTACAAGTTTCTGTTTACTTGCAAAAACTAAACATTTTGTACATTTCTTTACCCAATTATGTGCATCTTTAAACATATCAGGTCAATAATAAACAACTCTCATAATTTTTAGAGCTATTGTTGTAGCTACAAAGTGACCTCAAGAAGGTCCATCATGAAACTCTTCTAGAATCTTTTGAACCTGATCTGGTTGTACACACCTTAGTAAAACACCATTAAAATCCTTTTTGTAAAAGATTCCATCTATCACAACATAAGGAATTGCCTGCGATCTATAGTACCTTCTTTTTGATCTATCCAAGCCTTGAGGACAAACTCTAGCATGCAGATAATGGATCATATTCTACACCCAACTTGCAAGGGAATCTGGGACAACAGTTGCTTCTTCATTTTGTAGCATTGTCTCAGGTTTTCCTTCAAGTTCAGTGTTGTTTTGTTTATGTTCTACAAGCTTCTCACATAGTCCTTTGCCTTGGACCAGCTTTGTAACTTTAATTTGGATGTCATACTCCATAACCTTTGTTATCCACCCTACTCTCTTATCATTCAAATCCTTGCTAAGCAAGAATTCTTTTACTGTAGGGTGGGCAACCATTAACTTAATTCTATTGTTCGAAAGCATGTGTTTAAATTTCTTTAGGCTCCTTATAACAACCAATACATGTTTTTCAATAAAAGAATATCTTACCTCATAATCATGTAGAATTTGGTTGAAGAAGGCCACAGGTTGCTCCAATCCTTCATTATTCTATTGACAGAGTATAGTTGATATGGTATCAACACTACCAAATGCATAAAAAATAAAATCTTTGTTAAAATTTGGATTGATCAGTGTTGGGGCAGCATCAAGTGCCTCTTTTATTTCTTCAAATCTCTGCTTTCCTTCCTTGGTCCAGTTGAAAGGAATATTCTTTTTCAACATTGCTATAAGAGGTTGTAAAAGTGCTGCTATATTTGGAATAAACCTTCCTACAAAGTTGATTCTTTCTAGAAAGCTTTGTAAGCCTTTCTTATGTGCAGGAAGTGGTAATGCCAATATTGCAGAGATTCTTTTAGGATCAATTGATATTCCATCTTTTGACATTATGTGTCCTAAAGTTTCCTTTCATGAACAGAAAAAGTACTCTTTTTTGGGTTGAGTGAAACCCCAAACTCTCTACACCTTTCAAAAATTAGTCTTAAATGATGAAAGTGATCTTCAACTTTCTTAGAAAAAATAGTTACATCATCTAAGTACACAAGTACAAACTTATTGATAAGGCCTTGGAAGACCATGTCCATAGCTCTCTAGAATGTTGCACCTGCATTTGATAAGCCAAATGGCATCTTTCTGTAAGCTAGTGTGCCCCGTTTAGTAGTAAAAGTTGTCTTGTACTGATCTTCTTCTTTTACTAGAATTTGGTTGTAACCTGAATAACCATCCAACAAGGAGAATCTTTCTGATCTAGATACAAGCTGCAATATTTTCTCCATGGATGGTAGAGGATAATAATCTTTTAAAGATGCTCTGTTTAAATAACGAAAATCAACACATAATCTTATTTCCCCATTCTTTTTTCTAACAGGAACCAAATTAGAAACCCAAGAAGTATGCTTGATTGGAAAGTGTTAGATCTAG
Source organism: Cunninghamia lanceolata (assembly GCA_027924645.1). Lineage (NCBI taxonomy): Eukaryota > Viridiplantae > Streptophyta > Pinopsida > Cupressales > Cupressaceae > Cunninghamia > Cunninghamia lanceolata. Next base: position 12,619,058 of record BSBN01001482.1, on the reverse strand, counting down.
GGCATACAACTGAGGGGGGGGGTGAATTAGTTGTACAAAAACATGCTTCTACTTCAAACACTTGATTCTTCTTTGTTATTTAATTACATATCAATTAACCATTCATGAAAGCATAAAGCATGAACACTGGAGCAGATAAACATCAACACATTAGACACCAAGATTTTAACGTGGAAAACCTGGTTAAGGGAAAAACCACAGGGTGATTACCCCAAGGATTATTCTCTATTAGAAGAATAAGAAAAATGGATGGCACATGCCAATTAGGGCTCACTGCCTGAGCACACTGCTCACAAGGAGGCACACTGCCTACAAGAGACACACTGTCTACAAAATAACAAGTATTACAAACTTGAACTGGAGATTGACATCTTCATCATGTCTAGATCAGTTCCATTTAAGCCTGAGACACACCTGCTCTACCTTTTGCTCTTTCGCTATGCCACACTCATTCGCTTCACAGCACACTTCAAAATGGATTCACAAACCTTTATTTATACAAGGCATCAACTTAGGAATAATCATCTAAGTCGGCAATCATCCACAAGAACATTTGCAAGATGAATAACTCATCCGATCAGCCACCACAAGAACATTCGCAAGATGAATAACTCATTTGGTCAGCCAGTCTGAACAAGAACATCTTCATCCAGAAGTATATCTCTAATTCTGGGCTCTAACACTGATGCAGACCGACAACACAACCTCAACATGATCCAAGAACCTTCACAGGCTTGCCTGAATGACCAGGTACATCTGCACTTCCTCTACTTATTAGAATCTCTTCTCTTCTTCATCTAGAACTTCAAGAACACAGTCTACTGCCACTATCATACTGAGAAAGGTGCTTTCGGACCTCCAAACTATGTACAAATCAAGATGACACATCACAAGGACATCCCAAACACTCATTCCAATCCGCAGAATAGGACAATGCATTTTTGGATCTCACCGGAGCTTTTTGTAACACTCTGTCACTCTGGAGCATCTCCCAGAACCGGTCCTATTTGATTGATCACAACTTCTTCATATCTTCATGCGGACCTCTAAAATCTTAACTGGAACATCTCAAGACTCATATTTACAAACACTTTAATCCGTATCCTCTGATCCTCAACCTGTTGAGTACTTTTGCCTTCTTCTCATCACTATTCTTCACTGTTCCTGATTGAGACTGATTTCCTCAATAACCTCAGCACACAGCTCATCCAATCCTTCTTATCAATGCAATATGAGTATGTTGACATCAATGACAACACTAGTTAACCTCATACTTGCAACAGAAAGATTATGTTACCTTCTATCAACTTGATCAATTCAATCTTCATAAGTACTTCCAGCTTTGGATTTAGAGGTCTTTGCTTCTGTCTAACCAGTTTTGCCTTAGGTTCAAGCTCAATGGTATGTTGAGCCAACTTAGGGTTGAAACCCTTTAGATCTCCATATTCCTAGGCAAACACATCACTAAATTCTTGACAAAGCTGAATGAATGCTTGTTGTTCTTCTTTTGTACATACCTTTCCAAGCTTGAGCAACTTATCTTTAAAGATCTCAATAGGTTCATAATGTTCCTGTTTCACTAACAAGTTGGCTCTGTCCCTTCTTACCTGATCATCAGTATTAAATATTGACTCTATGGTTACCAAACCCTTAGGCAATTTTTTGACTTTAACTGTAGTATCTGATCATCATATTGCTGCATAAATTTATGTTGATTACCTGTAGAAAATTTAGCCTCTTCTATCAAAAAATTTACAATCTGTTAATCACTATCAAACACTTGCCAACTGATATTATTATTTGGAACTGATGGTCTTACAACAACTTTGACATATAAAGGAGTATGAACATTCTTCATCTATATAGGAATATCATATTCAGCTCCTATGGGAGCTAGTTTATCAGCCTATTTATTATCAGTTCTAGGTACAGATATCAGATTAAATGCATCAAATTCTTCTATCATGTCCTAGACTTTGTGTTTATACAATTTTAGAAAATCATTTTTTGTAGTAGCAAGATTTATGACTTGTTTTACAACTAATTCACTGTCTCTAAAGACTTTAAGACATTTAATGTTCCTTTTTCTAGCCCATTCCAACCCATGAACTAAAGCTTCATACTCAACTAAGTTATTAGAACAGTTGAAAGCAAAAAGGAAAGATGAATAATACCTTTCACCTGTGGGAGAAACAATAGCTCCTCCACCAACATCAACCTTACTTCTAGAACCATCAAAATAAAGTTGCCAAACATCATTTTTAGATTCTATAACTTGCTAATTTTCTCCTTTTAGCAAATTTGGAATGACTTCATTTTTCTCTTGTATCATTTACACACCAAGACCTATCTCATCCATCTGATCAAAAGGATTTGTTTCATGATTTTCTGATACATGCTGGTCTAAAACCAAATTTGGTATGCCCTCTAAAGGCGTACTTGGATCTTAGACAATAACTAGATCTTCTTGATCAAAAATTGAAAGGTTTGCATTTATTGGACTGGGTGTATAAGGTTCAAGTTGATCATTTGCTAATGGCTCAAATTTTATTGTAACTTTGGTTCCATATCTAGTTCTAAAGAACAAATGTGTCCAATCAGAAGATAAATAGCCTCCTAATCTTGTTGTAAAATCTCTAGACAAACAGATGGCAAAACTAGGTGGCAAATCAATGACATGTATATCCTAATATATGACAAAGTTTGGACATGCATGCAAAGTGAGACCTAGATTCTTGAATATTCCCACTGTGTTGACTTTAATACCATCTAATTGCACAACACCTCTTCCAATAGGCTCATATTTTATACCAAGTTTATCAACTAGTTGTTTTGGCATTACTGAGCTACTAGCCCTTGAATCAATCATACAATTATGCACTAAATGATCACCAACTATCAAGGTAACATAAAAAAGTGGTGGTTTGATCACTTGCTTTGGTTGTTCATTGTTATTATGTGCCTTATTGGTAAGCATAACCTGGGGCTGAGCTATTTGAACCTCATTTGATAAAGACAACTAAGCTAAAGCATCTTGTAATAGGTCTTTCTAACCAGGGATGTATAAAGCATCTAATATGGACATGCTAACAGTGGCTTTCTTCATATGATCCAAAATATTGAAAGAAGGACCACTAACCTTTTGCTGTACTTTGGGAACATCAGCATCAGATTGATCTTTACTTGGCTATTTTTGAGCTTCTGGCTATCTTTTTTCAGCTGTTTGCTGTCCTCTTGGCAAAATATGAATATCTTGAGAAGTGGAAGCTTGATTTTGACCTTGTTGACTTGCAGAAACTATACTTTTCTTTTTATTAGTTTGCTGTTGTACATTTCCAGCTTGCTGTTATAAGTCAACAACCCTCTTTTTGACCTTGTATTAGCTGCAATATTAGTAAAAGACTGTTTCTAACCTTGTAATTGATTTACACCACAAAACTCATTAGCTTTCCAGTTCATTAGAGCAACATTAGGATTACTATACTAAGGTTGAATGTCTAGTTGATCATTTACATTACTTGCTATATTTTTAGCAACAGCATAATTATTCTATACCATGAGTGTTTGACTGACCACTCCATTCATGCAAGTAGCCTGGTTATGAGGCTAATTACATGAATAACACCATGCATAATCCTGAATCATATTATTTTCTATGGGCACAAGATCTTTTGATGAGCTAACAATATTAGGATTATACTATTAATTTGGTTTGTTATTGTAGTTTATTTTTTATCCTTGGTAATCTGCCTGATAAGGAGGCCTATTTGCCTAATATGGGGCTTGGTATGGTCTCTTATTCTAATTTGCTTGAATTTTTAGGCTCACTAAATCATTGCTTACTGTCTAGAATAATTTTGCTGTGTTTTGTTGATTTCCTTTAAGATCTTGAATATCAGAAAGAATTGGATTAGTAGCATTTTTAACAGTGTTTTGATAGCCAAAGGCTAGTATAGCAGGAATTGATGCAATATGAGGTACTGCTATTGGTATTGATGGCTGAATATCATGAAATATTAGCATAGGAGGCCTTGGTACAATTTTACCAGCTTGTATTAAACTATTTTATGCCCTTATTGCAATATCAAATGTAGTTGGTAAAGTAACCCCACCCATTGACTGAATCATGACAACAATATCACTATTTAATGCTCTTAAATAATACAAAAATGCATGCTCAGGTGAAGGCTTTACCGTTTCTGGAATTCTATTCCATGTCCTTTGAAATATGTAATTGAAATCTATCATTTGCTCTTGTGGGGCCCTCTTGATAGTAGTCATTTGCTCAACAAGTGATAAATGATCATATTTATCTTGAAATTGTCTATTCAAAGTAGCTCCTAATTCATCCCATGATGTAATAGAATTAACTCTTAAACTTCTAAACCATTGAAGAGCTTTACCTTTGAAAGATGTTACTAATAGCTTGCTTGCTACATTCTCTTCTGTGATATGATGAACATAACACAATGATGCTACATCTTTGATGTGTTCTATCGGTGTAGTTCCATCCTCACCGTTGAAACTAGGCAGACTTTTCAATGCAACCACTGGTATATCATCATGTTGCCTAAAATTTAATGGGTTGCCCCCATTAAAGGTAACAAATGGCTAATTTCTTGGTGGAATTAGATTTCTTCCACCACCTCCTCCTCCAGGTGCTCCCCCAGGGGCTGCTCCAGCTATTGCAAACATTTGAATAACTGGTACTTGTATGGCACTTGTAACTCTTATAACACAGGTTCCTCTTCCTCGAGCTCTTTAAAAATAGGATCCTCTTAAAAAATAGACACTTGTTCTCTTGGGCTTGTTGGTGGAGAAATATGAGGTACTGATGATGAACTTGCAAACAAGGGATTTTGATGAGAATCAAATTTTGGCTGTGTATTTGGTAGATTTGGTACTATTGTACTTGCTAGTCTGAAAAATCTATCTACTTTAATCCTCCTCTTTGGTGGAGATAACTGAATATGCTTCTCAAAATCTTTATTTGATACTTTTTTATAAGCTGCAAGATCTGATCTATAAAACTAGAAAATTAGAGTCGCCAGGTACATGAAAATAAACCTCTAAAAGGCTATAAAATCTGCTGATCATACCAAAATAGAAGAAATAATAAGTTCTTTTTGAACTAAAAATTAGTTCAAAGGTCCCACCAGGCATACCAAAAATTGTTGTTGATTAGGATTGAACTCATGATGCAAAGTTGTAATACTCAACAATCCTTCGAAACATGGGATCAAACTCAGGCTGTGGGTGACCTATGTTGAGTTTGAACCTCCAGATTATGGGTTGGTTCCCTTAAAATATTCAATTAGATCTATGACTTTGATGTGGAAAAGGGTAAAAAAGATATTTCTAAAAGTAAATAAAACTGTAAAAGTATGGTGATGCACCTAATAATGGTGAAAACTTGGCAATCTAACTCACAATAGATCTTAGAAAATCTATCCACACATACCACTTTCAACAAATTGATCACAAATATGGCTCTAAGGGAGCTGGAAAATATTTCTATTTGAAGGAAAAAAGGGGTTTTTCACAACACACAAGAAAGGTTTTCTGATTGCACAGCCTAAGACCTATGATTTTCAAAGCTATCTAACACGAACAAGTACTAATGAGACAATGATTTTAAAGGTTCTGATGTTAAACACAATAAAATCTCATCAAATCACTCATACAAGTTGCATTAATGGAAGGTGGATACTTGATCAAACTAAAAAATAAAGGAAATAATTGCATAGAACAAAGTATAGAACCTGTAATCTGCTATAATCTCTATAAATCTGCAAATAAGTGAGTTATAAAACCTCTTTCTCTCTCAAAGTGTAAATAACAAAAAAGCAAGAACTAGGAAAAAACTAAGTTTTCCTTACAATATATAGTTTTCTCTCTTCAAGAGGCATGAAAAAACAACTACAGATAACTACCTCTAAAAATAAGCTCTCTAATTTGATCCACAAGCAAACAATGAAATCCCTAAAAATAAGGGTCAAAACTGCCTCAAAATGAGCAAAAATAGCTCCAAACTGCTAGTCTCCATGTGTTTGATCCAAGAGTTGACCAATTTTCTCTATTTTGACTGCCAAGCCATGCAAAAAGACCTTAAAAGTCCTTAGTTAACTTAACTCCTCCATCTTGCATGATTTTGCATGTGTAGATCATGTGAAAAATTGAATAAAGTAATCATTTGCATGACTTACTCTGTTATGAGTTCCAATTTGTCTAATTTCTCCAATTTTACAACTTGTGACAAAATAATAGAGTAATTTATAAAATATTACTTTATTAATTTGTTTACATGATATATAATTGTAAAATCATGAGGAAATGAAAAAAAAAAGAATACACCTTATCTCTCCATTACATTTGCATAATTTTGCATGATTTTACATGATAATGATGCCAAAAAATTAATTAGGTCATCATACATGAAAGAATGAAAAAATATTACCCCCCTTATGCCTCCATGCAAAAATAGGTCATTTATATGCAAAATGATAACATGCATTTTGATCACCTTATTACTCCATGAAAAAATAAAAGCTCCAAAGTTGCATTCACATGCATACAAGACATAGTCATATCCCCTTACCACTCCATGCAAAATTTAAAAAGAGAGGAAAAAACATTACCACTATACCATCTGCCTTCATTTTGCATCTCTCCATGCATCACTCCATCCATATCACCTTATCCTCATATCACCTACCACCTTTTACATGACCTTATCTTTGAATGATCTCTTTGTTTTGACTTTTGATGCATTCAAAAATGCATAAGGCATAAGGTTTTGACCACACTTGGTCTCCATGCATGAATGAGGAATCTTAGACTTTTGACTTGATTTGCATATAACATAAGCCATCTTTGACCATACTTGTCGACTATCTTGAGACAATAGAAATAGAAGGCACTAAGCCTTACCTCCTTAATGATTTCTATATTTGATTTAGCAAAATAAAATTTAAGAAATGATTTTATTTGGCTCACGGGACCCTCCTGTGGCATAATCATTAGGAATCTCAAGACATAAGTCTTGACCTCGGTCTAGATAAGATGAATGATTTATTTTTCTAAGTCAAAAAAGAAGAGAAAAAGAGAAAGAAAAACCATCGAACAAAAGAAAAGACTGAACCCTAAAGTTGTCATTTCATTTTTTTAACTTTCACTTGTATCTGGCTCTGCAACTTTTGAGCCGTCAGCTAGGGTTTTTGGGGGAAAATGCTTCTCCTCTAGTTTTTCCTTTCATTTTAGTGGCTTCTCTGAGTCTTCTAAAGGAATTTTCATGTAGGAAAGAAGGTGAGTATGTTCTGTGCATGATAATAGACTTTTCTGTGTTTTCCTTTCTCTATGGTTGTAGCCTGATGGTTTCTTCTCTTCTTTTATGCAAGTCTTTCATTTATTTATCACAATGGTCTTTTGTTTCTCTATATTTTGTGCTTCTTTCCATGCATAAATGAGGCTTTAAAAGATAAGGCCTGCAGCCCTCCTATAGCTATTTTCTCTGCAAAATGTGAGGTGAGCTCCTTGTTCGGCCCTCTATATATCATTTCTTTCACTGAATATATGAAACTGATAAGGGTTTCAAGAACTTTGAAGTAGGTATTTGTCTTTTTTGAAGAAATGAGCTCCTTAGATTATGGCTTTGCTTGTATATTGATTCTTTTCAAGTCTCTTATGTGTATGATCTGAAAAAAGCACTTAGGGTTTCGAAGCAAGATTGATGATTTTTGGATATTGCAGAAAGAACTAGCTCGCCTGCCATGACCATGGTTTGCTATTTCTTGCTCTTTGTAACCTTTATCTCAACTATAAACAAGAATATGTGACAAGGGTTTCAAGAAAGAATATAAGGGTTTGCATTTCCTTGAAAAGAAACTAGGCCTTACTTACAGCCTGCATTATTACCTCCACTGTATTTTCTTTCTTTTCTCTGAATACATGAAAAATGCACTAGGGCTTCAAGAATAAATACATGGGTTTTTATTTCTCAAAACTAAAACCCTCCTAGTCGTGGCTATGACTGTAACTGCAACTTTGATATCTCTTTTATCTGCATTTTTGATAGAAAAACCCATATGGGTTATTTGTATTTGCTTTCTTTAAATAGTTTGCTTTTCACAATAGCTTCAGAACACCACATGATGATAAGGGTTTGAAATTTTATGAGTATTCTCTCATAACTTGAACCTGTCCACTTCATAATGGTTCAATATGGCATAAAGAAATAATGATTGTATGATGCTTTAGTCTATAGTATGGCTATACTTTATTTAATGATATGAACATGGTGTATTTCTTTTCTCAAACTATCACCTCTAGCTTGTTGTTCTCATCTCCTGGAGATGCATTGATTTGTCTTTCACATGGAACAATGATGAACTATTTCTATCTTTGTTGGTGCATACCTGTGTGTCATGAACATTCAGAAAGCTATGATGCATGTCTTGTTTAATTGTTTTCATTTTAGACATTCAATGGGGATTGTTCCTTCATGGCTACACAATGACTACTTCTTTATCAGTCCTTCTTTCTCAGATTGTTATAACTCCTCCTATCATCTGTACATATCACTAATACTCTTTAGTGTAAGAGACTGTCATGATAATTGCTTGTATGATGAATCCTGGTTGTATGTATGTTATGTAATCTTTAATTCAGGATTGTCTTAACTCCATCTCCATGAGGCATCTTTCATAATGTTTAAATATGGTTGTTCCATATGTTCTTAAACCTTAACTGGAGCTATGATTGTTCTTGAATCAAGATTACTAAACTTTCTCTATCTTTCATGATCAATGTCTTCTAGATTTATAAGACTGTGTACTCTTTCTGCATCTTTAAACATCTTAGATCTGATTTCATTAATGTATGAAAGAACATGACATCCACTGTTATCTTATAATGATTGTTCCTTTATTGGGTGGCTGTCATACTTATGACACACATATGGACAGCAGAAAGATACTTAAATCATAATAAAAATAAAGGAGAATACCTTTTCATAACTGTAATCACCTCTTTGATTACTACACTTTGTACTTGCATACTCTTGATCAGAATCACTGCTTCTCTTGTGACATGTGATGAAGCAATTTGAACATGACTGATCTAATTTTAACAAGCTCCTTAAGTGGGCATAGTTTATAGGAGCAACTGTTCCTTTTCACTTTTATCATGATGACATCACCCTCTTTGTCAGTTGACTATTCTGATGCATAGTATCTTCTTGAATAATACATTCTATCTTTTGCAATCTGATATCCTTTTCAAATGAATAAAAGGAAACATGTTGGGCTCCACCCTTGTGGGAGCCACATTTTCTCTACATATTTTAATGTCTCCAAATTAGCAACATTACTTTTCCTATACCTGCATAGTGAACAAACAAGTTAGCATAAAAACATACCTCTTCAAGCTGATTGATCTTCTTACGATGATTTGCTTTTATTGCTCATGTCTGATTTGATCCATTCACATAAGATGCATAATGTCTGCAAGTTGATATGTCTATTGATAAAAACATGTGATGATTTTAAATATTTGGAGATTCTAATAGGGCTTTCCCCCAATTTTTTACAGGTATACTGTCATGATCAGGAGCTGAAGATAAGGACATGAAGACCAACTATCAACCTAAGGACATCAACCTTCTAAAAAAGGTTAAGAAACTGAATAGTCATCATATCTCCAACGGCCTTATGGATAATCTAGTAATCCTACTAAATTGATATAGTTCCCATATGAAATTTCAATGCAAATTGATTATACGTATAATTGTAAATCATCCAATGGTCCACACTTCACCGAATGTCAGAATCTATAGCATTATGTTGTTGTTTCAATAGCCCCTTTAATGGCAACAAAGGCCTTCCACGAACTCTAATTTTCATTCGCTATCAAGAAAATACTCATCAGTGAACAAAAGAAGTATAGAACTCTCCCGTCAGCACATATGACTATTTGCAAACTTATAAAGGCTCTGGATATATACTTCATCGGTAAATCTTCAACTTTGCAAAATCATGAAGGTGCCTCTTATACACTTCATCGGTGGATCGACAACTTTCAAAACTCTCAGATTGGCTAAAACTTAGAAAATCCCTTCAATTAGTGATTTTTGCTTCCTTCAAACTCAATGATAAAAAAAGTTGCTCCTTCGGCGATTCATACAATTGACGAACTAGGTCAAATCACCTAACTTTTCAATTGGTGAACTTTTCAACTTGTGAACTTTTGACTTGCTTCCAGTCTTCATCAGTGATGGAATCCATCGGTGAACTAAGAAGTTCCAAAATCAACTAATCAATTGATAACAAAGATAATGAACTCATCGATAAAAACACAAGTTCTAAAACCTTCACCTTTGCCGATCACAAACAAGACTTTGTTCAAAACTCACCAAAATGCAATCGGAAAAGATTCCCATTGGCTAACTAAAGAATCAAGAAACTTGATTGATGACAAACCAAATCAGCGAACTAAAAAGTTCGTGAAGTGAGGAAGTGGCGAACCATGTTGTTATATGGAGCCTAATCAGACTCAGAGGTTAAATTTTCCCCACTTTTATCAGTGTGATTTCCCCCCAAATTATTTAATGGGGGAGTTATTTTTTATATTGGCTGACATAAAAAAAACCCTATTTTGTAACTAACATAAGGCTTGATAAAAGCGGCTAAGGGTTAAGGTTTCTGTTGATGTATTGTAGCATTTGTAGCGGTATTAAGTTGTAAAGATTGCTGGTTGTAATCAGTTTAATTTATTGGATAATAATATCAGACTCTCTATTGGTGGATGTAGCCTGGGTTTGGGTGAACCACATTAAAACTTGTCTCTTGATGTTATTATTTCTGTGTATTTCCATTCTTTTCTTTAATCTTTATTTGCATTTAATTGATATCTTCTGCATGCAATCCCTAACAAGTGGTATCAGAGCGGCTTGTGTTCAATTATCATCTACAGGAAGGTCTCAAGATTGAGTGGGAGTCTCATGGTTGAGTGGGAGAAATGGCAGACAAGGGTAAATTGAATGTAGATAAATTTAATGGGTAGAACTATCAATTATGGAAGATGCAGATGGGGGATTATCTCTATCAGAAGGATTTATGGAGGCCGTTGGAAGGAATGTCCAAGAAACTAGCAATAATGATTGATGAGGATTAGAATCTTCTGGATAGAAAGGCACTGGGAACCATTCGGTTGTGCCTGGCACCATCTGTGGCATTCAATATAATAGAAGCAGTGACAACAAGTGAACTGATGAAAGCTTTGGCTAAATTGTATGAAAAACCCCCAGCCTCAAATAAGGTATTTCTCATGAAGCATTTGTTTAATCTAAAAATGATTGAAGGTGGATTTGTGATAGATCATTTAAATGAGTTTAATATGATTACTAGTCAGTTAACTTCTGTAAAAGTGAAATTTGATGAAGAGGTGAGGACTCTCTTGATATTATGTTCTTTACTAGAAAGCTGGAATAGATTGGTAATGGCTGTAAGTAACTCTGTCTTTGGTTCAAATACTTTGAAATTTGATGATGTTGTTGGTGTTATCCTTAGCAAGGAAATGCGATAGAAAAGCTCAGGAGGGTCCACATCAAGTAGTGTTTTGAATGCAGAAAGCAGGGGCAAATCAAAGGAGAGAGGAAAAGGTTCTGAAGGTCATGGGAAGTCACGAGGAAAATCAAAGGACAAGAGGTCCCAATCTAGAGGACAAAAGGATTACTAGTACTATGGGAAACCAGGTCATCTGAAGAAAGATTGATGGTCTCGGAAGAATAAAGAAGGAGACAAACAAGAAGGCAATAAGGAGGCAAATATGGTAAGTAATAAATCTAAAGATGATGCTTTGATTATTTCCCTAGATAATGTTGATGATTCATGGGTTTTAGATTCAGGGGCCTTATTTCATGCTACACCCCATAGAAGTTATTTTCTTGATTATGTCCAAGGGGATTTTAGGCTGGTTTATTTGGGAGATAACGAACCCTGTCAGATTGTTGGAAATGGAAGAATCAAGATTAAGTTGTAGAATGGGAATCATTGGCTACTACAAGAGGTAAGACACGTTCCAAGGCTAAGTAGGAATTTAATTTCAACAGGTCAGCTAGCTGATGAAGGTTGCATTGTTACATTTATTGATAAAAATTTGAAGGTTTCAAGAGCTTCCTTAATAGGAGAAAAATATGTGAAAATAGGCACCTTATATCTTTGTATAGGTCATACTGTTCCTTCTACTTTAGCTGTTGCAGAGAAAAAACAAATAGGTTTAGGAATAGTTGCTGCAGGTTCACAAGAAGAGACTGAAATAGTTGTTGCAGGTTCTGAGACAGCACTATGGCATAACAGACTTGGGCATATGAGTGAAAAATGGATGAAGGTACTTCATTCTAAGAAATTTTTCCCAGGTCTGAAATATATTAATATGGATTTCTGTGAAAGTTGTGTGTATGGAAAACAAAAGAGAGTCAATTTTCTCAAGGATGGGAAGCAAAAGAAAGATGAAAAGTTTGAACTTGTGCATACATATGTATGGGGATCATCTCAGGTATCTTCTCTCGGTGGCTCTCGGTATTATGTTACATTCATAGATGATGCAACTAGGAATGTTTGGATTTATTTCCTTAGGTAGAAATCTGATGTATTTGAAACATTTAAGAACTGGAGAAGCTTGGTTGAGAATGAGATGGGTAAAAGATTAAAATGTCTCAGATCTGATAATGGTGGTGAGTATTAGAGTAAAGAATTTGAGTAGTATTGTTCCTTTAATGGAATTCGTAGGCAGAAAATAGTTCTAGGGACTCCACAGGAGAATGGTGTGGCTGAACGCATGAATAGGACAATAATGGAGTGTACAAGGACCATGAGACTGCATGTTGGGCTGCCTTTAAACATGTGGGTAGAGGTTGTCAACACTGTTGTATATTTAATTAATAGAGGTCCTTTAGTTCCTTTGGGCTATGGTATTCCATAGGAAGCATGGACAGGTAAGAAGGTGAGTTATTCTTTTCTCAAAACCTTCAGATGTGAAGCATTTGCACATATAGATTCTGAAAAATAGAACCAAGTTGGATGCAAAAAGAAAAATTGTATCTTTGTTGGATATGGCATTGATGAATTTGGTTATAGGCATTGGGATGTTGAAAATCTAAAAATTGTGAGAAGCAAGGATGTTGTATTCAATGAGAAGATGTTGTACAAAGATCAGTTACAGCAGCATGAGAAGAAAGAAAAGGATTATGTGGTGCTCGATGATACTCCAGATAATGATGTTCCAGTGGTTCCTCATGCTCCGCAACAACAACAAGAAATACCACAAACTCCAGTGAATGTTAGACAGTCAACAAGGCTAAGTAGACCTCCTAAAAGGTTTTCTCCCTCTTTGTATTCTATTTTGTTAACAGATGTTGGTGAACTGGAAGGGTATGATGAAGCTATGTAGGTGGATACAAAGGTTCAGTGGGAGATTGCAATGAAAACAGAAATGGACTCCTGGCTGAAAAATCAAACTTGAGAATTATGTAAGTTGCCTAAAGGTAAAAAGGCTTTACCAAACAAATGGGTTTATAGGCTGAAAGAGGAAGATGGAGGTAAGAAAATATTTAAAGCCAGGTTAGTTGTAAAAGGATTTGCACAGAAAAAAGGTATTGATTTTGATGAGATATTTTCTCTGGTTGTTAAGATGACTTCTATTCATACTATTTTAAGTATTGTGGTTGCTGAAGGTTTGCATTTGGAACAACTAGATGTGAAAACTGCCTTTCTCCATGGTGATTTGGAGGAGGAGATATATATGGAACAACCCCAAGGATTTGATGTTAATAGTAAGGAAAAATTGGTGTGTAGATTGAAGAAGAGTTTGTATGGCTTGAAACAAGCACCTCGGCAATGGTATTTAAAATTTGATAGTTTTATGGCTGAGCAAGCCTATAGCTGGTGTAATTTTGACCATTGTGTCTATTTAAAGAGGTTGGATAATGACAGCTAATTTATTTAATGTTTATATGTTGATGACATGCTTGTGTAGCAAGGTCTAACATGGATCACAAAAGAGAGTTAAAACAACAGTTAGCACAATCGTTTGCTATGAAGGATTTAGGGGTAGCAAAACAAATCCTTGATATAAAAATTTGTAGAGATAGGAAGAACAGAAAATTGACTCTATCTCAAGATGATTACGTTGAAAAGGTGTTGCAGAGATTCCATATGGAGAATGTAAAAGATGTTAGCACACCTTTGCCTAGTCATTTGAAATTGACTAAGGAGCTGTGTCCTAAGACACAAGAGGAGGAAGAAAAAATGTCCAAGGTACCATATTCTTCAGCTATAGGAAGTTTAATGTATGCCATGGTATGCATGAGACCAGATATTGCACATGTTGTAGGAGTCTTAAGAAGGTATATGAGTCATCCCAGATTGGAGCATTGGAATGTGGTAAAATGGATTCTCAAATATTTGAGAGGTACATCCAATAAACACTTATGTTTTGGAGGCTCTAATACTAATTTAGCAGGTTATGTAGACTCATATTTGGCAGGGGATATTGATACCAGGTGGAGTACTACAAGTTATGTCTTTACTGTAGGTGGGACAACAGTGAGTTGGATCTCATGGTTGCAAAAGGTGGTTTCTTTATCCACCACGGAGGCAGAGTATGTAGCTACAACAGAGGTAAGCAAGGAGATGATATGGCTGCAATCTTTCATGGAAGAATTGGGCAAACAACAAGCTAACAATTATTTGTTTATGGACAGCCAGAGTGCCATACATCTTGCAAAGAATTATGCCTTGCATTCAAAGACCAAACACATACAGTTGAGGTATCAATTCATTCGATTGATGTTGGCTAATGGATAGTTATAGCTGGAAAAGATCCATACATATGAAAATCCAACAGATATGTTTACGAAGATAGTGACAAGGGAGAAACTAAGCTCCTCTTCAACTTCGGTTGGTCTTCAAGACTGAAAACAAAAAATTAAGACAACAGTGTCTAGGGTGCTTATTTCGAGTGGGAGCTATAGGGTCAGTAGTGTTATGATCAGTCTCCAAGTAGGAGATGATATGGTATGGAGCCTGATCAGTCTCCAAGTGGGAGATTGTTGTTATATGGAGCCTAATCAGACTTAGAGGTTAAATTTTTCCCTTTTATCAGTGCAGTTTCCCCCAAAATTATTTAACGGGGGAGTTATTTTTTATATTGGCCGACATAAAAAAACCCAATTTTGTAACTGACATAAGAATTGATAAAAGCAGCTAAGGGTTAGGGTTTCTGTTGATGTATTGTAGAATTTTGTAGCGATATTGAGTTGCAAAGATTACTGGTTGTAATCAGTTTGATTTACTGGATAATAATATTGGACTCTTTGTTGGTGGATGTAGCACAAGTTTGGGTGAACCATATTAAAACTTGTCTCTCGCTATTATTATTTTTGTGTATTTCCATTCCTTTGTTTAATCTTTATTTGCATTTAATTGATATCTCCTACATGTAATCCCTAACAAACCAAAGGCACCAAACTTAACCAAACTCAATTTTTCTTGGCCAAGATGTATGAAATTCCTCTTGAAGCAAAAAATCAACCTTCAACAAAAAAAACAAAGAAGAAAACCAAAAATTAGAAAATAAACTTGTTTTTGGTGGCACATGATTGTACGTGCACTCAGGTGCTCCTGCATCATATTAGGATTTTGATGGACAAACACTACTAATTCAAACCATGTTTTCCATGATCAAACAAATTCAACATGACATAAAATTTTGCATGGACATAGCCCCTTAAAGTAAGTTTTCTAAAAAGTATAGGTTTTAATATATTCTAATTAATTATATATCTATTGTATTTACTCTAATCAACATAGGTTTATTATCAAACATAAACTACTTTTGTTTAACACACATGAAAAATATAAAACAATGAAAATTTTTAAAAAATATGACCACCAAGCTTTGTATTGATGCCCTTTCAACAAAAAAGTTAACTTAAAAAAAATTATGCATTATGTGGAAATATGTGTTTAAATTATAATTAATCTCAATTAAAAATTAATAATAAATAAAATATCCAACAAAAAAGTTATGCGTGCCCTAGACATTAGTTTTAATTATCTATGTTTAAGAAATTATGTGAAAATATTATTTCTAGCTCAAGTCATGTGCTATGGGGAAATATTATTCATTAGAAATACTATAAAGTATAAGAAACATTTTATTAACAAATATTTAAAAAATAAAATAAAATATTAAAAAATATTGGAATCTCACAAATCATTAGTTGATAATATATTGAAATTCTTAACAATTTTCTTGCTATATGTTAAAGGGCGAAAGATGAATGATGTAAGCTAGTTTGTGTACACTAGATCTAACCCTCTTCCACAATAACATTCAAGGACAAAACTGAGATAAGTTACTACAAGAAGAAAGATGACTCAACTATTGATTTTGTGCTCTTGTTTGCTATGGAAATATTAGATTTAACCAAGCCTTTTATCAAACCCTAGGTTAAGTATGAGTAAAACCCTAGTTATAAGATAATCAACTTGTAATAGATAGAAGATGACTAAAACCTAGAAATTAAATACACAAATATGATTAGTGCGATATCAAGACCTGTGCTCCGAAAGCTAAAAAGTTAGAGCACTCCGAGGGAGGCACCCAAGTCTAGAAAGTCTAAATCTCCCAAAACTCAAAACTGGAGAAATGTTGCAGAGGGTTCCTAGATGCTAGATTCAATACTTGTTTTAATAGGAGGATGTCAGGGTGGGCACCCAAGTCTTCCGTAGAGGAATTTTTGCAAACTACTTTCAGATCCCAAAACTTTTTCCCTTACAAAACCTTCTTATACCTTCACTTTTTCAGACTTTGCACCTGTAACCTGCACACAAGAAGAAAAGGGGTTTGGGAGTTGTGGTGTTTAGGATTTGCCTCAGTTAAATCCTGGGATAGAATTCAAGCTTCCCAACACCATTGTTAGAGAGAGAGAGCATGCCCTAGTAGGACAAAGACTAAAGATAAACCAAATGATGAAATGATTCAAGCAATAATGATGTCACCTTAGAGGTGAAGTCCTTAGGAAAATGAAAATTCTTTGAAACTCATAAGGAGATTGATGATGATTCCAAATCTGCAACAACACACATAATACAAACACAAATCTACAACAACACAATGAATGCTTTAAATGCTCTTTGCTCCAAGATCATAAGTTTGCTATCATCAACCTATATCAAAATGAATTCAAACACTCACTTATATATGCTTTCCCGCTAACATTCATAAATTAAATTGAAAGAACCGACAAGGAGAGACCCATTTAAAGGTCCTATGCCGACATGCCTTGAAATCTACCCTGACTAATTAGGTAGGACTTGGGCGTGGGCACCCAAGTCCCAAGGTGCCTTTTTGGTCTGGGGTAAAGCATTAAATGGGTCCCTAGTTCCCATTTGACATGGGTTTCAGGGGATTTTGCATCGTGATGAATATTTTGCATGTAGAGTGTTAACACGGGGACCTAGGAGCTAAACTAGTAGGTAAAAAGGCATGTGTCCACTTTTTACTCCATAACATTTAGCCCCCACTTTAATGTGTGTGTGATCTTATGATTCAACACATGCATTTGTTATATGGTAAAAAGAGAGATGATGGAATATGTGAATACACTAGATCAAACCCTTCTTTCACTATAATATTCAAGGACAAAACTGAACTTAAGTCACTACAAGATGGAAGAGGACTCAACTACAAATTTTGTGCTCTTATTTGCCAAGGAAAGATAAGACTCAATCAAGCTTTCTATCAAACCCTAGGTTAAGTATGAGTAAAACTCTATTTATGAGATAATCAACTTGAAAAAGATGATCGACAACAAAAATCTAGAAACCAAAAGTACAGATAGGATCAATAAGATGTCGGAACCTATCTCTTGAAAGTAGAGGTGTCGAGGGATAAATTAAGCAAATCTATAGAAGGTCAAAACTAAGAAGAGGCTGCAAATGATGCTAAAAAACTAGATCTAGAAGATTGAAACCATGTGGACTAGGGCACCAACTGCCCAAGTCTCTTCGAAGAGATAATATAGAACTATTTCTGAATCCTGAAACTCTAATTATTGCACTATCTTCTTATAGCTCCACTTTTCCTGAAACCTATTTTGGTAACCTGCACATAAGATGAAAATATAAGGGTTTGGAGGTTGTGGTGTTTACGGATTTTCCTCAGTCAAATCTCAGGTTAGCATTCAAGCTTTCCCAACACCGTGTTAATGAGAGAGCATGTCCTTGTAGGACAGAGGCTAAAGATAATCCAAATGATGAAATGATTCAAATAGCAATGATGTCACCTTAGAGGTGAAGTCCTTAGGAGGATGAAATGTCTTCAACTCATAAGGAGATGGATGATGATGCCATATCTGCAACAAACACACAAATACAAACACAAATCTAGAACAATAACACAATGAATGCCTTGAATGCTCTTTTCTCCAATATCATAAGTTTGTGTTATCCATATAGATGTAAAATGAAGTCATAAACTCACTTATATATCCTTTCCCACTAACATTTACGAATTTAAATCACAAAAGCTGACAAGGAGAAACATTTTGGAAGGGCTCAAGCCGACATGCCATTAGTTAGCCTTGACTAATCAAGGGAGACTTAGGCGGTTGGCGCCCAAGTCCAGGGGCCCAAACTAGGTCAAGGTTAAGCTAAAGGAGGTCCCAAGGGTCTAAAATGTCATAGGTATGGGGTAATTTCCTTCGGGATGATCAATTAGAATGTATAGTAAAATAAATAGGACCTAGGAGGTAAACTAGGAGGTAAAAAGGCATGTGGCCACTTTTTACTCCATAACATTTAGCCCCCACTTTAATGTGTGTATGATCTTCCAATCAAAACATGCATTAAAGTACAACCAAAGCACATTAGACACATCAAACACACCCTAAGTTTGAAGACTATTTCTAGCCCCCAAGCTTAGGCAAACATAAGAAAACACTTAATAGTCAAATAAGACACAATAAATACAATAAGGAAGCATGCAATACACAGAGAAGACATGAGTATAGTCACACAATACACAAAGAAGACATGAAGAGAAGACATGATCTAAGCAATACATATCCATATATATAATTCTAACTAAAATAATAAAACACACATGTAAAGACACATAAAACACATACAAAGTGGGGAGGGACTCATCACCACATAAATTTAGTCCACACCACAAACACACAAGACACATAAGAAAGATAAATAAAATACATGGAAGACACATAGAATACACAAGCACTATGTAGTATGTCATTGACACACTATACGTCTTATACATGGTAAACACGAGCAATAGGGAGGAGGTCGTCACTACTCCACTATTTAAAACACACCAAACACAACTGACAATTGAGCTACGCTACCACAAATGCCAAAGACATGCTTAAAGGTGAATGGCACAAGATCCAACATTGCCTCGTGATGAGGAGTTTGTATAAAAGCATGTGCACTAGCTCATGAGATATACCATCCCACCTCGTAATGAGGGCTTTGTATAAAAGGATACACACTAGCTCAAGAGATACTTCATCTCACCTCATGGTGAGGGATTTTTTCTTTAAAAGGATGTGCACTAGCTCAGGAGATACACCATCCCGCCTTGTGATGAGGGATTTCAAACACACTTTGTCAGTGTCAAAAGATGATCAAGCAGATACCATTATATATGCCCCCACCTTAAGGTGGTTGATCTCACTTACCGGTATCAAGCACATTAAGGTAGAGTGAAAACACACAAGGGAACAAGAGCTTTCGCAAGGCCCATGCCCCCAAAGTGACATGTGCCATGATTGTCGAATGTTCCCACAAACACATCAAGATTAGTTGAACAAGATATAAGCTTTGGTGAGAAAATCTTACTCTAAGATAATAACCAAATCGATTCATGCATGCTATGTAGAAATCATATATTAGATCAAATCAAAGGCCAAGGCTACATTGTCAGGTTTGGTATCGAGTATAGCCATTGGGCTATACTACAGGTATCTCAGAACCGAGTGTATCTACAAGGTGAGATACAAAACAATCCAAAGTGTGTTGAAGAAGATTTAGAGTATTGCAAAGGTTTGTTACAAGAGGTTTCACAACATGAATCACAACACGAAGTGATTCTACTAGTTAGGCTTTGAATATGTATAAATCAACCCCATCTTTATATATTGATTGGGTCCATTTTTTCTTTCTTGCTGAAGGGACACATGGTCCTTATCAATATTTATTTGTTTTCATCATCCGTCGACTACGTAGAGCCACTAAAGAATGTAGACAATAAAAATGAGAGAGAAGACAAGACTGGCTTGGGTTTACAACATAGGAAGATGCCCCCAAGACATCCTCCATGATGCCATTCCCCCAAGGCACAACACACAACAATAAAATAGAGGAGAGGAAAGTAGAAGAATGTAGAGGCAAATAGAAGAATGGTCACAACAGAGGCGGTCTCCTTGTATCCTTGACCTTACAAGATTATCAAGGGTCATCCAAAGAGACCTAAACAACATATAACACAACACGAGGGAACACAACACATAAGAGAAGGCCACATAAGGGAGAAACTCAAAGAGATACTACAACAAAGGTGGATAAGAAGGGTTAGAGATACGTACCTATTATACAACCAAACTAGCTGTTGTCGTCAAGCAAATCATCTTCCTCCCAATCTCGAATGCAAGAGGAAATAAGTACAAAAGGTACAATCACCTAACTTAAATCATCATCCTTTATCTCTTCAACCTTATTTGATTCAATATCCGTTGGTGGAATGTTTTCTTGTTGAGGTGTTGCTTGTTGAGCTAAGGATTGTCTCTTCCTCCTTCATTCTCTTTCTTGCCTATTCCTTTTTGTTTTACTAGTGATGTTTGCAAAAGGATTTTCATGATTTTCCACAGTCTTCGTCATCTCAGAGGAGGAAGCTGGTACAATATTGATTTTCTATGATGAAGTGATTTGTTCTTTATGGGTATCTCCTGATCCTTGTAAGGATGGCGGAGGAGGAATCTCAGCAAATACTCCCTTACCTTATGGTCGAGGAGGTTCTTGCAACTTAGGTTGTTTTTCACTTATGATTTATTCAATATGAGTTCCAACCAATTTTGTTATTAACTTTGCTTTGTATCTTTGATATCCCAGGAAGAATTAATCTTCTCTTGGTTAAGGAGGCTCGGTAGGTTGTGGCCAAAAGTAGTCTAGGCTGAAATTTTCTCGAGTAACCATAGGCTTCCATCTACTATGGTGGACAACATACACTCTCCCTATTGATAACTGAGAGGGGGGTGAATTAGTTATCCTAATTATTTCTTCTTTCTGAACTTTCTTATTAATTAATGTAGCATTAAATCAATCAAGAAAACATAACCATGAAAATAGAGATACACATGACACAATATTTTTGACGTGGAAACCCTGTTAAGGGAGAAAACCACGGGGTGATTAACCCAAAGATTATTCTCTATTAGAAGAATAAGGAAATACAAAATGGTACTTGCCAATTAGGGCTCACTACCCGAGCACACTGCTCACAAGGAGCCACACTGCCTACAAAGAGACACACTGTCTACAAAAGAGTGTTATACAATACTTGAATTGATTGGTAGCATTTGCAAATGCTAGAGTCCAGTTCCAGTTAGGCTCAGTATACTGATCTGTTGCACTTCATCTTTTCTTTTCCCTTAAGCTTCTTTCCTTTCACATACCGGACCTTCCTTACTGCTTCTGCTCTGTACTTCTACTTTTATTCACACATAACTAACCACAACAACAACACTCACAATTGAATCCATCGTGTATATATATCTGCATAGGTAATTTCATCACCTTTCTAGTCGACACCTGGAATAGTCAATCTTTTCACTAATTCTGATCAGTCGGCTGAATCCTTGCACATCAAGTAATGCAGATTAAGTATATGCTTGTATAAATCATTAATCATGTCAGCCAGACATGATTCATTCCTTCATAACCTTTACCACAATCAGTAACTCATCCGAAAAGTAGTCTGATGTTCTGTCAGTCAGTTCTTCCTCTGTTCACATAGTCATTCAGGAATCTGGTACTCAACTATCCATATCTTTTTCTTCATCTATCATCGGAGGCTAAATCCTTGGAATATACCACTCAAGGTAGTCCTCTTGACTTCCCCAAATCCACACTGCACCAAGATACTTCCTTTGAGAGATCCGGACCTGTCTGTCGGACCTTGCCACATGCTCTGTTCTTGTTTTCCAGACCACAACATTTTTCACTCTGACTTCCGGTAGAGACACACCATGTCCTGCGGATGTTTGGGATTAACTTTGTTGCCATCAATGACAGCAATCATGAATCCATATAGTGTCTCTTGCCAACAATCTCCCCCTTTGGCATTGATGGCAACACTTAGTGAAAAATGACTAAGTGTTTACACTATGCTCCCCCTTAGCTGATGCTCTGTCTTTATATACATTTTCTGGAGCTCCCCGTTAGTTGGATTCCTCATTTTTCACTGCTCCTCACTCCCCCTTTGACATCAATGGCAAAGGGTAGGGTCCGCATACCAAAATTTTCAAAAATTTAACTATACTTAGCCGCATAAGTATATATATACAAGTTGTACTTACATATACTTAAGTATGTCTGCAAAAGTGTTCTTAAACTGTACAACTTCTGTCGCCCAACTCTGCTTCATTCTGTCCAAAATTGAGATATGCCCACTCAACAGGAATGCAAACACATCTACCCTTTTTAGATCTACCGGATCATTGGTCTGGGCTGTAATTTGGGCTTCTTTTATGGCCTCATGCATGGCCTCTAGTTTGGGGACAATTAACCCCCGGAGCTCACTCAACCTGCTTATTCTATTTTTTCTTTCCTTTTCCAACTTCTTGATTTCACTCAAGACTGTGATAGTCTGACATTCTTGATTTGTTAAAGAGGAAGAGAGAGGATCAAAATTCTTTGACAGGTTTGATAGTTTATCCTCCTATTCTTTTATTTTCTTCTCAAAGTCCAGTGTTACCTTGGACCATGATAAATAAAATTTATACATTTCACCGCCATCCTTAAGAGCATTTTCTAAGCTCTTTATTCCAATATTTATGTTTCTCCTATCATTAATAATTAATCCTTGTACCTCTGAGAATCTCTTATCCAAAAACTCCTTCCGGACCTTTTCTTCAGCTAATTTTTCTAGAGAATCAAAATGTGTACTAACACTGTTGACTAAGGTTTTGAGATTACCGGAAGAGGAGGCTGTGGGATCCTTCTGAAAAGATGGCATGATCTTTTCCAGTACTCTAGATGCAACTTCTATCAACTCACAGTCTTCCATATGAGACTTTAGGAGTTTTTCATTAGCCTTAGCATTTGTAGATGAAGCTATCTTCATTGTCTGTACTGGAGAAAGACAATCAAAATTGAATGGACCTTGTAGAAGCTCCGGTTCATCAATCTCCATTGTTTCTTTGCTCAAAAATTCTTGGACAGTTTGTGCAGTGTCTCTTGCCAGAGACAGATGTTTCTTCTCTTCTGTAGTCTTGGAGCTGTCCTTTGGAGTTTTCTCTCCTCCTACAATCCCACCACTAGCAGTTGTAGTTTTCTCTGATGAAGTCATCTTTCCTTCTGTAGTCTTAGCACTATCATCTTCTTTTTCCTTCACCTCTGCTTCTTTCTTATATGATTTTTCTTCTCCTTTAGATCCAGAGACTGTAGGGGAAACCGGAGGAGAAATGTTTGTCTGTTCGGGGCCCACCTCTTCTGATATTTTCTCAGGAGTTTCTTCTGCAACATATGTGGTGGAGGGGTCAGTACCCAAGTCCTCTATGATAGGAAGATTAAATCTTTTGAAGGTTTTTTGGAGAATCTCTTCAGTGTCCTTGGCTACCTTGTCAGTCTCACAAGCATAAGCTAATTCATCCTTGCTTTGCTCTTGAATTCATCCTTGCAGTCTTTGAATACCATGTTCATTGTCTTGGGATCGATTGAAGGATATAGCTGAATAGCTATCTATTCCTGGATCTCAAGGTCTTTTGCCATGGCATTGGTCTTTCTCATTTCCAACTCCTTTTCTAAGCTCTTAGGGATTAACGAGATGATTTCAATAAAAGCCTTATTGTAAATGTTCAAGAACTTAACTGTGGCTTCCTCTAGAATCTTTTTATCTGCTTCATTGTAGTCATCATAGAATTCTATTAAGGGTTGCAGGTTCCCATCCACTGTGACTGCTTTAACTACATCATCTAAGGAGAGAGTGGGTTTTTCAATAAATTCTTCTTCCTTCTCTTCCTTGTCTTGTCCTGTGGAAGGTTTACCAGATCCTTTCTTCTTCTGTTTCTTTGTTTCCTTTACCCCCTCAACTGATTCGGTTTCCTCTTCATATTTTTGACTTGCATAAGCCCTTGTGGCTTTTATTTTAGACCTTTTCTCTCCTTTCCTGTATGTCTGACCTTTCGGTTTTGATGTTTTTGAGCTTTTGGTTGTGACAGGTGTAGATCCTTTTGATGATTTGGTCCAGGTTGAGGTTTCCACCGGAGTACTTTTCTTGCTTTTCTTTTCTGCCTCTTTCTTCTCTTCCTCAGCGTTTCGCCTCTTTTCTCGGTTGGCATCAAGTGCCTCCTTTGAGATGCCAAAACCTTTTGCAACTTCCTCAACTTCTTTTCTTACCTTTCTTTTGATTTCTGGCTTCCTGAGCTCAGTGTGAATTTTCACACTTAGTTCTTCAAAGGTTCCAATTCTCTCTGCTTTTGGGTCCTTTGGTTGACTGCGCATGTGTTGGACATGCAATTCTACAATTTGTTCATCCACTCTATACCCCATAGGCATGATCCAGACTGTCCTTGGCTCTACTGCCTCCATTAGGCATTGATCAATGTCTACCATGAAGCACATTGTATCCTTGTATTTCTCAATTACTGATTTGGGGATTCTTTCTCTGATTTGCATCATAGTTTGAAAGTGTTTGAAGTAACCCCACAGAGCTGTATTCCTTGCCTTAGCATCCCCAAGTTCATGCAAGTAATCTCTGATCTGGACTGCTACCAGTTTGTCATTCTGCCATACCCATCCACTTGATCCGGGCAGCTCATTCATGAAGTAGAAAAATAGACATAATATTAGTGTACCATACTTGAAAAAATTCTTTTTCTCCTTTTTGATCTTTTGTATGTTTTCCTTTAATTGGTTTAAAAGAAGTTCACAGAGATTATAATCTACATTATTTCTCAGCATCTCATAGGCAGTATATACTACAGTTCCAGAAACTGAATTCTCCCTACTGGAGTGATAAATCTTGTATCCTATTATCATAGATGCAAACTTGATATCCGGGTCAGAAATATCTTCAATGGTCATTGCCCTCTTATCAAATTTTGATCAGGTGGCCTTAGTTACAATGTTATTTTTGACAGATTTGAGGATAGGTATCCCTTCGGAAGAGTATAGACCAGTTACTACCCTAATTGCCTCTTGTGATCTTGCAGGGTCTATTCAGCCATAGGAAGTTGTCATGAACCCTACTCAATACGTACCAGACCCATTCATCTTCTTCAAAGTAGGGGAAATGAATGAATTGATCAAAATGTTTCTTCTGGATACCCTTATACTCTGGTTTAAGCTCAAAAGCATCGTCTATCAGTTGTTTGTGATAGATATCTCTTAATTTGAATTCCCCAAACTCCTCAATATTTGCATGTATGTAAACCCTAATGTCCTCTGTGTGTAAAATGCCATGTGGAACACTAGAGAATGCTCTTAAGGGATCTACCTCCAATGATTTGTATGGGTGTTTCTTAACTTCAGGTCGGGGCCTATCTGAGATCTTTACTATATTTGGAGTATCCATTTTTCAAAAGATTTGTAGTGAGATATTGAAAACAGAAAATACCTTTTGCGCCTTTCGGTTTCACGGAGTTGGTTTGATTGATCTCTGGAAGAAATGACTTTTGCAAGTGATCTTCGATGAACTTGAGGAATTTCGTTGCAGAGCTCCATTTTTCGTTTCTTCTTGAGTGCAGAATGAACAAGTGATTAATGAAAAACCCTTATATTGCTCCATAAACCCTAATATCAGATTGCAATAAATGCTTGACCTACATTTTTCCAGTTTGCCTTATTCAGGTGATTTGAAGAACCGGATCAACCCTGATCTTTAAACAAATTGCGGATCTTCCAAATCTTAACCATAGTTTGTTTGAATATATCCCTTATGACTCCTTCAATCTGTAACTCTTCTTGTGCCAGTTCTGGCACCAATTGACTGGCTAGGGGAACAAGGTTTTCATTGTGTCTCCCCCTGAGCCAGAGCTCATTTTTTAATTTTCGGAAGGAATATCAACACCAGAGTCTGGTGCGGATCCAACCTCTACATTCTCAGTACTTTTCTTCACCCAAATCTTGCTCATCTCACTTTTAACTTCATCTGCATTCATCTTTTGTTTACCCTTATCTTAATTTTGATTATTATATACCAAACATCTTTTGTCCTGATTCTTGCTTCTACAGACTTTTGCACTATGACCGGACCTATTACAGATTTGGCAAACAACATTTCTTTGCATATTTGACTGATATCTTTTTGTTCTGCATTGATTAGCCATATGACCTATTCTATTGCATGCAAAGCATCTACCATTGAATGATTTGTTCATTTGCATATTTTTGCATTCATGAGACTTGTGACCATACCTTTTGTAGTTAAAACACTATCCGGAGAAGGATGAATTAGTCTGATTCATTCTCTTTCTGCACTGATTAGCTTTGTGACCAAAGTGATTATAGTTGTGGCAATATCCATTGAAGGATGGATATCTTTGAGCATTGGGCTGTCTTACCGGAGGTCTTCTAGGCCTGATCCTTGGATTTTCTGACTCAAAAATCTTCTGACCGGATCCAGAGCTTTCTTCTTTCTCATATCCCAAACCACACTTGTCATCTGCCCTCTTTTGACTTCCAAGAAGAACTTCAAGTTGAGCAGAACTTATCTTGAATTTCTCTTTATATTCATTTGCTGTTTGAAGATCCCTTTTGAGAGAGACAATTTGATCCTCAAGTTTTTCTTCATAATCTTTGGCATCTTCAAGATCGGATTCAAGATGTCTGATAATTCTATCCATCTGGTGGCAATCTTCTGATTTCTCTTTGAGAGATTGTCTTAGATTGTCTTCAATTTTTCTTTTCTCTTCAATCTCTTGGGTAAAATTTATAACTCCTGATTCCATTTCATGCCTTACCATAATGACTTCTTTTGATAACTTTTCACATAACTTGGTTTTCTCAGTCAGCTCTTCATTTGCATTATTTGCTTCACTTTGTCTTGCCAATTGCTGAAGCAGTTCCTTTCTCTTTTTCATAGAGAGACTTAATTTGTCTTTTAGTTCTCTCATGAAATCATCAGCCTGTTTAAGTCTTTCCTTTAATTCATTGACCTCAGAGTTTGACTATTCAAGATCCTCAAGGGCAGTCTTGAGTTGCTCTTTTAAACCATATGCATCCATTTGGATTCCCAGATCTTCCTCGAGCTATTAGACTCTTGTTGGGAGGAACTTAGCTCTGATACCAATTGTTGATAACTGAGAGGGGGGTGAATCAGTTATCCTAATTATTTCTTCTTTCTGAACTTTCTTATTAATCAATGTAGCATTAAATCAATCAAGCAAACATAATCATGAAAATAGAGATACACATGACACAATATTTTTGATGTGGAAACCCTGTTAAGGGAGAAAACCACGGGGTGATTAACACAAAGATTATTCTCTGTTAGAAGAATAAGGAAATACAAAATGGCACTTGCCAATTAGGGCTCACTGCCTGAGCACACTGCTCACAAGGAGGCACACTGCCTACAAAGAGATACACTGTCTACAAAAGAGTGTTATACAATACTTGAACTGATTGGTAGCATCTGCAAATGCTGGAGTCCAGTTCTGATTAGGCTCAGTATACTGATCTGCTACACTTCATCTTTCCTTTTCCCTTAAGCTTCTTTCCTTTCACATATCGGACCTTCCTTACTGCTTCTGCTATGTACTTCTACTTTTATTCACACATAAATAACCACAACAACACTCACAACTGAATCCATCGTGTATATATATCCGCATAGGTAATTTCATCACCTTTCTAGTCGACACCTGGAATAGTCAATCTTTTCACTAATTCTGATCAGTCGGTTGAATCCTTGCACATCAAGTAATGCGGATCAAGTATATGCTTGTATAAATCATTAATCATGTTGGCCAGACATGATTCATGCCTTCATAACCTTTATCACAATCAGTAACTCATCCAGAAAGTAGTCTGATGTTCTGTCAGTCAGTTCTTCCTCTGTTCACATAGTCATTCAGGAATCCAGTACTCAACTATCCATATCTTTTTCTTCATCTATCACCGGAGGCTAAATCCTTGGAATATACCACTCAAGGTAGTCCTCTTGACTTCCCCAAATCTGTACTGCACCAAGATACTTCCTCTGAGAGATCCAGACCTGTCTATCGGACCTTGCCACATGCTCTGTTCTTGTTTTTCGGACCACAACATTCTTCACTCTGACTTCCGGTAGAGACACACCATGTCATGCGGATGTGTGGGATGAACTTTGTTGCCATCAATGACAACAATCATGAATCCATATAGTGTCTCTTGCCAACACTCCCTTGGTGAGAAAATTTTAAACATTTATAAGTTGTAGAAGGAACCATTTTCATGGACTTGAGCCATGGATGGCCTAGTTTCACACGAAATAGGTCGGATGTAGGAATGATGTCAAATGATTGTTCTAGGGCTTTCTTCGCTACTTTAACCAATAATGTAATCTTCCCTAGAGCTGGGAGGAAAGCTCCAATATGTATCTTAATCATTATTTATGTATCAAAT
Source organism: Cunninghamia lanceolata (assembly GCA_027924645.1). Lineage (NCBI taxonomy): Eukaryota > Viridiplantae > Streptophyta > Pinopsida > Cupressales > Cupressaceae > Cunninghamia > Cunninghamia lanceolata. Next base: position 12,590,154 of record BSBN01001482.1, on the reverse strand, counting down.
CATGCACATAGAGGAACTCTTTAGTAATCACATTCATCATACAATTAGGATCAATAAGGACCCCTCTTGTAGGATTTCCACTTATACATGTGGTGATGTAAAGAGGTCCCTCAATGTCTCCCATTGTTTTATCATGTGGTATAAATGTTATTTCAGGTTCAGGAGTCTTCCGCTTTCTATAAACTGAAGGAGGGACCATAGTATTATTATTGTGATGAGATGCCATGAATGTGAGACTGTTTCACACCAAATCACTTATTTGAGGAAATCAGGTTTTTAAAGAGAAAAACACACAAATTTCACAACAAACAAAGTAAGTAAGATGGAAATATTGCTACACAACAAGGAAAGATGAATGATTTTAAATTTTTCTTAAATAATTTTGAAGAGAGTGTGTAAAAACCTTTAAATGTTGAAATACACACTATATAATTGCAAAATTTGAAATCTAAATGCAAGAATACACAATGAAGAAACACTACAACTCAAAATAAGATTTGAATGAGTGTTTAAAGGAGCAGAAAAATCTGAAAAAAGATTTTGACCACCAACCCTAGATTCTTGTGACAACTAGGTTATATGAAAAATACCATTTTTTAACAAAACCCTAACAAATGAGGTATGCAAGGGCAAGGTATGAGATCATGAAATGATAAAAGCTGTAATTTATCTCAGATCTAATGTAGAAATCAGAAAATTAAATGTTTCCAATGATATGCAAGGAAATAATGTAAAACTATGCCTTTATGCAAGCCTAGAATGCTTATTTTTTTCAAATTTTTCAAATTTATGCAAGATTTTTCAATGATGGATGATAAGTATGATATGATTTAATGCAAAGAATGATTTCAACACTCAACAAGATGCCTGCGTTTTCTGCTATGGGTTCACCAAAATGTTATATGGTAAAAAGAGAGATGATTGAGTATGTGAATACACTAGATCAAACCCTCCTTTCACTATAACATTCAAGGACAAAACTGAGCTTAAGTCACTATAAGATGGAAGAGGACTCAACTATAGATTTTGTGCTCTTGTTTGCCAAGGAATGATAAGATTCAACCAAGATTTTTATCAAACCCTAGGTTAAGTATGAGTAAAATTCTAGTTATGAGATAATCTGCTTGAAACAGATGATAGACAAGAGAAATCCAGAAACCAAAAGTACATAGAGGATCAGTAAGATGTCAGAACCTGTCTCTCGAAAGAAGAGGTATTGGAGGACAAATTCAGTAACTGCCCAAGTCCAAAAGTGAGATTCTACCAGAGGTCAAAACTGAGAAGAGGCTACAAATGATGCTCAGAAACAAGATTCAGAAGCTTAAAACCCTATGGACTAGGGTGCCAACCACCCAAGTCTCTTCAGAGAGATGATCCAGAACTATTTCTGGATCTTGAAACTCTAATTCCTACATTGTCTTCCTATAGCTCCACTTTTCCTAAAATGTGTTTCAATAACCCGTACACATGATGACAAGAGAGGGGTTTGGGGGTTGTGGTGTTTAGGGATTTTCCTAAGTCAAATCCTAAGTTAGCATTCCAGCTTTCCCAAAATTGTTGTTAATGAGAGAATGTGTCTTTGAAGGACAAAGGTTAAATATAATCCAAATGATTTAAATAGCAATGATGTCACATTGGAGGTGAAGTCCTTAGGAGGATGAAATCTCTTCAACTGATAAGGAAATGGATGATGATGCCATATCTGCAACAAACACACAAATACAAACACAAATATGCAACAATAACACAATGAATGCCTTCAATGCTCTTTTCTCCAATATCATAAGTTTGCATTATCCATCTAGGATTAAAATGAAGTCATAAACTCACTTATATGTGCTTTCCTGCTAACATTTATGAATTTAAATCACAAAATCTTACAAGGAGAAATATTTTGGAAGGGCCCAAGCCGACATGCCATTAGTTAGCCCCAACCAATTATGGGAGACTTGGGTAGTTGATGCCCAAGTCTAGGGGCCCAAATTAGGTCAAGGTAATCTAAAGGAGGTCCCAAGGGTCCAAAATGTCATGGGAATTAGGTAATTTCCTTTGGGATGATCAATTAGAATGTATAATGAAGCAAATAGGACCTAGGAGCTAAACTAGCAGGTAAAAAGGCATGTGGGACCACATTTTACTCCATAATAGCATTAAAGTACAATTAAAGCATATCAAATCACATCAAACACTAGACTGAAGACACACTCTAAGTTTGAAGGACTATTTCTAGCCCCCAAGCTTAGGCAAATGTAATAAAACACTTAACAGTCACAAATGTAAGCATGAACATTATCCCACTCTTCCCTACTACAATCTAAAGCACATGCCTCCTTCACCTCCTCCTTCGAGTCCTCCTACATCATCCATTCTGATTATGGGGACCTCTTCTCCACCAGTGGTCACTAGTGCTTGTTTTCCTATTGTTATCACTAACCGACCTTCTATTGTTATTTATTCTGATAGTGATTCAGATCACTCTTCCCCCAAGGAAGATATGTTTGCATCCTTGGAAGAGATACAATCATTTTCCTTGATCTTCACAAGATCAATGGACCTCACCTTTGGTGAGGTGTACAAGGATCCCCCAATAGTTTTTGATTCTCCATATCTTGAACCAAGTACAATACCAAGTACCACCCTCGACGTGGTCCCTCTAGCGGCCTATCCACCGTCCCTATATGATGAACAAGATTGGGATGCGAACAATCTACTAGTTGTTTTGTAATCCTTGTGCTTCCTACATGACATGTGTGTTTGTTATCTCTTTGTGGAGGACCCTTAATGCCCTTGTAGGCACATGGATACAGGAGGAACAAAATTTTTTGTGGCATTCCTTTATATGTTTCTATATTCTTCTATATGTAATACTTGAATTTTTTACATTTTAGGGATGTTGTAAAGTGTCAGATGATTTAGAATTCTTCCATGTTGACCCAAAATTTTTAATTTGTCTTCATGTGACCTTCCTTTGTATTCGTAGTTCTACGTGCCTAGGGGGATGATGACAATTTCATATTGTACTTCCCTAATTATTCCCCTCCTATTTATTGTACTTACTCTGAATCACATAGATCCCTTTGTGCTTTATTGTGACGTTGCTTATTTTTATGTGACACCTTGTTGCATTGCTCGGCATTGTGCCATGCTTACCTAAGCAATTGTGTATCATGCCTACACCATTGCCTTGGTTGTCCTTATTGGGGGCAGTTCTTTCACAACGTATCTCTCTAGAACATATCCTCTAGGCATATGCTTCCTAAAATCTCTCATGCATTTTTCCCCTCTTTTTACCTTAAAATTAATTGCAATTATTTTAAGGTGGGGGCATATATTTGTTATCTTTCACATTTTTTCACATACCACATCAATGATATTCTCTCTATAGCATTTTTGGTCCATACCACCTTTATTAGAATTACCTAGCCATGCTAGCCATGTAATCTCTAATATTGTTTAACATGTAGCTCACCTAGCAAAGAAATGCTAGTCCATGGTGCTTCATTTCCTACCCTATCAGCACTTCTCATAAGCCACCTAGCAACAGGATATTCTAGCTCTAGTGACTTATAGAAGTTTTTTGGTATGGTTCCTACCTCTTGTAGTGTGCTAGCCCTAGAACCATACGTGGCATTTTCCTAGTGAATAGACATTAGAAATGCATTTTGTTTACTTTTCTATATGTTTGTATGTGTTTTCTTAATCATTAGATAAATGTGTATTAGACTATATTATTTGTTAACTGCAAAGGCTTTGAAAAATCATATTTCGTTTATTAATGCTTTCCATTATCTTTATATATGTATATATATACATGTGTCTCTGACATTTGTCTCATGTGTATATTTTTGGCCTAATTGTTATGTCAAAAAATGTCTCCCTAGACTTTTTCCCTTCTAGGTTTAGCTCCCAGGTCCCTTGTTTTGCACCTTGCATGATCATTTTGACTCCCATAAGAAAATGGCCTAAAACCCATGTCACATGGGGCTTGAGGGACATTGTGGAACTTAGCCCTACCTTGAAATAGGACCTATGGACATAGGCACTTGTGCCCTTGTCCTAACCTATTTCAAGTAAGTCCCAAATTTGATTGTCAAATTTCTGACCGTTAATTAGGTCCCATGCTAACATCTTAAGTTTGAATTATGAAATTCTTAAGAAGGAATGTGTTTAGTTGCATATATAAGCATGTTTAGGGTTTCATTTGTAAACTAGAAGATGATTGTGAACTATTGGCAAACTTATGATTTTAGAGCATTCAAGATATTCATTATTGTAGAGGAGGGCATTGTTATTGTGTTTGTGATTGAAGATTTGGCTTCATCTTCTCATGTGTTGAAGAATATTCATCTATGTGAGATCTACAAATCTGAGGTGATATCTATTTGTGTTTGATTAATTTATCAATTTGTTTTGCCTCTATCTCGTAGGGATACACACTCTTTATCTGACAATGGTGTTTGGAAGACTTGAATGTCTCTCTGAGGCTTCACTAAGGCAAGCCTCTAAACACCACAAACGCCAACCACAATCCTTTTGATTGCAAATTATCAGTATCAGATTTCATGGAGTGGAGTTGCAGAGGAAGGTTACAGAAGATAAGGATTTTGGATCCGATGGAAAGAAGCAGTTTGAAGCATTTTTGGGACATGGGCACATAGGTAAATGTCCTTCGAGGTGGAAGACACATAAATCTCCATGACAATGATGATCTACATTTGAAGAAGCTCTAACATCCCAAAAATTAGCCTACCTTGGACCAGGGAGCCTAGGCCAGTGTCCTCCGCATCTCCTGCAATAGAAACAGACAGAACAGTGATTATCAGTGTTGAAAGAAGCCCCATATTCCCTAAAAAAAATTGTACTTTGGACTTGGGTGCCTAGGGCATTGTCCCTGAACATTCCACATCTCAAACTTCAAAAAATGGTCACTAATTAATCTTTGTTTGCTTATCTGAGTCTACGAGCATTTATCATGATTTATCAGTTTGCTTCTAATTTTGCATGATTAGGGTTTTAAGGGTATTTGAGCATTAAATTAATACATTAATTGAAAAACTCTCAATTTTCACATCATTCCAAGTGATAGCCTAACCTGTAGGTGAATCCTCTTGTAAAAGTGTGATTCAACTCAATTGATATGTCCTTGAATGTTTGTAATGAAAGGAGGATTTAAACCTTGTATCATCTTCCCTTCTTTTTCTATAAAATATTTTGGTGAACCCATGTTTATTTTAATTTTGCACCTTTCTAAGTGTTGTACTTTATATTTGCATTCATTCATCTTATTGCATTTGAAAATTTACAAAAAATTTGAAAATTTTGAAAAAATTGGCATCTAAGGCTTGCATTTTAGCATAATTTGCATTAATTTAATTTAATTTCATTTAAATTCTATTTATTTCATTATATATTATTTAAATTACAAAAATTCATCATTATTTTAATCATTTGCATTGCATTTTCATGCTTAAATTGTTAAAATTTGCTTGAAATTGTGCATTTTTCATATAACCTAGTTTTTGCATTAGCTAGGGTTTGTGGTTAAAATATTGTTTCAGATTTTACTACTCTTTTAAACACTCATTTAAGACTGATTTCTAATTGTATTTTTTCATTATAGTGTCTTTTTTGCAAAATTTCATGTCTAGGGTTTGCAAACCTTGTATTTTCACTAGATTTTGTCTTGTCATCTCTCTAGATTTGCGCTATAGGTGTGTTGTGAATGATATCGGTGCATTATTGGATTGATATTGAGTTTATTATTTTCTTTCCCTCTTTAATCTGTTCACAACACCTCTTCTTTTCATGATTTGCATTGAAAATTTATGAAAAAGGTGAAAAATCAAGCATTTTAGATCTTAAAAATATCTTGTTCCTTGGGATTGTTTTATTAATTTGTGCATTGAGTGTTGTATAGTTTTACATGAGTCATATAACCCACTACCCTAATAGAAATATCCCTTTGAGGAGAAGTATTAGACTAATGGGATCTAGTGCTCCTAAAAGCAACAACATTCCTATCTCTGAAAATCTATTGACCACATTCTTTACAAAAGGAGAAACACAAATTTTGAAAGACATTATATCTCCTACAACTACAATGGAAGATGAAGTATTTTACGATGTTGAGGACAATATTGATGTGATAACACATGTACCTAATGAGAAAATAAACAAGCTAGCCAATTTTCAAGCATTTATGGAAAATGAAAGGATAGCAGAAGAAGCTATACCTACGATTCATAACATAAGAGAGATGATAAAAGAAGGACAAGATGGTGTTAATGTAGTTCAATGTTTAGTGCATATAGTACATAATAATGTTATGTCAGTGACTAAATGTGTGAATGTTATTAATAACATGTCGTCATTGTCTCATACGCAAGTATCGACACCTATACCAACTACTGGAATGTCTACATTTAATCAACATTTTTAACTACTAATGCAAATGCTTGTAGTAATGCTCCAACTGGTATTGGAGTATCTAATTGCACTAATTCACAAACTTACAAAGATTTGGGATTCAACTATCAAAACTTGGCACCCAAGGTGACCTCTTTTATGAATAATTACTTTCAATCACCGCTCAATCCAACTTATTCTCAATTGCCTCTTACATACAACTATTTGTAACCACCTTCCACTTACAATTACTCTCAACCACCTTTCGTTTATGTTACGTCAGAAAATCTCTCCCTGGGACTTTTTCCCTCCTATGTTTAGCTCCTAGGTCCTTTAGAAAGCATTTTAATCATCTTGCATATTCATGTTAACTCCCGATGAGAAAACCCTAAAGTTTTATAGCAAATAGTACCTAGGGGGTGCTATTGAGATGAGTCCTAACTAAAATAGGGAGGGAGGACTTGGGTGCCCGTACCCTAGTCCTGCCCTATTTTAGGCATGGCCTAAATTCAAGTGCCGGTTATGTGACCATTAATTAGGTCCTATGTCGACACCTTAAGTTTGAATTACGAATTTCTTAGCGGGAATGCATTTAGTTGCATATATAAGCATATTTAGGGATTCATTTGTAAACTAGAAGATGATTATGAACTTTTGGTGCACTTGTGATTTTAGAGCATTCAAGATATTCATTGTTGCAAAGTAGACTTGTCTTGTTATTGTGTTTGGTATGTAGATTTGGCTTCATCTCCTCATGATGTGAAATATTTTCATCTATATGCGAGATACACCTTCAAGGTGACATTTATTTGTGTTTTCAATCATTTATCAGTTGGTTTTTGCCTCTATCTCGTAGGGATACACACTCTTTATCTGGCAATGGTGTTCGGAAGACTTGAATGACTCTTCGGGGCTTAGCTGAGGCAAGCCTCTAAACACCACAACCCCCAACCCCTTTTCTGTGATTACAGGTTACAGGTTGCAGAAGCAAAAGGAGTGGAGTTGTAGGGAAGCATAACAGAGTGTCATAATTGTAGAGCAAAGTAGAAAAGAATGACCTGGACTAGGGTGGCCGCTCATTAGTCCTTTGGATCCTGAAACACAGAAATCCCTGGAGCAGAAAAAATAAGTTACAAACAATCTTTAGAGGTCTTGACAAAAACTGGTACCTTGGACTAAATTGCGCTCTCATTAGTCCCTAACATTTTTGGATACAGAATCTCAAAATCTGGTATGTATCTAATTGTCATTTGATATCTCTATGTGCAAGCATTTGTCGAGATTCATCTGTTTGTTTACTATTTTTTAAAATTAGGGTTTTAAGCATAATTGGACTTTAATTGATCAATAAATTAGCAAATTCTAGGTTTCCTCTTCATTCTAAGGGACTCTAAATCTATAGTTGAGTCCTCTTTCCAGAGATTGTGGCTTCACTTGATTTATGTCCTTGAATGTAAGGTGTGAAAGGAGGATTTAACCTTGAAATTGAAACCCCTCATTTTCCACCAAAACATTTTGGTGAACCTATGCTTTTAATGAATTTTACACCTTTTTGAGTGATGTACTTTAGATTTGCATTCATTTCATTCATCATATTCTTATTTCAATTGAAAATTTACAAAAAAATTGAAAAATTATGAAAAATTTGAAAAAATTGATATTTTAGGCTTGCATTTTCCAATAATTTGAATTTATTGGTATTTAAATTCATTTAATTTCTATTATTTTCATTAGATCTAATTTAAATTACAAAAATTCATCATTTATTATTCATTTACATTGCATTTTCATGCCTAATTTATTAAAAATTGCTTGAAATTGTGCATTTTTCATAAAAACCTAGTTTTGCATTAGCTAGGGTTTGTAGTTAAAATATTGTTTCAGATTTTACTACTATTTTAAACACTCATTTAGGACTGATTTATAACTATAGTTTTTCATCATAGTGTTTTTCTTGCAAAATTTCACGTCTAGGGTTTGAAAACCTTGCATTTTCACTCGATTTTGACTTATTTTGAATATAGAATTGCATCAAAGGTGTGTTGTGAAGTATATTGCTGCATTATTGGGTTGATATTGAGATTATTATTTTCTGACCCTCTTTAATTTCTTCACAACACCTTTTCTTTTAGTGATTTACATTGAAAATTTGTGAAAAAGTGAAAAATCAAGCATTTTGGATTTTAAACATATCTTGTTCCTTGGGATTGTTTTATTAGTTTGTGCATTGAGTGTTGTATGCTTTTGTATGAGTTGTATAACCCACTACCCTAATCAAAATATCCCTTTGAGGAGAAGTATTAGACTAATGGGATCTAGTGCTCTTGAAAGCGACAACATTCCTACCTCTAAAAATCCATTGAATATCTCCTACAACTACAATGGAAGTTCAAATATTTCATGATGTAGAGGACATTATTTAAACTAGTAACACATGTACCTAATGAGCAAATAAACAAACTTGATAAAGAGCTAGCCAATCTTCAATCATTTATGGAAAATGAAAGGATAGCAGAAGAAGCTATACCTGCACGATTCATAACATAAGAGAGTTGATAAAAGAAGGACAAGATGGTGTTAATGTAATTTGAGGCTTAGTACATATAGTACATAATAATGTTATGCTGGTGACTGAATGTGAAAATGTTATTAATAATATGTCGTCACTGTCTCATATGCAAGTATCGACAACTATATCGACTACTAGAATGTCTACATTTACATCAACAATTTTAACTACTAATGCAAATGCTTGTAGAAATGCTACCACTGGTATTGGAATATCTAATGGCACTAATTCACAAAATTACAAAGTTGTGGGATTTAACTATCAAAACTTGGCAACTAATAATTACTCTCAACCACCTCTCCATCACACTTATTCTCAACCACCTCTTACATACAACTATTCACAACCACCTTCCACCTATAGTTACTCTCAACCACCTTTCATTTCCACTCACAATCAATCTCCTCAAAATGTCATACACATGGCTTCAAATTCTCTAACTGCAACTCCTAATGATGCCCTCTTAAACCAACTTTTGCAAGGCATGACTTCTTTACAACAAAAGGTGACAAGCTTGACAAATTCTTCACAACCTAATATATCAACTTATCATGCATGTAATCCTTTATCCTATGCGATCTTGAGAACTCCTATGCCTAAGAAGTTTGAAACTCCTCACTTTGAAAAATATGGTGGAAAAGGTGATCCTAATAGTCATGTAGCAGCATTCAGGGCTATGTGTATTGATATCTACTTTGAAGAGGATTTGTTAGCAAAACTTTTCTAGTGATCTCTTAAGGACACAGCTTTAGAATGGTTTTTCTCTTTACCTCTAAATTCAATACACTCTTTTTTGCAGCTAGTGGATCAATTCTTATAGCATTTTCAAGCAAACATTGGACCTCAAGTTTCTTTGATTGATTTAGTTCATTAAAAGCAAGGTTCGAAAGAGAAGTTAGCTGAGTTTATTAGTCAGAATCAAGCCCTCTATGCACAAATTCAATATCAGTTGTAGGATGAGGATGTTCAGAAGGTGTTTATTACAAATCTACAACCTAACATCCATGATAAGATTCTCTTAATGAAGTATAATTATTTTCAACATCTATGCACAACCCTTTGTGATTACCAACTTTCATCTAGTCAGTATGAAAACCAAAACTCATTAGCTCAAGTTGGTCAATCCATGGGTAGACCTTCACAAAACAAATTTAAGAGGAATAATAAGACTTTCATCAAGGTTAATGGAGAGAATTCAAACAACTTTTCACAAGTGCCCGCTATACTAATATGAAGAGGACACCATTTTAGAAAAGACATTTTACTCTAATATCTGAATCCTTACATTCTATCATGAATCAAGCTATGAGTAATAACCTCTTGAAGCTTCCTCCCATTAAACCATTGGATCCTAGTAAAATGCAAGGACCTTACTTCAATGCTAATGTTTTTTGTCATTACAATCGGCAATAAGGACATGATACTAAATGATGTATGCATCTTAAACATGAAATACAAGACCTCATTGACTCGAATATTATACAAGTATCTGGTGTGAATGATAATGTAAATAAGTCAGTTTCTCCTCCAAATTAGAATTTACAGATCTTTACTAATCCATTTCCTAAGCATAACAATAACAACATGATTAAACAAAATACAGTAGAAGTAGAAGATGACTATTTGGATTATGATGAAATAGTGGGTATGATAGAAGTGGATAAGGAAAAGATTGATAACACACCTCACCCATGAAGAAATAGTATTTATGCTGAGGTTTCTCCTCTATTATCCCTCCAAGGATAAGGAGATAACTGAAATGCATTAGAAAGACAAACAGAACAACCAAAGCAAGAGATTATAACAAAAGAAAAGATGGATACAGTGCAAGATAGTCCTTCTCCCTATGATAGATGGAATCAACAAAATAAGAGAGCTAAAGATCAAAAAAGAGTAAGATCGTTATCATTAGTAGGAAATAATAGTCGTTCTCCTCCTCATAAGCAACAAAGATTTCAAATTTACAAGGATTTGGGAAACAAGTCTCGCATGAAATTTTTGACAACAAAGAACAATCTAATAAGAACCACTCAAGCTTCACACAAAACTTGATGGATAATCTCTCCAAGATGCTTGCAAGTTCTAAATTTTAGTACGATTGTACTGACAAGTAAGTATTTCTAACCCTTTCTCTTTGTGTTGTGTTTCCCTCGTGATGTGTTATGTGTTGTTTAGGCCTCCTTGGATGACCCTTGATACTCTTTTAAGGTCAAGGATACTGGGACACTGCCTTTGTTGTGATACTTCTTCTATTTGTATCATCATTCTTCTATATTGCATCTCCTCTATTTTCATTGTTGTGTGTTGTGTCCTAGGGGCATAGCGTTGTGGTTGGTGATCTGGTGGCACCTTCCTACATGACGACCCTAAGGCACTTGTTCTCCTCTCTTGATTTATTGTTTACCTTATTCTAGTGGTTCTATCTAGCTGGCAAATGACAAAAAACAAATAATACTGATACGAACCATGTGTCCCTTTAGCAAGTAAGCAAAAATGGACCTAGTCCATACATGATGATAGGGTTGATATATATTATCCAATGCTTGGCTAGTAGAATCACTTCATGTAATACTTTGATGTTGTCTTATTGTACTAACAAACCATAACAATATATATGCTCCGTGCACTTTTTTTATCTTTAAATCTCACCTTGGTTACACTCGGTTTTGAGATTTCTACAGTATAGCCCCACGGTTATACTTGGATCTTGGACCCGTAGTATAGCCTCGGCTCTTGATGTGATTATGTTCATGCATTGATTTTTGATCATGTGATGTGGTTATTATCTTAGAGAAAGATTTTTAACCTCTTTTCTTGCAAGAAATTATGTGTTTCTAGGAACATTTGATGATCGTAAAGTACATGTCACCTCTGGGGGCATGGGCTTTACGAAAGCTCTTGTTCCCTTGTGTGTTTCCTTTCTCCCTTATCATGCTTGATATCGATACATGATATCAACCACCTTAAGGTTGGGGCTATATAAGGTAAGTTGTCTGATGATTTTGATATTGATAAAGTGTGTTTGCATACATTCATCTATGGCATATACTTCGTTTTCACTGTAAGGCATCTCCATGACATGGGTGGGGTTGTATACTTTTGATCACATGCTTCCTTTTCACTGTAAGGTGTCTCTGTGATATGGAACTAAAATTCCTCTGAATAGGCAGGGTTGGATCTAAGACTATCCTCCCTTAAGCATGTCTTTGGCGGTTGTTGTGGCATAAGCCCAACGGCCAAGTGTGCCTGTAATGTGTCTGAGATGGTGGTGAACCTAGCAATAGGCTCCTTCCATCACTTGTTTTTTGTGTTTTAGATCTATTATATGTCTTTGGCATACTATACGGTGCTCATGTCTTCCGTTTGTTTTCTATGTGTTTTTCCTTATATGGTGTGTTTGTTCCCAAGTATAGTCTAAAGATGTGTGGTGATGAGTTCCTCCTATGCTTTGGGATTTGTATGGCATATTTGTTCTCAATGTAGTCTAAAGACGTGTGACGATGAGTCCCTCCTACACTCTGAGATTTGTATTGTATGTCTATTGTCCCATATGCAATCTAAAGACATGTGGCTATGAGTCCCTCCTACATTTTGGGTTGTGTGTTTACTTTCCATGTACTTACATTTGCATTCATATATGAGAAAATGAAAAATAAATAATCAATGCATTCACTCTATTCACTATACTTTGCATGTCTTCAATATTGTCTTCTCCATTTCTTGCATGCCTATTACTATCTTCTCCATGTTTTGCATGCCTATTACTGTCTTCATTGTGTTTGGCGTGTCTGTAGCTATTTTCTCTAATGTCTACCTGAGACTAGGGGCTAGAAATAGTTCTCAATCTTTGTGTATGCATTAACTCTAAGTGCCTGGTGTGTTTACTGTGTTAGTTGAATGTACTTTAATGCATGTATGGGCCTTGTGTTCATGCATACATTAAAGTGGGGGCTAAATGTCTCCCTGGGACTTTTTCCTTCCTATGTTTAGCTCTTGGGTCCTTTAGAAAGCATTTTAATCATATTGCAAATTCATGTTAACTCCCGATGAGAAAACTCCAAAGTTTTATCGCAAATAGGACCTAGGGGGTGCTATTGAGATGAGTCCTGACTGAAATAGGGAGGGAGATCTCGGGCACCCGTGCCCTAGTCCTACCCTATTTTAAGTAGGACCTAAATTCAATTATCGGTTATGTGACCGTTAATAGGTCCTATGCCGACGCTTTAAGTTTGAATTACGAAATTCTTAGCGAGAACGTGTTTAGTTGCATATATAAGCATGTTTAGGGATTCATTTGTAAACTAGAAGATGATTATGAACTTTTGGCGCACTTGTGATTTTAGAGCATTCAAGATATTCATTGTTGCAGAGTAGACTTGTCTTGTTATTGTCAAGTCAACAAAAGAGAATCTAGGCATCCTATTTGACATGGCACTAATATGCCATGTGTCGGCACCTTGTGATATGATAGAGGAGTTATTTTGTATGACAACATCTACGACGCATAAGAGCCAAGTATAGAGATTCCTATGACAAGTCAAGACAAGTGTCAGAGAGCATCTTTGCATGTAGGGAAGGCATCTTTGGCTTCCCAAGTTGGGTTATGACATGTTGTAAGAGGAATATGCTATTTTTAGTCATGTATGATGGATTCTCTTACAACATTAAGTATTGTTATGTTGCAATTTTTTATGACAGCTGTAAGATGTGTAAGAGCATCTGTCTTTGCCTATTTTTAGCCTAGAGCACTCCATTCTTGGGAAGTCAAATATGCCATGTATGATAGATGTAAATGATATGTATGCATGTTGCAAAAGTGTCCTTGGGTGTGAGAAATAAGCCATGTGGCCAAGATGGATGCCCGTCTCTAGAAGCTTCTTGTTTATGCTTTGTAACTCTATATAATGAGGTGTTTTGGAGTACTTAGTTGCATAGTGTTTGTACAGGTACTTTTATGTTGCTGAAATTACTCCAGAAATGACATTTGTAGACTCATGGAAGAACTTGAATTGCAAGTGTGTTGTAAACAATCTTCTTTTGATAATACATTGTGCAGGTTTTAGAGTGTGGGATTTTTTGCCTAAAAAGTTTTTCCCCCCGTACATCTTGTGTCTCTTGCATTCTCATGATTATGTTTGTTGCTATAATCTTCATGTTATATGTTTAACATCACTGTAATTGTAAGGATTTTAAAGAATTTGCACTCTACTTCCCTCATTAGATTGGTATAGGAAGTGAGTTCCATGTATCTTGCTTCCTTTCAGTTGGTATCAGAGCTTGATCACCTTTGATCCTAGTTATCAGGTAGGGGTTTTTTGTACTGATCTTTGATTGAGTGGGAGTCTATGCAGAGTATTTTGTAATCTTGTTGCAAGAAGAATATGGCAGGCACATCCAAAAGAATATAGTTGGAAAAGTTTAATGGAAGCAATTTCGATTTGTGGAAACTTAAAATCAAAGACATGCTTGTTGATAGAGACCTATGGGAAAAAATTTCTAGTACAAAACCAATGACAATGGCTAGCTAAGGGTTTTATGAGACTTTGTTTAGTTGATTCTGTCTTGTTAAATGTTCATGAAGAGAAGACTGTGAAAGAGATATGGAAGAAACTTGGTGATGTTTATTAGGCCAAATCCTTGGTAAACAAGTTGTTCCTGAGGAAGAAGTTGTATTCTTTGAGGATGGAAGATGGAGGATCTGTTGCAGATCACCTGAATGCATTTAACATGCTAGTTGCACAATTGACTTCCATTTGTGTGAAAATGGAGGAGGATCGTTGCATGACCTTTCTGTGTTCTTTGCCAGAGTCATGGGACCACCTTGTCATGGCCATTGCGATAAACTATAACCACCTTCAAGATGGATTAAGTGGTGTCTTCATTATTATCTGAAGAAATGTAGAGAAACTCTTCTGAGTTAGCTAAGGAGGCTCTTGTGGTTCGTGGTAGACCCAAAGAGAAAGGGAAAAAGAAGGACAAGAAAGCTGAAAAGGGAAAGTCCAAATCTCGTGGGAGATCCAAATCTCCTAGAAAGTCTAAGGCAATGTGTTGGAATTGGGGTGAATTTAGGCACTTCCGAAAGGAGTGTAAGGAGGAGAAGAAGAAAAAGAAAAAGAATGTCTCTAATTTAGATTCTGACAAATGACAAGATGATGGTGATGCTTTTATTGCTACCTTGGCCACCCATGCATCAGAAGATGTGTGGCTGATTGACTCTGATGCTTCTTTCCACATGACCTTGCATCAAGGTTGGTTCACAAAGTATGAAGGGTTTGATGGTGGGAAGGTGTACCTGGGTGATGACTCTCATCTAAAGATAGTTGTCCATGGAAGATTCTTGATTCAATTCCATGATCGACGAGTGAAGGGGATCAATGGAGTTTTGCACATCCCTGGTTTAGCACGGAACCTTCTTTTTGTAAGTAAATTGAATGATGTGGGTGTGCATGTTGTCTTCTTGAATGGAGGATGCAAGATGACTAGAGGAGCTATGGTGTTTTCTAAGTGTACTCGGAGAGGTACTTTATTTCAGCTAGATGCATGCACTATTCAGTGCAATAGTTCTTTTGTTTCGAAGAAAAGAGCTTCAGATTCTTCATCCTCACCTTTGGAACCAACAGCGTTTTGGGAATTAAGGTGTCTCAACATTGGTAATTCTTTGCATTTATTTATTGTAATTGTAACATCAGAAAATGTCCCCTTGGGGGCTTTTCCCTCATAAGGTTTAGCTCCCGGGTCTGTAGTATGCATTTAGGACATCTTAGTTCATATTTTAGCATCTCGATGGAATGAGACCTAGGTTCCATGGCAAATTGGACCTAGGTGGACCCCTTGAGCTGTACCCTACCTAAAATAAGGGGGGAGGACTTAGGCACCCATGCCCTAGTCCTACCCTATTTTGTGGTAGCCCTAATTTTAGGTGTCAGTTTATGACCGTTACTTGGGTCCTTTGCTGATACGGTAAGTTTGAATTACAAAAATCTTGGTGGGAGTGTTTGTAGTTGCATATAAAAACATGCTTAGGCATTCATTTGTAAACTACATTTCAATTAGATGATCATTGTGAACTTTAGGCATTCTCAAGGTGATTCAAGACTTCTATTGTGTTGAAAGAGTAGGCTTGTGTGTTTTATGTGTTGATATTTGCAGATTTGAACATCAATTTCCTCATGGCATGAAGAGCATCTTCCTCCAATGAAAGCTTCACTACAAGGTGACATAATATTGTGTTTTCATCATTGATTCCTTTGGTTTTTACCTCTGCCTCACAAGCGCACGCACTCTTTATCTGACAACAGTGTTCAGAGAGTTAAGTGTCCTCTGGGGCTTGACTGAAGCAAGCCTCTAAACACCACAACCCCCAAACCAAGTCTTGTGATTACAGGTTACAAGTGTCACATTTGGGAAAAATGGAGTTGCAGGAAGGATTGACATGCATCAAGGATTTAGGATCTGAAGAAAAGGACACAGAAGCTCTTCCAGGACTTGGGCACTCGCTCTAGTGTCCTCTGCATCTAAGTTTCAGGAAATAGAAGTTACAAGGCTGATCATTGTCAGAAGGAGGTCTAGATTCCGCAAAGAAACTGGCACCTTAGTCTTGGTCACCCACTCCAGTGTCCCCGACTGTTCTACTTCAGAACCCCAAAAATAGGTATTCTGTAATTTGGTATTTTACTCCTATCTACAAGATCTTTTTTTGACATTCATCAATTTGTTGTTGTATTTACATAATTAGGGTTTTAATTGTTAATTGGGCATAAGAGAAGGAAAAATAATAATTAAATTCCCTAGTCCAAGTTTTGCTACATCTCCAAGTGACCTAGGGTATGATACAGCTAGTCACTCAACCTTAGATCCTTGAATGTATAGTGGAGAGGCAGATTTAAACATCTAAAATCTAAAACATTGATAAATCCAATTTCCCCTAAACAGTAATGTATTTATTTATTTAGCCTATGTTGTATTTTTGTTGCACATCCTATTTTGTCATTTAGTGTTAAGTGGCATGATGAGTTGTCACTCCACTTGTAAGATGACTAGCATGGTCAACTCACTCCATGTGGAGATAGGCGTCCCCTTTGTGTGGTAGAGGTTTTCTTCCATGTGTCAGCATCTTGACTAGTGTGTAAGTGAATCTTGACCAAAATGGTTATGACAGATTCCTATGATAAAATCTATGACGCGTAAGAGTCAGAAATAGAAGATCCTATGACAGGTGAGGACAAGTTTCGAAGAGCATCTTTGAGGAAGGTATCTTTCGGCACCCAAGGTGGGTTATGACATGTTGTAAGAGGAATATGTTATTTTTAGTCCATGTATGATAGATTCTCTTACAACTGTAAGTACTATTAGTATGACAGATTCTATGACAACCGTAAGATGTGTAAGAGCATCTGTCATTGCCTATCTTGGGATTAGGCACCCATATTGGGATGGGGTGATGTGATAAGTGTCATGACCATGCTACAGTGTTGGACAAGTGTCCCTAGGCACGGGTTTTGGGCCATGAGGCCATGTTGGACACCCATTCCAAGAAAGGTCCATTTTTGCCTTGTAACTTCTATTTAAACAAGTGCTTGGAGAGAAGATGTATTATGTGATTGATAGGTACTGTTATGCTACTGGATTGTCTCTAGATACAAGTGTCAAAGACTCCTGTAAAGACTTGCATTACCATTGTGTTGTAAACTTCATTGTTTAGATAATACATTGTGCAGGTTTTGGAGTGTGGGGTTTTTCACCCTAAGGGTTTTCCCCACATTATATCTTGTCTCTCTCTCTCTCTTCTGTCTTACATTATTGTGTTTAGTATTGCTACAATACCTCTGTTGTTGGGTTCATAACACTGTAATTGTAAAGGTTAAAAAGAATTTGCACACATCTCTCCTCATTAGATTAGTGTAGGAAGCATTTTCTATACACCTAGCTTCCTTTCAATTGGTATTAGAGCTTGATCACCTTTGGTCCTAGTTGTTGGGTAGGGGTTTTTTAAGCTGATCTTAGATTGAGTGGGAGTCTATGCAAAGTATTCTATAATCTTATTGTAGGAAAGAGATGGTAGGCACATCCGGAAGAATAGAGGTGGAGAAGTTTAACAGCACAAATTTTGAGTTATGGAAACTTAATATGGAAGACATGCTTGTTGATTGAGACCTATGGGAAACCATTTCTGGTGTAAAACCAACTGCAATGGCACAAGATGATTGGGATCTCAAAGATCAGAAGGCTAAGGGTCTCATAAGAATCAATCTAGTTGATTCTGTCCTGTTAAATGTCCATGAGGAGAAGACCATGAAAGATCTTTGGAAGAAGTTGGGAGATGTTTATTAGGCCAAATCCCTAGTGAACAAGCTTTTTCTGAGAAAGAAGTTGTATTCTCTGAGGATGGAGGATCTGTTCCAGATCACTTGAATTCCTTCAACATGTTAGTTGCACAGTTGACTTCCATTGGTGTGAAGATGGAGGAGGAGGATCGTTGTATGACCTTGCTTTGCTCTTTGCCAGACTTGTGGGATCATCTCATTATGGCTATTGGGAGCACCACATCCACTTTCAAAATGGATGAAGTGGTATCTTTGTTGTTATCTGAAGAGATGCGGAGAAAAGCCTCTAAAGCAACCAAAGAGTCTCTTGCAGTTCGTGGAAGACCCAAGGAGAAAGGGAAAAAGAAGGACAAGACATTTTTGAAAGGAATGCAAAGAGGAAAAGAAAAGGAAGTAGAAGAATGTCCCAGACTCAGATTCTAACAAGTCACAAGATGATGGTGATGACTTCATCACAGCCCTGGCCACCCATACATATGATAATGTGTGGTTGATTGATTCTAGCACATCATTCCACATGACCTCACATTGAAGTTGGTTTATGAAGTATGAAGAGTTCGATAGTCGAAGATTGTACCTGGGTGATGATTCTCATCTAAAGATTGTTGGTCATGGAAGAGTCTCAATCTGATTCTCTGATGGATGAGTGAAGGGGATCACTGGGGTCATGCACATCCCAGGCTTGGCACAGAACCTGCTTTTTGTAAGTAAGTTGAATGATGCAGGTGTGTAGGTTGTCTTTTTAAAGGACAGATGCAAGATGACTAGAGGATCTGTGGTACTTGCGAAGGGTACTCATAGAGGTACTCTATTTTAGCTGGAGACATGCACTTCATAATGCAATAGTTCTTTTGACTTGAAGAAAAGAGTTGCAATCACTTCATCCCCACCATTGGAACCGGTAGTGAAAAAGTTTGTTGTAACAAATTCTGATGGTAGTGCATTTTGGGTGCCCAAGGGTACTCATGCTTTGGAAGTTAAGCTTCCTACTGAAAAGACAATGTTATGGCATATGAGATTTGACCACATTGGTGAGAAGGGTCTTAGGACCTTGAAAAATAAAAACATCGTTGAGGGGTTAAATGATTGTAATCTCGAGTTTGACTTTTGCAAACATTGTATATGGAAAGCAAAACCATGTTCAGTTTTACTCTAGTTCTCACAAGTCTTCTGGTGTGTTGGACCTTATTCATTTTGATGTGTTTGGTCCTGTTAGTGTTCCTTTAATTTCCAAATCTGTATATTTTGTATCTTTTATAGATCATTATAGTAGAAGGACATGGATTTATTTTCTCAGAAGCAAGTTTGAAATCTTTAGTCAATTCAAAGAATTTAAATCTTTTGTTGAGAATAAGACTAGTAAAAAGATTAAGTGTTTGAGGACTGATTACAGTGGTGAGTTTTGTTCGGCAGAGTTTGATAAGTTATGTAAAGAGAAAGGGATTTAAAGACATAAAACAACTCCATACACCCCACATGAAAATGGACTTGCAAAGAGGATGAACAAGACACTGATGGAGAAGGCTAGGAGTATGCTTAGTGGAGCAAGCCTCAAAGAAAATTTTTGGGCTAAAGCTGTAACCAATGCTTGCTACCTGGTAAACAGGTCTCCTACATCAGCTCTTGTTGGTAAGACACCTATGGAGGTGTGGTCTAGTAAGAAGCCTTTAGTTAGACATCTTCATGTTTTTGGTTGTGAGGCATATGCACATGTGCCTAGGGAGAAAAGGTCAATATTGGAGAATAAGGATGTTAAGTGTATTTTCATTGGCTATGGTGTCGATGTGAAAGGATACAAGCTTTGGGATCCTATGGCTAAAAAATTATTGTATAGAAGAAGTTTTATTTTTAGAGAGCTAACACTTTCTTCTATTGTCTTACAGCCAAAAGAAATAGAAAAGAAAGAGGATGTGGTTCAGTTTCCTTCTACCCCTGAGAAGACTGAACTGACAGACCCTGTGAGACCTGATGATGAGGAGAGCTCTAGCAGCTCTGAAAGCTCAGAAGAAGAAGGAAAACCTCAACCTTTGAGGAGGTCTACACAAACAAGGAAGCAACCTAATAGGTTTGGTTATTCATTGCTTGATTCTAGTTGTGCTTTTGCCTTGCTTACTAACATTGATGAGCCTAAAATTGTGATAGAGGCTATGGGCATGAAAGATGTAGGTTCCTAGGAGGCCATGGAAGATGAGATGGTTTCCTTGGAGAAGAATAAAACTTGGGACTTGGTGCCTTTTCCTAAAGGATAGAAACCTATTATATACAAATGGGTGTTCAAGAAGAAACTCGGTGCAGATGGCAATGTTAAAAAGTACAAGGCTAGACTGGTTGCGAAGGGCTACTCACAAGTGGAGGGAATTGATTATGGTGAAATTTTCTCTCCCATTACAAAGATGACATCTATTTAGTTCCTGTTATCTCTTGCAGCAGCTTATGACTTAGAGGTGGAGCAGATGGATGTGAAAACAACTTTACTTCATGGTGATTTGGAGGAAGAGATTTACATGTCACAGCTAGAGCATTACATAGAGAAAGGTAAAGAAAATTTGGTTTGCAAATTGAAGAAGTCTTTGTATGGTTTGAAGTAGTCTCCTAGGATGTGGTATATGAAATTTGATGTCTTTGTGTAGTCCATTAGATTTCTGAGGTTGAAATCAGATCATTATGCGTATTATAAATTTGACAATGATTGTATTCTCATAGTTGCATCGTATGTTGATGATATGTTGTTAATTGAGAATGCTAAGAATATGATTTCTGATTTGAAGTCTCGGTTGTCAACACAGTTTGAGATGAAAAACTTAGGGGTAGCCAAGTACATTCTGGGAATGGAAATCAAAAGAGATAGAGCAAATAGAAAACTTTGGTTAAGGTAGAGTAAGTATGTGAAGACCGTGTTGGATAGGTTCAGCATGGCAGATTGTAGACCATTGTGTGTGTTGGATTTTTCCCAAACTAGATGCTTCCTCCTATTTATCCCTACAAGGTAGCCATCAATTATCAACAGGATCTCTAAGCCAGGGGCCAACAGTACAGGAGATAGACTCTATAGATATCTCCTCTTCTTCTTCAGGCTCTGCAAAACCTAGGGGGTATTCCCTATTCAACATCCATAAGGTATGCTTGTGAACTGGGGGATGTTGACACAAAGTAGATAAATCCTCCTTTATGTAGACCAAAACTGTAAGATAAGTGCAAAGGGGCTAGCTTTGGGCCTATGTTTAGTTGTGAGATAGAGGATTTTGATCCTAAAACTACTTCTAAGGTCCTAAAGGTTTGGTTTTGAAGTTTTAAATTTAATTTTATATTTGGATGCAAAACTAAGACCTGGGGTGTAACCTCAATACAAGACTAGACTGGTGCCTATCCAGGGCTTGGAGTCAATAGACATACACATGTGAATGATCAACACAAACATATACCAAAGACTGGATTTCAAGGGGGTTTGTTTTGCACCTGCCTTACAAATACTTCCCAAGACTGAGTATTCAGTTATCTCTGCTTACAAACATCCTCACTGCAGTACATTCCTCCCAACACTTGATCTAAAACATTTAATCTACTCCTTGAGTAGAAGTAAGAAATCAAGCATTCAATATAGTGAACCTATATTCTAGAACCATAAACACCCCTTAGATGCTTAGATTTAGAAGAAGAAGACAATCAATTTGGAGACAAATAACAGAACACATGTAATATAGCATTACTCATTTAAATCAACATGAAATTAGTAAATTTATGCATGAGACATACAACATGAGACTCATAAACTCACAAGACATCCAGAACAGGGCCACCAATGAAGATGTATCTTATCACAGCACCAAAATTTGTCTAGCTTTCAACAACAACAAATGAGTAACACCATCTGCTATATACAACAAGGAAGGTGTACTCAACATTAATCACATGGCAATTCAAAAATTCACCAAATACAGTGCATCATGAGAAATGGCACTCAAACATTGAATGCAGCAGGTGGGAGAGGAGACAGGGAGGTTGGACTCAAACCTTGTGCCGCCGCCTGGGAATTTACATCTTCAATCAGGTGGTTGATATGTGCATGCCTTTGCCCATACCCTGTAACATCTGCCATTAAAGGCATACCAATCCGTAGCCTTGGGAAATGTAGTAGACTGCGCGCTTTGAAATTTTCCCACCAAGATGCATGACCTGACCTTTTCAAATCATGTGGGAACTAATTATCCCACATTCACCCCACAGCGACCTCCTCAATACTTTATAAGAAAAGTCATGAGCACATATGATGTCGCACAATTTTACCTTGCATGACCAACGAACCATCAGCTAAGACCCCATCATCATGACCCACGCCAACGGCGAACCTCCTGCATGATATCCTGATATGTAATATCACCCTCATCGGAATATCACCCTGATAATAGCAAACCTCATGTCGAGCCCACCTGATATTCAAAATCAACCTGATGATCACCCTCATCGGTGCATCCTGATGCATTGGAGAAAAATTCTCCTCATCATATTCATACCAAATACCTCACCGATGACCCTTCCGTACTTGCTCATGTCCTCATAAGCGATCGGCGAGACCCCCACATACCTGCTGATAATAACATGCTGGAGACCACATGATGCACCCCACCTATCCTAATGACATCACCATCATGTTGCAATATCGGGGTGATATTTGTAAGATCACCTGATATTTGAAATATCACCCCCTCCCCCCCCCCCCCGGCAAAAATATCAGGGTGATGGACAAGTAGATATCATCCCCCATATAAAACTGATGTCAGCAACATTGGGGTGACAAAACAACGTCAGGGTGATCTTGACTAAGATCACCCAATATTTGAAACATGACCCCCCCCACGGAATATCAGGTCATACTGAAACTTTGACTTAACACAATTTTTTCTTGAAACCTTGACTTCATGTGCAGGCACCAACATTGGCTCCGATTGGGGACATGCAGGCACAAGGCTACAGCAAGAACTAGATCATCTCTGGGCAGACCAGGCAAAACACAAAAAAGGCAAAACACCGACTATACAGGGCATTTACAGATAATTTACATAATTTACAAATGTGCACAGAAGATGATCACTTATGAAATATAAAGCTTAAGGAATTGACCGTGCACAGGCAATTCTAGCCTCTCACCATCTAGGGCCTCGAGAAAGTAGGAGTCCCCTCCATGAATATTTCTGATCAGGTATGGGCCCATCCATAAGGACTCAAGTTTGCCATGCTTGCCCTTATCCTGACTCCTTGCATTCCAAATAAGGACCAAGTCACCTATCTGAAACCTTCTCACTGTAGCCCTTTTATCAAACAGATATTTCACTTTTTGCTATTTCTTGATGTTTGTTTTCTATGCTTCCCTTCTAATTTCATCTAGTGCAACTAGCTGATTTATTCTTTTAGTCATTGAGTGTTCAATCTCTTCATCATTTTCCTGTATTAATCTATAAATTGGCAAGAGATTATTTATAGGCAGCCTGGCTATTGTGCCATATACTAGCTCAAAAGGTGACCTCCCAATTGATTTCTTCACTGTTATCTGGTTAGCCCATAGTGCCATCTTCAGCTTTGAATCCTAGGCTCTTTTATTCTTGTCCACCATCCTTTTGATTTTCATGAGTCTTTTGTTACTAGATTCTACCTGACCATTTCCCTATGGATTATATGGTGATGCACATGACAAATTAATCCCATATTTGTTGCAAAAATCAATAAATTCACTAGATCTGAAGAATATGGCATTATCTGTTATCACTTTGAATGGTGCTCCAAACCTGATAATAATGTTTTCTAGAATAAAATCCATCACCACCCTGCTTGTAGCTTTTTTAGTTGGAATGGTTTCAATCCATTTGGTAAAATAGTCAGTAGCAACCAAAATCCAACTATGTCCTCCACTTGATTTTTCTGAGATCTCCTCTATAAAATCAATTCCCCATTGATGAAACAGAGCCTCCATAGTTATAGTTCTAAGGGGCAATGCACCTTCATACTTTAACCTTCCTGAGAATCTTTGGCAAGGATCACATCTCCTCACCAACTTTTGTGCATCTGAGAAAAGAGTTGGCCACCAATAGCCTGCTCTAAGAATCTTGTGAGCTGTTGTCTGGGCAGTATAGTGTCCACCACACACTCCTTTATGCATGTCATTTAAAACATTCTTAGCTTCATTTTCATCTACACACTTGAGTAGTACACCATCAAGATTCTTCCAAAACAACTCCCCTTGAAGAATGATGTACTTGATTGCATGCAGTTTCAATGTCCTTTTTTGACTATCATTGAAATGGGAAGGACAATTTAAGTTATGCAAGTAATATATAATGTCCTTGTACCATTCAGACTCTGAAACATTTACAATTTCATTCTGAACTATATTCACTTGGCATGTTCCAAATTGGACTATGTCATTATTTTAGCCAAGCTTTGTCCCCTTATCAGTTTGGTGATCTGTATCTCTATGTTGAATTCTTGTAATTTGTTTATCCACCTGCATCTTCTTCCTGTTACCTCCTGTTGGGTAAAAATATCCTTGACTGCTGTATGAGGCACATATGCAACAGTCTGAGATCCTACGAGGTATGGTCTAAAGCTTTTGACTACCTTAAACAATGCATATGCCTGCTTCTCCATGATGTCATATTTTAACTCAGCTACCTGCAATGACATGCTAAAGAATGCAATAGGTTGTTCAAAACCCTCTTCATTTTTCTGTAACAAACATGTGGCAACAGTATGGAAAGAAGCAAATGAAAACAACTGAAATGGCTTAGAAAAATCAAGAGATTTTAACATAGGAGCCAACTTTATACCCTCTTTGATGTTTTGAAATGATTTAATTGCTTCACCTTCCCAATTGACACTTGCACCCTTCTTCAACATCTTAGAAACATCTTTTGTGATTTCTGCAAAGTTGGGGATGAATCTTCTAACAAAATTAACCTATCCAAAGAAGGACTGAATACCTTTCACTATTTTGGGAACTTGAATCCTATCAATTGCAGCAACCCTTTCAAGATCTATCCTGACTCCATCCTTGGAAACAATGTGTCCCAAGAGCTTTCCTTCAACTACCCCAAAAGCACATTTCTTTGGGTTGAGTGAAATGCCATATTGCAGTGCTCTAATAAAAATCTGTTCTAAGTGCATGCAATGTTGCTCTTCCTTTTTTGAATAGGTAGTCAGATCATCCCGATATACAACCAAGATTGAATCAATTAATCTTGCAAAAGCAACATCCATGGCCCTATGAAATGTAGCACTTGCATTTGTCAATCCAAATGGCATTCTCACATATACATATGTCCCCCATGGAGTGGTGAAGGTAGTTTTATATTGTTTAGATTCTTTTACCTTCACCTGATTGTATCCTAAAAATCCATCCATCATGGATAGAAGCTCACATCCAATTAATTTCTATAGCAAAACCTCCATGTTAGGCAAAGGATAATTGTCCTTTAAAGAGGATACATTTAGATTTCTAAAGTCAACACAAAGTCTAATATCACCATTCTTTTTTCTAACTGGAACAAGATTAGACACCCAAGTCGAATGTCTAATAGGCACAATTATTCCAGCCTCCCTAAGCTTCTTGAGTTCTTCCTACATTTTTGGAGCTAGAGTAGGATTAATAGGTCTTTATTTTTGCCTGAATGGCTTAGCTCCATGCTTCAATGGGATCTCATGCTAGAATAGGTCTTTTCTATAAGCTTTCAGGGCCTCATATGACCAAGCAAAGACATGCCTATATTTTCTCAACAATGCAATCAACATGTTCCTGATGTGTGGTTTGAGTTGTTTGCCAATATATACCTTTTTGGGGGCATGCGATGTCCCCAAGTTTATCTCCTCCAAGTCATCCTTGTTTGTAGGAGATTCCTTTGTAACAAATTGGTCCCTATTGTCAAATGCTCTTTCTAAAGCAACCAACCCTCTGGGGATTTTGTTTGTCTTTAGCTGAATTACTTCTTTCCCCAAAAGAGTCTCCTTTCCATCTACAACCTCTACAAAATTCTAAAAATCAATCTCTTGGTTCTCATAGTCATCTATGTAGTGTAGGAATCTCAAGAAATCTTTGTCATCATCAAATACTTGCCAACTGCATATATTTTCTGGTACTGCAGGTTTGATTTTAACCTCAACATTTGTAAAATCAGACAGAGTTATATCATCTAGCCTTATAGCCACATTAGCTAAAAAATCTGCCATGACATTCTTTGATCTTTCAATCCAACTTATTGAAAATGCATCAAACAATTCAGTTGTATCCTAGACAACATGTTTATATTGTTTTAACCTTTTATTTTTTGAAGCATACTTATCTCTAACCTGGGAAACAATTAAGTCTGAATCTCCAAACACTCTCAACATCTTAATCCCATGCTTCAGAGCCACATTCAATCCAAGTAACAAAGCTTCATATTCTACAATATTATTTGTGCAGGCAAACTTCAGCAAGAAAGAGAATTTTAGAAGCTTACCAGCTGGAGACAAAAACACATCTCTAGCACCAGAGCCTTCCTTTGCACAAGCTCCATCAAAATACATGGTCCATAGATCCTATCAGTCAAGCTCTTGAATACAAATGTCTCTCCCCTTACCTCCCTGGTCATTAGAGACAACTTTGAAATTATCACAGTCAGTATCAACGAAACACACATGCTCTTCTGAATCTTGATCCTTAGCTATTTCTAGTGATATTTCTTCTCTGACCAGTTTGACATCTTTGCCATTCATTAGAATCATGGCATATGACAGATCTAATTGTATACTTCTGCCAATCAGTGTTGCCCATCTTCTTGATAACAGCATACCATATTGTGGCTCTATATCAACCACCGTTACATTCATTCTATATGTTTTTTCTGGATATGCTGCTAACCTAAAATCCACATCCTTCATAATTCCAATAATTGGTACTTCTCTAGCATCCATTGCATAGCATTTTCCACATGCCTTGTCTATTTTCAATCCAGCTTGTTGCATGATAGCCAAAGGCATGATATTTGTTGATGCTCCAGAATCAAGCATACAATTCCTGATTGTTTTCCCATTAATAAGGGAGACATAAAATGGCTCAACCTATGATGGACACTTTGTCATGGTCACCCCCAAATACACCTCAGGAACTTCATCCTCATTAGTACACATGGCCTGTTTCTTACCCTAAACCTCAACATTTTGCTTGGCATGACAAGGTACTCCTGAAATTAAAGACACTGCCTTATTTATGAACTTTTCAACTTTCATCAACTCCATCAAAGGAACAGAGACCTTTATTTGGGACAGGACTTGAGTTATGTCAAAAGAAGCATAATTTTTTATAACAGTTGTAGCCTGATCCATGGTTGTGTTCTTATCCTGAGCTGATCCATCCTTGATTCTAGTGGTCTTCTGATTGTCATCCAAAACCTAAAAGTTCTTACTTCGGTCTTCCTCCTGGGGAACCTCATTTTCTGATTTTTGAAAATCATGACCTGCTTTTTGCTTAAAGCTTCTCTCATTGTTTCTCCATTTTAAATTTTGTGGTTGAGCCACTTTATGATTATGCACTGGCTGGTTCACCAAACTGTCCTCTGGTCGATGCGGATCATTTACTTGAGCCTTACCTCTGAGATTATAATTGCTTTTGACCTGAACCACTACCGCAGTTGTGAGAGCTCTAATCTCCTCATCAGAAGGTCTTCTCAAATTATTCAGAAATATGCGTGAGTCATGGGCATACGCGTAACTCTCTTCATCTTCCTCATCACTAGAGATTTGCTAGTAGACCTAAGTCACACGACTTGTGCTTTCATCAGTATCATAAGAGGAATATTCCTTGTTTGTGGACAACATATTGACATTATCATCCTGCATGTAATGCAACTTATTACACTCATCACAGGTAACAACATTATCATATAGAGATTGAGCAATCATACATTGTGATTGGGAATGAGGCATTTGACATATTATGCACCATGGAGCATCATCAACAATATTAACAGCTTTCTTCAAAGGATCAGGAGTCTCCTTGACATGTTGAGCTCTTTGATTAGGGTTTCTATTTGGGAGAACTGGTTTACCATTATGCCAATTTGTGTGATATGGCATATCATGCAATGATGGTCTCTTTTCTTGTCTCTGGTAAACTTACCTGTCATGACCTATCCCTTTTTCATTTCTAGCAAGCCTATAACTTAGGTCCTTAACAACATTTGTCAATTTATCTATCTTTTCTTTAGGGGCAGTTGCATTACCTTGAGTATTTTGAGGCTTATTTGGATTTTGCAGAATCTTCACATTATTTCTTTTGTTTGTCTTGCCTAATACTTTCCTATTATTCTCAATATTTGTAGCAATTCTAAAAGCATCCCTGAGAGTAGCAGGACCCTTATCTCTTAACCCATATGTTGTTTTAGAATCAAAAGCATTTATATATAATACTATGCACATTGGTTCATTAGGCCTCATGTGATGTGGTAGTTTGTTCAACACCCTAGTGAACCTAGCATTGAAATCTGCAACCTGCTCATTTGACCCCTTAGTGATACTAGTGAATTCATTTACAAAAAAGCTTGGGTCAGTCTTGCCACCATACTGCTCCTTAAAAATCCTTTTGAAATCATCCCATGATGAAATCCTTCGGTCAGACAGACCTTTATACCATTCCCTAGCTTCATTAGCCAAGGACTACATAAATAATTTCATGAAAACATCTTCATGTTCAACCTCAAAGTTATCCATGACATTCTAAAAAGCTTTCAAGTAGTCTTCACCTGATACAACATTATTTCCTAAAATTTTTGGCACCTGTGGCCTCACATGTTTGTCAATGGGATTAGGGTAGCCAGGAATGCCATCAAAAACAAGCTACCTGAATCTGTCCAGTTGCATAGGTTGTCTACCAAACTGGTTAATATTGACATTTCTATCAGCATTTTGATTTTTCACATTATTTAATGGTACTCTAGCATTGTTTGCATTCTGTCTTTGATCATTATGCTGATGATGGGCTTCATCTATGTGCTAGTTTCTCAAGACACTTGCATTGTCAAGGGTGGGGATTGCATCATGTTGAGCAATTCTCAGAGCTTGCACCTTTTGTCTCATATCATCTCTAATTTTCACAGCCTACAGATACTCAAATTTAGCCCCCAGGCTCTTGATCTCTTCAGCTAATTCTTCATCTCTTGGCATAGAAGAGGATGGTCTCATTCCATTCTGGTCATCATCACCATCATCCCCTGGAGATTTAGCCTCTTCAAATCTATCACTGGGATCTAAGAAAGGGCGTTCTTTAAATACCTCTGACCTCATTCTCAGACTACCACCCTATTGTCTCTCATACATGTCTTGAATCTCAGCCTCTGCATTTGAAAAATAGGATGGCTGCTGCCCTAAAGACCTAGGATGATCTTGGATAATATCATTTTTTTCTGGGAGAACCTTCATGACTGGCTGGGACAGTCCCTTTTTTCCTATACATCATCTTTCTGGGTAACTTTTCAAATAGAGGATTACGCAGGGATCTTCTCCCTTGCATACAAATTTTTACTTTACCGGTTGGGAGATTGTTCGGAGTCACCACCTATAACTAGGAAATATTTTCTTTTAAAACCAGGGTTCATACACAAAGAGTTCCCCAGCGGAGTCACCAAATCTGTTTGATTTTTCCCAAACTGGATGCTTGCTCCTAGTTATCCCTACAAGGTAGCCATCAATGATCAACAGGATCTCTGGGCCAGTGGCCAACAGTATAGGACATAGACTCTATAGATATCTCCTCTTCTTCTTCAGGCTCTGCAAAACCTAGGGGGGTATTCCCTATTGAACATCCATAAGGTATGCTTGTGAACTAGAGGATGTTGACACAAAGTAGATAAATCCTCCTTTATGTAGACCAAAACTGTGAGATAAGTGCAAAGGGGCTAGCTTTGGGCCTATGTTTAGTTGTGAGATAGAGGATTTTGATCCTAAAACTACTTCTAAGGTCCTAAAGGTTTGGTTTTGAAGTTTTAAATTTAATTTTATATTTGGATGCAAAACTAAGACCTGGGGTGTAACCTCAATACAAGACTAGACTGGTGCCTATCTAGGGCTTGGAGTCAATAGACATATACATGCGAATGATTAGCACAAACATATACCAAAGACTAGATTTCAAGGGGGTTTGTTTAGCACCTACCTTACAGATACTTCCCAAGACTGAGTATTCAATTATCTCTACTTACAAACATCCTCACTGTAGTACATTCCTCCCAACACTTGATCTAAAACATTTAATCTACTCCTTGAGCAGAAGTAAGAAATCAAGCATTCAATATAGTGAACCTATATTCTAGAACCATAAACACCCCTTAGATGCTTAGATTTAGAAGAAGAAGACACTCAATTTGGAGATAGATAACATAACAGATGCAATATAGCATTACTCATTTAAATCAACATGAAATTAGTAAATTTATGCATGAGACATACAACATGAGACTCATAAACTCACAAGACATCCAGAATAGGGCCACCAATGAAGATGTATCTTATCACAACACTAAAATTTGTCCATCTTTCAACAACAACAAATAAGTAACACCATCTGCTATGTACAACAAGGAAGGTGTACTCAACATTAATCACATGGCAATTCAAAAATTTGCCAGATACAGTGCATCATGAGAAATGGCACTCAAACATTGAATGCAGTAGGTGGGAGAGGAGGCAGGGAGGTTAGACTCGAGCCTTGCACCGTTGCCTGGGAATTTACATCTTCAATTAGGTGGTTGATCCGTGCATGCCTTAGCTCATACCCTGTAGCATCCGCCATTAAAGGCATACCAACCTGCGGCCTTGGGAAATGCAGTAGACTGCGTGCTTTGAAATTTTCCTGCCAAGATGCATGACCTGACATTTTCAAATCATGTGGGAACTAATTATCCCACATTCACCCCGCAGTGACTTCCTCAATACTTTATAAGCAAAGTCATGATCACATATGATGTCGCACAATTTTACCTTGCATGACCAATGAACCATCAGTTAAGACCCCATCATCATGACCCGCGCCAATGACGAACCTCCTACATGATATCCTGATATGCAATATCACCTTGATATTTCATATCACCCTGATATGAAATATCACCCTCATCGGAATATCACCCTGATAATAGCGAACCTCATGCTGAGCCCACCTGATATTCAAAATTAACCTGATGATCACCCTCATCGATGCATCCTGATGCATTGGAGAAAAATCCTCCTCATCATATTCATACCAAATACCTCACCGATGACCCTTCCATACTTTCTCATGTCCTCATAGGCGATCGGCGAGACCCCCACATACCTGCTGATAATAACATGCCGGAGACCACATGATGCACCCCACATATCTTGATGACATCACCATCATGTTGCAATATCGGGGTGATATTCATAAGATCACCTGATATTTGAAATATCACCCCCCCCGCAAAAATATCAGGGTGATGGACAAGTAGATATCACCCCCATATAAAACTGACGTCTGCAACATCAGGGTGATAAAACAATGTTGGGGTGATCTTGACTAAGATCACCCGATATTTG
Source organism: Cunninghamia lanceolata (assembly GCA_027924645.1). NCBI lineage: Eukaryota > Viridiplantae > Streptophyta > Pinopsida > Cupressales > Cupressaceae > Cunninghamia > Cunninghamia lanceolata. Next base: position 12,558,282 of record BSBN01001482.1, on the reverse strand, counting down.
AAACATGACCCCCCCGCGGAATATCAGGTCATACTAAAACTTTGCCTTAACATAATTTTTGCTTAAAACCTTGACTTCATGTGTAGGCACCAACAGTGTGTTCCTGTTTCATTGGGGATAAAGTTATCTATTAATAATTGTCCAAAATCTCCTTTTGAGGTAGAGGACATGAGAAAAGTACCTTATGCTAGTGTTGTTGGCAGTTTGATGTATGACATGGTCTGCACAAGACCAGACATTGCGCAAGCAGTGCGAGTCCTTAGTCGATTTATGGTTAATCCTGAACAGGTACATTGGGATGCAGTAAAGAGAGTGTTCAGATATTTGAGGGGTACTTCTGAGTATTCCATATGCTATCATGGTAATTTTACAGGACCTTCGCATTCTATTTTTATTCATGGATTTGTGGATTCTGATTGGGCAGGTGACATTGACAGTAGGAGATCCACTAGTGCTTACGTGTTTACTATGTTTTTGTGGTGCAATTAGTTAGATGAGTACATGTGGTAAGTTGTGGTCGCTTTGTCCATGATAGAAGCTGAGTATATGGCAGCAACTTATGCTTGTAAGGAATCTATTTGGCTTAAGAGATTGTGTTCAGATATTGGTGTTGATGTAGGACATATTACTATCTGTTGTGACAGTCAGAGTGTGATTTGCCTAGCAAAGAATCCAACTTTCCATGCTAGAACAAAGCATATTGATGTACAGTTTCACTTCGTACAAGACATGGTAGGGGATGGGAAGGTGAATTTGGAGAAGGTAGACACTTTGAAGAATGTTACAGATGCATTGACGAAACTAGTGGACACAGAGAAGTTCAAATGGTGTTCGGAGTCTATCGGCCTCTTAGCCTATAGCATTTAAATCCTGTTATTTCTATTGGCTCTTACAAGGTGTTTGACAAAAGAGAGAATAGTGGGAATTAAGGGTCTCAACCTTGGTAATTCCTTGCATTTATTTATTGTAATGTATTTATTTATTTAGCCTATGTTGTATTTTTGTTGCACATCCTATTTTGTCATTTAGTGTGAAGTGGCACGATGAGTTGTCACTCCACTTGTAAGATGACTAGGATGGTCAACTCACTCCATGTGGAGATAGGCATGCCCTTTGTGTGGTAGAGGTTTTCTTTCATGTGTCAGCATCTTGACTAGTGTGTAAGTGAATCTTGACCAAAACGGTTATGACAGATTCCTCTAACAGAATCTATGATGCATGAGTCAGAAATAGAAGATCCTATGACAGGTGAAGACAATTGTCAAAGAGCATCTTTGAGGAAGGCATATTTGGGTGCCAAAGGTGGGTTATGACATGTTGTAAGAGGAATATGCTATTTTTAGTCAATGTATGACATATTCTCTTACAACTATAAGTACTGTCAGTATGACGGATTCTATGACATCCATATGATGCGTAAGAGCATCTGTCATTGCCTATCTTGGGATTAGGCACCCATATTGGGATGGGGTGATGTGATAAGTGTCATGGCCATTCTACAATGTTGGACAAGTGTCCCTAGGCATGGGTTTTGGGCCATGAGGCCAAGTTGGATGCCCATTCCAAGGAAGGTCCATTTTTGCCTTGTAACTTCTATTTAAACAGGTGCTTAGAGAGGAGGTGTATTATGTGATTGACATGTACTGTTATGCTGCCGGATTGTCTGTAAATACGAGTGTCAAAGACTCCTATAAAGACTTGCATTACAAGTGTGTTGTAAACTTCATTGTTTAGATAATACATTGTGCAGGTTTTGGAGTGTGGGGTTTTTCAACTGTAAGGGTTTTCCCCACGTTATATCTTGTCTCTCTCTCTCTTCTGTCTTACATTCTTGTGTTTTGTATTGCTGCAATATCTCTATTGTTGGGTTAATAACACTATAATTGTAAATGTTAAAAATAATTTGCACACATCTCTCCTCATTAGATTAGTGTAGGAAGCATTTTCTACACACCTAGCTTCCTTTCATAGCAAAGAGATGTGTTGCTTCAACTTCTAATGGTAGTGCTTTCTGGGTACCTAAGTGGTGCAGGAGCACCTAATAGAACATCTTGGAGAAAGAAGACACAAATGATCATAGGAGGAGTCCATGGAGTCCATCAAGTCAAATGGAACATCCTAAAACCAATTATGATATGTTGCAATGAACAAAATGATGTAATGATCAAATGTCCTGAGGGTCCTGGTAAGGACCCTAGGACCAAAAATGATGTAAGTTGGGCCAATAGTGCCCCTATAGTCAAATATAGGTGTCTAAGGTCAGAAAAAAGGTTTAATGAACCTAAGAAAATCAAACATGATGGATTAATAAGGTAGGAGTTCATTAAAAATTTAAATTTCTGAATTATGCATTTAGGTGGGAAAAGCCTTTTTGATTAGTTTTTGAAAGTTTAACCATCCCTAACTGATGGGAATTGGTTGTAGAAGTTAGGGAGAGGTTATATAAGCCTTTTCAAGGCATGAGATGCATGGAATAAGCATTTTTGGAGGCCTGGGTTGTACGGCAGGCTGAAAATAATAGTAAATTTCAGTTTTTCTTGCATTTCCTTCTTGTTTCTATTGGTTTTTTTGATTGTTGAGTGTTGGTAAATGTCTTAGGATCTCATCTAACAATAATAGATCTCATTCTATGCTTTGAGGAGGTTCTAAAGTGGGTTTTGCTTCTGTTTATATTGACTGTTATAAAAAAATAGCAGACTGTTCTGTGTGTTTTGAGAGGTGGCAATGCATCTTTGGGCCTTCCCATGAATGTAAGACCCTAGTTCTCATGGGATAGGCCCTTGCTAACATGTATACTATGTTTCTTTAACCTTTGCAAGGTAGAAGGAGTACAAACTGGAAGGTGATCACCATTTGAAGTCAAAGTTTGCATGTGGAAGAGCATTGAAATGGTGGCATGGTTATAACAGCAGGAGATCCGTCTTAACAAGGTGGTGTTTTTATGTTTGGTATTGTCTAGTATGGTCATGGAGATAGTTTTAGACCTTTGAATGAGGTCTAGAAGTGATTGGAAGTGGGAGATCTAGGAAGCCCTAGGTTTTGGGCCCTAGAAATGAGGTTTTAGTATTTAAACATGCAAATGAGCAAACCCTTGTCTGAGACCTAGAAAATCCTTTTTTTAAACCCTTTCCTAAGATTGTTTCAAGGTTTGAAGTGTGTGGGACAAGTATTTAATAGGGTTCCTTTGTAAAGTGGGCAATTTAGGCCTTGTGGGAAGGCAGCAGGGTGTTAGGACAGTCACGTTTGGTCCAAAACAATAGTATATGAGTTTGAGATATGTTCTAGAACTCAATAGAGGGTATCTAAATTAGTCATTTTTTTTTAGAGTGCTTTAGGAAAGTTGAGAGAAAAATGCAAATTAATCGCTGAACAGGGCTACTAGGATTAGGCCTAGTCAAGTGGAATTGTTAAGAACCAAGCAAAATGGTGTATGAAACCTATTGAACCTTGTTGGTTGGGGTAGGTTGAGACCCTAGAAGGTACAATATTTCATCTAAGAATTTGGAATCCAAATTTGAGCCCTTTGGTGGAGTTTAAGGCAAAGAGAAGACTAGTGAAGTCTTATTGATTGAAGCCCACACTAGATTGAAATCTTTTGTTCTTGTTAAATTATCTCTAAGACCTGACACCTTTGCATCATAGTGGTATCAGAGTAGCAAGTAGGTCCTTGAAGTAGTAGGAGGATCTTGTGAAAAAGTTAAGAGTTGGTAAGAGTTGTAAAGATGTCTCCTAAGAATCAGATGGCTAGGGAGAATAATGAATTGAGGGAAGCCTTAGAGGCTAGAGAAAAAGAGTTGAGGCATAGAAGAGAACAGGATGCTGCAATGGAAAGAGAGTTAAGACAAGTAAGAAGGGAGAATGCATCAATCTTGGCAAGGTTGGAAGCATTGGAAAAGAACCCTAGAGGGGATGAACAAGATGATCAAGAAGGAGATGATGGAGGACATGAGAAGGCAGATAAGAACACTCCTGATGATGAGTTGGATGCTGAAGAAAGGAGATTTGTGAGATTGCTTAAGGTAGTCCAAGGAAGTGGAACAAAGGTAAACATAGAGTCACCTATCTATCAAGGGAAGATGGATAGTGAAGAGCTATTAGGGTGGATAGATGCCCTTGAAAAAAAATTTGAGTATGAGGAGATGAGTGATGAGAAGAAGATTAAATTTGCAAAAACAAAGTTGAGAGGGACAACACTTACATGGTGGAGTAGTGTGCAAACAAAAAGAGTGGCTAGAGGTGGAACAAGAATCACTTCTTGGGGTAGGATGAAGGATATGATGAAAGATCAGTTTCTTCCATCTGATTACTCTATTCAAACAAAGAGGATGAGGCAGAACTTAAAGCAGAAGGATATGGATGTTATGTCCTATACTGAGCAATTTCATAAGCTTAGTATTAGAGGAGGATTGGAAGATGAAGAAGAGAAAGTGGCAAGATACCTTAATGGGCTTAGGTATAACTTGCAAGATGAGATTGGTTTGACCATACCAAAATCACTTGGAGAATGTTTTTAGTTGGCCATAAGGGCCAAAGAGAGGGTGAAGAGGAAGCAAGAAAGACAAGGAGGTAGTGGTATAGGATATAGAGGTAGGGGCAGACCTACTAATAAAGGACAAAGCAGCAATGAGAAAGGCAAAGAGTTTTCTGCAGATCAGAGAGGTGGATATAGAGGTGGAGGTAGGTTTGGATCAGGTAGAGGAGTATTCACAGGTAGATGTTATCATTGCAATGAAGTGGGACACACATCTTTCAAATGTCCTAAGGCAGATGATGCTGATAAGAGCAAGGAGAGAAGAGTTCATTTGGCACAAGAAGAGGAAAAGAAAAAAGACCAAGAACCAGCACCAGCCTATCCAGTAACAGATGGAGAATTGCTCATGGTAGAAAAAGGTAAAATGCAGGAAGCACCACAAGTATCCATTTTTAAAACTAATTGTTTAAGCCATGGGAAAATGTGTAAGTTGATTATAGATTCAGGTTCACATGATAATCTAGTTTCCTGGGATATGGTGCACAAGTTGGGATTGAAAACATTTGATCATCCTAGTCCTTACAATGCCACTTGGGTAAGTCAAGAGCAGCAAGTAAGGGTTAGTCAGAAGGCATATGTTGATTTTTCAATTGGTCCATATCATGATTCTGTTTTATGTGATGTTATTTCAATGACATGTGGGCATATCATTTTGGGTAGACCATGGCAGCATTTGAGAAAGACAGTTCATGATGGGTATACAAATAGTCATTTGGTGCACAAAGATGGTAAAAAGTTTAGACTAATGCCTTTACCTTGTGAAGACAAGAAAGAACATGCCATTGTCTGTTTTGGAGAGAAATTGAAGTTGAATATGCAGGTTAAGGATGGTTGGAAAAAATAGGAATAGTTGCAGCAAAAGGAGGTTTATAACAGTCCTAAAGAATAGCAAATTTGGGAATTAAGTTATGTCAAGGTTGGGGACATTGATTTCCCTATAGGGAGGTAGGAAAGGGAAGGCAAACAAGGAAAAACAGATCAAAATCTGAAGATGGGAAGAGCAGAAATACCACAACAGCAAGGTCCTAGGCAAGGACACCAAGACATGTTTTTTGATGCTGACATTGTTTGTAAGAGCCATGTAGGTGGGAGAAGGAGAAGGATAACCCTTGGAGAGTTCATGTTTCCTGTCACAAATCAGAGGAACATTTCAAAGAGACTACATGAGGTTTGGAATAGATCACAAGCCTCTTGGGACAAGATTTTCTATCATGATGGGGAGTATGGTGCAGGAGCATCTAATAGAACATCTTGGAGCAAGAAGACACAAATGATCATATGAGGAGTCCATGGAGTCCATCAAGTCAAATGGAACATCCTAAAACCAATTATGACATGTTGCAATGAACAAAATGATGTAATGATCAAATGTCCTGAGGGTCCTGGTAAGGACCCTAGGACCAAAAATGATGTAAGTTGGGCCAATAGTGCCCCTAGAGTCAAATATAGGTGTCTAAGGTTAGAAACAAGGTTTAATGAACCTAAGAAAATCAAACATGATGGATTAATAAGGTAGGAGTTCATTAAAAATTCAAATTTCTGAATTATGCATTTAGGCGGGAAAAGCCTTTTTGATTAGTTTTTGAAAGTTTAACCATCCCTAATTGATGGGAATTGGTTGTAGAAGTTAGGGAGAGGTTATATAAGCCTATTCAAGGCATGATATGGATGGAATAAGCATCTTTGGAGGCCTGGGTTGTACGGCAAGCTAAAAACAACAGTAAATTTTAGTTTTTCTTGCATTTCCTTCTTGTTTCTGTTGGTTTTTTTGATTGTTGAGTGTTGGTAAATGTCTTAGGACCTCATATAACAATAATAGATCTCATTCTATGCTTTGAGGAGGTTCTAAAGTGGGTTTTTCTTCTATTTATATTGACTGTTATAAAAAATAGCAGACTATTTTGTGTGTTTTGAGAGGTGGCAATGCATCTTTGGTCCTTCCCATGAATGTAAGACCCTGGTTCTCATGGGATAGGTCATTTCTAACATGTATACTATGTTTCTTTAACCTTTGCAAGGCAAGAGTACAAACTGGAAGGTGATCACCATTTGAAGTCAAAGTTTGCATGTGGAAGAGCATTGAAATGGTGGCATGGTTATAACAGCAGGAGATCCGTCTTAACAAGGTGGTGTTTTTATGTTTGGTATTGTCTAGTATGGTCATGGAGATGGTGTTAGACCTTTGAATGAGGTCTGGAAGTGATTGGAAGTGGGAGATCTAGGAAGCCCTAGGTTTTGGGCCCTAGAAATGAGGTTTTAGTATTTAAACATGCAAATGAGAAAACCCTTGTCTGAGACCTAGAAAATCCTTTTTTTTAACCCTTTCCTAAGACTTTTTCAAGGTTTGAAGTGTGTGGGACAAGTATTTAATAGGGTTCCTTTGTAAAGTGGGCAATTTAAGCCTTGTGGGAACGTAGCAGAGTGTTAGGACAGTCACGTTTGGTCCAAAACAATAGCATATGAGTTTGAGATATGTTATAGAACTCAATAGAGGGTATCTAAATTAGTCATTTTTTTAGAGTACTTTGGGAAAATTGAGAGAAAAATGCAAATTAGTCGCTGAACAGGGCTACTAGGATTAGGCCTAGTCAAGTGGAATTGTCAAGAACCAAACAAAATGGTGTATGAAACCTATTGAACCTTGTTGGTTGGGGTAGGTTGAGACCCTAGAAGGTACAATATTTCATCTAAGAAGTTGGAATCCAAATTTGAGCCCTTTGGTGGAGTTTAAGGCAAAGAGAAGACTAGTGAAGTCTTATTGATTGAAGCCCACACTAGATTGAAATCTTTTGTTCTTGTTAAATTATCTCTAAGACCTGACACCTCTGCATCACTAAGGATGCTCATGCTTTGGAAATAAAACTTCCTGCTAAGAAGACAATGTTGTGGCATGAGATACTTGGTCACATTGGTGAGAAGGGTCTTACAGCCTTGAAAAAAAAAACTGCGTCAAGGGGTTAAATGATTGTAATCTCAAGTTTGAATTTTCTAAACATTGTATATATGGTTCAATAAAAACCATGTTTAGTTTTACTCTGGTTGTCCCAATTCTTCTGGTGTGTTGGATCTTATTCATTCTGATGTGTTTGGTCCTATGAATGTTCCTTTGATTTCTAAATTGTTATATTTAGTATCATTCATAGATGATTACAATAGGAGGACATGGATTTATTTTCTCAAAAGAAAATCTGAATTCTTTAGTTGGTTCAAAGAGTTAAATCTTTTGTTGAGAATTAGACTGGTAAAAAGATTAAGTGTTTGAGAACTGATAACGGTGGTGAGTTTTGTTCGGCAGAGTTCAATAAGTTCTGTAAAGAACATGGTATTGAAAGAAATAAGACAACTCCATACACCCCTCAGCAAAATGGAGTTGCAAAAAGGATGAATAGAATGTTGATGGAGAGGGCTAGGAGTATGCTTAGTGGAGCTAGCCTTGAACATAAATTTTGGGCTAAAGTTGTAGCCACTGCTTGCTACCTGGTTAATAGGTCTCCTACTTCAGTGCTCATTAATAAGACACGCATGGAGATGTGGTTTGGTAAGAAGTCTTCATTGAAACATCTTCGTGTTTTTGGTTGTGAAGCATATGCACATGTGCCTAAGGAGAAGAGGTCAAAATTGGAGAACAAGGTAGTTAAGTGTATCTTCATTGGCTATGGTGTCAATGTGAAAGGGTACAAGCTTTGGGATCCTGTGGCTGAGAAAGTCTTGTATAGAAGAAGTGTTATTTTTAAAGAGGTATCTCATTCTCCTGTTGTTTTACAACTAGAAGAAAAAGAAAAGAAAGAGGATGTGGTTCAGTTTCCTACTACCCCGAAGAAGACTAAACTAAAAGACCTTGTTGGACCTGATGATGAGGAGAGCTCTAGGAGATCTTAAAGTTTAGAAGAAGATGAAGAACCTCCACCTCAGCTTGTGAGGAGGTCCACATGAATCAGGAAGCAACCTGAGAGGTTTGGTTATTCATTGTTTGATTAGATAGTTGTGTTTTTGCTTTGATTTCTAACATTGATGAGCCTAGAACTGTTAGAGAGGCTATGGGCATGACAGATGCAAGTTTCTGGAAGGAAGCCATGGAAGGGGATATGGCTTCTTTGGAAAAGAATAAAACATGGGACTTGTTGCCTTTGCCTAATGGACAGAAACCTGTTGGATGCAAATGGGTGTTCAAAAAGAAATTTGGTGTAGATGGCAGTGTTAAGAAATATAAGGCCAGATTGGTTGTGAAGGGGTATTTTCAGGTGGAGGAAATTAATTATGGTGAGATTTTCTCTCCCGTTACAAAGCTGACATCTATTCAGTTCCTGTTATCTATTGCAACAACTTATGACTTAGAAGTGGAACAAATGGATGTGAAGATAGCTTTACTTGATGGTGACTTGGAGGAAGAAATCTATATGTCACAGCCAGAGCACTACACGGTGAAAGGTAAAGAAAATTTGGTTTGCAAGTTAAAGAAGCCTTTGAATGGTTTAAAACAGTCTCCTAGGATGTGGTACCAAAAGTTTGATGCCTTTTTGTTGAGTATTGGATTTCTAAGATCAAAATCAGATCATTGTGTGCATTTCAAATTTGACAATGATCGCATTCTCATTATAGCATTGTATGTTGATGATATGTTACTAATCAAGAATGGTAAAGTTTTGATTTCTGATTTGAAGTCTCAGTTGTCAACACAGTTTGAAATGAAAAATTTAGGAGCAGCCAGGTACATTCTAGGGATGGAGATTAGAAGATACAGAGCAAACAGAGAACTTTGTCTAGGCCAGAGTAAGTATTTTAACACTGTGTTGGAGAGATTTAGTATGGTGGATTGCAGACCATTGACTGTTCCTGTTACAATGGGGACAAAGTTATCTATTGGTGATTGTCCAAAGTCTCCTTTTAAGATGGAGGATATGAGTAGAGTACCTTATGCTAGTGCATTTGGTAGCTTGATGTATGCTATGGTCTATACAAGACTAGACATTGCCCAAGCAATGGGAGTCCTTAGTCAGTTTATGGCTAATCCTAGATGGGTACATTAGGATGTAGTGAAGAGAGTGTTCAGATATTTGCAGGGTACTTTAGAGTATTCCCTATGTTATCATGGTTATCCTACAAGACCTTAGCATTATGTGAGTATTCATAGATTTGTGTATTCTGATTGGGTAGGTGACATTGATGACAAGAGATCCACTAGTGCTTATGTGTTCACTATGTTTGGTGGAGATATTAGTTGGATCAATAAGTGGCAACCTGTGGTTGCTTTGTCCACGATAGAAGCAGAGTACATGGAAGAAACTCATGCTTGTAAGGAAGCCATTTGGCTTAAGAGGTTGTGTTCAAACATTGGTTTTGATGCAGGACATATTACTATTTGTTGTGACAGTCAGAGTGTGATTTGCTTAGAAAAGAATCCTACTTTCCACGCTAGAACAAAGCACATTGATGCTTAGTATCATTTTGTTTTTGATATGGTAGAAGATGGTAAGGTGATATTGGAGAAGGTGGACACTTTGTAGAATGTTGCAGATGCATTGATGAAACATGTGGGCACAAATAAGTTTAGATGGTGTTCGGAGTCTATGGGCCTCTTGGCCCCTAGCAGTTAAATCTTGTCAGTCTATTGGCTCTTGCAAGGTGTTTGACAAGTGGAAGAATGTTGGGAATTAAGGTGTCTCAACCTTGTAATTTCTAGCATTGATTATTATATTATGTGTTTATTTAATTGCCTAATTTTGTATTTACTTGCACATCATATTTTGTCATTTAGTATGAGGTGGCATTGTGACATGTCATCCTATTTGTAATGTGACTTGGATGGTCAAGTCAACACAGGAGAATTTAGGCATGCCATTTGAGGTGGCACTAATATTCGATGTGTTGGCACCTTGTGGTATGACAGAGGAATTATTTTGTATGACAGAATCTATGATGCATAAGAGCCAAGTATAAGATTCCTATGACAAGTGAAGACAAGTGTTGAAGAGCATCTTTGCATGTGGGGAAGGCATCTTTGGGTGCCCAAGTTGGGTTATGATATGTTTTAAGAGGAATATGCTATTTTTAGTCGTGTATGACTGATTCTCTTACAACATTAAGTGTTGTTATGTTGCAATTTTTATGATAGTTGTAAGATGCGTAAGAGCATCTGTCATTGCTTATTTTTAGCCTAGAGCACTCCATTCTTGGGAAGTCAAATCTTCCATGTATGATAGATGTAAATGAGATGTATGCATATTGGACATGAAGTGTCCTTGGGTGTGAGAAATAGGCCATGTGGCCAAGATGGATGCCCATCTCTTGAAGCTTCATGTTTATGTCTTGTAACTCTATATAATGAGGTGTTTTGGAGTAGTAATCACATAGTGTTCGTATAGGTACTATTATGCTACTAGAATTACTCCAAAAATGACATTTGCAGACTCCTGGAAGAACTTACATTGCAAGTGTGTTGTAAACAATCTTGTTTTGATAATACATTATGGAAGTTTTGGAGTGTGGGGTTTTTTGCCCAAAAAGGTTTTCCCCACGTACATCTTGTGTCTCTTGCATTCTTATGATTGTGTTTGCTACTATAATCTTCATGTTATATGTTTAACATCACTATAATTGTAAGGATTTTAAAGAATTTGAACTCTACTTTCCATGTACCTTGCTTCCTTTCACCTTGGACTAAATTGCACGCTCATTAATCCCCGACTTTTCTGGATATGAAATCTCAAAATTTAGTATGTATCTAATTGTCATTTGATATCTTTTTGAGCGAGCATTTGTCAAGATTCATCCGTTTGTTTACAATTTTATGAAATTAGGTTTTTAAACATAATTGGACTTTAATTGATCAATACATTAGCAAATTCCAAGTTTCCTCTTCATTCTAAGGGACACTAAATTTGTTGCAGAGCCCTCTTGCCAGAGATTGTGGCTTCACTCGATTTATGTCCTTAAATGTAAGGTGTGAAAAGAGGATTTAACCTTGAAATTGAAAACCCTCTTTTTCCACTAAAACAATTTCCACTCACAACCAATCTTAAAATGTCATGCATACAACTTCTAATTCTCAAACCGCAACTCCTAATGATGCCCTATTAAACCAACTCCTACAAGGCATGACTTCTTTACAACAAAAGGTGACAAGCTTGACAAATTCTTCACAACCTAATATACCAACTTACCATACTCGTAATCCTCCATCCTATGCAATATTAGGAACTCCTATGCCTGAGAAGTTTGAAACTCTTCACTTTGAAAAATATGGTGGAAAATGTGATCCTAATACTCACGTGGTAGCATTCACAGCTATGTGTAGTGATTTTTACTTTGAAGAGGATTTGTTAGCAAAATGTTCCCACAATCTCTTAAGGACACGGCTTTAAAATAGTTTTTCTATTTACCTCCGAATTCAAGACACTCTTTTTCACAACTAGTTGATCAATTCTTACAACATTTTCAAGAAAACATTGGACCTCAAGTCTCTTTGATCGATTTAGTTCATTGCAAACAAGGTCCGAAAGAGAATTTAACAAAGTTTATCAGTCGGTATCAATCTCTTTATGCACAAATTCAATATCATATGAAGGATGAAGATGTTCAGAAGGTGTTTATTACAAATCTACAACCTAACATCCGTGATAAGATCCTCTTGATGAAGTATAACTCTTTTCAACATTTATGCACAACCCTTCGTGATTACCAACTTTCATCTAGTTAGTATGAAAACCAAAACTCATTGGCTCAAGTTGGTCAATCCATGGGTGGACCTTCACAAAACAACTTTAAGAGGAATAATAAGAGTTTCATCAAGGTTAATGGATAGAATTCGAATAATTTTTCACAAGTGTCTGCTATCATTAATCCGAAGAGGACACCATTTCAGAAAAGACAATTCACTCTGATATCTTACTCCTTACATTCTATCATGAATCAAGTTGTGAGAAATAACCTCTTGAAGCTTCCTCTGATTAAACCGTTGGATCCTAGTAGAATACAAGGACCTTATTTCGATGCTAATGCTTTTTGTCATTATCATCGAGAACAAGGACATGATACTGAATGATGTATGCATCTTAAACATGAAATACAAGACCTCATCGACTCGAATGTTATACAAGACCTCATCGACTCGAATGTTATACAAGTATCTAGTGTGAATGATAATAATAATAAGTCAGTTGCTCCTCTGAATTAGAATTTATAGATTTTTACTAATCCCTTTCCTAAGCATATCGATAATAACATGATGGAACAAAGTATAGTAGAAGTAGAAGATGACTATCTGAACTACGATGAGATAATTGCTATAATAGAAGTGGATAAGGAAAATACTAAAGTATTACCTTATTCACAAAGAAATGGTATTTATGTTGAGGTTCCTCCTCTGTTATCCCTTCAAGGATCAGGAGATAACCAAAATGCATTGGAAAGACAAATAAAACAACTGAAGCAAGAGATTATAACAAAAGAAAAGATTGATATGGTGCAAGATAGTCCTTCTCCCTATGATAGACAAAATCAACAAAATAAGAGAGCTAAAGATCATAAAAGAGTAAGATGGTTATCATCAGTAGGAAATAATAGTGGTTCCCCTCCTCATAAGAAACAAAAGATCTCACATACACAAAGATTTGATGAACAAGCACCACATGGACTTTGTGACAACAAAGAACACTGTTACATCCCCAATTTTTGTCTTGCTATACTTTTACTTTTTACTTGGATTATGAGATTTAATCTATTATTTGAATAATGATGCACTGATCATAATTTCTTTGGTAACAAGTTTGATAAAGGATTATAGGTTTTCAGATGACTCTCAAAGAAAAGAGAGAGTATCTTTCCAGGAGAGAGATATAGACCTCAGGTTACGAGTGGTTTATTTGCCTAATCAGGTATAAGTGTTTAACAAAAATGTGAACCAATGTGTCATAAGAGGTAAGTCTTGTCTTGCCAGTTTACTTCTGAACCTAATTGACAGGTAGTTGATATTGTTTTCAGATCTTTCTAAGTCATAGTAAGTCGTCTTAGTCGTTAATAACGTTAACAACATTGTTTGAGTTTGATTTGTGACTATTTACGTTTAATGTAAATATTACAATGTTATTGTCGTAAAATGGTTGTCATATTATTATTAAGTCCCTTGAGATGTTATAAACCATTCTTAACATTAAGATGTTTTCATCGAGTTAAGAATAGGTGATTATTACCGACAGATTGTGATGGGGAGACAAGCTCAACCCAACCACATTATCTATAATTCCTTGTTTAAACATTATCATTTTATTGATTAAACTGTGATTATCTAATATAGTGGCGATGTTATAAGAAGTATATTTGATGTAATCAAATATATAAATGCCTTAGCATTGTAAGAGGATAATACCTCTTAATGAGTCGATGGTATTATAGGAGTCGTAGGCTAAATTATAGTAGAGTCTTCATTAGTGATAAGTGGTGGATCGAACCACATGTTTTGATCATTAAAAGATCAATTATATTTTAATAAGTGTCGACCTCATCCTTATGGAGATGACTGTGTTTACAAACTGCCCAACTGAATGAACCATATGGCAGCTTTCCACAATCAACATGTGGACTTTTGCTTAAAAATTGATTTCAGTTAAAGACTAAGTTGCTAAGGACTGTTAAGATTTCATTAAGTTTGCAACTGAATCACTGTTGAGGTGGGAAATAAGACAACTCTCTAGGAGTCATGTCTGGGTGATAATTATTAACAACTCAGTTGAGCCGGGGTATTGATATATTTACAAGGTTAAAAATTGAGAGGATAGAACTTAGTCAAGGAGGATCGAACGTATGCAGAGAGAAATATAGTGGCTGGAATAGAGAGGGAATATGCAGTCAAGAGGCGTCAACCTTGTGTCCTATTTGTACATTTCTGCTAGCTCTTAAAATGTCCATTAATACGTATTCCTTAGTTATGTGTTTGATAACTATGAGGAAATAGATTAATATCTTTTAGTGAGTACATCGTAGTCTCATGGTGATTGTATGAGTTCTCCAGAGAGGTTAAACCTCCTGCTTTTATTGAGTAATAGTCAAAACCTATGAAGAATCGACGTAGGAAAATGCAAATAACTATCTAAGTAAACTAGGTTGATCTATCTCTGTAATCAATGAGACAACGAATGCAAATCATGTGGTGGATACTTGGTAATTCAAGTGAGTAGTTTGTTACAATATACTACAATGACCATTTGCTTATTCATTTATAAATCGATAATCATATCAATGCATAGAATGGAGGATAAAAGACCATCATAGTAAGAGATTGTCATAGCTATTATTAGCCTTGAAATAGTTCCCTTATCAAATAAGTTTGTAGCAAGTCAATGGAATGATTGTGAGTTAACCAAACAATAGACTCTCAGATTTTATAGAGTTGAATGAACTTTAATTAATATACTCTTAGTCTTGAGTAGTATATTATTGAGGTAATAATAATTTAAAGTATTTTCTTGTTTAGATTATATATATATATATAATGGAAATTGTTATCTATCCATGAGAACTTAGATTCATAGGGATTTTTAGACAATTATTGTTCTCTTCGAATGAAGTAACTTAGAGATATTATGGTAGATGGAAATAAGGTTTGTGGGAGAACCCTTATAGATTTATTTATCTTTTTGTTAATATTATCCTTGAAGACATCCAATACAATGGAGTAGGCTAAGTCTACTAGAGAATGACCTTGTAGGGATATATATTTAGGGTATGTTTTATTTATAACACATTATCAAAGTTATTCTATGTTCCTTTGTATAGGAGATATTATCTATTTAAGAACTATAGTATTCTTAACCTTGGTTGAGTTAATCAAGGGTTATTTGTGAATCTAGGACTCCTAGATACAAGATATGGTTATAATGTTATATCACATTAACAAAGGATATTAGGAAAACCCTAGAGTTGATTACAAACCAATTGAATGGTTATGTCATATAGACTTATTTAAGTCAAAAGATACTAATATCATGATGCAATGATTAAACTTTTAACATGGTCATAATAGGAGTAAACAAACTATGAGAATACGATAGTATCCAAGTTGAGTAGGGGTGGGTGAACACAATGACTATGTTCATTATGAACAATATTGATATTAAAAACTTTGGCCAAAGTAATGCATTTATTTTCTGCATGGATTATCAGTTCACTGTATTTGGATTGCTCATCCTATCAGAAATCATACTTAGCTAGAGGGTATCTAGGTTGTATGGTTGATAGAGTTGAGTAGAATACAACACTATGTACTTGGGAAAGGCAAATTACCACTAGTCACCTAAGGTCTATATCCCTCGTGAAGGGTAGGGCCACTTCCTATGTGGGAGATGTGTGGGAGACTGTCGGTCTATGGATGGAGGTAAATCGCTAGAAAGATACTCTCTCTCCAAGTAGGAAACATGCCAAGACTTGTGATAAAGATGTCAGATATTCAGAAGTAGTATTTATTCCAAAATTTGTATATGTATTTGATTTACTTTTGTAAACATTGTAATTGAGAAAGACAATATGGATTATTGTATTTTGTAAAGAGAAATCTTGTAATTGTAGTTACTTGATTATATGTTGAATAAAAGAAAAAATTTCTCTATCTCATTTTTACCTTGATGATTTACTCTATGGTAAATTTCTGGTTTTACTCTATTTTTAGAATGTGGATGTTACAAACACTATAGTATGAACCACTCAAGCTACACACAAAACTTGATGGAGCATCTTTCTAAGATGCTCGCAAGTCACAAATTCTAATATGGGTGTATTTATAGGTAAGTATTTCTAACCCTTTACCTCTGTGTTGTGTTTCTCCCATGATGTGTTATGTGTTGTTTAAGCCTCCTTGGATGACCCTTGATACTCTTGTAAAGTCAAGGATACCAGGAGACTGCCTCTGTTGTGACCCTTCTTCTATTTGTATCATCATTCTTCTATATTGATCCTCTCTTCTATTTTCATTGTTGTGTGTTGTGTTTTAGGGGCATCACATTGTGGTTGGTGACCTAGGGGCACCTTCCTACATGATGACCCTAAGGCACTTGTTTCTCCTCTCTTGATTTATTTTTTACCTTCCTCTAGTGGTTCTATCTAGCGAGCATATGATGAAAAACAAATAAGACTGATATGGACCATGTGTCCCTTCAATGAGTAAGCAAAAATGGACTTAGTCCATACATGATGATGGGGTTGATATATATTATCCGATGCTTGGCTAGTAGAATCACTCCATGTGATATTTTGATGTTGTCTTATCGCACTAACAAACCATAACAATATTTCTGCTCCATACACTTTGTTTATCTTGGATCTCACCTTGGTTACACTCAGTTCTAAAATCTTTGTGATATAGCCCCATGGTTATACTTGATTTCTGAATCCATAGTGTAACATCAGCTCTTGATGTGATTTTTTTCATGCATTGATTTTGGATCATGTGATGTTGTTATTATCTTAGAAAAAGATTGCTAACCTCTCTTCTTACAAGAAATTATCTGTTTGTGGGAACATTTGGCGACCGTAAAGTACATGTCACTTTTGGGGGCATGGGCTTTGTGAAATCTCTTGTTCCCTTGTGTGTTTTCTTCCTACCTTAATGCGCTTGATATCGGTACATGATATCAACCACCTTAAGGTGGGGGCATATTTAAGGTAAGTTTTCTGATGATTTTGGTACTACCGAAGTGTGTTTGTAAGCCCTCTATGGAGGCAAGATGTTGTATCTATGCACAAGTGCACATCTTTATTTTATATTGCAATGAGAAATCCCTCTATGGAGGCAGGATATCATATCTCTTGAGCTAGTGTGTATCCTTTTATTTTAAGTCCTCTGTGGAGGTGGGGATGGTGTATCTCTTGAGCTAGTGTACATCCTTTTTATTCTAAAAGTCCTCCAAGTAGGCAGAGTTGGTGTATCCTCTCTTAAGTGTGTCTTTGGTGGTTTTTGTGGCATAAGCCCAACTGTCAGTTGTGCCTGTAATGTGCCAGAGATGGTGGTGAACCTAGCAATAGGCTCCTTCCATCGCTTGTTTGTCATGTTTTAGACATATAGTATGTCTTTGGCATACTATACGGCACTCGTGTCTTCCATGTGTTTTTCGTGTGTTTTCCCTTTTGTATGGTGTGTTTGTTCCCAAGCATAGTCTAAAGACATTTGGCGATGAGTCCCTCCTATGCTTTGGGCTTTGTATGGCATGTTTGTTCTCAAGTGTAGTCTAAAGATGTGTGGCGATGAGTCTCTCCTACACTCTGAGATTTGTATTGCATGTTTGTTGCCCCATATGTAGTCTAAAGATGTGTGGTGATGAGTCCCTCCTACATTTTGGGTTGTGTGTTTATTTTTGATGTACTTACATCTACATTTATATATATGAAAATGAAAAAAAAAATCACTGCATTCACTGTATTCATCGTGTTTTGCATTTCTTCAATACCGTCTTCTCTATTTTTGTGTGATTGTTACTATCTTCTCTGTGTTTTGCGTGCCTAATACTGTCTTCACTATGTTTGGCATGTCTACGGCATTTTCTCTCTAATGTCTACCTGAGATTGGGGGCTAGGGATAGTTCCTCAATCTTTGTGTATGCATTAGCTCTAAGTGCCTGGCATGTTTGTTGTGTTTTAACCATACTTTAATGCATGTATGGGCCTTGTGTTTACACATACATTAAAGTGGGGGCTAAATGTTATGTCAGAAAATGTCTCCCTGGACTTTTTCCCTCCTAGGTTTAGCTCTTAGGTCTGTTTTTTTACATCTTGCATGATCATTTTGACTCCCGGAAGAAAATGGCCTGAAACCCATGTCACATGGGGCTTGAGGGACATTGTGGAACTTAGCCCTATCTTGAAATATGACCTATGGACATGGGCACTCGAGCCCTTATCCTGCCTTATTTTAGGCAGGTCCCAAATTTGAATGTCAGTTTTGTGACTGTTAATTAGGTCCCATACCGACATCTTACGTTTGAATTACAAAATTCTTAAGCGAGAATGTATTTAGTTGCATATATAAGCATGTTTAGGGTTTCATTTGTAAACTAGAAGATGATTGTGAACTATTGGCAAACTTATGATTTTAGAGCATTTAAGATATTCATTGTTGTAGAGCAGAGCATTGTTATTGTGTTTGTGATTGCAAATTTGGCTTCATCTTCTCATGTGTTGAAGAATCTTCATCTATGTGAGATCTACACCTCTGAGGTGATATCTATTTATGTTTAAATCATTTATAAATTTGTTTTGCCTCTATCCCGCAAGGATACACACTCTTTATCTAACAATGGTATTCAGAAGACTTGAATGTCTCTCCAAGGCTTGACTGAGGCAAGCATATAAATACCACAACCCCCAACCACACTGTTGGGAATTAAGGTGTCTCAACCTCGTTAATTCTCTGCATTTGTAATGTTTGTATTTATTATTCATTGTCTATGTTGTAAATAATTAGAAATTCCACTTTGTCATATTGTGGGATGTGGCACGGTGATGTGTCAATCCTACATGGATTATGACAACTTGTTATTTTGTCCTCACATTAAGAGATAGGCCTCCCACTTAGTGGTAGGAATATTCTTCCATGTGTCGGCATCTTCTATGTTGTGTAAGGAATGTTTGACCGAAACGGTTATGATGGATTCCTATGACAAATCTATGACATGTAAGATAGGTAATGACATGTGTCATGTAGCATCTTTGAATGAGGCATATTTGGGCACCCCAAGGTGGAATATGATGTGTTGTAAGAGAATATGCTATTTATAGCATGTGTATGATAGATTCTCTTACAGCTGTAAGTTGTAACCGCTATGACAGATTCTATGACGGTCATAAGTGTTGTAAGAGCATCTGTCATAGCCCATTTTAAAAATAGGTAACCTATTTGGAATGGGAGCTATGGACAAGTGTCAAACACATTCTACAATGTTGACCAAGTGTCCCTAGGCATGGGTTTTGGTCCGAGATGCCATATTGGACGCCCATTCCAAGAAAGGTCCAATATTGCCTTGTAATTCCTTTATATACAAGTGCTTGGAGATGGAATTTGTATCACAGGTTTATAGGTACTGTTATGTTGCTGGATTGACTCTAGAACCGAGTGTCAAAGACCATTGAAGCTTACATTGCAAGTGTATTGTAAACATTCTTTCAGATTTGTTAATACATTGTGCAGGTTTCTAAGTGTGGGATTTTTCCCCCGATAAGGGTTTTCCCCACCATAAATCTTTGTCTCTCTTCTTCTGTCTACTTTTTGGTTCTTGTGTTTTGTTGCAATATCTCATGTTAATGGTTTAACATTTCTATAATAGTTAGGATAAAGTTGAATTTGCATAGCCCTCTCCTCAATAGATTAGTGTAGGAAGCGTTTCCGCACACCTAGCTTCCTTTCAATTGGTATCAAAGCTTGATCACCTTTGGTCCTAGTTGTAGGGTAGGGGTTTTTTGAGCTAATCTTAGGTTGAGTGGGAGTCTATGTAGAGCATTCTGTATCTTATTGCAGCAAGGAGATGGTAGGCACATTAGGAAGGTTTGAAGTAGAGAAGTTCAACGGCAGTAATTTCGAGCTGTGGAAGCTCAAAATGGAAGACATGTTAGTTAACTGAGACCTTTGGGAAAGTGTGAATGGAACTAAACCAGCTACAATGACACAAGATGATTGGGATCTTAAGGATCAGAAGGTTAAGGGTCTCATAAGACTTAGTCTTTCTGATTCTGTGTTGTTAAATGTCCATGAAGAGACCACTGCAAAACTCCTTTGGAAGTAGTTAGGGGATGTGTATCAAGCCAAATCCCTAGTCAATAAACTTTTCCTAAGAAAGAAGTTGTATTCTCTTCGAATGGAGGATGAAGGATCTGTGGTTGAGCATATGAATGCCTTTAATATGTTGGTTGCACAATTAACATCTATTGGTGTAAACATGGAGGAGGATGATCGGTGTATGACCCTGCTTTGTTCTCTACTAGACTCATGGTATCATCTTGTCATGGCAATCGGAAGCACCACATCCACATTCAAAATGGAAGAAGTGGTTTCTTCACTATTGTCTAAAGAGATGCGAAGAAAGTCTTCTGAGGTAGCCAAAGAAGCCCTTGCAGTTCATGGAAGACCCAAGGAGAAAGGGAAGAAGAAGGAAAAGAAAGCTAAGAAGGGTAGATCCAAATCTCGTGGGAGATCCAAATCTCCTAGAAAGTCCAAGGCTCTTTGTTGGAACTGTGTCAAGACCAGGCATTTCCAAAAGGAATGCAAAGAGGAGAAGAAGAAAAAGAAGAAAGCTCCTGATTTAGATTCTGACAAATCACAAGATGACAGTGATGCTTTCATCGCAGCCTTGGCAACCTATGCATCTGATGATGTGTGGCTAATCAACTCTGGTGCATCATTCCACATGACCTCACATCGAGACTGGTTCACTAAGTATGAAGAGTTCAAATGGTGGAAAGGTGTATCTGGGTGACGACTCTCATCTGAAGATTGTTGGTCGTGGAAGAGTCTCTATCTGATTCCCTAATGGTCAAGTGAAGGGAATCTCTAGGGTTATGCACATCCTAGGCTTAGCACGGATCCTACTTTTTGTAAGTAGTTTGAATGATGCAGGTGTGCAGGTTGTCTTTTCAAAAGAAGGATGCAAGATGACTAGAGGATCTATGGTGCTTGCTAAGGGTACTCGGAGAGGTACTCTATTTCAGCTGGAAGCATGCATTTCACAATGCAATAGTTCTTCTGACTCAAGGAAGAGGGCAGCAGTCACTTCATCCCCACCATCTGAATGAGCAGTGAAGAAATTTGTTGTTTCTAGTCTTGATGGTTGTAATCATGCATTGGAAGTTAAACTTCCTACAGAAAAGACAATGTTATGGCATAAGAGATTTGGCCACATTGGTGAGAAGGGTCTGCATACCTTGAAAAATAAGAACCTCGTTGAGGGGTTAGATGATTGTAATCTTGAGTTTGACTTTTACAAACATTGCATTTATGGAAAACAAAACTGTGTTCAGTTTTACTTGAGTTCTCATAAGTCTTCTGGTGTGTTGGACCTTATTCATTATGATGTGTTTGGTCCTGTTAATGTTCCTTTGTTATCAAAATCTATATACTTTGTATCTTTTATAGATGATTACAGTAGAAGGACATGGATTTATTTTCTCAGAAGCAAATCTAAAGTCTATAGCAAGTTTAAGGAGTTTAGAGCCTTTGCTGAAAATTAGACTGGAAAAAAGATTAAATGTTTGAGAACTGACAACGGTGGTGAGTTTTGTTCTATAGAATTCAATAAGTATTGCAAGGAACTTGGGATTGAAAGGCACAAGACAACTCCACACACCCCACACCAAAATGGAGTTGTAGAGAGGATGAATATGACATTGATGGAGAAGGCTAGGAGTATGCTTAGTGGAGCTAGCCTAGAACAAAAGTTTTGGGTTGAAGCAATTGCCATTGCTTGCTATCTAGTAAATAGATCTCCTACATCATCTCTTGTTGGAAAGACACCCATGGAGGTGTGGTCTGGTAGAAAGCTTTCAATAAGGCATCTTCATGTTTTTGGTTGTGAGGCATATGCACATGTGCCCAGGGAGAAGTAGTCAAAGTTGGAGAACAAAGCTGTTAAGTGTATCTTCATTGGCTACGGTGTTGGTGTGAAAGGATACAAGCTTTGGGACCCCATGGATGAAAAAGTGTTGTATAACAGAAGTGTCATCTTTAGAGAGCTTACACCTTCTTCCATTTTTTTATAGCCAGAAGAAAAAGAAAAGAAAGAGGATGTTGTTCAGTTTCCTCTCACCCTTGAGAAGACTGAACAAAAAGACAACGTTGGACCTGATGATGAGGAGAGCTCTAGCAGCTCCTAAAGCTCAGATGAAGAAGCTGAACCTCAACCTCAGCTCTTGAGGAGGTCTACACAAATAAGAAAGCAACCTGAAAGGTTTAGTTTTACATTGCTTGATTCTAGTTGTGCTTATGCTTTGCTTACTAACAGTGATGAACCTAGAACTGTATCAGAGGCTTTGGATATGAAGGATGCAGGTTCCTGGAAGGAGGCCTTGGAGGAAGAAATGGCTTCTTTGGATAAGAATCAAACTTGGGACTTGGTACCTTTGCCTCCTAGACGGAAACCCATTGGATGCAAATGGGTGTTCAAGAAGAAGATTGGTGCAAATGGCAGTATTGAGAAGTAAAAGGCGAAATTGGTTGCGAAGGGGTATTCACAAGTGGAGGGTATAGATTATGGTGAGATATTCTCTCCCATTGTAAAGATGACATCCATTCGATTCCTATTGTCACTTGCAATAGCTTACGACTTGGAGGTAGAACAGATGGATGTGAAGACAGCTTTCCTTCATGGTGATTTGGAGGAAGAAATCTACATGTCACAGCCAGAGCATTACATGGTAAAAGGTAAAGAAAATTTGGTTTACAAACTTAAGAAGTCTTTGTATGGTTTGAAGCAATCCCCTAGGAGATGGTATTTGAAGTTTGATGCCTTTGTGTTGTCAGTTAGATTTGCGAGATCGAAATCGGATCATTGTTACACTGTATGTTGATGATATGTTTCTCATTGGGAAGGGTAAAAATATGATTTCTAATTTTAAATCTTAGTTGTCATCTTAGTTTGAAATGAAAGATTTAGGGGCAGCTAGGTACATTCTAGGAATGGAAATCAGAAGAGACAGAACCAACAGAAAACTTTGGTTAAGCCAGAGTAAGTATGTGAAGTCTGTGTTGGATAGATTCAGCATGGCAGATTGTAGATGATTGTGTGTTCCTATTTCTTTGGGGACAAAGTTGTCTGTTGAGGATTGTCCAAAATCTCCTAGTGAGGTGGATGACATGAGCAGAGTACCTTATGCTTGTTTTGTTGGTAGTTTGATGTATGCTATGGTCTACACAAGACTAGACATTGCCCAAGCAGTGGGAGTCCTTAGTCAATTTATGGCTAATCCTGGATGGATTCATTGGGATGCAGTTAAGCGAGTGTTCAGATATTTGAGGGGTACTTCTAAGTATTCCATTTGCTATCATAGTAATGTTTCAAGACCTTCACATTCTGTTGATATTCATGGATTTGTGGATTCAGATTGGGTAGGTGACATTAACAGTAGGAGATCCACCAATGCTTATGTTTTTACACTGTTTGGTGGTGCTATTAGTTGGATGAGTAAGCGACAACCAGTTGTTTCTTTGTCCATGATAGAAGTTGAGTACATGGCAGCAACTCATGCTTGTAAGGAAGCCATTTGGCTTAAGAGATTGTTTTCATATATTGGTGTTGATGCAGGTCAGATCACGATCAGTTGTGACAGTCAGAGTGTAATTTGCCTTACAAAGAATCCAACTTTCCATGCTAGAACCAAGCACATTGATGTTTAGTTTCACTTTGTGAGGGACATGGTTGAGGATGGAAAGGTAAATTTGGAGAAGGTAGATACTTTGAAGAATGTTGTAAATGCATTGACGAAACCAGTGGGCATAGAGAAGTTCAGATGGTGTTCGGAGTCTATGGGTCTCTTGGCCTATAGCAGTTAAATCTTATTTTTCTATTGGCTCCTACAAGGTGTTTGACAAGTGGGAGAATGTTGGGAATTAAGGTGTCACAACCTTGGTAATTCTCTGCATTTGTAATGTTTGTATTTATTATTCAATGCCTATGTTGTAAATAATTGGAAATTCCACTTTGTCATATTGTGGGATGTGGCACGGTGATGTGTCAATCCTACATGGATTATGACAACTTGTTATTTTGTCCTCACATGAGGAGATAGGCATCCCACTTAGTGGTAGGAATATTCTACCATGTGTCGGCATCTTCTATGTTGTGTAAGGAATGTTTGACTGAAACGACTATGACGAATTCCTATGACGAATCTATGACATGTAAGAGTCGAGAATAGAAGGTTGTAATGTTAGATTTAGGGCACACAACTGAGAGGGGGGGGTGAATCAGTTGTATAATACTTTCTCCCTTTTATGTACTTAACTCCACATTATTAATTAGTAGCATAATAGAAGATCAATCACGAAAGCACAATGTAACAAATCAATAGCAGAAACACATCAACACATGAAACACCAAGATTTTGACGTGGAAAACCTGGTTAAGGGAAAAACCACGGGGTGATTAACCCAAGATAATATTCTCTATTAGAAGAATAGAAAGAACAAATGGCACATGTCAATTAGGGCTCACTGCCTACCAGAGACACACTGTCTACAAAGGAATAAGTATCACATACTTGAACTGGTAAAGAGCATCTTCACTATGCTTGAGTCAGTTCCATTTAAGCTCAAACCTTCTGCTCTGCCTTTCGCTCTTCTCTTCACTACCACACACTCATATCCACAAATACCCCTTTGAAATGACTTTGCAATCCTTTATTTATACATGACATCAACTTAGGAACAAACATCTAAGTCGGCAAACAACCACAAGAACATTCGCAAGGTGTATAATTCATCTGGTCGACCAGTCACAGAAAGAACACCTTCATCTGAAAGTATTTCTTCAATTCTGGGCTCCAACTCTAATGCGGACCATCAACATGAACTAAACATAATCCAAGGACCTCCACAAGTTTTCCTGAATCACCAAGAACATCCGCACTTCCTCTACTTACTGAAATCCTTCTCTTCTTCATCTGGAACCTCAAGAACACAGTCTGTCATCACTGTCACAAAGGAATAGGTTCTTATGGACCTTCAAGCCACAAACTAATTTACTTGACACTTCACAAGGACGTCCTCACAACTTCCTCAAATCTGCAGAATGGGATAATGCATTACCGGACCTTACCAGACCTATATGTCTCACTCTGTCACCACTGAACACCTGTCAGAATTGGTTCTACTTGAGCGACCATAACTTCTTCATATCTTCAGGCAGACCTCTGAAAACTTGACTGGAGCATCTCAAGACTTATATCTACAAACCCTTCAAACTACATCCTCTAATCCTCAACCTATCTTGGACTTTTACCTTGTTATCATCACTGTTCTTCACTGTTCCTGATTGAGACTTATTTTCTCAAAATCCTCAACACATAGCTCATCCAATCCTTCTCATTAATGCAACATGAGTATGTTGACATCAATGACAACACCAGTTAAACCCATACTTGCAACAATCTCCCCCTTTGTCATTGATGGCAACATATGATGTGAAAAACCATCAAGACAAGAACTTCTCCTTACTATCACAACTCCACCTATCACCAACAACTATTCACATGTATTCTCTTCTTGTACTGCTCCCCCTTTGAATACCAACCACTTGTTTTTCACATGTCTTCTCTCCCCCTTTGACATCAATGGCAAAAGGCTCATACTTGCAACTTCAGAATCACACCTACTGCTACCCTGAGTAGCAGCTCACTATCATCAATCCAGATCACAAGATATGACTATGATATCCACTGGACTGATGCACATTAGTGCATCCTAGTTCATCATCAGAGGGGAAATAACCCCTAACTTATCCTTGAGATACTCAAAAGAGTCCTTGGGAAGAGGTTTGGTAAAGATATCTGCAATCTAATCCTTGGAGGGCACATACTCCAATCTGACTTCATCCTTGTTCACTTGCTCTCTCAGAAAGTGAAACTTGATAGATATGTGCTTGGTCTTAGAATGCAACACCGGATTCTTAGAAATATTTATTGCACTTGAATTATCACAGAAAATTGTGATAGGCTCCTCATATTCTACTTTAATGTCTCTTAGTATCTGCTTTATCCATAAGATTTGAGTGCAACTACTTGCTACTGCAATGTATTTTGCTTCAGTTGTAGATAGAGAAATTGCCTCTTGTTTCTTGCTTAGGCAAGAAACCAATCTTTTTCCCAAAAAGAATGCTCCACCACTGGTACTCTTCCGGTCATCCACATCTCCTGCCCAATCTACATCTGTATATGCATGAAGAGAGAAATCATGATCTCTAGGATACCATAGACCATACTCAACTATCCCCTTTAGATATCTAAAAATTCTCTTGATTGCCATAACCTGAGATTCTCTAGGATCAGCTTGGAATCTAGCAACAAGACCAATAGCCTGCATAATATCTGGTCTAGTTTGAGTGAGATACAACAGTCCTCCAATCATTGACCTATATTTTGTCTAATCAACCTTGGGAGAGTCATCATCTTTGCTCAACTTGCATCCAGTTGCCATTGGAGTGTTCATTGGCTTTGAGTCTTCCATCCCAAATTTCCTCAACAATTCTTTTACATATTTTGACTGAGAAATGAAGATTCCTTTCTTTGTTTGAATAATTTGTAGACCCAAAAAGAAATTCATTTCTCCAAGCATTGACATCTCAAACTCACTTTTCATTTGACTTGCAAAAGTTTTACACATGCTATCTCTTCCTCCAAAAATGATATCATCAACAAATACTTCAACAATTAAGATGTTTGTATAATCAATTTTGAAATACAAATTATTGTCAGCAGTACCTTTGTTGAAACCAGTCTTCAAGAGATGCTTATCCAATCTTTCATACCAAGCTCTTGGGGCTTGCTTCAATCCATACAGTGCCTTTTTCAATTTACAGACCATGTCACTATGATCAGACAATTGAAATCCATCTGGTTGCTCAATATACACTTCTTCTTCCAAATTACCATTTAGGAAGGCAGATTTGACATCCATCTAATACACCTTGAAATCCTTGAAGGCAGCAAGAAATAATCTGACTGCTTCAATTCTTGCCACCGGAGCAAAATTTTCTTCAAAATCAACTCCTTCTATTTGAGAGTAACCTTTGCAAACTAATCTGGCCTTATTTCTGATTACTTCACCAGCTTCATTCAATTTGTTCTGGAAGACCCATTTGGTTCCAATCACATTTTTATTTCTTGGTCTGGGAACAAGATCCCAAGTGTGATTCTTCTCAATTTGCATTAGTTCTTCCTCCATTGCCTTAGTCTAGTTTTCATCATTGCAGGCTTCATTTACTGTCTTAGGTTCAATCTTTGAAATTAGACAATACTCATCTGAATTTTGAGCAATTCTCCTCCTTGTTTGCACCCCTTTGCTTTTGTCACCTATGATCTGATCTTCAGAGCAGTTTAGAGCTACATACCTTAGAATTTTGGGAGTTTCTTGCACTTCTAACTCTTGACCAGTCTCATTGAGACTTATCTCTTCTTCCTGTCTTACCAGATCAACTTGACTTTGTTTCTCAGAAGAGGCTTGGATACCTTGAATTTGAACACCATTTTGATCATCTTCATCATGATCAAGAATTCTTGAGGGTCTTTCAATTTCTTCATCAACCTTCACATTTACAATTTCTACAATCTTTCTCAGTCTCTTGTTGTAACATTGGTATGCTTTGCTTTGAGTAGAATAACCCAAGAATATTCTTTTATCATTTCTAGTATCAAACTTTCCTAGATCTTCATCCCTTTTAATGTAACATCTACTACCAAAAACTCTAAAGTATCTCACAGTGGGAGTAATGCCAAACCAGATTTCACAGGGAGTCTTACCGGTATAGTTTCTAATTTGAACTCGATTGAGAGTGTAGACTGCAGTGCTGACAGCTTCTCTCCAATAGATCTGAGGAATATTTGCTTCCATCATCATGGTCCTGGATGCTTCTTGGATGGTCTGGTTCTTTCTCTCAACAACTCCATTTTGCTGTGGAGTTCTAGGGGTAGACAACTGTCTCTTTATTCCATGTTTCTCACAAAAGTTTATGAACTCACCGGTTGTGAATTCTCCACCTCTATCAGACCTCAAACATTTCAATTTTAATCCAGTCTCATTTTCCACCATAGCCTTGAATACTTTGAATTTCTCAAGAGATTTTGATTTCTCTTTCAGAAAGGTTACCCACATCATCTGGGAATAGTCATCAATTAGCAACATGAAGTATCTATCACCTTGCACACTCCTGATTCTTGCCGGACCACATAAGTCAGTATGAACCAAGTCTAATAATTTGGTAGAAGATTGTTCCTTGCTTTTGAATGAGATTCTTCTTTGTTTTCCCAACTGACATTCTTTGCACAAACTATTTGTAGGTTTTACCAATTTTGGAAGGTCTCTTACAACCTGAGTATTGCTTATCTTGATGATATTATCAAAGTTCACATGACACATTCTTCTATGCCATAACCAACTCTGATCAACTTGAACAAATAAACAACTTTTACCAGTACCAGCCAAGTGAAAGATGTTACCTTTTGTTTGGGTATCGGATGCAATCTCTGTTCTGGAACTTTCAAAGATCTTGCATTTTATATTCCTGAATCTGAGATCATAGCCTTTGTCCACCAGCTTTCCAACACTGAGAAGATTGTGCTTTAATCCTTCAACATACAGTACATTACCGGTTTTATTCTTTCCATCAAGAGAAATAGTTCCTCTACCTCTGATTCTACCAGCAGAATTATCTCCAAACTTTACAATTCCTCCTTCATACTTTTCCAAATTTAAGAACTTATTCTTGTCACCTGTCATATGGTGAGAGCATCCACTATCAATGACCCAATCATCCTTTGCTTCAACTTGAGCAGCCAGAGCTTTTCCTTCAACTTCATGATTGACAGATACAAAGGATATTCGTTCCTCTTCTTTGATGGCAATAAACACCCATTCATTACTGGATTTGTTTCCTGTCTTTGATTCATCATCTGTCACTCCTTCATTATCATCTTCTTCATGAACGTAGTAACAATTCTTTTGAAACCTTGGTCTGTTAGGATTTGGTCTTGAAAATCTTTCCAGACATCTTGAGGCAAAATGACCAATTTTATTGCAGTTAAAACACTTAAAAGGTAACTTCCCTTCATACTTACCAGATCCTCTTGGTAGTCTTTTTGCAATAAGAGCTTCAAGATGAGCAGTTTCAGCTTCTTCTTCTTCCAAGTCCTTTCTTGCTGTTTCATACCATGATAGGTTCCTTGAAGAGTTTTCTCCCAGATCAAACCTTTGTTTCCCTTTTATAGAGGCACTAGCTTTGAATGTAGATTTAGTCTTTGGAGGATCATCTCCAAATTCAGCCATTTCAAAAGCAACCAACTTACCAACCAATTGATCTCTTGTGACTATTGTGTGAGCTCTAAATTCTTCGATTGTAAAAGCCTTGATTTTGTATGAGGCAGGAAGGGATCTGAGAACTTTGCTAATGATTTCTTCTTCACTCAGGATTCCACCTGCATTTCTAATCCCACAAACTAGCTCATTCACTCTTGGCAT
This sequence comes from Cunninghamia lanceolata, assembly GCA_027924645.1. Classification (NCBI taxonomy): domain Eukaryota; kingdom Viridiplantae; phylum Streptophyta; class Pinopsida; order Cupressales; family Cupressaceae; genus Cunninghamia; species Cunninghamia lanceolata. Next base: position 12,528,556 of record BSBN01001482.1, on the reverse strand, counting down.
AAAAGAGGTAATATTTTCATCATCTCTCATCTTCAGTTTTTCAAATTTCCCTTTTAGACTTTGTAACCTTACACATTTAACAAACTGATCTCCTTCATGCAAAAGTTTCAGTTTCTCCCAAATCTCAAAGGCAGTTGGTAGATCAATAACATTTGAGAGCTCTGAGTCAGATAATGCACTTAGAAGAGCCTCTTTGGTCTACAAATTGTTTTTAGCATATGTGATTTCATTTAGGGTTGTCGAACCACCCTATGGAGGTACATAAGCTTTTGTAACCATGGACCAGTATGCAAATCCCATACACTGTAAGTGACATTTCATACGACCTTTCCAAAGAGTAAAGTTGGTTCCATCAAACTTCAGATTATCCTTCTTGTACGACGACATCCTGGATCTCCTCAAGTGGTTAAGCTCCTTTTAGAGGAACTTGGCTCTGATACCAATTGTTAGATTTAGGGCACACAACTGAGAGGGGGGTGAATCAGTTGTATAAAACTTTCTCCCTTTATGTACTTAACTCCACATTATTAATTAGCAGCATAATAGAAGATCAATCATGAAAACACAATGTAACAAATCAATAGCAGAAACACATCAACACATGAAACACCAAGATTTTGACGTGGAAAACCCAGTTAAGGGAAAAACCAGGGGTGATTAACCCAAGATAATATTCTCTGTTAGAAGAATAGAAAGAAAAAATGGCACATGCCAATTAGGTCTCACTACTTGAGCACACTGCTCACAAGAGGCTCACTACCTACTAGAGACACACTGTCTACAAAGGAATAAGTATCACATACTTGAACTGGTAAATAGCATCTTCACTATGCTTGAGTCAGTTCCATTTAAGCTCAAACCTTCTGCTCTACCTTTCACTCTTCTCTTCGCTACCACACACTCATCTCCATGAATACCCCTTTGAAATGACTTTGCAATCCTTTATTTATACACGACATCAACTTAGGAACAAACATCTAAGTCAGCAAACAACCACAAGAACATTTGCAAGGTGTATAATTCATCCGGTCGGCCAGTCACAGAAAGAACACCTTCATCTGGAAGTATTTCTTCAATTCCAGGCTCTAACTCTAATGTGGACCATCAACATGAACTAAACATAATCCAAGGACCTCCAGAAGCTTTCCTGAATCACCAGGAACATCCGCACTTCCTCTACTTATTGAAATCCTTCTCTTCTTCATCTGGAACCTCAAGAACATAGTCTGTCATCACTGTCACAAAGGAATAGGTTCTTCCAGACCTTCAAGCCACAAACCAATTTACTTGACACTTCACAAGGACATCCTCACAACTTCCTCAAATCCGCAGAATGAGATAATGCATTACCAGACCTTACCGTACCTATCTGTCTCACTCTGTCACCACTGAACACCTGTAAGAACTGATTCTACTTGAGCAACCATAACTTCTTGATATCTTCATGCGGACCTCTAAAAACTTGACTGGAGCATCTCAAGACTTATATCTACAAACCCTTTAAACCGCATCCTTTGATCCTCAACCTATCTTAGACTTTTACCTTCTTATCATCACTGTTCTTCACTGTTCCTGATTGAGACTGATTTTCTCAAAATCCTCAGCACACAGCTCATCCAATCCTTCTCATTAATGTAACATGAGTATGTTGACATCAATGACAACACCAATTAAACCCATACTTGCAACAATATTCTACCATGTCTCAGCATCTTCTATGTTGTGTAAGGAATGTTTGACTGAAACAATTATGACGGATTCCTATGACGAATCTATAACAAGTAAGAGTCGAGAATAGAAGGCTGTAAGACAGGTAATGACATGTGTCATGTAGCATCTTTGAATGAGGCATATTTGGGTGCCCCAAGGTGGAATATGATGTGTTGTAAGAGAATATGCTATTTATAGCATGTGTAAGACAGATTCTCTTATAGCTGTAAGTTGTAACCGCTATGATAGATTCTGTGACGGTCATAAGTGTCATAAGAGCATTTGTCATAACCCATTTTGGAAATAGATGACCTCTTTGGAATGGGAGCTGTGGACAAGTGTTAGACACATTCTACAATGTTGACCAAGTGTCCCTAGGCATGGGTTTTGGTCCAAGATGCCATATTGGATGCCCATTCCAAGAAAGGTCCAATATTGCCTTATAATTCCTTTATATACAGGTGCTTGGAGATGGAGTTTGTATCATAGGTTTACAGGTACTGTTATGCTACCGGATTGACTCTAGACATGAGTGTCAAAGACCATTGAAGCTTGCATTGCAAGTGTATTGTAAACATTCTTTCAGATTTGTTAATACATTATGCAGGTTTCTGAGTGTGGGGTTTTTCACCTGATAAGGGTTTTCCCCACTATAAATCTTTGTCTCTGTTCTTTTGTCTACTTTCTAGTTCTTGTGTTTTGCTACAATATCTCATGTTAATGGTTTAACATTGCTATAATAGTTAGGATAAAGTTGAATTTGCATAGCCCTCTCCTCAATAGATTAGTGTAGGAAGCATTTCCGCACACCTAGCTTTCTTTCAGACACTCCTTGTGATTGTAGGTTATAGGTATCAAATATTGTAGAGTGGAGCTGCAGAAGATAAGGATTCTAGATTCGGTAGAAAGAAGCAATTTGGAGCATTTTCCAAACATGGGCACATAGGGCAATATCCTTGGAGGTGGCAAACACAGAAATCTCCATAACAGTGTGTTGCAAGTATGAGGTGAGCCTGTGTTGTCATTGATGTCAACATACTCATATTGCATTGACAAGAAGGATTGGATGAGCTGTGTGCTGAGGACATTGAGAAAATTAGCCTCAGTCAGGAACAGTGAAGAACAGTGATGAGAAGAAGGCAAATGTATTGTATACGTTGAGAACCGGAGGATGCGGATTAAAGGGTTTGTAGATATGATTCTTGAGACGCTTCAGTTAAGATTTCAGAGGTCCGCATGAAGATCTGAAGGAGTTGTGGCTGTCGGTGTAGAACCGGTTTCGGCAAGTATCCAGAGGTGACAGAGGATCACAAAAAGGTCCAGTGAGGTCCGGAATTGTATTATCCTAATCTGCGGATTGGAAGGAGTGTTTGGGATGTCCTTGTGATGTGTCATCCTGATTTGTGTATGATTTGGAGGTCCGGAAGTACCTCTTGCATTATGACAATGGCGACAGACAGTGTTCTTGAAGTTTCGGATAAGGAAGAGAAGAGATTCCAATAAGTAAAGAAAGTGCGGATGTACCTGGTCATTCAGGCAGGCTTGTGAAGGTTCTTGGATCATGTTGAGGTTGTGTTGTTGGTCCGCATTGATAGTAGAGCCCAGAATTGAAGTTATTCTTCCGGATGAAGTTCTTGCTCTATTTAGCCGACCGGATGAGTTGTTCATCCTGCGAATGTTCTTGTGGTGGCCGACCGGATGTGTTATTCATCTTGCGGATACTCTTATGGTTGTTTGCCGACTTAGATGTTTGTTCCTAAGTCAATGTCTTGTATAAATAATGGTTTGTGAGTTCATTTCGGGGTGTGGATTGTGTGGATGAGTGTGGCATAGCGAAGAGAAGTGCGAAAGGCAGAGCAGAGGTTTTTGGACTTAAATGGAACTGATCCGGACATGGTAGAGATGTCATTCTCCAGTTCAAGACTGTGATTTTTATCACTTTGTAGACAGTGTGTCTCCTTGTAGGCAGTGGGCCTCTTTGTGAGCAGTGTGCTCAGGCAGTGAGCCCTAATTGGCATGTGCCATTTATTCTTCTTTATTCTTCTAACAGAGAATAATTCTTGGGTTAATCACCCCGTGGTTTTTCCCTTAACCGGGTTTTCCACGTCAAAATCTTGGTGTTCAATGTGTTGATGTTTATCTGCTCTTGTGTTTATGTATTATGCTTTCATGGATGATTAATTGATATGCTGCCAACTAACAACGAAGAATCAAGTGTTTGAAAGAAGAAGAAGTTTTATACAACTGATTCACCCCCCCCCTCTCAGTTGTATGCCCTAGATCCAACAATTGGTATCAGAGCCAAGTTCCTCTGAAAGGAGCTTAACCGCTTGAAGAGATCCAGGATGTCGTCATACAAGAAGGATAGTCCGAAGTTTGATGGAACCAACTTCACTCTCTGGAAAGGTCGCATGAAGTGTCACTTGGAATGTATGGGAAAAGCATACTTGGCTATGGTTTCAAAACCATATGTACCTCCACAAGGTGGTCTGACAACTCTGAATGAAATCATAGAAGCTGAAAACAATCTGCGGACCAAGCAAGCTCTTCTAAGCGCATTGAATGACTCAGATCTCTCAAATGTTATTGACCTACCAACTGCATATGAGATCCTGACTAAACTGGAACTTCTGTATGAAGGAGATGAGTTTGTCAAAAGTGTAAGGTTGCAAAGTCTGAAAGGGAAATTTGAAAGATTGAAGATGAGAGATGATGAAAACATCACTACCTTTATGCCAAGAGTGAATGAGCTGGTATGTGGAATTAGAAATGCTGGTGGAACTCTAGATGAAAATGAGATTGTCTGCAAAATCCTAAGATCCCTTCCTGCTGCCTACAAAATCAAGGTTGCTGCCATTGATGAATTCAGAGCCCACACAACTATCACAAGAGAACAACTGGCTGGCAAACTAGTTGCATTTGAAATGACCAAGTTTGGAGATGATCCTCCCAAGACTGAATCTTCTTTCAAAGCCAGTGCCTATGTGAAAGGCAAACAGAGATTTGATCCGGGAGAAAACTCATCAAGGAAAATGTCATGGTATGATCAAGCAAGAAGAGACATGGAAGAAGAAGAAGCAGAAACAACTCAACTTGAAGCCCTCATTGCAAAGAGACTACCAAGAGGATCCGGTAAGTATGAAGGAAAACTACCCTTTAAGTGTTTCAACTGCAATAAGATTGGTCATTTTGCTTCAAGATGTCCGGAAAGATCTGCAAGGTCTAATACTAACAGACAAAGGTTTCAAAAGAATTGCTATTATGTTCATGAAGAAGATGACAATGAGGGAGTAACAGATGATGAATCAGAACTAGGAAGCAAATCCGGAAATGAGTGGGTGTTTATTGCCATCAAGGAAGAAGATTCAATACTCTCTGAATCTGTCAATCACAAAGTTGTTGAAAAAGCTTTGGCTGCTCAAGTGGAAGAAAAGGATGATTGGGTTATTGACAGTGGATGTTCTCACCATATGACTGGTGACAAGAATAAGTTCTTGAATTTGGAAAGGTATGAAGGAGGAATGGTAAAGTTTGGTGACAATTCTGCTGGCAGAATCAGAGGCAGGGGAACTATTTCCTTTGATGGAAAGAGCAAAACAGGTAACGTACTATATGTTGAAGGATTGAAGCACAATCTTCTCAGTGTTGGTCAGTTAGTGGACAAAGGCTATGATCTCCAGTTCAAGAATGGAAAATGCAGAATCTTTACAAGCTCCGGAACTGAAATTGCATCCGGTACTCAGACAAAAGGTAATATCTTTCATCTGGTTGGTTCAAATAAAAGTTATTTGTTTGTTCAAATTGATCAGAGTTGGTTATGGCATAGAAGAATGTGTCATGTAAATTTTGATAACATCATCAAGATAAGCAATACTCAGGCTGTAAGAGATCTTCCAAAATTGATGAAACCTACAAATAGTTTGTGCAAAGAATGTCAGCTAGGTAAACAAAGCAGAGTCTCTTTCAAAAGCCAAGATCAGTCTTCTACCGGATTGTTGGAATTAGTACATACTGATCTCTGTGGTCCGACAAGAATCAAGAGTCTGCAAGTGATAGATATTTCATGTTGTTAATTGATGATCATTCCCGGATGATGTGGGTTACCTTTCTAAAAGAAAAATCAGAAGCATTTGAGAAGTTCAAAATCTTCAAAGCTATGGTAGAGAATCAAACCGGATTGAAACTAAAGTGTCTAAGGTCTGATAGAGGTGGTGAATTTACATCTGGTGAGTTCATTGACTTTTGTGAGAAGCAGGGTATAAGGAGACAGTTGTCTACTCCTAGGACTCCACAGCAGAATGGAGTAGTTGAGAGAAAGAACCGGACCATCCAGGAAGCTGCCAGGACAATGATGTTGGAAGCAAATGTTCCTCAAATGTTTTGGAAAGAAGCTATCAGCACTGCAATCTACACTCTCAATCGAGTTCAAATCAGAAACAACACCGGTAAGACCCCCTATGAACTCTGGTTTGGCATCACTCCTACTGTGAAATATTTCAGAGTATTTGGTAGCAAGTGTTATATTAAAAGAGATGAAGATCTAGGAAAGTTTGATGCTAGAAGTGATGAAGGAATTTTCTTGGGTTACTCCACTCAAAGCAAAGCATACCGGTGTTACAATAAGAGATTGAGGAAGATGATAGAAAGCACCAATGTGAAAGTTGATGAAGGAATTGAGAAGCCTTCAAGATTTTATGAGTTTGATGAAGATGACCAAGACAGTGTTCAAGGAACTCAATCCTCTCCGGTGAGACAGAGTCAGCCTGATCCGGTAAATCAGGAAGAAGAGATAGGTTTGAATGAGCCTGATCAAGAAGCAGCAGTGCAGGATACTCCCAAAATTCCAAGGTATGTAAGACTGAACCACTCTGAAGATCAGATCATAGGTGACAGAAGCAAAGGTGTACAAACTAGAAGGAATGTTGCTCAAAATCAGGATGAATGTTGTCTGATTTCAAAGATTGAACCTAAAACAATAAATGAAGCCTGCAATGATGAAAACTGGACCAAAGCAATGGAAGATGAATTGATGCAAATTGAGAAAAATCATACTTGGGATCTTGTTCCCAGACCTAGAGACAGGAATGTAATTGGAACCAAGTGGGTCTTCCGGAACAAACTAAATGAAGCTGGTGAAGTAATCAGAAACAAAGCTAGATTGGTCTGCAAAGGGTACTCTCAAATAGAAGGAATTGACTTTGAAGAGACTTTTGCTCCGGTGGCAAGAATTGAAGCAGTCAGATTACTTCTTGCATTTGCTGCCTTCAAAGACTTCAAGGTATATCAGATGGATGTCAAGTCTGCCTTCCTAAATGGTGATCTAGAAGAAGAAGTCTACATTGAACAACCAGATGGATTTCAATTGTCTGATAATAATGATATGGTCTGCAAGTTGAAGAAAGCTTTGTATGGATTGAAGCAAGCCCCAAGAGCATGGTATGAAAGGTTGGATAAGCATCTTGTGCAGATTGGATTCAACAAAGGTACTGCTGACAGTAACTTATATTTCAAAATTGATCATGAAAACATTTTGATTGTTGAAGTGTTTGTGGATGATATCATTTTTGGAGGAAGAGATAGTATGTGCAAAACTTTTGCAAATCAGATGAAAAGTGAGTTTGAAATGTCTATGCTTGGTGAAATGAATTTCTTCTTGGGTCTGCAAATTACTCAAACGAAAGAAGGGATCTTCATTTCTCAGACCAAATATGTGAAAGAATTGTTAAGGAAATTTGGTATGGAAGACTCAAAGCCAGTGAACACTCCTATGGCAACCGGATGTAAGTTAAGCAAAGATGATGATTCTCCAAAGGCAGATCAGACAAAGTATAGATCAATGATTGGTAGATTGTTGTATCTCACTCAAACTAGACCAGATATAATGCAGGCTGTTGGTCTTGTGGCAAGATTCCAGGCTGATCCTAGAGAATCTCATGTTATGGCAATCAAAAGAATTTTTAGGTACTTGAAAGGAATAGTTGAGTATGGTCTATGGTACCCTAGAGATCTGGATTTCTCTCTTCATGCTTACACAGATGCAGATTGGGCAGGAGATGTGGATGACCGGAAGAGCACTAGTGGTGGAGCATTCTTTTTGGGGAAGAGATTGGTTTCTTGGTTAAGCAAGAAACAAGATGCAATATCTCTGTCTACAACTGAAGCAGAATACATTGCAGCAGCAGGTAGTTGCACTCAAATCTTATGGATGAAGTAGATGCTAAGAGACATTAAAGTTGAATATGAGGAGCCTATCACAATTTTCTGTGATAATTCAAGTATTTCTAAGAATCCGGTATTGCATTCTAAGACTAAGCACATATCTATCAAGTTTCACTTCTTGAGAGAACAAGTGAACAAGGAAGAAGTCAGATTGGAGTATGCTCCCTCCAAGGATCAGATTGCAGATATCTTTACTAAACCTCTTCCCAAGGACTCTTTTGAATATCTCTGAGAGAAGTTAGGGGTCATGGCCCCTCCAGTGATGAACTAGGATGCACTGATGTGCATCAGTCTGGTGGATAACACAGTCATATCTTGTGATCCGGATTGATGATGGGGAGCTGCAACTAAGGGGGAGCAGCTGGTATGATTCTGATGTATGAGAATTGCAAGTATGAGCCCTTTGCCATTGATGTCAAAGGGGGAGAGAAGACATGTGAAAATTAAAGTGGTTGATGATCAAAGGGGGAGCAGTAAAGGAAGAGAAGACATGTGAAAAGTTGTTGTTGATAGGGGGAGCTGTGACAGAAAGGAGAAGTTCTTGTCTTAATGGTTTTTCACATCATATGTTGCCATCAATGACAAAGGGGGAGATTGTTGCAAGTATGAGGTGAGCCTGTGTTGTCATTGATGTCAACATACTCATATTGCATTGACAAGAAGGATTGGATGAGCTGTGTGCTGAGGACATTGAGAAAATTAGCCTCAGTCAGGAATAGTGAAGAACAGTGATGAGAAGAAGGCAAATGTATTGTATAGGTTGAGAACCGGAGGATGCGGATTAAAGGGTTTGTAGATATGATTCTTGAGATGCTTCAATTAAGATTTCAGAGGTCCGCATGAAGATCTGAAGGAGTTGTGGCTGTCAGTGTAGAACCAGTTCCGGCAGGTATCCAGAGGTGACAGAGGATCACAAAAAGGTCCGGTGAGGTCCGGAATTGTATTATCCTAATCTGCGGATTGGAAGGAGTGTTTGGGATGTCCTTGTGATGTGTCATCCTGATTTGTGTATGATTTGGAGGTCTGGAAGTACCTCTTGCATTATGACAGTGGCGACAGACAGTGTTCTTGAAGTTCTGGATAAGGAAGAGAAGAGATTCCAGTAAGTAAAGAAAGTGCGGATGTACCTGGTCATTCAGGCAGGCTTGTGAAGGTTCTTGGATCATGTTGAGGTTGTGTTGTCGGTCCGCATTGATAGTAGAGCCCAGAATTGAAGTTATTCTTCCGGATGAAGTTCTTGCTCTGTTTAGCCGACCGGATGAGTTGTTCATCCTGCGAATGTTCTTGTGGTGGCCGACCGGATGTGTTATTCATCTTGCGGATACTCTTATGGTTGTTTGCCGACTTAGATGTTTGTTCCTAAGTCGATGTCTTGTATAAATAACGGTTTGTGAGTTCATTTCGGGGTGTGGATTGTGTGGATGAGTGTGGCATAGCGAAGAGAAGTGCGAAAGGCAAAGCAGAGGTTTTTGGACTTAAATGGAACTGATCCGGACATGGTAGAGATGTCATTCTCCAGTTCAAGACTGTGATTTTTATCACTTTGTAGACAGTGTGTCTCCTTGTAGGCAGTGGGCCTCTTTGTGAGTAGTGTGCTCGGGCAGTGAGCCCTAATTGGCATGTGCCATTTATTCTTCTTTATTCTTCTAACAGAGAATAATTCTTGGGTTAATCACCCCGTGGTTTTTCCCTTAACTGGGTTTTCCACGTCAAAATCTTGGTGTTCAATGTGTTGATGTTTATCTGCTCTTGTGTTTATGTATTATGCTTTCATGGATGATTAATTGATATGCTGCCAACTAACAACGAAGAATCAAGTGTTTGAAAGAAGAAGAAGTTTTATACAACTGATTCACCCCCCCCTCTCAGTTGTATGCCCTAGATCCAACACAGTGATGATCTACATTTGAAGAAGCTCTAACATCCCAAAAATCAGCTTTCCTTGGACTAGGGCGCCTAGGGCAGTGTCCTTCGTATCTCCCACAATAGAAACAGACAAAATAGTGATTATTAGTGCCGGAAGGAGCCCCGTATTCCCTGAAGAAAACTACACCTTAGACTTGGGCACCTAGAACATTGTCCCTGAACATTTCGCATCTCAAACTTCAAAAAATGGTCAGTAATTAATCTCTGTCTACTTAGTCTGCGAGCATTTGTCGTGATTTATTATTTTGCTTCTAATTTTGCATAATTAGGGTTTTAACGGTATTTGAGCATTAAATTAATACATTAATTGATAAACTCTGAATTTCCACATTGTTCCAAGTGATAGCCTAACCTGTAGGTGAATCCTCTTGTAAAAGTGTGATTCAACTCGGTTGATATGTCCTTGAATGTTTGTAGTGAAAGGAGGATTTAACCCTTGTATTATCTTCCCTTCTTTTTCTATAAAACACTAACATTGTGATTTTTCCTTGCATATGTGTGTAGTGTCATATGCTCGCTAAAGTGGGGGCTAAATGTAGTGTTGTAAATTATATACACTCACAATTTCATGCTATGTGTGGAATCCACTTTAGTGTCCATTCACCTAGCATGTTTTTAAGATCATCTTCCAGCCTTATCCTTATCCAAAAACCATAAAAGAGCATTAACCTTGGTAGTGCCCCAAGTCATCTGGACTTTCCAAGAATTGAAGTTGCTTTGACATCAGCACTTGGCATGGACGTCTACGTGGCACACTAATATTTTGCAAGCATTTGTTTATTCATCAACTATTTTTAGAAGTTATGTTTTAACTTGTCTAGCACTCTGAGTTTTTCTTGATGCTTATACGTGCCCAAATAGCTCCTTTCCCATATTTTTCCTTCTTTCCTTTTCTGTAAAAACCCTTCAATTTTCCATTTGAAAAGAAACTTAATTCACATGCTAGCAAAGCTCTGTCGAAATCACCACTCACAGGGTGCTACCACAATAGTGTGTCCCACTTATGGGACATCCTGATTTTTTCTGAAATCATGTATTTTTTAGAAAAATTAATGTTTAAGCCTTGATGTGTTCCATCTATAGGGGTTTAATTGAATGGGGTTAGATAAAACTCCCTTAGATCAAACCCCTTGGAAATAACCCCCTAGTATTAAATCAAACCCTCGATGGAGTCTCCTTCATGCCTATCAAAATGCTAACTAAAAACTAATTTTTCTTCACCTTTTGTGGGATCAAATGAAGTCATTTAGAAATTTGATTTTGTAAGTATGTAGCCCTTAGTATAAGCTTTCAAAAAAGTATGATATTGAATATATTTCATTTGATTATTATATTTATTTTCTATTTTCTAGTGAACATAGGTTTTTCACCGAACATCAAGGTCTCTATTCCACACACGCGGAAGAATAAAAAAATAGAGAAAAAATTCAAAAAAATATCTACACACTAGGTATTGATGTCCTTGTTTCAACAAAAAAAGAAGTTAATTTTGATAATACATAAAAAGTTATGTTGTATGGTATAAGCCTATGTATAAATTATAATAATCTCACTTCAAAAATTAACCAAAAAAATTATGCAACAAATCTATATTTAAAATTTTATAATTTTATCTTTTCTATAAAAAAAGTTATGTTGTATGGTATAAATGTCACTTTTTAAAAATACTGTTAACTATAAAAAAAAATATGTTATTAAAAGTTACAAAAAAAATTCATAAATTATTTCTTAATTTTTTTAAAAAATTCATTTAGAATCTACACAAAATCTCAAAAAACACTAGTTTACATCATCTTCAAATTCTTAATGGATTAGTTGCTATAGATGGCAAAAGTGAAATTTTGGTTAAAATGTTGACTTCAATGTCCCACTTTGGTGAAAAATGGGACACAGTATTGTGGGATGACCACAATATTGTTCTTTTGTGCTCATTTTTTACTTGAAATCATTACATATAATTTCATTGAATAGATTAGATTGTATTTCATTTATATATCTTGTCAATCTTGCTTGTCACTACTCAAACAATTCTAGATACACTTAGAATTAGAGCACACACACTTTGTTTTATCAATCAATCAATATCTCTAATTGTTGTTGAAGTGGAAACATTAAAAATAGGTTTGACTAAGGCAAACTCCTATACATCCCAACCCTCTCTTTCGTCTTTGCGATTGTAGGTTGCGTGATGAGGGATTTCGAGCACATGAGCTTTTCCTTTCTTCTTCCCCCTTTTCTCTTCATTTCTTTTATTTCATCTTGTGCTATCATTTTTATTTGTGTTTATCATTTTCAATATTTTGTGTGATTACTGAAGACAAGAAATGATTTCAAAGGTTAAAAACAAAAATGGAATGCATAAAACAAACACATTATACTTTGAAACCTTCCTTTTCCTAGATAAGGTCAAGAGCTTGGCACCCACAAGCTCTAGCTTCACCCATGACCATATCTTCAATGTGAAATGCTCTCTAAACTCTAATGCAAGTCATTATAGCCTAGTTGAAGATGAGGAGATGAGAGAAATTTGAGCATAATCACACTACTCAAAAATTGGATGATGAAATGGCTTGTGAGAGCTTGTATTTATAGGCAAATTAGAGGGGATTTTGATCCAACAGTGGAGATTCATTGTTGAGATCAAGGGATGGAATTGGTTGTGAGATATAGGGCTAGGATTTGATAACAAAATTGGAGGGTGGAGAATAAAAATAAATCTTTCATTCATTTTGGGGAGGACTTAGCATTAAATGAGAATAGATGGATGAGGAAATTAAAAATTAATTTCTTTGGAGGAGGTGGAATTAAAAATTCTATTTTATGTGTAGATGTGCAAATCCAAGGACACATGTGTAATTATGGATTCTTACACATGTAAGTTAAAAAAGAGGATGTTTTTTCATAAATGTGGTAATAAAGAGGTGGAGTGTTGTGAATATTTTGTAATTTTTAATTTGTGGAGTGTGGGAAAAGGTGTTAATTAGGCTTTGACCAAGTTAATCAAGGTGATTAACTTAGTTAATGTGGCTGTAGTAAATTAGTGGATGAAGTAATCAGGGTTTAGAATTAATTAAATAATGATTTATTTAATTAATCCAGGTCTAAGGCTCATGTAGGCTAGGGTAGCTAATTAAATAATAGGTATTTAATCAACTAGGTTAGGGGTAGGCTAATTAGTAGGCTTGATTAATCAAATAAATATAATTTATCTAAATAAGTAGGTTTAGGGAAGTGGAGAATTTAATCAAATAAATATTTGTCATATATATTTAATTAATTGGAAAATTGTTAGAAGGTGTGACTGTTGAATTAATTAAATTAATTCAATTTTAGGGATTAAATGATGAAGAAAAAGTGAATAATTTAGGTATTGGGTGAGGTAATTAATTAAATAAAACTTTAATTAATTAATTAGATGAGGAATTAATGATATGGATAATGTCAGAGGATAGTTAGACGGTTAAGAGATTTTTAGGTGTCTACATTTTCCCCTCTTTGATGTGGTGTCGTGACCTAGTAGGGATATGGTGTCAAGTCAAAAAATTTGCCCCAACTGTCGGGAAGGAATAAAATGAATGAGGGATGCCCACTCAAGAGGTCAGGTGAAAAAATTAAAAAAAAAATTAGGTGATCTCTCGAAAGGAGAAAGTGGTGGTGAAAAATGGATAGAGGATGGGAAAACGGGTTGACAGGAAGAAAAATAGGCGAAAAAGGTTATGTTTTGCACCTTGGGGAGAGAAATGTGTGTTGGAGGATGACATGGCCTTCTATAAATAGAAAATGTTGGCCCAAAGTGCCACATTTGTACACATTGAGCCTACTAGATGAGAGGAGAGAAAAGGAGATGGTTGCACAACCACCGTTCCCACGCTACGCACATCGATCTAAGCGAGTTCGTACCTACCTGAGATCACTGTTGGTGGGCCCCCAAGTATATGGACTATCCTTGACTTTGTCAATTTAGGGTTTTGGGACATTTATTACATGAGAAAGGGTAGGTTTAGGGAGTTTGGCACCATAACGCAGCTGTTTGGTGCCATTAGCGGCTAGATTGGTGCCATCCTTTGGAATGGCACCATCGGCCAAGGGGAATTTTAGGGAGTTTTGGTGCCATTTCAAATTTCTATAGAGTCATCGTCTAGTTCGATGCCATGTCAAACTAGGGTTTGTTTGGTGTATTGGCGCCATTCAGGCAATTTGTGGCACCAAACTCCAGTTTGGGGCCCTAGGTCAAAGGTTTTGATGATTGGCACCATCTTCTGGCACTCTAGAGCCATCATCCATAATGGCGCAAAAACTAGGGTTTGTGAGGCCATCTTCTCGAATGGCACCCTAAGTTTTTAGGTTTTTTGGGTATTTTAGTGCGCAAGTCTCAGTTGGTGCCAAATATGGTAGGATTAGCACCATCCACAGGATTGGCACCAAAATAGGTAGGATTGGCCCCAAAATGGCTAGGATTGGTGCCATCCTCTAGATTGGCACCAAAATAGATAGGATTGGCACCAAAAATGGGAACATTGGTGCCAAAGTCTACTTTGGCACCATAGGGGCTATGAATAGCGCTATGGCAATGAATTCAAAGAAAACTTAGTTTTTGATGTTTATTTTTACGAATGCAGATTGATGGGGATATTGTGGCTTCACGGGAGAGGCGAGTTCCCGTAGTTATGAGGTTGTTAGATGATTTTGACTAGGTTACATTAGCCAAGTTAGGGAGATTGGGTCTATGGATAGTATCCTAGATGCCCATCATATGGGCACATAGGGCCATGATGACAGCCCTAGTGGAGTGATGGCGGAATGAGATATGCTCCTTCCTCCTACCCATAGGTGAGATTACCATCACCTTGGAGGATGTGTATTGCATTCTAAGGTTGCCAATTGTTGGAGCACGGGCTACCTATGACATTGCTAGAGGACGAGTAGCTCTCGATAGGGCTTTTGCCCCAGGTCACCCAATTCTGACACAAGATCGACGATAGATGAGTTACAATCGAACCTTGGCGATGGGAGTAGATGACTTCAAATTATTTCTGTGTGCGGTAATTGGGGGTCTAGTGATGCCAGATCGATACATGAAGGGCTTCCCGATGGGCTTGGGAGAGGATATTTAAGTTGATGGTGTGACATGAGATGATGTATGCATGGGGACCATGCATGCTAGGTCAGTTATATCATGAGATGCACAGTGTTGTGTATCTGTTGGATGGGGCTTTATCTGTTTGGCTGACATTGTTACATGTATGGGATTTTGAACATATAGGAATTACATGGCCACAAGGAGCTCTATTTCGGGCACAGTTTGAGGCGTTCATCTTTTTGTACAGGGCCCCTGTTTAGTATTCTTATGTTGGGCAGTTGCGTTAGTGGCGACATATTTTGGATGACTCGATTCATATTGTGTGGCAGCCGTATATCAGAGTGGAGACCTGGCCAGATGAGCACATTCATTTGCCTTATGCATTTTAGGCACATTACCTAATGGGCCGAGGGGATCATATGATTGATATGTATCTCCCCTCTTAGGTGATGAGACAGTTTGGGTTGCAACAAGATGCACCACAGGTGATGACAATTTTTGTGAGGATGCCTCAAGATGTCAGATGACCACCACAGATAGCGCCTTAGGTGGCAATAACAGATTTTGCAGGATTGCAGCCCTAGTAGTGGGATTGGAGGAGCATAGTAGTAGATGCAGGGACCACCCCCACTTATGATCAGTGGTTGGTAGTGTGGAGACCAATCCACTTGACGAATCTTGCTGCAGAGCCTAACATGATAGTAGAGGCAGGGGAGGAGGGGCACGAGGTGGAGGAGGATATAATTTTAGAGGAGGTAGAGGTGGATGAGGATGATGCTATCGGAATGTTGGCTGTAGCAGCAGCAGTAGGTTTTGGCTAGGAGAAGACGAGGGTGAGGACAATGGAGTCCTCAGTGACAGTGGGCACCTAGGTAGGGTCAATAGCAGGGGTAGCAACAAGCACCTGTGCAGCAAGCACAGGTAGGATAGAGGGGATAAATGTCACCACCACGGGCACCATCATAGCAACAAGGACCTAGGCAGGCACCCCCACAGGCACCACCCTAGCAGCAGGCATAGAGGGGGAAGATGTAGTCACCACGAGCACCACTGCGACGATAAGGACCCAGGCACGTACCCCCATAGGAACCACCCCAAGTACAACAAGACCTACAGCCATAGGCTTTGTCTCAACATGTGGGGACATCTGGGGTAGGTGCATCAGGTGTTGGGACTTCATGTACAAATCTTGGCCCTCTTCCTAGTGTTCATATTGGGCATCGACAAACTTAGGCTGAAGGGGACGAGGAGGCAGATACTTTGCGGGCCCAGGTGGCTAGCCTAGAGGATGAGGTGGCTCGACAAAGATAGAAGCTATAGAAGTTACAGGGAGTTCATGCCATGTTAGATGGAGTGAGTTATGGAGACAGGGATCCTTAGATCTGCGTGCTACAAGCTTAGATAGGGCACCTATAGGGACAGTTGCAGGCACAACTAGTTGCAGTTATAGCTGAGCAGGATCAAGAGAGGGTACTATGGTAGGCCACAAAGGCTAGGGCTCAGTAGGTAGAGGGATAGGTGGCTAGTCAGCAAGTCAAGATTACATGGATGCAGGGTGTCATTGCTGGCACCAATGCATCATAGATGTGGACTGATTATACAACAGCTCAAGATCACATGATGCACTTATAGAGTTATCTTTTAAAGGCATGAATGAGGGCCGAGTACTATTGTGGTGCATGTTGTACAGCAGTACTTGAGGGCCAATGTGTGCCTAGCTACAATCAGTGGAGTGGATCTAGGATGTCTGGATCATACAAGTCTAGGAGATTGGTTCAGTCAGTGTAGCAGCCAATTCAACAGCCACAGGCACCTCCACAGAAACCACCTCAGCAGTAGCAACAGTCACGTCCTAGGTCTCCTATCAACTCTACTAGGGGGTCATCATCCCAAGGTTGATCATTTCTTATCTGATGTATTTTGGCCCTTGTGGCATTTTTGTATCATGACATTGTATTATTTTGAGTGATGTATATTTTGGCGGTGATGTACTTTATGATATGATGGTTTATGATGATGTTTACGATATGATGGTTTATGCATTATGGACATTTATGGATGTTTATGTGTTATGTTTTTATGGATGTCTATATGATGATATGTGATGTGATGGATATTCATATTGTGATTAATGTTATGGATGGATGTATTATGGATGCATTTTCTGTATGTGATGATATGAATGGGATATATGCTCAGATTAATAAACATATATTATTTATGTAAAATGGATATGAATGTTAAATATATGCTCAAATTAATAAACATATATTATTTATGTGAAATAGATTAAATGGATAAATGAATAAATGGATATGGTAAATGGATAAATGATAAATGATAAATGATAAATGATAAATGATAAATGATGAATAATATAATGATTGTGGCCAAATGGTTAAATGATGAAGTGATTAATGTATAAATGTAACTATGATAATGCAAATGGACAAATGATAATGCAAATGATAAAATGTAATGGTTAATGAAATGGTCAAATGGTAATGAGGTGTGAAATGGGATGAGTTATTGTTATAGTTGGATGTCATGATACATGTGATGTTTTTTGAACCCTGGGCGATGGGTTTTAGGTGGTTGGGATAGGTTTGGGAAGGGTTGGGATAGGTTTGGGAATGGTTGGGATAATTTTGGGAATACTAGGTCATTTTAGATGCCACGTTATTAGAGGGGTTTTGTTGGAATGGGTGAAGTGTGTAGAATGAATTGATTGGGGGGATGTTAGAGTGGGTGAATGGATGGGGGGTTGAATCATTTTAAATGCTAAGTCCAGATATTATGTTGGTGGTGATAGAAAGGGAGATGGATAAGCTAGGAAAAGTACTTGCATTACATTATTGAGAGCATTTCTAGGTTTATTATAGAAAAATAGGATATTTTTCACCAACGTATAAAAGAACCAAGGTGATGATATATATCCGTCTTTGCATGGACTAGATTCACAAACAATAGGTTGATCTCATGCATGCCCAAGGTAGTATAACCTTGCCTAGATGAGGGAAGGGGACTCATAGCATAAGTTCCCTTAGTACATAGAAGGTATGATTATCCTTATATACAAATGAGAAACACTATGCTAGAACTGACCCTATCTTCAAGATATGAATACTATTCTTGGAGTAATGAAATCAACCCACAAGCACAACATACAATAATAATGACCATGTCTGTTCTAGGTGTTTTCTGCCACATACCATGATATAGTGAGATCAAGGTAGCTTTGGAATAATTCGTAGAACAAGGCAAAAGATAAAAATCAATAATTAAAAAAACCAACAAATTACACAAATAGCCATTCTATCTCTTGCCAAAATAAGTGTTGATGATGGGTTCTGCCTATTGTAGGAACAATATATCCATTAAGGTGAGAATTAATTGGATGTTGTTGGATAAAATTCAAAAGGTGGGCAAAAGGATAGTGGGTTGTATATGATGATTATGATTGGTTTGTTGATTGATAATTTTTGCGTAAGATGTGATGTTTTGATATTATGCTTAGCATGTGCAGTGTTTTATGAATTTAGTAGGCTCAAACAATAGGGACCATCCAAACAGGTTGGATGGGTGCATCTTATATACTTGAGTACTGGATACTTCCTTCGTATTCTAGACTACCTACATACCATGTGTCCACAAGATCAAGGTATCTTAAGATGTGGGTGGGATGAATATGTAGTTCTAGTTTGACTTGATGATATGGGAATGGTTTTGGATAGATGTGATGATAGTGGAAGATGATGTGTTGAGTGGGATGATGGTGTGGGATTGTTTTTAAATATTTCATAATTTTGTGATTTTTTTGGAATTTTTTGATTTTTTTGTACTTTTGAAGTTTTTGTATTGTTTTTGGGTTTTTAAAGTTTTGTATTATTTTTTGGGTTTTTTAGATTTTGAGCTATATAGGGAGATCATACAAGATCCTCGTTTCATGGATTAGCTTTGGGTGGGATGATGTAGGGTGGGTGATGGGATTTGATGCTTTAGAATTCCAAGCCATGGAATGTGCGTGATGTGGAATGTTATGATGGGTAAGAGGACTTATTAGATGATAGAACTGGCCACTACACATGGTGCCTAAGATAGGTTTTCACCATGGTACTTATCCAAGGTGTCATCGAAGTGATTTTCACCATTGGACAGCTTTATTGCACTTGGGTTTTTCTTGATTTTTGATTATTTTGGATTTTTTTGTGGTTTTTTTTTTTGGTACTTTTTTTATTTGGGATACTTGATGGGCTATGCATAGAATGTTTTTAGGTGCATGATGTTCATAGGCTCATCTAGAGGCTACCCCTCAGGTGTTGCAAGCTGATATGCCCTTAACCCATAGCTGGTTGTGATGACATATGGTTCCAACCAATTAGGCTCAAACTTTCCTTTCTTGGTGCGCTCTTGTAGGTTTTTCTGATTCTCCATAAGGACAAGATCACCTATCTCAAATTTGTGGTTCTTGATCTTTTTGTTGTAGCTCCTAAGTAGGTGGTTTTGATAGGCTTGAAGGTGATTGAGAGCATCCAAGTGTTTCTCATTGAGTAACTCTAGCTTATTCAGTTGTGCAACTCGGTACTCCTGCTCAATGATTATTCTTCAATGAAATCCTAAGTGACGGGAGCTCGACCTCGATAGGCAAAATGGCTTTGGAACCAAATACTAATGAGTATGGCATGGCTCCTATAGGTGCGCAAATGCTTGTATGGTAGGCCCATAGGGCGAGGTTGAGCTGAAGGTGCCAGTCACAGCCAACTTCATTAACCATCTTTTTTAGAATGCGTAAGATGGTTTTGTTAGAAGCCTGGGCTTGACCATTACCTTGGAGGTAATAGGGTGTGGAAAAATGATGTTGGATATGGAATTTCTCGCATAGGGTGCGAACCTCCTAGTTTTGAATGGTTTCTCATTATCTATGATGATGGAATGGGGAACACCATAACGACATATTATGTAATGGAGGATGAATTTATCTATTTGGAAGCCTGTGGTAAAAGTAAGTGGAATAGCTTCAACCCACTTAGTGAAGTACTCGGTAGCGGTGATGATGAACTTGTGGCTATTGGATGAGGGTGGGTGAATTTTACCTACGAGGTCGAGTCCCCACTGTGAAAAGGGCCAAGGAGTTGTTATTAGCTGTAATTCTTGTGAAGGTACATGGATGAGATCACCATGCTGCTAACATGGTACACATTTCTTCACAAATCAGTAAGCACCTCATTCCATGGTCGGCCAATAGTACCCTGTCCTCAAAATTTTATTTGCTAAGGTAGGTCCACTAGAGTGTGCCCCACAAATACCTTTGTGTAGCTCTTGTAAGGCCTCTTCAACAAGTCCCTAGAGTTGAGACATCATAAAAGGGTACCATCAAGACTTCTTTGATAGAGAGTATCTCCTATGAGGTAAAAATGGGAAGCTCGGCAGATGAAGCTTTTGCATTGTGCAAATGATAGGTTTGGTGGTAGGATATTGTCGTGAAGGTACATGTAGGTCTCTTGATACCAAGGGGATAAGGGACCAACAATGTTGCACACTAGCTTTGATTGCGATACGTCATAAGCTGGCACTGGAAGTTCTTCGATCAGGAACTCACACTTTTTACTATCCTTTTTCATGTTGACCAAAGATCCTATGGTAGTCATAGCATATATTGCTTTGTTGTTCAATCTTGGAATTTTCTCAAAATGGATATCATGGAAATAATCTTTGAAATCATCTACCCTCCTTTTGTAGGGTAGGAGTGTGTCATCCTTTGTCTTGTACTCATTGTTAACCTATTTGATGACTAGCTGAGAATCTCCATAAACTGACAGCTTTTCAATTTTCCACTGCATGGACATAGGAAGTCCTGTGATGAGGGCCTCATACTCTGCTACATTATTTTTGCATGGAAATGTGATTTTGTACGATTTTGGAATAGTATCTCCTTGAGGGGTAACAAACAAGATGCCTGCCCCCAAGCCGTGATGTGTGTAAGACCCAACAAAATACATTTTCCATGTATCAGTTGTTGGTGCTATTGTCAGTATGGACTCATCTAGAAATTTTGCAAGCAATGGTTGTTCTATTGGGATCAGTGCATCAACCAATTGATCAACGATTTCTTGTCCTTTGATGGATTTCCTTTCTATGTATTCAATGTCAAACTCACTCAGGATCATAACCCACTTAGCCATTCATCCTATAAGAACTGCTCTAGTCAATAAATATTTGAGTGGATCGATCTTGGCAATGAGCTTGGTCTTATGATTGAGCATGTAGTGTCTTAGTTTTTGGGAAGTGAAGACAACGGCAAGACATTGTCATTCAATAGGATTGTAGTTCAGCTCATAGGTCATCAAGGTACAGCTGATATAGTATATAGCTCTTTCCTTTCCTTAATCATCATGTTTTGCTAGCAAGGCCCCTATTTCCATTTTTGTTGTTGAAATGTACAAAAGGAGGGGTTGTCATTACTGTGGTGGAATAAGGATAGGTGGTTTAGCAAGATATTCCTTCAGTTGTTCAAAGGTGTTCTGACACTGATTATCCCATACAAAAGCCATGTTCTTTCAGAGAATGCTGAAATGGTTGGCACTTGTCGGTAAGTTGTCCTATGAAGCAGTGGATGGATTAATTTCCCTTGTAGGCATCTCCACTATAGCCTTGACTTTTGTAGGATCAACTTTGATTCCTCTTCTTGACACAATTTATCCTAGGAGCTTTTCAAAAGTTACCCCGAAGACACATTTCTTGGGATTTAACCACACATTGTATTGCTCTAGCCTATCAAATATTTTAGCCAATGCATTTAAGTGCTCTTCCCTAGTTTTGGACTTTCCCAGCAAATCATCTACATAATCTTCCATTATGCTATGAAAAAGGTCATGGAGGATGACTATCATTGCCCTCTGATAGGTAGCTCCTGCATTTTTCAATCCAAAGGGCATCACAACCCAGTAGTATGTTCCCCATAGACATATAAAGGAAATCTTATGTTGATCTTGTTCGGCTATCCTAATTTGGTTGTACCTAGAAAATCCATCAATCAAGAATAACATCTCATGTCCTGCGGTGAGATCCACAATGATGTCAATGTTAGGTAGCAAAAAGTCATCATTAGGGAAAGCCTTGTTAAGGTCTCTGAAATCTATGCAGCAATAGATGCCCCCAGTGACTTTGCCTACTGGTACAATATTAGATACCCATTCAGGATAGTCTATAGGGTGAATGAATCCCACATCTAGGAGCTTCTTGAGCTCTTCTTTCATAAGGAGTACCAGTTGGGGATTCATTTTTCTTAGCTTCTATTTTACTAGCTTTGCATCAGGATGCACTGCAAGGTGATGGACAACTAGAGAGGGATCTAATCCTGGCATGTTGGCATATGTCCATGCAAAGTTATGAATCCTCTATTTAAAGAAAGCTAAGAAATCCTCTTATTGTCTTGTTATGAGGGACTCTGCTTGGAACATGATCTTGGGTGTCTCTTCTATTCCAAGATTCATCTCATGTGATGCTTCAACTAGGATTGGTGATCTCTCTTGATATAGCTCTAATACTTCAAGGAGGTCCATCCTCTCATCTCCTAGCACCTCGTGGAGGTTTTCACTAGGTGATACATCCTTTATTTTGATTTTTTCTTCATCCAAAAGTGCCACAAAGTGGTTTTCACTAGGGGATGTTAATTTTATTTTCATATTTTTGTGACTAAAAGTTTGGATTGTCTCCTTGAAGTAGGCAGATGTGTTTAGTTCCATGATGTAGCTAGCCCTATGATCTCCAAGGGGAAAGTGATCTCTAACCCCCATCATTTCAGCTATTGCTTCGTCATTTTGTGTGACATCAAGGACGGGAGGTCCTTGTTGGTCCCAATCTATGAGTTGGGGGTAAACAAGAGATAGGCCATTGGATGTAGATGGCATGGTGGTTAAGGTGTAGATGGTACATATGGATGATTTAAAAAACTTGGTGAAGTCATTGAAAGAGTCTTGATGGTCCTCTTCATTGATGTTGTCTACCGTGGGGAAGGCCTTAACGACCTCACTTAAGATACACTCAACATAGGCAAGGGTAGACTCTTGTTTTTCGTACCCTAACCCATGGAGATATGGATTTATTTTTACTTGGATGGGCTCTACAATTCCTTGTTCATGAAGGCCTATGCCGCCTTGTCCTTTATAGCCCATATACTTGACAATGTTGAGACCTTTTCCATAGATCTTGGTTGGGAGAGTACGAGTTTCTTGATTTTCTTCTTCTTTGTATAACCGGGAAGATATATCTTCGAGAACATCTTGCTCAAGGAGGTACTTCTTCTCGAAGGTAGGTGACGGCTTGCATTTTATGACCACCATAGAGACTTCCTCTTCCTTAAGAGCACCAAATGTCTTAGGAGATGGCAATAGTCCCACACAAAATGTGTCACATGTAGGTCATATTCACCGCATCCCATGTCACTTATCTTGATCTTGACCTCCAAAGGAGGGGATGTTTGCGATGTGGTTACGATTTTGGAGGGATCAATGTATGAGGTGGATGATGTAGGATTGACATGTGAAGTGGATACTTTGGTGGCATTGTTGTAAGGGCAAAAAGTGTGGTCGTGCCCTTCCAAGAAACTACAATATTGGAAAGCACGAGGGTCAGCATAGATGGTAATTTTTGTGCCATTATGGGGGAATTTTAAGCATTGATGGAAGGTGGATGGAATGGCTTGCATGGCATGAATCCATGGTCGACCAAGAAGGATATTATATGGGAGGTCAAGATCAAGTACTTGACATTTGGTTTCCAAGATCTTTCTTCCTACTTGAATAGGAAGCTTGATGGAGCCCTCAAACAATCTTTTGGTGTCATCCTATCCTTTGATGGTTATACATTCACTAGAATCCACAACCACATTAGAGTATCCAAAATGCTTTAATAAATTTAGAGTGCAAAGATTTAGGCCAGAGCTACCATCTATTAAGACTCGTTTGATGGTATGCTTATGGATTAGAACTTCAATGTGTAAGGCTTTATTATGAGCGGCATTGGCTGTAGGTAGATCTTTTTCTAAAAATGTGAGGTGTTGAGGTGAGGCGATGTGGCCTACCATGGCTTGGAATTGGTCAATGTTCAAATTGCTAGGGACTTGTGTTTCCATTAAGGCTTTGTCGAGAACTTCCTTATGGAGGGGAGATATGTGTAGCAATTCGAGTATTGATATTTACGTGGGGGTTTTTCTGAGATGATCTAAGATATTGTACTTGTGAGCGGATGGTGGATTGGTAGATATGGATGTGGAGGGTTGATTGTTGGTAGGGGCTCCGCAGATGGAAATGTAGCCATGAAGAGTAGTAATGGCGCAATTGGGTGTTTTAGCTCGAATGGTGATAGTATTGACATGGTTGGAAGAATCTTCTATTCGTCCCACAATGGAGTTGAAAGAAAAGGGAGGTGGTAAGACATTGTATGTTTGGTTGGAAGAGGATGCTTTACCTTTGTTATGGTTGAGAAGGGGATCCTTATATGCTGCCAAGTTGGCATTGGGTGATTGTCTCGGAGGTTCGTCGATGGTTATGTCACCCCTATCTATAAGGTCTTGTATACAATGTTTCAACCTCATGCAGTTAGATGTCTTATGCCCTTTCACATGATGGTATTCACAATAGGCATTCTCATCAAACCAAGAGGGTTTAAATTGATTTTCATTGTAAGGCCGAATAGGGGGTAATGTGATTGATTTTGCCTTCACAAGGTCATTCAAGACATTTTCAATGGGCTCCTCTAAAGGTGTGAATTTCCTCTTAGGTTTGTTGTTTTGTCTCAGCAGTCCCTTAGGAACATTGACATTATTGTTTACGGATATACTTGGTGGGATGGGATTTTGTACATTTTAGACAGCCTTCACATCAGTGACGCCATCATTGAGGGTATTCTTGTTTTTACCCCAAAATCAAGGTTTGTCATTGGATTGTGCATTGTTGTTTGTGTGGGAAGTGTTGGTGTTGTTGTTGACTTTGTTGTTGTTGTTTTTGGTCTTGTTGTCGTTGTTGTAAAGTTTTATAGAGCCTTTAGCGATAAGGGCTCTTTTGATGGTTGTTCCTTTGTTTATAATCTCCTCAGATGTTGATGCACATTGGATTTGCAAATGGAACCCCATTTCTTGGTTAAGGTTAGTCACAAACATAGTGACTAGTTGTTTTTTGAGGATGGGCTAAGGGAGTTTTCTTGCTAAGCCTCTCCATCTTTGCAAAAAGGTAGCGAAGGATTCCCCACTCTTTTGTTTTGTGTTGCAAAGATCGGTCATGGATATTTCATGTTCAAAGTTATATAGGAGAAATGGTTCACAAGCTTCTCCACAAGCTCATGGAATGTCTTAATATCGAGGGGAAGATGTGCAAACCATTCGGTAGCTTGACCACCGAGGCTTCTAGGAAATAGTCTCATCAAATAAGTATCATCATATGAGACTTCTAAGCAAGCTATATAAAACTCCCTAAGGTGTTCCCTAGGGTCTCCCTTTCCTTTGTATTTGTCAAATTTTGATGTTTCAAAATTTTTAGGAAAGGGGGGCATGTGTAATGTTCTATCAAACGGATATGAGAAAACATCCTCAAAATAATATTGTTTTCTTTTGTTTCCATGTTGTATGTCGTCAACCTTTTGGATCAATGTTTGCACAATGCTAGATAAATCTTGTGTGGGTGGTGGTTGTGTAATGTAGGCTTGTTGATTTTGGATTAGTTGTTGGAGGAAAGGTGGAATTTGATTTTGGGTGGATTTTGGTTTTGATGGACAAGGTGTTGTTGGTAGATGATGAGTTTTTGTAGCACATGGGGCAGAATTTGTTGGTTTTGATTAGGGTTTTGTTGCGTGGTTTGGATGGAGGATGTGATGGGTGCTTGGGAGATTGGATTTTGTACATATGTGAAATTGGATGAGGAGTTATTACATGGGTTGTTGTTAGGGATGTTAGATGTGTTGTAAGGTGGTTGTGAGAATAATTGGGTAATGAAAGCTATGGTGTTAGCATCAAGTTGGGTTGCACTTGTGGAAGTATTTGCATGCATGGTGTTGTTGGGGATGGGAAGGGCGATTTGCGGTGTAGATGTGGTGATGGTGGATGTCAACATGATCAAGACATTTGCTGTAGTTGATGTGGTGACATTGGAAGCTAGGGATGTGTTAAGGATAGTATGGGAAGTGGATGGTTGTGATGATGTGGTGACATTAGGTATGGTAGCACCATTTTGAAGGAGGAATTCAATATATCTATCGGGATCCAATTTTAGGACTCTATCGAGTATGTCCATGGAATTGGTGTCTTGTGTGAAATCTAGGACATCTTGATCCACATTGGTTGTGTTAGTTGTTTGGGTAGGTGGAAAAGGATTTATCATAGCATTGGCGTCAAATGTTGGTAGTTGTTGGACTACGGGGACATTGTTTTGGTCAGTTTGGGGCATCCTTATGCCCATGTTGATTCTAAAGGGTTCAATGTCCTTGTTTTTCTTAGCTTGGGACCTTGTCAAGGGCATACAATGGATTTGGGTGTGGATTTAGTTGGGTAGATGAAGGTTGAGACCCTAGAGAATGTATTTTGAAGTATTGGACCCAAGGATAGGTGATGATGAAAATTTGGTGAAAGAGAATAAAGATTTAGCCTTAGGAGAATAAAATCTCAAAATTCTAAACCTACGGATAATGATATGGTAAGATATAGGTTTTTGGCTTTAGAGAATAAATCTCAAAAGTTGAAAACCTAAGGATGATTAATGATATGAATGGATGAGAAACCTTTAGAGGTTAAGACCTCAAAGATAAATGGATGATTTGATTTTCACAAATTTTGGACCAAAGAGGATAGTGGGAATGGATTAAGCAAGATGGTTTCAAGGATGTAGGTCAAGAATGATTTTAGGGTGATTTTGAAAGGGATGATGATTTTACTAAGGTAGTCTTAATATGGTTTGGATAATAATCAACCAAGGAAGACCTTAGATGATTTGGCTAAATGGATTTTAGATGATAATCAACTAAGGGAAACCTTAGGTGTTTTGGATGATTAAATATTTTGATGATGTTTGGAAAGGATGTTGAAATCAAAAGTGAGCTTGAATAAATCTAGATCTTAGGATTATAAAAAGGATGTCCTTCTTTACTTAAGAAAGACTTATGACCTTAGGCAAAAAGGGGATGATTATTTTACTCAGAGATAGACTAATGACCAACAAGAAAAATGGGATAGGATGGTAAGATCTAGATTTAATTCTTGCACAAAATTGATTTGAAGTTGGTTTGGGATGTTGATTGATGTTTGAATTTTTGGATGATTTTGATTTTTTGGATAAGACGGATAGAATTTGGATAAGGTTGGGTGAATGTTGGATTTGAAATGAACTTTGGAATGGATAAATTGAAGGTCCAAGGGTGAAATTCAAAATGTAGGGTTAGGTTGGATTATGTGGAGATGAAAGAGATGGATTATGGTTAGGCTTGTTGATTGATTAATGATATGATATGAAGGGGCCAATAGTCAAAATGATTTTTTCTCTAAGGTCAAAATGGAAGTATGTAGATGAATTTGGAAAAAATGGTTGTGGATGATGGTTAAAGGTGAATTTGGATTTTTGATGGATTTTGACAAGGTGACCATAGATTATGACTGGGCAGGACTTAAGGATTCCAAAACAATTTACCAAACATGTGTGAGATTTAGGCTCCAGATGGTGTCAAATTTTTGTGATAAGGCATCAAAATAGAGTGAAATGGCATCAAAGATCAAGGAAATGGTTCCAAAGCAGTGACTTATGGTGTCAGAGAAAATGACACCACAAAGGAATTTTTAGGCACCAAACAGAGAGGTTATAGCACCAAAGTGAGATATTGTCTAAGATTTTATCTAGGTATTTGGCAATTTTGGGCAAATTTTGGATTTTTAGGCTCAACTTTTGGACTTTGAAGGTCAAATGGTTGATTTAGAAGGCTCAATTGAATGTTCAATGGTTTTGATTTTTTAGATGGTTCAAGTGGTTTCAGATAATGTCGATGAAATTTCTTAACAAGTAAACAAGAGAACACAATCGCCAAATGTTTGATAGGAAGTACAAGTGTTGTGTATATTCAATAGCCCCTCAAGGCTAAATTTCCATGGGTCTAGACACAATCGAATACACTTGAAAAAAATGCTCAGTCTACCTAAGGTCAATGGCAAATGGCAACTTGTTTAACCCACAACTTGGAATCTATGTCGACTCAAATATCATCACGCCTAAGATGGGTGTGTACATTCTTTTTTCTTTGCAAGAGAGGATAGGTAGGGGCCTCCAGGACTGGAAGGACGACCCAATCACCCTCTCCTCAAAAATCCAACAAGTGACTTATGCTAAGCTAAGGATTTCTATCTCATCTCAAAGGAGCCTTATGGTGAGTAATCTTAGGGGCCTCGTACCCTTGCATTGAACAAGACAGCAATAGGTCAATAGGGTAGGCTTCTAACTTAAGGTGTCTAGTAGAAATTTGGGGACTTAATGCTTATTCATGTGGTAGTGACTCACTTAAGAGACTATCCCAGCCACTTACATCAATCCTTTTGCAAGGAAAGTGTTACATTTCAGGCAGACAACTGAGAGGGGGAGTGAATCAGTTGTCCAAAACTTTCTTCCATTTAAACAGTTAAATCCACTTTGTAATTCAGCAGCATAATAATAAATCAATCATGGAAACATAATGCATTAAATCAAGAGTAGAAACACATTAACACACAAGACACCAAGATTTTGACGTGGAAACCCTGGTTAAGAGAAAAACCACGAGGTGATTAACCCAAGATTGTATTCTCTATTAGAAGAATAGAAAGAACAAAATGGCACATGCCAATTAGGGCTCACTACCTGAGCACACTACTCACAAGAGGCTCACTGCCTTCAAGAGACACACTGTCTATAGAATAATAACTATCACATACTTGAACTGGAGAATAGCATCTTCACCATGCTTGAGTTAGTTCCATTTAAGCTCAATACTTCTACTCTGCCTTTCACTCTACTCTCTACCACACTCTCATCACCACACAACAACACCCTTGAAATAACTTTACAACTCCTTATTTATACAAGAGATCGACTTAGGAATAACCATCCAAGTCGGCATACGTTACAGAGAAAATATATAAATGCAACATGACTAATTATAGAAAGACTTCACGCAGATCAACACACTATTGGCCACCTAGATCTGAGACTCCAATATTCCAATAGGAACACGCCATTCTCCACAGAACATCTCCAAGATCATCTGCAGGATGTGTAACTCATCTGGTCAGCCAGACTTAGGAAGAACATCATCATCTGGAAGTAATTCTTCATTTACTAGCTCAATCTTTAATGCGGACCACCAACACGAACTGGACACAATCCAAAGACCTCCACAAGCTTGCCTGAATCACCAAGAACATCCACACTACTACTGTCTACTGAAATCATTCTCTCCTTCATCTGGAACCTCAAGAACACAATTTGTCATCACTATCATATTGGAATAGATGCTTGTGGACCTCCAAATCATGAACCAATTGAGTTGTCACTTCACATGGACTTCCTAAACACTCCACCAAAATTGCAGAATAGGATAATGCACTTTCGGATCTGACCGGACCTATCTGTATCACTCTGTCACCTCTGAACACCTGCCAGAACCAGTTTTACTTAAGTGGCCATAACTTCTTCAAATCTTCATGTGGACCTCTGAAATCTTTACTAGATCATCTCATGACACATATCTACAAACCCTTTGAAGCGCATCCTTTGATCTTTATCTTAACTGGGATCTTTACCTCAAAGTCTTCATTGTTCTTCTCTGTTCCTAATTAGGACTAATTTTCTCAATATCCTCAACACACAGCTCATCCAATCCTTATCATTAATGCAACAGAAGTATGTTGACATCAATGACAACACCGGTTAGGCCCATACTTGCAACAAAAAGAATGGGGTTGACATATCACATACACAAGTGTATGGATACTGGGGAACTGTCAGAATAAGAATACTTCACCAAGAAATCTTTGGCTTTTGCCTAAACCATTTATATAGCAGACCAAATTGAAAGCACTGCTTAAATTCATTCCTTGGGGTGAGTACCTATTTTCCCACCAAGGCAAGATCTCCTAAAAATATAAAAGAAGATAGAAAATTTTCTCTTACATCCAAGATCCTTTGAAAGGCGAGGGGACAGGATACTTTTGTTTTATCTTGGGATCTACTGACATGGATGTGCAAATGCACCAAACAAAATGTTCCTAGGTTTAAGCACACAAGTTCATTGTAGGTGCTCCAAATCAAATGTTCCTGTTGTCACATAGAATTGCACCCTACTTGGAGAGAGTCCAAGCATTCTAATGATACAATGGGAATAATATCGAGGTGTGGGACCTTGCGAACTAAGATCAGACCTCCAAAGAAGGCTGGTTCCTCATTCTAAGCCTAATGCTTAGAGAAAACTATCTAAATCTAGTGTTAATGCTTGAAGGGGAAAAAGGTTAGAAGGAAACTGAAATGAAAGGGGTGATACACCAGATTTAGTGAGTAATGATGATCTTGGAAGAGACACAACAATGATCTCAATCATGAAGGGAGTTCACACAGACTTATACGACTGATTGAGGCTTCAATATGAAGTTCTAACTGATAGAGGAGTCACTTTACTCACAAAATAGATTATAACTTCAAGTAAAACACAGAAATCAGAGCATAAGAGAGGCAAGATATCATGCATATATTGATCATGAAGGCCAGAAACCATTACAATACAAAATAACCAGTAGCAGGAAAAGACACAGTATAGCTAATTACACTCATTGGTGGATAAATAGGAAGACAACAGAGGCCAAATTCAGGCACAGTGAGTCACATTCCCATAACCTTGCCATTACACTAAGAGGTCTGACTACAAGAAATTTGGTAGCATAACAACCCAAAATTACTCTCTCTCTTGATAAATGAGGTTACAATGCATTATATAGGTCAAGATCTTGCAGAGAATGCTAAAGTAGATTCACGGGATCTGAGAACATTAATGCCACCATCAATGCAGGGGTAGGGAGGAACGGTGATGAGGACAGAGACCATGTCGCTGGCAAGTCTACAATCCCAGAAATGGTTGCCCACATGCAAGGGAGGACAAAACATTGAAGAGGAGCCTGAAAGTCATCACAGATAGTAGAGAAATCTACCAATGAGCCAGAGAAGTCCATTCGCATTGAAGAACTAAGCCATCCCCCTTAATTTTGAATATTGAGCTCACCAACTGGAATTACTGTGAAATATTATCCTCTACAATACGCCAAGTTGGTCACTGAGAAGATTTGATCTGCATTGATGGCAGATGAGACAAAACCCCTAAACAAAGCTTTTATAACACTTTAAGTCCCCAAACCATTGATCTACATCTTTCATCACTTGAAACCTTTGAATAATCGAGCTCTACATTTACCACCTTTGGGATGCCTAGTAATCGTGCTTTAAATTCTAGCCGTTGGTGAGATGTGCTTTAAGAGATCGACAGCTACCATATTTCCTTTTGATTTTCCCTTTTGCATATGCAAATGTATGCAATTATGCATATGATCATCTTTTGTATATCTGCCTTTTGACATGTGTCATCATTCCATTGGATCTCCATCTACAGCCCCATTGGGCTTGTATCTGCCTTTTGCATGTTTTTTCTGCAATTCCGCACTTCATCCTATTTTTTCATTTAACTACATATGCAAAATGGTGAAAAAGGAATATTTTGCTGATTTTCTGCAGTTCTGCACTTCATCTTGCTATGTGTCTATGGAATGGTGGAAGAAGAATGTTCTGCCTTGTATTTTCTCTTTGCAACTATTTCTGCAATTCTGCATATCCCTTTACGTGTTCACTCTGTATCCTTGGCAGAATGGTAGAATGCATGTGACTTTGCATTTGCTTTTGTATCCACAATTCCGCATATGTATTTTCATTGTGTCTACGAAATTGTGGAAGACTAGGTGATGTCATTGTTAGATCCTTCAAGCTGTGGGCCCAGCATCTCATTCCTCGATCCTTCCATGTGTCGCAATTCTGGGGCCTTCAAATAAAAATCTATTTCCTTTGAGCTCTGCAAGTCAGAATGCTGCCACGTGTCACAAGTTGGAACCATGCATAGAAAAAGGACCAACATCACTCGGACCCCACAGAACCAATTAGAACCCTCTAGGTGTCACTGTTGGATAGGCATTAGAAACTGTGCAGTGAAAAAGGTGAAGTCGCCGAGTCAGGCTTCTTTGAAACTTTCAAACCACCAGTCGGGAGTTCAAAAGTTATGGAAACTCTCAACCTCCTGACAACAAAGGGCTTGCAAAGGCCACTCCATCGATGAAAGGCTTGAAAAGGCCTTGAGACATGTCGTGGAGTCAGGAGGTTTGCTAACTTTCGAACCTGCTGACTCAAGTTTGAAAAAGTAAAAACTCTGCAACAACAAAGGAATATAAAAGGGGGCTAGTCACTTACAGTTTAAAAAGGATTGAGTATGGAAAATGATTAAAAACCCTATGATGGAAGACACATGAAGGTAAAATATTTTTGGGTTTTTTTGGGTTTTTTTGCAAGGATTATCCAGACATGTATTTGGGAAATTTGGCAAGGTAGAGCATGAGGAAATGAAGGATTTAAGCTTGCAGGGTCATTTTCCAAAGGATATCCAGGGGATATGCAAGGTGAACTATTTGACTCTGGATAAAGGAAAATGGGTCAACATTTTGGCAACTTCTCAGGGATGTTTGCCTGCTAAACAATTAGACCAATGGCCTTATGCATCCATTGGGCATGGAGTCTAAAAAGAGGGGCACTGCAATAGATCAAGACCACTAAAACCTGCCTCCAAAATACAAAAAAGGGAGAGGCCTGCATTCTCCTAATGACAATGCAGCATGTGCAGAGTACTTATTGAAGGGAAAACTAAAACTGAAATAAAACCTACTCTAATCCTAAACTAACCAGTCATAGATGACCTTAAACAAAGCCATTAACTAGTTCTTGAAAGTAACTGCCCTTCCTTAACAATTTACAATGTTTGTCATGCATGTGGGTAGTTAAAAAGAGGTGAGGGAGGGATGGATATATAACAAATTGACAAAACAACTCCCCCAACATGGAGATAAACTCACCTATCCACCTAGATTGATTGATGATGTTGTTGGCTTGTGCTGAATAGATGGGTTGATCCCACTCATTTTGATGCTTGACTTCATGCTTAGAGGCAAGCATGACAAGTGGTGACTCCTCTTGATGTATCTCCAGCTGGGCTAGATGCCTGATTGGGCATCCCCTTGAAGTGACATACAAATCATCACTACTACATGTATATCTATGCTCTGATCCTGCAACCTTCTGTTGTTAATCTGAATATTCTAGTTCTTGGATCTCAAATAGAGGAATTACTACCTCCTTCATCTTCTCAAACTGCTCATGGTTTACCTCATCTAGAGGCATTGATTTACTATTCAGGTTTGAGAAAAAATCATCAAGCTCATCCTAAAAATGAGCCTCCTCCAAGTCCTCTGTACTTTCTAATACATGACTACTCATATGCTCTTCTTTATGGGCTAGAAATTCACTGTCAGGCCGGGCTTCAACCTACAACAATTTGTCATTATTTTCATCATTCTCTTGTTGCTACATATCCACAACCAATTGCTCATCTTCTTCATCTTCAATGTAATCAGGTAGCTCATGAAGTAGGGCAGCATCATCCACTTGCAAATTCAAAAACACACACTTGGCCTGCATTTGTCTTTGTTCCACCATAGCCTGCTGGCTATGTCCAATTTGTTGTTTCAAGGCCGCTGATGGATTGTGTGAATGATGTCACTCATTACCCTGGGCTAAGTTGCTCTGAAATGGAATGAGCCTTCTTGGTGTATTTGTAGCAGCTAAACTCATGAGGTTCAGAGGCCTAACACAGTTCAGATGACCTTGTCTTTGATCATTCCCCTGACGAGGCTGGCAACTGAATGAATAGGGCTGATTAGGAACTTGGTATGGCACATTAAGTGTAGGAATTGGTGCCATAATTGGTTGCATGACTGGGGCTTCTAGAAATAATGGCATTGGAGGCCTAGGAGCAATCTTTCCAGCTAAAATCAAATAATTTTCTGCCTTAATGGCTACCTCATAGGCATCAAGTAACACATCTCCTCCTAGAGATTGGATCATGACAGTGATATCACTACTCAGGGATCTAAAATAATATAGGAAGGCAACATTAGGGGAAGGTCTTACCAATGGTGGGATTATGTACCAAGTCTTTTGAAATCTACAATTGAAATCCACCATAAATTCATATGGAGCCCTTTTAATGGTGGCCAACTGCTCTATCAGGGACAAATGGTCATTCTTGTCTTCAAAACATTGACAGAGCCTTGTTCCTAAATCATCCCATTCCTGAATTGATCCTGCAGGTAACCCCCTGTACCACTGTAGTGCATTTCCTTTCAAAGAAGCAACAAGGAGCCTCACAATGACATTGTCTTGAGTAACATTATGAACTGAGCATATGCTGGCAATGTCCTGGATGTGCTCATCAGGTGTAGCAGCACTTTCACCAGTGAAAAAGGGAATAGCCTTTAGAGCTGGGATAGGGATGTCATTATATTATGAGAGATTAAGAGGGCTTTCACCATTAAAGGCCACAAATGGTTTATTTCTTTGCTGGGCCATGACAGTGATGTGAATAATATGCTAGGTATATGGAAGCCTATTCTTGATGGAGAGAAAAAATCATGACTTTCATAACCGCTTGACATACTAGAGCATTTAAAAGCAGGGATGTATCAAACATTCCTTGAAAACAAGGGTAACAGGTTTTCTTTGGAGATAAACTAGATACATACTAGAGAGGGATTCGCCAAGTGATTGAGGTGCTTCCAAAAGTTGAGTAGACCAGGAAAACCACCAGAATCCTGATCCTTGAAGAAATTTTACGTGCTTGGGCTGCTTTCACTAGCAGGTTTGATCAATAGAGTCGCCATGATGTTGGAGAGATTGCCTGAATGGCAAGATACATTAAAGAGTACACCAAAAGTCTTCAATGGATGATAAGGATCATCAAATTGGTCCCACCGGGCATGCCAGAAATTGTTGGCACCAAGGTGGAGCTTGATATATCAGGTGCTTGCAAGATGTTTTCAAGACTACACAAGCTAAGAATAGCACCAAACTTCTTAGCTTCAAACTAGGTCCCACCGGGCATGCCAGAAATTATTGTCACATAGAATTGCACCCTGCTTGGAGAGAGTCCAAGTATTCTAATGACACAATGGGAATGATCACAAGGTGTGGGACCTTGCAAACTGAGATCAGACCTCCAGAGAAGGCTGGTTCCTCATTCTAAGCCTAATGCTTAGAGAAAACTATCTAAATCTAGTGCTAATGTTTGCAGGGAAAAAGGGTTAGAAGGAAATTAAAATGAAAGGGGTGATACACTAGATTTAGTGAGTGATGATGATCTTGGAAGAGACACAACAATGATCCAAATCATGAAGGGAGTTCACACAGACTTATAGGATTGATTGAGGCTTCAGTATGAATGTCTAACCTATAGAAGACCAACTTTACTCAAAAAATAGATTATAACTTAAAGTAAAACACAGAAATCAGAGCATAAGAGAGGTAAGATATCATGCATATATTGATCATGAAGGCTAGAAACCATTGCAATACAAAATAACCAGTAGCAGGAAAAGACATAATATAGCTAATTACACTCATTGGTGGGTAAACAGGAAGACAACAGAGGCCAGATTTAGGCACAGTGAGTCACATTCCCATAACCCTGCAATTACACTAAGAGGTCTGACTACAAGAAATTTAGCAGCATAACAGCCCAAAATTAACCTCTTCACAAATGAGATTACAATGCATTATATAGGTCAAGATCTTGCAGAGGATACTGAAGTAGATTGATGGGATCCAAGAACATAAATGCCACCATCAATGCAGGGGCAGGGAGGAACGGTGATGAGGACAGAGACCATGCCACTGGTAGGTCTGTAATCCCAGAAATGGTTTCGCACAAGCAAGGGAGGACAAAAAATTAAAGAGAAGAGCCTGAAAGTCATCACAGATAGTAGAGACATCTGTCAGCGAGCCAGAGAAGTCCATTCACATTGAAGAACTGAGCCATCCCCCTCATTTTGAATATTGAGCTCACCAACTCGAATTACTGTGAAATATTAGCCTCTACAATATGCCAAGTCGGTCGCTGAGAAGATTGGATCCGCATTGATGGTAGATGAGACAAAACTCCTAAACAAAGCTTTTACAACACTTTAAGTCCCCAAACCCTTGATCTGCATCTTTCATCACTTGAAACCTTTGAATAATCGGGCTTTGCATTTACCGCCTTTGGGATGCCTGGTAATTGTGATTTAAATTCTAGCTGTTGGTGAGATGTACTTTAAGAGATCGATGGCTACCATATTTCCTTTTGATTTCCCTTTTGCATATGCTTTTTATATATGCAAATGTATGCAATTATGCATACAATCATCTTTTGTATATTTGCCTTTTGACACATGTTGTCATTCCATTGGATCTCCATCTGCGGCCCCATCGGGCTTGTATTTGCCTTTTGCATGTTTTTTCCACAATTCTGCACTTCATCCTGTTCTTTCCTTTAACTACATATGCGGAATGGCGAAAAAGGAATGTTTTGCTAATTTTCTACAGTTCTGCACTTCATCTTGCTCTGTGTCTGTGGAATGACGGAAGAAGAATGTTCCACCTTGTATCTGCTCTTTGCAACTGTTTCCACAATTCTGCATATCCCTTTATGGGTTCACTCTCTATCCTCAGTAGAATGGCGAAATGCATGTGACTTTGCATTTTCTTTTATATCCGCGATTCCACATATGTATTTTTATTGTGTCCACAAAATTGCGGAAGACTGGGTGATGTCATTGTTAGATCCTTCAAACTATGGGCCCACCATCTCATTCCTTGATCCTTCCACATGTCGCAATTTTGGGGCCTTCAAACAAAAATCTTAATCCTTTGAGCTCTATAAGCCAGAATGTTGCCACGTGTCGCAAGTTGGAACCACGCACGGAAAAAGGACCAACATCACTCGGGCCCCACAAAACCAATCAGAACCCTCCAGGTGGCACTATTGGATAGGCGTTAGAAACTGTGCAATGAAAAAGGTGAAGTCACTGAGTCGGGCTTCTTTGAAACTTTCAAACCACCAGTCGGGAGTTCAAAAGTTATGGAAACTCTCGACCTCCCAACAACAAAGGGCTTGCAAAGGCCGCTCTGTCGATGAAAGGCTTGAAAAGTCCTTGAGACATGTCATGGAGTTGGGAGGTTTGCTAACTTTCAAACCTACTGACTCAAGTTCAAAAATGTAAAAACTCCGTGACAACCAAGAAATATAAAAGGGGACCGGTCACTTACGGTTTAAAAAGGCTTAAGTATGGACAATGAGAAAAAACCCTATGATGGAAGACACTTGAAGGTAAAAGATTTCTGGGTTTTTCTAGGTTTTTTGCAAGGATTATCCAGACATGTTTTTGAGAAATTTGGCAAGGCAGAGCATGATGAAATGAAGGATTTAAGCTTGTAGGGTCATTTTCCAAAGGATATCTAGGGGATATGCAAGGTGAACTATTTGACTCTGGACAAAGGAAAATGGGTCAACAGTTCCTATGCTAATAATGCAAACACACAAAATAAAAGTGAAGTCCTACAAGGAAACATGTTGGTAGTTTAAGTTTATGACTTTGACAAGTGCTCTTTTCCCTGTAAAGTGTGTTAACAACCTGCACAAACCCTAAGAAGCTATTATAGAAATAGCACCAAAACAAAGATAAATGGCATTAAAAATCAGTCAAATGGCACTAATATCAAGAAAATGGTGCTACAGATAAGCCCAATGGTGTCAAAATAGTGATAGTGCTAAACTTAGACAGTAGGCAGCATAGAATTAAAATGGTGCTAAATCTCAAGATGGCATTCCAATTTCATAAGATGGTGCCAAACTACTTTTTTACCTGTCTTACCTTGTTGCTCGACCAGATGGCACCATTCTGTGTATAGATGGCAGCAAAATGACATAGTCTCTCTAAAACATGCTCAAAAAACACATTAGTCTTAAAGATATCAACTCAAACAAGGTTAGAAACCCTTTCCTTGCCAAGAAACACTCAAAAG
The DNA here is from genome assembly GCA_027924645.1 of Cunninghamia lanceolata. Taxonomy (NCBI): domain Eukaryota; kingdom Viridiplantae; phylum Streptophyta; class Pinopsida; order Cupressales; family Cupressaceae; genus Cunninghamia; species Cunninghamia lanceolata. The sequence continues at coordinate 12,490,420 of BSBN01001482.1, read as the reverse complement.
ACCAGATTAGAGGTGAGAAATAGGTTAATACAAAGAAAAATATGCTAGTGTTAGATAAAAAAAATGTTACATGCATCCCTAGACAAATTTTGACATTATAACCCCTTGTTTCTATGTATTTTCTGCTAAAATAGAGAGCACTAATATCTTAAAACATGCTAAAACCCTCAGAAATGCCTAAAAAAACATTTCCTAATCTTAACAAGTTCAAAGATGTCGTTAGAATATGGCACCAAAACATAAGGAAATGGCACCAGAAATTAAAAAATGGCGCCAATTCATGACCAAATAATGCCAAACTAAGGGATTTTGGCGATGAACTCCTATAAACCATGTTTCTTCAAAAAAAATCAAACAAAACAAGTTAAATAGGGACCATGGTGTCCCACTAGGCAAGCCAAATGAAGACAAGAAATGATTTTAAAGGTTAAAAATAGAAATGGAATGCATAAAACACACACATTATACCTTGAAATCTTCCTTCTCCTAGATAAGGTCGAGAGCTTAGCACCCACAAGCTCTAGCTTCACCCATGGCCATATCTTCAATGTGAAATTCTCTCTAAACTCTAATGCAAGTCACTATAGCCTAGCTAAAGATGAGGAGATGAGAGAAATTTGAGCATAATAATGCTACTCAAAAATTGGATGATGAAATGGCTTGTGAGAGCTTTTATTTATAGGCAAATTGGAGAGGATTTTGATCCAACAGTGAAGATTCATTGTTGAGATCAAGGGATGAGATTGGTTGTGAGATGGAGGGCTAGGATTTGATCAACAAAATTGTAGGGTGGAGAATAAAAATGAATTTTTTATTCATTTTGGGAATGACTTAGCATTAAATGAGATTAGATGGATGAGGAAATTAAAAATTAATTTCCTTGGAGGAGGTGGAATTAAAAATTCCATTTTATGTGTAGATGTGCAAATCCAAGGAGATGTGTAATTATGGGTTCTTACACATGCAAGCTAAAAAAGAGGAAGATGTTTTTTCATAAATGTGGTAATAAAGAGGTGGAGCATTGTGAATATTTTGTAATTTTTAATTTGTGGAGTGTGGGAGAACGTGTTGATCAGGCTTTGACCAAGTTAATCAAGGTGATTAACTTGGTTAATGTGGCTGTAGTAAATTAGTGGATGAGGTAATCAAGGTTTAGAATTAATTAAATAATGATTTATTTAATTAATCCAGGTCTAGGGCTCATGTAGGCTAGGGTAGCTAATTTAAGAATAGGTATTTAATCAACTAGGTTAGGGGTAGGCTAATTAGTAGGCTTGATTAATTATATAAATATAATTTATCTAATTAATTAGGTTTAGGGAAGTGGAAAATTTAATCAAATGAATATTTGTCATAGTTATTTCATTAATTGGAAAATTGTTAGAAGGTGTGACTATTGAATTAATTCAATTAATTCAATTTTAGGGATTAAATGATGAAGAACAAGTGAACAATTTAGGTGTTGGGTGAGGTAATTAATTAAATAAAAATTTAAATAATTAATTAGATGAGGAATTAGTGATATGGATGATGTCGGAGAATAGTTAGACGATTAAGACATTTTTAGGTGTCTACAATAACCATCAATTTTTGTTTCAATAGGAAACTCTTGAAAATCATGTGAAGCCATTCATATTAGAGATTCTATCTTTCTATGCCATACAGACTATAGGATGACATGCAGATGTCCCCACGGTGTCCTGTCATCCTAGATAGTGAGGTTGTTTGCTTGGTGACAGGTTCTTCGTGATTTCATATTTTCATTTCTACATTTCCTTTCACAAGTTAATTTGTTATTTCCTATATTTTTTCTATTTTCATTCCTTTTTAGTTAGTATTAGTTAGTTCCTTTCATTCTAGTAGCAACAAAAGGATATAGCCCAGACAATCTTGCTCTTCTAGATTGGACAGTAGTGAGATACACATTTTCGTTGGCTATTATCCTAATGTTGGATAGGTCATTCTAATTAGAAATAGATTGGTTAGAATCAGTTTTCCTATCAAACACAAGGCACATTATCTAACTAGTTATTATTTAGGACCTATTCACATATGTTCACATGTTAAGTTGACTTAGGAATCTTTCTATATGTTTCTATTTGTCATGTGATCTTATCCTATAGTTGGCATTTTATCCTCTAGATGTCTCATGTTATAAGATTAAGGCACTTGTCATCATCTTAGTAAGTCATAACTCTCAAACTTGCTTATATAAGCAAGATCTCTCATTGTACATTATGTGTGAATCATAGTTGCACATCTTGTATATTATATGCATCGTTATTTTTCTTTGGCAATAAAGCGTTGTTATGACTTTTCTCTCTTGTTGTGGAAGGTTGTTTTAGTTGCAAGTTATCTTGGGCTTCCTTGAGTCCATTGGGGAATCTTACATGGTAACAAAGCTAGGCTAGGAGCCCCAAGCATCTGCAATATGGCTTAGGGGGTGTTGTAAATAAGCCATTTAGACCGATGATGGATTGGCCACAAAGGGGCTAGTAGCTCAGTTGGTAGAGCACTTCGGTACTAAATGGAAGGTCCTAGGTTTGAGTCCTAGCTAGTCCATATGAGCAACAACTCAACAATTGGAGTCATTAATTTTAAGTCACTAATGGACTCAAGGAAATCTAGAATCACCTACAATCAAAACAACCTTCCACAACAAGAGAGAAAATCAATAAAAATGCTATATTGCCAAAGAATAATGATGCATATAAGATACAAAATATACAATATATGACCCACACATAATGTACAATGAGGGACCTTGCTTATATAGGCATGGTTGAGAGGTAAGACAAACTAGGATGATGACAAGTGTCTTAGTCCTATGAGATGAGACAACTAGAGGTTAAGATACTAACTATATGATAAGATAACATGGAAACTAGAAACAACTAGAAAGATTCCTAAGTCAACTTAACATGTGAACATGTATGAATAGGTCCTAACTAATAACTAGTTAGATAATGTGCCTTTTTCACACTACAAAGAGGAAACCAATTAGGCAATACCCATGTTCACACTAGCACCCCCTTTAAGTGCAACTTAGGGAGAAGTAGATAAATACAAATATGCAAAGATGGGTCTTACCTACAAGGCCATGTTAGGTACCCATGTACAAAAAAATCTCTCATAAACAGAGTAAAGGAGAAAAAACTGTAGGAAAAAATCCCTCTCCAAAAGAGAGAAACAAACAAGTGATGGAGTGATGGAAGAAGGACTCAACACCAAGAAAGTACAACATCCATTAGGAATATACAATCAATAACCCCCCCATAAAAGGGAAAGAATGAGACTAGATATCCTCCCCATAATGAAGTACCTCATATGCCAATGGTATATGCTCGAAGAAGAATACCAAAGAGAATCCAAAATTGGAAAACCACATTTCTCACCTTGGGAAGAAACAAATCCACTGGTGTAGGTAGAGTGGAGGAAATAAGTCTCATGAAAGATGTTGCTAAAAACTGCTCAAGTGTCCACGTGTCACAACCAAGAGATGTCACAAAATCAAGAATGACATGCCTAGTAAAAGAATGTGACAATCCAAGACAATAGGAAAACTCAAGATCATCAATCTCCAAAGACAAATATGATGTGACAATAACTGTGCTATAACTATCATCAAAGAGGAGAGATAACCCCTCAAATGTGTCCTCCAAATCTGCAAGATGGGACTCACAAAACAAATCTAAACTACTTGTCAAGTACTCATCCCACAAAGTTGAATCTGAAAGACAATAAACATCCTACTAAACTAAATCACTGAACTCTGAAGAAGTTGGAGGTGGATGATATGGAAGCTTAGCACAAGTCTCAAGAACTAAAGAGGATGAAATAATACCAAGGTTCAAGTGACCAAACTTCTCCTCAGAAATATGATTCACACAAGGAGTGTGAATATCAGCCAAAGAATCTAAGTCATCATCAGGACAAAAACTAGAAAAGGTGTATAACTAAGATGCATGATCAACCACCCATGTAGCAATAATCTATGTTCTCTCCAAGTCTTTGATAATAACTAAATCATGTGTGAACTCCATAGTCTTTATTGCACCATTGTGAGTAATCTAATATATGGAAAGAAGATTATTGGTCAAAGAAGGCACACAAAGTACATCATTGAAACTACTTTCAAAATATCAATAGTTCCCTTCCCAATTACATTCATATGAGTTGGTACCCTTCAAGATAGGTGGCATATCACAAGGTTCAAAAGTAGAGAACATAGACTAAGATGAAGCCATATGATGAGAGGCTCCAGATCAAGAAGCCATCTACCTAATCCAAAACTTATACTTGCACAAAGGACTATTGAGCACAATGAATATTGAGAGGGGGGGTGAATCAGTATTCTACAAAACCACTTCTTCACATGATCTATAATCTAATTACCAAATTTAATAACATGAAAGAAGAATAAACATAAGGATAGCAACCATAAAGTCATAACACAAACACCAGGATTTTTACATGGAAAACCCAAAAAGGAAAAAACCATGGTGAGTGTTAGCTCACAATATATTATGATAATAATACCAAATTACATGAAGGCTCACTACCTTAGGGCTCACTATCCAAGAAGTGCTCACTGCCAAGAAGATAGAAGAGAAGATAGAAGAATGATTGGCTCACTGTTAAGAGATGACTTCTTTAAATGCATCTACAAAATGTTGAGGTGCAGTTCCATTTCCAGCTCAGTATACAGACTCAAATGTATTCATAATGTTTGTTCTACTTTTTCTTCTTTACTTCACATATGTTCTGCTTTTCTACCCTTACTATCTTTTTTTGCTCTGCAAACTGTCTTAGATCATGCACATATCAAATTTGTACACTATTCACACATATCCATCCCTCCAACACCAAAATCCATCAAATATATATATATATATATATATATATATATGCAACAAGATTCCTCTCACAATTAGGTCGGCAAGCCAGACATGAAATGTGTATACAAGTGTTATACCTTGTTAGCTTGATCTTATGCACAAACATGAATGTAGACCCAAAAAAACATACGATAGTCTTCATATAGGTCAGCATCAATCATTCAACCACTTGGATTAATTCTTCAAACAATATATTCTCACTGCATATAGATCTAACTTGCCTGTCGGCTTACCCCTTAAGTACACACTTAACCAGTTCAACTATCATACCAAAACTTCCAATGCAGACCATATGAGACTTTCAAAATCATGGATAACATTCATTTTGGACCTTTTAACATACCTTTAGAACCGCAGGACATAATAGTCCCTTTATAGCAAAATTAGGATCTTGGAACTGTTGCTTTGTCACAGTGAATACTATCAAACTGGAAGTCAGTAAAGAACAACTTGTAGAATGTGATCAAAGGAACTTTAGAAGCTATAACTCTGGATTTAGGTAGTCATGATATGTATCTTTGTTGCCTTAGAACTGCAAGACAAAATATGCCATAGCAGAGGAATGTGAACCCTTTTACTCTGGTACTGTGCATTGTTCCTAACTTAACTCTTGTTCACCTAGACTTAGATATTTCACCATATAACTTCCGAAGGAAGTCAAAACTTGAATACTGGAACATATGATCACCAAATAGCTATGAACAACATACTTGAACTACATGGAATGATCTTCAATTGTGGAGAGATACTGACTTAATCTCTGTCACTTTGTAGTTTGTCCATACTTAGCCATTTTGACTAAGTTAGTCTTCCAGACCTTTGTCAATCCTTGGTATCATGACTGAAATCTCTTTACCATGCTTTGTTGCCATCAATGACAACATAAAGCATTCATCATAGCAGTGTCTCTTGCCAACAATCTCCCCCTTTGGCATTGATGGCAACACTAAGTGAAAAATGCTTATCTACTCCCCCTTTCTATATGAACTATGTTTTTCTTCTCCCCCTTAGGTGTTTGCCCATTCTTTACTAGTCTTCTTCTCCTCCTTTGACATCAATGGCAAAGGTGTATGTATAAGAGTCAAAATTTTGTCAAGACAACAAAACTACAAAAACTATCTTACTTTGCCGCATATGTACAGATACAATATTCAACTTAATTTGATGTGGGTTGTAGGATGTCATTGAAGATGTTCTTGATTTGAGCCAACTCTCCATCCCAACTCTTCTTTGCATTTTCCAGAATTTGAATATGTTCGTTTATTAGGAAGACCAATTTTTCTACCTTTTGTATATCAAAGGGTGTGTCAATTAGTGCATTTACATGCAATGCTTCTACTACAAGATTTGACATTGAATCAAGCTTAGGACTTATTAGTCCTCTCAACTGGAACATTCTATTTTTCATTTGATCCCTCTTATTTATTAGGCTACTTATGTTATTATCAATACTAATGACTTTTATCTCTTTGCTACTTGTTGACTCAGCTACCAGGTCAAATGACTTAGAGATATTTACCAGCTACAGTTCTTGATCCTTGATCTTTTCTTCTAACTCTTTTGTGGCTTCTGGCCATGATAAACAAAATTTGTACAAATCACAAGATTCTTTAATGGTACTATGTATACTTCTTATTCCTTTGTCTAACAGAGTTTTATCATTTGCTAACATGGTCTTCAATTCAACTATTCTCATCTCATCAAACTCTTTTCTGACCTTTGTCTCTGCAGATTTTTCAAAAGATTCAAAATGATTACTGATTGATTTTATCATACCTTTAAGTTGATCAGTTGATGATAATGATGTATCTTTCTAGTATTCAGGCATCAACTTCTCAAACACATAAGATGTTGCACCAATAAGCTCATTATCTTGAATATGTGTTTTCATCATCTCTTCATGTGCCTTTGCTTGAACAATTGACACAAGTTTAAATTATTGTACATGAGACATTGAGTCCAAATTTATTGGTCCTTGCAAAAATTTAGGCTCATCCAAGACTTATTTTTCTCTTTCCAATAATTCTTTGACAGACTCTGCAGTGTCTCTTGCTATACCAGAGACTTCTTCTTGGTTTTGTCCTGGAAGATCTAAATCCATGGCTTCATTTGCATCATCCTTTTGTTTTGGTATAGAGTTCTCCTCGTCTTGTTCCTCCACTTGATCATCATCTTTGTTTTGCTTCTCAGTCTTCTCCTTGACAATTTGGTCATCAGTTTGTTGTTCTGGAGGGAGACTTGTCTTAGATTGATCCTTAATAGTAGTATTCGACCCAGTAGTAGGGACTGGATCTTCTTTCTCCTTTGGCTCTTCATCACTCTTGTCTAGTCCTTGATGCATGTTGATTTTTGGAATAGTTGTGTCATCTCCAGCACCTATTTCTTCATTATCATATATTTTTGGAAGATGAAATTCTTTCAACGCTTTTAGAGTGATTTCCTCAGTCTCCCTGACTACTTTCTCAATGGCATATGACATGAGAGTGTTCATCCTCTCCTTTGTTCTAAATTTTTTATGCAACACTTTAGAAACTTTTGCTTTTTCTTCTGGTGTGATCTTCGGACATAACTTTATCAGTGTATGCTCTCTGAGTTCAACATCCTTAGCCATAGCAGCTTCCTTTCTTGTAGACATTATACTTCCCAAACTATTTGGGAGATCAGTAATTATCTCAATGAGAGCTTTATTATATATATCCAAGTATTTGACAACAACATTCTCAATTATCCTTTTATCTGCATCATTATAATCATCATACAATTGGGCAATAGGCTTTAGATTGTCATCAATTGTAATAGCCTTCAAGATTTCTTCTAGAATTATTATGGCATGTCCTTTCACAGGCACTTCAGTCTTTGCTTTCTTTCTCCCTTTACCCTTATCAGAGGTCTTCTCCTTTGTGACATCAAAGGGTTTTCCTTGCTAAAAACTGGAAGGTGGTGCATTATGTGCCTTCATCTTCTTGACCTCTTCATCAGTCTCAGTTTTCTCATCATTAACTGTATCAACACCGACATACACTCTCTAACCTTTGGTCTTCTTCCTTTTGCATATTTGTGTTTTTGTAGTTGTTGTGGAGGGAATACCAAAATTTGTACCTCTTGTTCTTCCTTTTGGTGCAGCAAGTGCCTCTTGTTGCACATCATGAACTTCCAGAGCTTTATTAGCTTCCTTCAATTTTTTAGTTGTTCTTGCCCTTGTTTTGGCAACTTCTTCTTTTGTAATTCCTATGCTCTAGGCATATTCTTCCACCAATTTCCTCACCTTTTTCTAGGTTTCTAGTTTCCTTAGTTCAACATAGACTTTTATAGATAATTCTTCATAAGTGTCAAATCTTGGCTTAGAGGCATCCCTAGGTTTGCTTAACATGAGCTTGGCATAACCATCTAACACATCTGCATCCACTTCATATTCCATTGGCATAATCTAGACTGTTTTGGGCTCCACAGCTTCCATCATACACTGATCCTTATTTACAATAAAGCATATATCATCTTTGTACTTTCCACAATGGTTTAGGGATCCTTTCCCTAGATTGCATTACCTTTTGGAAGTGTTTGAAATAACCCCATAGGGCTGAATTTTGTGCATCAATATTTCCTATGCTACTCATATGATTTCTAATTTGTATTGCAACAGGTTTGTCTCTAATCCAAAATACATTCTTCATGCTTGGTAACTCTTGCATAAAGTAGAAGAACAAACACGTAATTAACGTACCAAACTTGAAGGGATATTTGATCTCTTTTATCTTCTTCAGGTTCTCAATTAACTATTGTCAGAGTAGTTCACACAGGTCATACTCTGCATTTTTCTTAACCATTTGATAGGCAGTATATATGGTGGTACTGGAGATAAAGTTCTCACGGTTTGTGAAGTAGACCTTGTAGCTGATCACCATGGATGCAAACCTAACTGCATGATCTTTAATATCATTGATTGTCAATGCCCTTTTATCAAATTTTGCTCCAATGGCTTTCATCACTGTATCATTTTTTACAGCCTTTAATATAGGCACTATACTGGTAGAGTTTAATCCTATGACTACCCTTATGGCATCTTTGGTGATCTTGAATGTAGAGTTAAGCCACATAAACTCATCATGAATTTAGCTTAAGACATACCAGACCCATTCATCTTCTACAAAAACTAGAAAATATATATACTGAATGAGTTTCTTCTCCTCCAATGCCTTGTATTCTTCTTTCAGGTCAAATACATCACCACTTAGATGTTTTAGATATAGGTATGTGAGTTGACTATCTCTGTGTTCCTCTAGGGCAACATGAATATAAGCCCTAACATCTTCCACGTGTATCACACCAAATGGAATCTCTGAAAATGCACCATTTGAATTGACCTCTATTGATTTGAATGGATGCTTCTTGAATTTTGGTCAAGCTCTCTCCATTATATCAATCACTTGTGGTGTTGCCATTTTTGCAAAGATTCAAGTAAATTCTCAATAGGGTTTCAAATTTTGAAACCTCTTTTGTCGATTTAGGGTTTTGCTTGATCTTACCTTGAATTACTTTGGAAATTACAATAGTCACTTGGAATTTTGCTTCAATTCACCTTAGACACTTGAGAGCTTGAATACAAAGTGATTTTTCCCTCAGATACAACCCTTTTAACCCTCGCTTGCCAAAACCTAATCGTCATAAATGCTATCTTTCAAAGAGCTATCAAACACTACTCTGTCAAGCACAGTCGATCCTGATTGCTCCGCATTGTTCTGTATTTGATCCTTTTCTTCCAAAAATACTTTCCAAATATTTGTTATATGAAGCTTTTCATCATATCTTCGTGCCAAATTCTAGCACTAACTATTCAGCTAGGGGATTAGGATCTTCAATGCAGCGCCCCCTGAGCCAGAGCTCCCAATTTACTTCCCAAAGGAAGTATTAGCACCAGAGGCTGGTGTGGATTCATCCTTGACTTCAATCACATCTTTCTTTATCCAAAATGTTCCTATCTCTTTCTTAGTTTCAACCAGATCAACCTTTTCCTTTCCCTTATCATTCCTTTATTCTGTATTTTTCCTTTTTGGAGAGTAATTCTTTTTCATATTTTTGGTTCTACAGAATTTTGCAATATGTCCAAGTCTATTGCAGTTATAACACACAATATTCCTCTGTCCTTAACTCCTTCCATTGAATGGATTTATCCTTGATCTGCATTGGTTAGCCATATGCCCAAATCTATTGCATGCAAAGCACTTTCCATTGAAAAACTTAGTATTTCTTGTATTGTTAAAACCATTCCTTACCAGGGTTCTGCATTCATTTGATTTATGACCAATTTTCTTGTAATTGAAATATTGACCAGAGAATGATGGAGTATTTTGATTCATTCTCTCCTACACTAAGTAGCCTTATGACCAAACTTATTGCAATTAAAACAATGGCCATTGAAAGATGAGTACCTTTGAGCATTTGGCTATCTAACCGAAGGTCTTCTATGTCTTCTTCTCCGATTCTGGAACTGGTTGCCTTTGTTTTGTTTAAACGCAGTGTTTGCTTGGCCTAATTTTGGACTTTCTCCTTTTTCAAATCCCAAGCCTTGCTTGTCATCTGGACTCTTCTAACTTTCAATCAATTCCTCAAGCTTTGCAGAGCTTATTTTGAATTTTTCTTTATAGCTATTTGTTGTTTCCAGATCATATTTCAAATGTAACACCTCTTTTCCTAGTTTTTCACATTCTTCAGACTTATTCTTTAAAACCTAATTCAAATGTTCTTCGACCTTTGTTTTTTCTTCAACTAGCATAGATAGACTATATATGGATTCATTTGTTGTTTTTAATTGTTCATTTAGCTCTTTCCTTCTATCCTGAGACTTGTTGACTTGCTTCTTTAGTTTCAGAATACAATCATCTTCTTTGATATTTTCCACCAAATCTTTGATTTCTGCCTCAGACTTGTCAAGATCATCAAGAGCAGCTTGTAGTTGTTCATCAATGCTACCTGGATAACTTGTTTCTAAAGAAGCAGGATATCTTCTTGCGACCATGTGTTCACCTTTCCAGATCTTCCTCAAGTTGTTAAGCTTCTTCCAAGGAACCTTGCTCTGATACCAATTGTTGAGCAGAATGAATACTGAGAGGGGGGTGAATCAGTATTCTACAAAACCACTTCTTCACATGATCTATAATCTAATTACCAAATTTAATAACATGAAAGTAGAATAAACATAAGAACAACAACCATAAAGTCATAACACATAGACCAAAAACTTTTTACATGGAAAACCCAAAAAGGGAAAAACCACGATGAGTGTTAGCTCATAATATATTATGATAATAATATCAAATTACATGAAGGCTCACTACCTTAGGGCTCACTGCCTAAGGACTCACTGTCCAAGAAGTGCTTACTACAAAAGGGATCATTGCCAAGAAGATAGAAGAATGATTGGCTCACTGCCAAGAGATGACTGTTATAAATGCAACTACAGAACATTGAGGTGCAGTTCCATTTCTAGCGCAGTATATAGACTCAAATGTCTTCATAATGTCTATTCTGCTTTTTCTGCTATGCTTCACATATGCTCTGCTTTTCTACCCTTACTATCTTTTTTTTCTTTGCAAACTGTCTTAGATCATGCACATATCGAATTCGTACACTATTCACACATATTCATCCCTCCAACACTGAAATCCATCGATATTCATATATATCGATGGATTTCAATGTTGGAGGGATGAATATGTGTGAATAGTGTACGAATTCGATATGTGCATGATCTAAGATAGTTTGCAGAGAAAAAGATAGTAAGGGTAGAAAAGCAGAGCATATGTGAAGCAGAGCAAAAAAAGTAGAATAGACATTATGAAGACATTTGAGTCTATATACTTAGTTGGAAATGGAGGTGCAGTTCCATTTCCAGCTCAGTCTACAGACTCAAATGTCTTCATAATGTCTATTCTACTTTTTTTGCTCTGCTTCACATATGCTCTGCTTTTCTACCCTTACTATCGTTTTCTGCTCTGCAAACTGCCTTAGATCATGCACATATCGAATTTGTACACTATTCACACATATTCATCCCTCCAACACTGAAATCCATTGTGTATATATATATATATATCCACAACAAGATTCATCTCACAATTAGGTCAGCAAGCCATACATGAAATGTATATACAAGTGTTATACCTTGTCAGCTTGATCTTATGCACAAACATGAATGTGGACCCAAACAAACATACAATAGTCTTCATATAGGTTGGCATCAATCATTCAACCACTTGGATTAATTCTTCAAACAATATATTCTCACCGCATATAGATCTAACTTGCCTGTCAGCTTATCCCTTAAGTACACACTTGACCAGTTCAATTATCATACCAAAACTTCCAATGACGACCATATGAGACTTTCAAAATCATGGATAACATTCATTATGGACCTTTTAACATACCTTCAGAACCACTTGTTAGGAACCCGTGTTTAGCCCTTCTCTTTACTTTGTTAGTATATTGTTGTTGGATGCATATGCTTTGTAAGTCGTCCCGTGAGTATATTGTATTATCCCACATTCATGGGGAGTAATAGTTGTTTAGATTAGACTTAGTATATAGGTATGTGTTGAGGCCAATGAAGGCATCCACGAGTTTATTGTATTGAGCTTGCTCAAAGGAGGTTGCCCCCTCGAAGTGGCCTGCGATCAATAAATTCCTTCTATGTTTTGCTTTCTATTATTTCGTGCATTTTTCATTATATTGTTAGAGGAGGTTCCTTTCATTTGGTATCAGAGCACTTTCTTGGGCTCGCTGGTTGGAAATTTTGCTGATTTTTTTTTCGCAAGGGCCTCCAGGCGCTGTGATTATTGTAGTCATTTTTTTTTCTCTACATCTGTATTGTTCATTTCAATTGCAGGTTCAGATCAGGGAATAATCCCTATCCACTTAACTGTGGGAAGTGCCTGGGCATAGCCTTAAAACTCATTGTGAGGAGTACTATAGGAACCTTGAAGTAGCTAGCCCATTGAGGGGACTTGCCAGTGAAAAGGGCAACGACCCCTACCTAATTGACTAGTTCCCATCCGTGAGGTAAACTAAGAGCTATCGTTTGTGGCAAAGCAGTTATCAGTTTTACCTAAGCCATGGAGTGAGGGGTACTACCCCAATATGCAAGTCATTAGACAACATTGGTAGCTGAGTGAATCCCCTAAACCTTTAAGAAGCTAAACTTTCCTAGGGTCCATATCTATTGCCAGCTGATAAATCATAGATTGCATCTGTCCAGAGCCATTGCAGATCATTTCTAGAAAAAAAAAGTAAAGAATTTTCTATTTTTTCACCATATCTTCCTTGCTTTAGCTCTGTTTCCTCTGAAAATTCATTGGAACCCCTGAAATTCCATTCTGCATTTCCTTCCTTGAGGACCCTATCCCAAATTCCACTTATCAAAGCCAGAAATCCCACATTTGTCTATTTTTAGGGTTTGCCATAACTTCTTCGATTCTCACCCAATCGCCTTCAAATTTTGCCACAGTGTTCATTTCCTATTTCTGCTCCTTTGTCCCTCTTGGATAAATTTTTCCATTCTTTCACCCATGCAGGAGCAAAAAACATGGAGGATGAACTTGCAGCCCTCAAGACCAAACTCCAAGATCTAGATGAAAAATTCTCGGCCTTAATCTTTAGCATTTAGCCATGAACAATAGACGGCAGCCAGAGTCTTCTACAGACATTCGATTCTCTTCTTCCAGCAATTTTCATGGGCCGAAGCTTGATTTTCCTTGCTTCAACGGTGATGATCCAACTTGATGGATATACTAGGCAGAACAATATTTTAGTTTGCATAATACTTTTGATGTCAACAAAGTCCCACTTGCATCCTTTCATTTGGAACATGAAGCCCTTCAATGGTTCTATTGGTACATCAAGGCTTATGAAGAGCCAAAATAGATAGATTTTGCAAACTCATTTTACAACGATTTGGCCCTAGTGCTTTTGATGACTTCACAGGAGCACTCACTAAACTTCGCCAAACTGGCACTGTGAGAGAATATCAGACAGAATTTGAGAAACTAGCCAATCACACAGAGGGATTGTCTGATGAATTCTTCAGGAGTTGTTTTGTCAGTGGTCTAAAGGATGCAATCCGATCTAAGGTTAAAATGTTTCGTCCTAGCACAATGATGGAAGCCCTAGGGTTGGCTAAGTTGGCGGAGGACAAGATCACAGCTCAACAATGCTCGAAATCCACTTTTGTTCCATTCAAAAATATGGTTTCCCAAAGACCTCCAATCACGCCAGCTCCTAGAACAACTCCTATCAAGCATTTGTCTAAAGCAGAGATGAGGGCACGCAGAGAAAAAGGGCTTTGTTATAATTGTGATGAGAAATTCACTCAAGGACATAGATGTGTTGAGCAAATGCTCTATCTCTTGGATGTGGATTCTCCACCTGCAATTGAAGTTTCTGAAGATGCTCAAGATACAGTAGATGATCAGGTCAACATTCAACAACCACCTGTTGATCCTCCTTCTCAGGAAGCCCACCCAGAGATCTCTCTCCATGCTTTAGCAGGAGTCACCACCCCACAAACCATGCGGGTCAAAGGTTACTTCAAGAAGCTCCCTCTTACAATACTCATTGATTCTGGTAGCACTCATAACTTCATTGACCCTCAGATCACCAAACAGACTAATTGTTTTGTCCATCCTTACTCCAGCTTTGAAGTCATGATTGCCAATGGGGGCACATTACCTTGCAAAGGGAAGTGTCGCAATGTGCGTATCTCTATTGGAGATTATAACGTGTGCTCTGACATGTTTGCCTTGCCCTTAGGCGGATGTGATGTGGTTTTGGGCACTCGATGGTTACACACTCTTGGACCCATCTTATGGGATTTTGCTGAACTTTGGATGGAGTTTTCAGACAATGGGCAAAAACACACATTGGAGGGCTTACAACCAGGGTCTCTTAGCGCATCAATTCACATCGCATGGAAAATCACCTTAAGAAGAATTCACATGGAGTCATCACTTAGCTCGATTCCATTTAGATACAACCATCTGCAGTCTCCACTACTCCTTCGAATCTACAATGAATTTTGGATAGATATGCATGTGTCTTTTCTAAACTAGTGGGATTGCCACCTTCACGACTAGAGGACCATTATATTCAGCTCCTTCTTAGAAGCATTCCTCCCAACATCAGGCCCTACCGCTACCCATTTCATCAAAAGACAAACATTGAGATGCTTGTTCATGACTTACTGAAGCAAGGTATTATTCGCCCTAGTGCCAGTTCCTTTTCTTCACCAGTTCTTCTTGTCCAAAAAAAAGATGGGTCATGGAGCCTCTGCATTGACTTCTGAGCACTTAATCACATCAAAATCAAGGATAAGTTTGTAATTCCTGTTGTTGATGTGCTTCTTGATGACCTTCATGGCACTCATTTTTTCTCCAAGTTAGATCTTCGTTCTGGGTATCACCAAATTCGGCTTCATGAGGATGATATCCCTAAAATGGATTTCTGCACACATGATGGCCACTATGAGTTTTTGGTCATGCCCTTTGGCCTCACTAATGCTCCTTCCACATTCTAGGCATTGATGAATAAATTATTTCAGCACTACTTACGAAAATTCATTCTGGTCTTCTTTGATGATATCCTCATCTATAGTAAAACATGGGCTGAGCATCTTCAGCATCAGGATCTTGTACTACAACTTCTCTCTGATCATCATCTCTGTGCAAAACAGTCTAAATGTGTTTCTGGGTAGGAGGAAGTGGAGTATCTCGGGCATATTGTTTCAGCCCAAGGGGTTCGAGTGGAACCTGCCAAAATAGATGCCACGAAAAATTGGCCTCATCCTCAAACACTCAAGAGCCTCCGTGGTTTTTTGGGACTGACTGGCTACTACCGCAAGTTTGTCAAGGATTATGAGAAGATTACATCTCCATTAATATATTTGTTGAAAAATGATACTTTTACATGGACACATGCTGCTGAGTGTGCATTTGAAAAACTAAAACAAGTTATGTGTACTACACCTGTTCTAGCTATGTCAGATTTTTCCAAGACCTTCACTATTAAGAGTGATGCTTGCGGCAATGGACTTGGTGTTGTTCTCCTTCAAGATGAACATCCCATTGCGTTCACCAGCAAAGCCCTTTCAGGTGAGAATTTAGTAGTCTCTACATATGAGAAGGAAATGATGGCTATTTTGCATGCAATACAGAAGTGGCAGCCATACCTATTAGGGAAATATTTCTGCATCAAGAATGATCACTAGAGTCTGAAATATTTCCTGGAACAATGGGTCTCCTCCCTAGCACAACAGAAATGGGTTAGAAAACTCATGGGTTATGACTATGAGATCACTTACAAGAAGGATAAGGACAATATTGTGGTGGATGCTCTTTCTCGCACATTTGATGACCAAGCTTCTCTTTTAGCTATTTCTATGCCTGTTCCAAATTGGTTGGAATCTGTCCAACAGGGCTATGTCAATGACTCTTCATTATCTCAAATCATCCAACAATTGGCTAATAACCCTTCTATTATACCGCATTACTCTTGGGATGGTGCTTCTCTGAGATACAAGGGTCATCTGGTGCTTCCGTAGAGCACAGATCTTCAACATGTTGTCTTCTATGAACTCCATGCTTCTCCATCGGCAGGGCACTCTGGGTTCCTCAAAACTTATGAGCAGGCATGGCGTAACTTCTTTTGGAAGGGAATGAAAAGGGAAATTCAACATATGGTGGCTGAATGTGATACCTACCAGCACAACAAGGGTGAAATGACACTCCTTCCTGGATTGCTCAAACCCTTGCCCATCCCTACACAGATTTGGATAGATGTTTCTATGGATTTCATTGAGGGGCTCCCTAAAACTGGATGGAAGATAGTGATCTTGGTTGTGGTTGATCGCCTCTCCAAATATAGTCATTTTTGTGCCCTCAGCCATCCCTATACCGCCTCCTCAGTCGCACAAATTTTCATGGACTGGATCTTCCATCTTCATAGAATCCCTTCTTCCATTGTCTCAAATCATGATGCAACTTTCACCAGTCATTTTTGGATAGAACTATTTTGCCACAATGGCACTAAACTGAACATGAGTTCAGGGTATCACCCACAAACAGATGGTCAGACTGAAGTTATCAACAAATGTTTGGAAACTTATCTTTGTTGTTTCACCTCAGAACAATAGCATCAGTGGGCAAAGTGGCTCCCTCTCGCTGAATGGTGGTACAATACCTCCTACCACACTGCCTCTAAAATGACTCCATATGAAGTAGTCTATGGTTAGGCACTGCTAGTGCTCCTTCCATACACCCCCAGCAGTTCACTTGTTCAGGCAGTTGACATGGTTCTCTAAACTTGAGATTAGATTCTTCACATTTTGCAGAACAATCTTCACATGGCAAGAAATCGAATGAAACAACAAGCCAACCAACACTGTTCTGAGTGCACTTTTCAAGTAGGTGATATGGTTTTTCTTTGTCTACAGCCATACAAGCAATCCTCCCTAAAACTCAAAGGGTGTCATAAGCTGGCTCCAAAGTTCTATGGGCCATATAAGGTTCTTCAGAAGATTAGGTCAGTTGCTTATAAATTGGAGCTTCCTCCTTCTCGCGTTCATCCAATATTTCATGTCTCTTGTCTAAAGAAAGTTCTTGGCACCAACATCAGAGCACAAACTATTCTACCAGAACTGGATAATGAAGGATCCATCATTTTGGAGCATCCTCGATAGGCACACTCGTCAGCGTCGCTCTCAAGCCATCACAGAGGTATTAATTTAGTGGCACAGAATGCAACCAGAGGATGCTACATGGGAACCACTCCTTTAGATTCAGCAACAATTTCCACGTCTTAAGCTTTGAGGACAAAGCTTTTCTAAGAGGGAGGGGATGTTAGGAACCTGCGTTTAGCCCTTCTCTTTACTTTTTTAGTATATTGTTATTGGATGCATATGCTTTGTAAGTCGTCCCGTGAGTATATTGTATTATCCCACATTCATAGGGAGTAATAGTTGTTTAGATTAGACTTAGTATATAAGTACGTGTTGAGGCCAATGAAGGCATCCACGAGTTTATTGTATTGAGCTTGCTCAAAGGAGGTTGCCCCCTCGAAGTGGCCTATGATCAATAAATTCTTTCTGTGTTCTGATATTTTTGTTATTTCGTGCATTTTTCATTATATTGTTGCAAGAGGTTCCTCTCACTACTAGACATAATAGTCCTTTATAGCAAAATGCAGATCTTGGAACTGTTGCTCTGTCAGAATGAAATACTGTTAAACTAGAAGCCGATAAAGAACAACTTGTAGAATGTGATCAAAGGAACTTCAAAAGCTATAACTCTGGATTTAGGTAGTCATGATATGTATATTTTTTGCCTCAGAACTGCAAGACAAAATATGCCACAACAAAGGAATAGGGACCCTTTTACTCTGGTACTATGCACTATTTATGACTTAACTCTTGTTCACTCGGACTTAGATATTTCACCATATAACTTTTGGAGGAAGTTAGAACTTGAACACTAGAACATATGATCACCAAATAGCTATGAACAACATACTTGGACTACATAGAATGATCTTCAACTGCAGAGACATACTAACTCAATCTCTGTCACTCTGTAGTTTGTCCATACGTAGCCATTTTGACTAAGTTAGTCTTCCAAACCTTTGTCAATCCTTGGTATCATGACTGAAATCTCTTTACCATGCTTTGTTGCCATCAATGACAACATACATCATTCATCATAGCAGTGTCTCTTACCAACAAGGACTTTACCTTTCTATTTGTGGTCCCCATTAGCTAATTCTACATGGCTGATTTCAGAAGATCCTAACTATTTAGATGTAGAAGAAGAAGAAGAAGAACCAGGCATTGGAATATTATTATTTTACAAAAGATGCTTCAACTCATCAATCTATTTTTTATAAGAATTATGTTCATCATGCCTTGTTTTCTTACAATAAGCAGAAGCAATTTTCTCCTTCTTCAATTTATCCTCTTTGGAAGAGGTGGAAGGCTCATTTACTAATTTTGATTTTGTCTTAGGTTTAGGTTGATTCTTACCTTTGCCTTTTGATGATTGAGCTACTAATGCATGACTCATGGCAAGTGCATCTAACTCAACAAGCTTAGCATGCTCTCTAGTCAAATGATCACAAAACAACTCAAGAGAAGGCATAGTGAATGCATCACCTAAGGCATCCATAGTGGAATAAAAGGTAGAAGAAAAAATTGCATATGGCCTTTTTAACTTAGACAAAGTCAAGAAGATGCATTCCTTATCAGATTTATCTTTCCCACAACTTGCCAATTGAGATCTCGAATCTTTGAACTTAACTAAATAATCCTCAATGGAAGGAAATGTCTCAAGAGAAAGAGAAGCCAATTCTACATCTATTTACAAAGCATAGAAGTCACTAACTTTTCCAAATAGATCTTTGTACTTATCCTATACTTGCTTAGGTGTTTCACAATCCTCAATATGAAACAATAAACTATCAAAAACATGTAAAGCAATCAATCCCATAGCCTTATTTACTATGATCAAATTTCTCTTATAAAATTTAGGTTGATCTTGATCCAATGCAAATGTTGCATTTTGTGTTTCCATGAATGATAGTTATGAGGTGTGAGGAGTTCAAATGAATTTGTATTAGCCATAAGAGAAACACCACCAATAGAGAAAAAATGGATAACAATCTTATATTCAACCTCTCAAATCTGAATCAATATTGAAATTGAAGCCCCCCAAGAAAAAACAACCACCAATTTCAACAATTTTTCCAATCAATGAGTACAAATACCCAATATACTCTTAAACTAAAAATCTGATGTCTAAGAAAGAATCTAGAAAATGGCATGGATAGATTTGTAGAGCTTAGAAATACCTTTCCAACACCTATAAGAAGCTAAAATTTCAATATTGTGGGTGCAAGTTATGAGCTCAGAGGTTAAAATTGCAAGTATGAGCTTCAAATAGTAAAATCTGGCCCTTGTAGAAAAATCAGCAAAAAATACCTATATTGTTACGAAGTGCTTGGAACCAGCTTTCTGACACCTATTCATTTTCTAAAATCTGACACCATAGAGAAAAGTTATGGCTATTAGAAAAAACCTACCTTATTAGGGCATATAGAGGGACCAAAAAGGGGCCCTTGGTTGCAGACTGGTGACCTAGTGGTGGTACTTGGGCGGAGTTATGGTGGTAATAATGACTTTAGCAGAGTTCAGGAGGTCTTGTGGTAGTTATCTTTGGTGGAGGTGGTAGATCTGGCACTGGCCGCGAAGCAGAGGAGGTGGCTAGGTCATAGAACCTAGCAAAGGCAATGATTATCCAGTGGTAGTTTCTCGTGTGTTGCCCACTAGGATCAAGGCCCTCGGGCCTAGGTGTGATTGGGGGCTTCGGTCCAAAAAGCAACTCCCATATTGTAGATTATCCTATGGATAATATTGGCTAGAAAAAATGATGAATCACAGTTTGAAACAATTGTCCACTCGACAAAAAACTCATCGCCTACATCGAGATTACATGAGATCTGCCACCCCCTGACATCATGCCTAGCATAGGGAGGAATACTCCTCATAGATGTTGATTGACTAGTGAATATTTTCTCAGACCACTGGATAATAGTGTAGATTTGATCCCTACGTAGAGAATGACACTAGATCATATGAAGATGACTCGGATGACACGGAGACCCAATTTGACCACTAGGTAGAGAATATTCCCATCAAATAACATATGTGACCACTGGATAAAATCTAAAGACCGTTGTGACTATTGATGCCTACATAGACTTATGTACGGATACCGTATAGTATAGATCCATATGATGTATGAAAATAAATTTGCCCAAAAAATTTGAAGACCTCAAAAATGGCCAAATTTTTTCTGTTGTTAAAAATAGTAAGTGATATGTCAAAAAATTGGAACGAGCCTTCCAAACACAATGACAAGGTTTGTTTTATACCAAGATGCACCAGAAAAATGTTCTTAGTAGAAACTCTCCAAAAAGAGGGAAGGAGATCACAGATCTGAAGCTCTGATACCATGTAAGAATCACCAATAGACTCAAGGAATCCCAGGATCACCTGCAATCAAAACAACCTTCCACAACAAGAGAGAAAAACAATTTAACAACATTTTATTGCAAAAAAGTAATGATGCATATAAGATACAGAATATACAATATATGACCCACACATAATGTATAATGAGAGACCTTGCTTATATAGGCAAGGTTGAGAGGTGGGACTAATTAGGATGATGACAAGTATCTTAATCCTATGACATGAGATAACTAGGATAAGATACCAACTATAGGATAAGATCATATGACAATTAGAAACATCTAGAAAGATTCCTAAGGCAACTTAACATGTGAACATGTGTGAATAGGTCCTAACTAAGAACTAGTTAGATAATGTGTCTTGTTCACACTACAAAGGGGAAAACCAGCTAGGAAATACCCATGTTCACACCAACAGTTAAAAGTTAATTGCAATTAGTGCATGATTGAATAATTACAAGCAAGTTAATGAAGATAACTTCATAGGGAGAAAATGGAGGTCATCAAATGGTTATAATATGAAGTTTGCTCAGGGAAATACAAAGAGGACAAATATTAAGCAAACATTGGATGGCATTATTTTAAATCATATTAATTCTTTCTAAATTAATTGATTTTCTTTTCAAAATCTTGACAAAGGTAACCATCATGTCAAAGGAAGTGGGCTATTGGTTTATAAGTTACTTTGCACTAACTTGTTTATTTAATTCTTTTAAAGAATTAAATATTATTATGTTGTGCAAATTAATTACATTTTGACACTATAGTCATAATATAAAGTGGGTAATTGGTAGTGTCAAGTTGGGTAAATTAACTCTTTGCGAATTAACTAATGCACAAAGTTCAAAGTTTAAAAGTGATTACGATGAATTTGATTTTATAAAAAGGTGGGCAAATAATTTAAAAGGGAAAGTTGGATAAAACGGAGTTACAAGTAGTTACCGAACTACTTATGTGTGAGTAAAACTTTGAAAGGGGATTTTTCCATTGTACTGGGGTTCTCCCCTCTCCTCCTTATGCTAAATGTAACCAATTTTAAATATTTTTATTCAACATTAAGAGTAAGTGAAATTCATAGTTTTGTGATGAGAAAATAAATATTTCCTTCCTCATAGATTTAATTTTCTAGTAGTCTTTGTGTTGAAGATGGATCACGGAGTGTGATCCGAAATGTCGATGCAAAAAAAGCACAACACAGTTTTTTCCAGAAGCTCTAATTTCAATCTTTGTGCTATTGAAAATGAGAGTAGGCTATGTATCACCAATTTGGAGGGATATTGATAGTCTATGTTATCAATGTTTGGAATTGTTTATTTACATATTTGGAAGAATATTAAATCAACCTAAAAAAATACTTTACATAAAAAGAAAAAAATTAAACTAAAATATCTTATACGCACAAATCACATGTACTCTCTAGCATGTTGGCATATTTTTAGTTTTATATCGGCATAACCATTGCACCTCCTTCTAGTACAAGTGCTAGTAAATATTTTTTATTAATATTCCATTATCGAATGTACTCTCTAGCATGTTGGCATATGTTTAGTTTTATATGGGCATAACCATTGCACCTCCTTTAGTACAAGTGCTAGTAAATATTTTTTATTAATATTCCATTATACAATAATAATGCAGTTGAATAATGTGGAAGTATCCTAACATGATGCCTTCCAATTTAAAAGGGAATGATATACCAAAAGGTTTGTCGGGCACAATTGGTGAGGGTGATAGTGGTGCAGGAGCCCCCCATAGACAATATAAATATGCTTAAGAAGGGGAAGAATAAGACTAATATAGTTTTTTGACATTTCATGTTACCTCATAGCATCTTCAAAAATGTAACATTCTATATTGGCATTTCATGTTTGTAAACTCCAAACTTGTCATTTTTGACAGTTTGGATTAAGGGAAGGGTTAATCAAGGTGTCTTAACACTAAGAGTTTTGTTGTTCTATACTCTGTAGGTGTCATGTAATTAATTAAGGGCTTCTACCAATAATCTTGGAAAACTCAAATCCCAGAAACAGAGAGGAATGTTGGTCTCTCACCATTGGGAAAGATAAAAGGGGAAAATCCTTTGTAAATTGGCGGTGGTGTGTTTTGGCTTTGGTCGAACAGTTGAATGTAATTCTGAACATGACGAAGGAGGAATAGGAATTCTGTAAATTGCTTTTCTTTCTAGATTCTGAATGTTGTGTAGATACTCTGAGTAGAAATTCACGCTGTGTAGGATTTGTATATAATTTAGTTAGTACATCTGTGGTCGAATTGATTGGATAAATCCATTCCACTAGTAGATTTCTGGAAAATCAGTGGAATGGACTTGTAGATTTATCCCCCATTTTTGTTTATTCATTTTAGGTATGGTAAGATAGGAATTGCAGAACCACTCCAAGTAGTTTCTCAGTGTCTACTGTTGTTGCAATTGAATGTCCATTTGTGTATATTGACTGTATATGTTCTATGTGCATGTCGAGTTTGTCTATGGAAATAAATTTGCTGTGTATATGTAAATTGTATATCGTTTGTATGTTTTGCTATTGCTTGGCGAGAAGACACTAGTTATGAATAACTATCATTGGTATGAGATAACCTTCTGTGTAAATCTTGCATTCAGGTCATCGGTGTGAGAAGTAGGGAAGTTTGGCCGAAAAGGAGTGGATGAAGGAAGTATCGGCGAGAGTCAAGGCGTCGGCGAGAAGAAGTTGTGTTGGGCCGACGGTGAAAGTCTCGCCGAAGGAACAGATTGGGGTGACCGTTGGCAAGTCTCACCAATGGTAGTATTGGCCGAAGACATCGGCATGAGAAGGTGTATCGGCGAAAGAATTCAACGCTGGGTTGACGGTAGAGGTCAGCCCGACGGAGGAAATAACATAGCCATCGGGGTGACTATTGTTAAGTCTCACCGATATTAGGGGCATCGGCATAAGTATTACCATCAGTGGAAGGATCTCAGGTTAGGCCGATAGAATAGTGTCTGGCCGATGGAGAGTTTGGCTGACGGGGAGTTGCTATAAGCACATCGGCAAGAGGATAGGTATCGGAGAACAAGTGTAACGCTACATCGACAGTGGATGTCTTACCGACGAAGGCGGGTTTGGAAGAGTCATCAGAGTGACTCAAGACATCGGCATAACAATCTTGTAGGTGGCCGATAGCCATTGTCAGCCCGACAGGGTATATTGGCGAGACATTTTGTTAACTCTTGCTGATGATAGCAAATGGGATAAAGGTCAGCCCGATAGGCGATATCCTGCCGATAGGCAAATAGATCGAAACCCTCATCGGTGTGACATGGGCATCGGTGTGAGATGTATTAGAAGTGTTGATAGCCATTGTTAGCATGATAAGTGTATATCGGGGAGACATGATGTTAGGTCTGGCCGATGTAGAAGAATGAAGTACCTTGATGTCATTTGAACTATGGGAGGAAGTTTTCTGAGTTGGTTGAGCCTTGTTCTATTGAATTGTGGGTTAATGGGTATTTGACACCCTGTTTGTGAACTTCTGCTAGATGCTCTGCATTAAGTGGTATCAGAGCTAGAGAAAGCTCTGGGAAGGGCTAGTGTGTATTTTGATTTCTGAAGGTGTTTGTTCCATCTAGTAGTAGAAGGAGAAAGCAAAATGTCGAAAGGAGAAGCTTCAGAAACTTTTCCAGCAAAGATGACCAACGCTAAATTGACGGCCTTGGTAAGAAAACAAATAGCAGAGAGTAGAGCTGATAGAGCTCATAATCAGGCATTGAAGGAAGAACTAGAGAAGTTGAGGGACAGAGTGGAGAAAGGGGAAGAAAACTCTGGTGAACGAGAAGATGGGGATGAAGAGGAGACACCAGATCAGGAAGAGCTAGTGGTTCCTGCAGACCAGAGACCCTTACTCAATGCCCTCAGGTCCATGGAAAGAAGGACCATGGATGTGAAAATAGACCTGCCAGTGTTTGCAGGAAAAATGGAACCTGATTCAGTAATGGAGTGGATAGACTCCTTGAATAATTTCTTTGAGACAGAAGAGATCCCAGAACACCAAAGAGTGAAGATGGCTCAATCCAAAATGAAAGGAGCTGCATTGACTTGGTGGAATTTCATCCAAGATGACAGGGTGAAAGAGGGAAAGAACAGAGCTACAACATGGAAGAGAATGATGGCATTGGTGAAGGAGGCCTATGTTCCATTGGATTACAATATCCAATTACATAAGAGGAAACAGAATTTGAAGCAGAAGGAGCTAGATGTCAGCCCATACACAGAAGAATTCATGAAGTTGTGTGTAAAAACAAAAGTAAGGGAAGATGAAGAAGAGAAGGTAGCAAGGTACCTCAATGGTTTGAGGTTTAACATCCAAGAAGAAATAAATTTGCATAACCCAGAGATAGTTCAAAAGTGCTATCAATTGGCACTCAAGGTAGAAGAGAAATTGAAGAGAAGGCATGAGCAGAACAACAGAAGAGGAGGACAACAGCAAAGAGGAGGAAGAAATCCTTTCAGAGGCAGAGGATTTGGATACCAAAGTGAATCAAATCAAGAGAACAGTAGAGGAGACAGCAGTCAAAACCAAGGGGGAAACTACAATCAAAGAGGCTTTAGGGGCAGAGGACCTATCCGATGTTACAACTGCAACCAAGAAGGCCATATAGCTAGCAGGTGTCCAGAAAAGGCAACCAGTTCAATGGGAGAAAAGAGAGTAAGTCTGATCCAAGAATCTGATAGTCCAAGTGTGATAAGTTCCAGCACTTCTCAAAGTGTGAATGCTCTTGACAATTGTGGATACCCGGAGAAAGGAGAATCTTTGATGATTAGGAGAGTAATGACCACCATGAAGGTACCTGACAAAGAACCTCCACACAGGCAGTCTCTTTTCAGAACCACTTGCAAGGCAGGAGGGAAAGTATGCAAGGTAGTAGTAGATTCCGGTTCAACAGACAATATGGTATCTCAAGAAATGGTGGATAAACTGAAATTGGAAAGAATTCCACATCAAACTCCTTACAAAGCCTCTTGGGTAAGTGATAATCATTCACTTTTAGTGTATGAACAAGTATATGTTGATTTTCAGATTGGGGATTATCAAGATAGAGTTTTGTGTGACATATTGCCCATGGAATGTTGTCACCTACTTTTGGGTAGGCCATGGCAATTTGATAGGAGAGCATTGTATGATGGATATGCTAACACATACACCATCAAGAAGGATGGGAGAACTATTGTGTTGATTCCATTGCAAGAAGATGCTGAAGAAGAAAAGACAGGTAAGATTATTTTGGTAGGTAAGAAAGAGTTTGTGAAGATACCTACAACAGAGTCACAAAAAGTTGAGGATATCCCAAGGAGAGCAGATCACAGTTTGAAGAAGATTTTAGTTCTGGCTGACAAAGATCAGATGGATCAACAGAAGATCCAGAAGCAGGTTTCTACACAGCCACAGGCTGATTGGAAGTGCAAGGATACAATCTTAATAGGGACTATTGTTTGTCCTCTAACAGTTTACAGACCAACACATTCTGTCATAGCAGTAAAGGAGGTTCCCACTGTCCATGTTCAGACAGAGATGATGGTAGGAAACAATGATCAGCAACGTGTGAGAAGAGCCTATAGTGCTAGACAGGAGTATTGGCCTCCCTGGCAACAAGTTGCAGCACAGAGATCATGGGACAGATATGAGACAATAGCTACAGGTGGATTCAGTCAAAGCCTTAACTCATGGGACATGAGTTCTTTTCAAATGGGGGAGTATGGTGCAGGAGCCCCCCATAGACAATATAAATATGCTTAAGAAGGGGAAGAATAAGACTAATATAGTTTTTTGACATTTCATGTTACCTCATAGCATCTTCAAAAATGTAACATTCTATATTGGCATTTCATGTTTGTAAACTCCAAACTTGTCATTTTTGATAGTTTGGATTAAGGGAAGGGTTAATCAAGGTGTCTTAACACTAAGAGTTTTGCTGTCCTATACTCTGCAGGTGTCATGTAATTAATTAAGGGCTTCTACCAATAATCTTGGAAAACTCAAATCCCAGAAACATAGAGGAATGTTGGTCTCTCACCATTGGGAAAGATAAAAGGGGAAAATCCTTTGTAAACTAGTGGTGGTGTGTTTTGGCTTTGGTCGAACAGTTGAATGTAATTCTGAACATGAAGAAGGAGGAATAGGAGTTCTGTAAATTGCTTTTCTTTCTAGATTTTGAATGTTGTGTAGATACTTTGAGTAGAAATTCACCCTGTGTAGGATTCGTATATAATTTAGTTAGTACCTCTGTGGTCGAATTGACTGGATAAATCCATTCCACTGGTAGATTTCTGGAAAATCAGTGGAATGGACTTGTAGATTTATCCCCCATTTTTGTTTATTCATTTTAGGTATGGTAAGATAGGAATTGCAGAACCACTCCAAGCAGTTTCTCAGTATCTACTGTTGTTGCAATTGAATGTCCATTTGTGTATATTGACTGTATATGTTCTATGTGCATGTCGAGTTTGTCTGTGGAAATAAATTTGCTGTGTATATGTAAATTGTATATCATTTGTATGTTTTGTTGTTGCTTGGTGAGAAGACACCAGTTATGAATAACTGTCATTGGTATGAGATAACCTTCTGTGTGAATCCTGCATTCGGGTCATCGGTGTGAGAAGTAGGGAAGTCTGGCCAAAAAGGAGTGGACAAAGGAAGTATCGGCGAGAGTCAAGGTGTCGGCGAGAAGAAGTTGTGTTGGGCGGACGGTGAAAGTCTCGCCGAAGGAACAGATCGGGGTGACTGTTGGCAAGTCTCACCGATGGTAGTATTGGCCGAAGACATCGGCGTGAGAAGGTGTATCGATGAAAGAATTCAACGCTGGGCCGACGGTAGAGGTCAGCCCGATGGAGGAATTAACATAGCCATCGGGGTGACTATTGTTAAGTCTCACCGATAGTAGGGGCATCGGCATAAGTATTACCATCGGTGGAAGGATCTCAGGTTAGGCCGATAGAATAGTGTCTGGCCGACGAAGAGTTTGGCCGACGGGGAGTTGCCAAAGCACATCGGCAAGAGGATTGGTATCGGAGAACAAGTGTAACGCTACACCAACAGTGGATGTCTTACCGACGAAGGCGGGTTTGGAAGAATCATCAGAGTGACTCAAGACATCGGCATAACAATCTTGTAGGTGGCCGATAGCCATTGTCAGCCCGACAGGGTATATTGGCGAGAGATTTTGTTAACTCTTGCCGATGATAGCAAATGGGATAAAGGTCAGCCCGATAGGCGATATCCTGCCGATAGGCAAATAGATCGAAACCCTCATTGGTGTGACATGGGCATCGGTGTGATGTATTAGAAGTGCCGATAGCCATTGTTAGCCCGATAAGTGTATATCAGGGAGACATGATGTTGGGTCTGGCCGATGTAGAAGAATGAAGTACCTTGATGTCATTTGAACTGTGGGAGGAAGTTTTCTGAGTTGGTTGAGCCTTGTTCTATTGAATTGTGGGTTAATGGGTATTTGACACCCTGTTTGTGAACTTCTGCTGGATGCTCTGCATCAGATAGTATGTTCCTTAATTAGGTCATCCACCAAGGTTCAAACCCTTTGAGGTGCAATAAATAAGGGATGAGGCATACTCCAAGTGACTTGAAGTCGAGATCGTACCCAAGCAACTTTGGTGAAATGGATACCCCTTAGTCCTTAAGGCCGGGATTGTACCCCAAACAACTTTGGCAAAATGGATACCCCTCAGTCCTTAAGGTCAGGATCATACCCCAAGCAACATTGGCAAAATGGATACCCCTCAGTCCTTAAGGTCGGGATCGTACCCCAAGCAACTTTGGCGAAATGGATACCCCTCAGTCCTTAAGGCTGGGATCGTACCCCAAGCAACATTGGCGACATGGATACCCCTCAGTCCTTAAGGTCGAGATCGTACCCCAAGCAACTTTGACGAAATGGACACCCCTCAGTCCTTAACTCTCAACTAAAGAGGTTTCAGTCTAAGGCTCGTGCTCCCATATCTTATAACTAAATGATTGTATGGGTTCCATATAAAACCTTAAAAAAAAGAGGGGCGGGGGAGGGGAAATGATATGAGTAATTCCATTGTGTTGGGAGGGCAAGCCGCCAAGTTTGTAGGTCAGTATACTTAGATATCCGATTAATCCTCACCCTAATCTAATTTTGCAGATTAAGTCAAACGAAGCCATTAACCAATTATCCTTGTTAAGAAAAGCAGTAACGAACCGTCGACAATGCAGTCTCAGTTATTTGCCCAATTTTGCTAAAATCGAGAATTAGTAGGAACTTAACAAACCGCTTTCACAGAATTTCTCCCAATAAATAGCCAAATCCGCCCATATACTAACCCTATTTTTCAGGATCATAATTATTCAGCAGCGGATTATTGTTAATCAAAAGGTCAAGAGATCGAATCTCATGGCAAGGTGGGTTGCAGCGGCGGGGATAGGAGCGGGCTTTGTAGCGGTGGTCGCATGCGCGCTAGCGGCGGTGACCGTGGCCTTGTCCCTCTGCGCTCTGCACTTCCGCAAGTATGATAAAGCACGCAGCAACATAAGCGGTAGCGGTGGTTCTATGGAGTCCCCTGCTGGAGCCTTACGCAATTTGACGTCGTCTGGGAGGGCGATGATGAATAGTTCTAGCAGCAAAAGGCTGCTGGTCGCTAAAAATATGGGGCGGAGCGAGGAAGAGGAGCTGAGCACATATGACCACGCGGCTACGGAAGAGAGAGAATATGTTTGGCAGAGGAATATTCTGATGGGAGAACGTTGCCAGCCACCGGAATTTTCAGGCCTCATAATATACGACAATATGGGCAACCGTATACCCAACTTTCCGCCCAAGTCTCCCCACCATATCATGGCTTCTCTTCCCGTTAAATAAAATTGTAGCATATAAGTTGATGCCATAGATTTTTGTTTTAAACTAAAATTCTCCATTGTGTATATTTTGTTTCTTTCAGTTTTCTTTGAAATATGGGTATCATCTGACATAATTTCAACAAGTTATTTATAATTTGGGTAAATAATTTGGGTAGTTTTCTTTTATATAGTGATCTGCGACCTCTTTCTAAAAATATTGGTTTTTTCTTGACAGCCAAGAGTTCTTAGATGATTGGGGAAACTTTTTGATCATGATTCGCTACCTCCTCCTACTGGGTCAAAAGCTCTTGCGGTTTGTGTTTTTTGTTTCAATATGTTTAAGGTTTTTGCTTTCCTTGAACTTTTTGGGGTGTGGGTCGGGTCCACCCACTTTTTTTTTGTGAATTAGTGTAATATCTCTTTTGTAAAGTAATATAATAAATAGTGATATTATCAAAAAAATATATTTTTATTGACAGTTTGAAGCACCTCCAAGCCTTATGGCTATTGTGACAACACATCATACGCACCTAGCTAAGTTCCTCCCAAATCCTCTTGTCACCCTTCTCTATCTCATGGGTAGAGCCATTGTAGCGAAGATTGGAGCCCTCATTCATAGAAGTGCTCTATATTTTCACCATGTTCAAGATGGCTCTCTCCCTAATAACCTAGGGTTGATTAGATAGTGTTGGTCCTAACTGTTGGTTAGCACCACCACAAGACAAATTTTCTTAATTTTTTTTGTATTGAACAAAACCAATTTACAAAAGAATTGATAGCCACCAAAAGAGAGGTTGCAAAGACGGAATAACCCCGAAATAGTTATACTAACAACATTACAAACACTAGTTAAACCGAGCTATGGATTGCTAACAAAAAACATAGCCTAAAGACACTCAAAAACGGAAGAAACAGACCATATGAACACCCATGCAAAAACCAAAGCAAACAAAAGACTTAAAAGATCAACCTATGATTGCTAACAAAAGATTGTAAAATAAAAGAAACTAGCATTCAAACTCTATGCAACCATGCACCCATAAGATATGACACATCTATATCCATCAAAGTTGTAATAGAAGGAAGACACTCCTGCTCTAAAGTTGTCATTGAAGGCTCCCTTGTAATTGGAAGATCCTCACTGCAATCTTGAGAAGCAAGTGAGAATAAGTCGTCGTGTTTGATGTCTAAAACACAATGGATGTAGCAGCCAATGCTACTATTTTAGCAACATCGGAGCCAAGATTATATATGGTGAGCTAGTCTATTGTTATCTGTGTGTCCATGTCTTCTTTTCTCTCCTAGCAAACATGATTTACATTACGATTACCTACTTGCACATAAATTGTGTTTGGTTAAATTGTGGCCTTAGGGAGATAATATGTCTCAAGCATACTAAAGCTCTAGTGTTTTGTAAAGCACTACCCATGACACTTCTAAACTCTATGACACTCTATGCAAGCATTGTGATAGAGAAAGCCAAAGGGGCACCAAATTGAAATTGTCCCCTACTTCGGTTCCCTTCTACCAAACAAACCAACCTATTTTTTATTTTATCCACTAGAAGAGAGGTTGTGAAGAAGGAAAATCCTCGAAATAGATATAGTAGCAACGCCAAGGCTAAAACATTAGAAACTCCAACAAGACCATAATAGGCCACTAACAACAAAAACAATTGAGGCAACTATATCATCATGAAGAAGAAGATTGAAGACCAAAACATCAAGTTGACTATATGCAATATAATACACATCATACCAGGTAACACACCAACCTTTGTGTTTGCACTAGGCACAAGGTATTCTTGATTTAGACCTAAGAAGTTTGTAGTTTGATTTGTTGTAGTTGATAGACAACCTTTGTATTCTTCTTCAACAAACCTTGTAGCTATAAAAATAGAGACACAATTTGGAAAACTATGTAAGAGTAGAATCTTAAAATTATTGTTTCCTCATGAAAATTAGAGCTAGAAAACATAGTTGAACATCATATTTTCCATAAATGCATTAAGATGGCATGTTTGAGAGAATCAACAATCACATTATTATGCAAGCCCATTCCAAATAAGGCTTCTTTCCAGTTCAAATGATGGTGTAAAAATAGCAAGTAAGTCTCTAAAAATAGTAATCCATTGTTTCTTAACAAAAGAGCATCCCCAAAATAAATGTTTCATATTTTTATTTGACTAACAAAATGGGCATTTAACTAGTTGAACCATTAAACACTTTATTTTGTCCCCAACAGGCAGCTTGCAATGTAAATTTTCCAAGACAAATTTACACATCAAAACCAACTTTAGATTTCCAAATTTGAGCACTCAGTTTGATCCAAAACTTATTACTAAATTTGCATTTCCATTTAAGGTTAAGGTGTGGATTTAGGGCATACATTGAAGGAGACGTAGATAAACTTTCTTTAATAGAAGTAAAGAGGAGTGATAGGAGGACAACTAAAGCCAGTCTTTGAAGAAATTTAAGGACTGCACAAAAATAAGAAATTGTTTGTATTTGTTGTTCAACCCAAAACATTCTTTAGTGACTTACTAAGGAGACCAATTCAAAGCAGTAAAATCCCAAATGTCACCAAACTATAAAACCTTTTTCTTGAACAAATAATAAGCTTTCTTGGGAAAGCTAATGGCAAGAGACTATTCCTAATATTGTATATGTTTATTCCACAAAATGGAAGAAGCGACAAAATTGAAGCCATGTTGTAAAGAAGACTCTTTCCACTTTAAGAAATGACAAACATGTTGTCATGCCTTCCGAATAGATTGTAAGGGAAATGAGGCTATGATATGGAAGAAAGGAGTGGGAAGAATCTTTTCCAACCAATTCATAAGCTACCATTTTCCTTTAACTGAAGTTGTATGGATTCTATGCCGTACCAAAATTTTCCAAGGTTCCTCCCCTTTAATGGATCTAGTGATCCACCCAGTGACTAGACATAGCCCTTGTGTATTAGGGTTTACAATTCTCAATCCTCTTTTAAATCTTGGTTGAATGCAATGAGACCAAGATGTAGCTATAAAATCAACACTACTATCCCATTTGGTCTAAAGAAATTGTCAAATTAATTTATTCAATTCTTCATAACATTTATCAATTAGAGGGCATCCAACAAGGTGAGTAATGCACACATGTGGCTAGAAATATTCTATTAGCAAATTGAATTTTGCCTATCAAAGAAAACAATTTGTTTCCCCAATTAAATAATTTGTTCTTAAGTCTGTCGAGGAGCCAATTCCACATCTCAGAAAGAGAAACTCCCAAACAAAATCAAATGCCAAGATACCTAGTTATCTCCCCATGTTTAATTTGCTTCACTCTTTAGGAATCCACTAAGGAATAGGACAATGTTAGACATAAAAAATTTAGTTTTATGGTGAGCTAATTATGTTCAAGACACATAATAATATAGGTTTAAGATGTCAGTGGTATTATTCAACTCTTTTTCTGAATTCTTCAAAAACAACATGGTATCATTAGCAAAATGTGAGCTAATAACAACTACATTTTGAGGAATTGATATGCTTGATATGAGCTTCATTTGATTGGCCTTTTACAAAAGATAACCCAAAGAATTTATCGTAAGCACATATAAAACAAAGATAAAGGACATCCTTGTTTGATGGAGCATTGTAATGGAAACAAATCAAACATAAAATTACTAATAACTGGTTGAGCATTGGCATCTTTGAGCATGTGCACAAATTAAGGGCCCAAAACCTAGACATTACAACATATTAAGGATGAAATGCTAATGTATTTTATCATAAGCTTTATCAATGTCTAATTTGACCAGTAGTGCATTTTGGCTTGACTATTGAGCCCATTCACTAGTTTCTGTTGGATTAGGTCTGGACAACTGAGAGGGGGGGTGAATCAGTTGTCACATATTTTAATCTTTTCTACCATTGATCTTCCTTTACAACTTATAATCAAATTGATGATATAAAAATTTCAACATTAATTAATAATTCATGAGCAGAAACATAAATAACACACTTGACACCAAGATTTTTGACGTGGAAACCCGGTTAAGGGAAAAACCATGGTGGGGGTTAACCCACAAAAATTAATACCCTATTAAAAGTATTTTTACAAATGAGAATGCACATGCATTCGGGCTCACTACCTAGAGCTCACTGCCTACAGAAAGATTACAAGAGAATAACAAAGATTTTGAACTAATAAATAGAATCTACTCATGCAAGAGTTTCAATTACAGTTAAGTGCAAAAACTGATCTTACACATTTCTTCTTTACTTGCTCTTCTTACTGCTCTGCTTTCATTTGCTCCTTAAATTTTCTGCTCTTCTCACAATTACACCTTATTCACACACTCCAAAAACATCCAATTCCATCAGATATATATCCGCAACATGATCTACAATCATTTTACCAGTCAGCTTCAAGAACATTTAGAACTTTGTAGAGTACTCTGCTCTGTCAGCTAGATCCATACATAATATGAGATGTGGATTAAAACTTGCACTTGTAAATCATCAATCATGTCGACTATCACTACTTATCATCACCAATTGCCTAATAGACAACTTTTATACATCCATAAATAGGATCATTCACAAGGTCGACCAGTTCTTCTTCCGTTTGTTCTATCAAATTGAAACCTGATACTCAGAAGCTAATATCTTTTGAGTCCTTCATCTTTAGAGGATGAAACTATGGATTTAGAGTGTCTTGACAATGCTTACAACTACCTCAAATCTGCAGCAAGCCATGCCTTTCCACCAGATAGATCCGAACCAAGATACCGGACCCTGTCACCTGCTCTGTTCCTGACTGCCCGGACTTAGACACATTCTGATTCTGACTTCCAGTGTGAACAAATTGTGTTATGTGGATGATTGGGATGATCTTAGTTGCCATTAATGACAACACCTATCATGCCTAGTAGTGTCTCTTGCCAACAATCTCCCCCTTTGGCATTGATGGCAACACTTAGTGAAAAATGACTAAGTGTTAGAATAGCTCCCCCTTAGCTTGTGCTCCAAACTATTGTTCACACTACTTTCCGGTACTCTCCCTTAGCTGGATTCCTCATTTTTCACTGATCTTCACTCCCCCTTTGACATCAATGGCAAAGGGTGGGGTCCGCAAGCCAAAAAAATTCAAAAATTTGTATATAGGACCACATATGTACAACTAATCATTAAGTTCTATTTACATGAACTTGAGAATGTCTACAAAGTTGGTTTTTATTTGCACAAGTTCAGTGGCCCAAGTATTCTTCATTCCATCCAAAATAGAGATGTTCCTACTTAACAAAAATGAATATGCTTCTGCCTTTGACAGATCTGATGGATCACTAGTCTGAACTGCAGTCTGAGCTTCAGATAGGGCATTATACATTGTCTCTAACTTAGGGGCAATCAATCCCCAGAGCTCACACATTCTCTTCATAATGTTGCTTTTCTCTTTAACAAGTCTCTTTATCTCATCAGTCAAGCTAATTACTTGACATTCCTGACTAATGTGTGAAATGGTTAGAGGATCAAAATTATTGGATGGATTTGAGAATTTCAGTTCTTGTTCCTTTATCTTCTTCTCAATATCCTCATTTACTTTGGGCCAGGATAGACAAAATTTATATACATCACTTCAATCACTTAGAGCATTTTGAACACTCTTTATACTGATAGCAAGTATAGTCCTATCATACCCTATTAGACTCTTAATTTCACTAAATCTCTTATCCAAAAACTCATTTCTGACTTTTGTCTTTGTAGACTTCTTAAAGGACTCAAAATGAGTATTTACAGAACTTACAAGATTTTTCAGATGGCCGGAGGGGGAATCAGATGGACTCTTCTGGTAGGAAGGTATTAATTTTTCCAAAATCCCAGTTGCAAGCCCCAGTAGCTCATTGTCCTCCATGTGAAACTTTAACATCTTTTCTCTAGCCTTTACTTGGGTGAATGATGCAATTTTCATCAATTGAATTGGAGAGAGCGCATCTGGATTGGCTAGACCTTGTAGTAGTTCAAGATATCAATCTTAATCATTTCTTTTTCAAGAAGACTTTTCACTGCATCTGCAGTGTCTCTTGCAACATTTTCTGAACCATCCTTTGGTTCATCAGATTTCTTAGTATCTACTTTAGGTGCTTCAACATTTGCACCATCTTCTTCTACTTTATCTTTCTTTCCTTTTTCTTCCTCTTTCTCTACTTTACTTTTCTCTATTTTCTCTGCAGAGGGACTCTTTTCTATTTGTTCACAACTTGCTACCTGATCTGGAGTGCTCTGTGAAGTAGTAATATTATCTTCTTTTCCTGAAGGGTCAGGTGAATTAGGAGTATCTCCTACATCAACTACTTTATCCATCATTTTTGTATCATCCTGATATACTTGTTCCACTTCCAGAATAAATGCTTCACCCAACTCAGATTGCTACTCAATGATGTTCTCTTCTTCATCATCTAGAACTTCTTCTATGACTATGGGAAAATTGTGCCTTTCCAATGCTTTCAAAAGAATTTCTTGAGTTTCTTTAACGATTTCACTTGTTTCTCCAAGCATGAGTTTGTTCATTCTCCTTTTGCTTCTAAAGTCATCTTTGACTTCCTTGAATATCATATCTATTTGATCAGGTGAAATCTAAGGACACAAATTTATTAGCTCATATTCCCTGATTTCCATGTCCTTGCTCTTGGCATTTTCTTTTCTCAATTCCAAAATATTTGCCAGACTTTGTGGCAACTCAAAAGTTATCTCAATCAGTGCCTTGTTGTAGATGTTGAGATATCTGACAATTGCTTCCTCGAACACCCTTTTATCCACATCATTGTATTCATCATAGAATTCAATCATGGGTTTTAGATTTCCATCTACCATGACTAACTTTATCACATCCTCTAGGGAAAGTGTGGGCTTCTCAACATATTCCTCATATGCTTCTGTCTTTTGCCTTTTACTAGCCCTTTTGCTTCCAGAGGACTTTTCTTTGGTTACTTTTGCAGCTTTTGTTCTGGTGGCCTTTATTTCCTTGATTTCAATGTCAAAATTTGTATCTTCTTCTTCCTCTCTTATGCCTTCATAGGTCCGGGTTGCTTTTGTTTTCTTCCTTTTCTTCCTTTTCTCCCATTTTCCAGATGATTTTGCTTCTGGTTTTGTAGTCTTGGAAGGAACAGGGGCAGTAGCAGAGCTCCTAGTGGTTCTTGAAGTGGAAGAGAGTTCCACTGGAGCATTTGTTTGTTTCTTATCTTGTTTCTCTTTCTCAGCCTTTTTAGTTCTTTCTCTGTGTTTCCTCACAACTTCCTTAGTTAGGCCCAGATTTTGAGCTAACTGTTCAACTTGTTTTCTTACTTTCCTATTGGTTTCAGGTTCTCTGAATTCGGTATACAGTTTTAAATTCAGCTCCTCATAAGTTCCAAATATTTCAACAGTTGTGTCTTTAGGCTTGCTTAGAAGATGTTGAGCATACATATTTAAGATTTTTTCATCTACTTCACACCCCATGGGCATGATCCAAGTAGTTATGGGTTCCACTACTTCCATTAGACACTGATCAGTATCAACCATGAAGCATATATCATTTTTGTATTTCTCAACAATTGATTTAGGGATTCTTTCCCTTAAGTGCATCATACTCTAAAAATTCTTGAAGTGACCCCATGTTGTTTTCTAAGCTTTGAAATCACCAATGCTGTGAAGATGATCTCTAATTTGAATGGCAACTAGTTCATCCTTAGTCCAGTGCACACCGTTTACCCTAGGTACCTCATTCATAAAGTAAAAGAACAAACATAGAACCAATGTACCATACTTGAAAGTGTTTTTCTTATCTTTCATAATTTTGTTTAAATTTTCAATCAATTAATTCTGTAGTAATTCACACAAGTCATAATCACTGTTTTCCTTTAGCATCTTGTATGCAGCATATATGGTTGTTTCAGACACAAAATTTTCTCTGCTCGAGTGGTAGATCTTGTACCCAATCACCATGGAGGCGAATTTGACATCCAGTTCTATAATATCATTAATGGTCATTGCCCTTCTATCAAACTTAGCATCGGTAGCATCAGTCACTATCTGGTTTTTCATGGCTTTCAGCATGGGCAATCTTCCGGTTGAGTTTAAGATAGTTACAATTCTGATAGCATCCTTGGTAATCTTGAATGGTCTTAACAACCAAATGAATTCATCATGCATCTGACTCAAAACATATCAGACTCATTCATCCTTATCAAATGTTGGAAACCCCATAATCTAAATAAAGTGTTCATCCTGTAGTGCCTTATACTCGGGTTAAGTTTGTGATTTTCATCCCTAAGTCGTTTCTCAAACAAGTCTACATACCTTGAATCTCCAAACTCATCTATATTTGCATGAATATAAACCCTAATGTCTTCTACATGCAGGACACCATACGGAACACTTGAAAAAGCACCTAACGGGTCGACTTCAATTGATTTGTGAGGATGCTTCTTAAATTTGGGTCGAGGCCTTTCAGTAATGTCAACAACATGAGGAGTAGCCATCTCAACAGATTTCATATTCAAAGCTTTACAGAGAGGTACCTTTTTCTTTCGCGAGGTTAGGGTTGATCAGTTGCCAGTTGAATTCACTCTTTGCCTCAGTCTCTGGATTTGTAGCTCGAATGCTCTTCTTCTTGTTTCCTTTGAATGCAAGGTGATTCAAATGAGTGACCAAGTGACCTTTTATCTTTTGCAAAACCTAATTTGGCATTGTAATAAATGTGTTGCCCTAACGATATCTGGTTACTTTGTTTTTGGTAGTTCATGAATCACTCCGCAAGATTTCATATCAACAACTTTTCTTCCAAAAATCCTTCCAAAGGTTCTAGACAAATTCAAAATATTCTCTTTTATTGTGCCAGATTCAGGCACTCACTTACTGACTAGGGGATTTTTTATGTTCAATGTAGCTCCCCCTGAGCCAGAGCTCCTGACTTAATTCTCGGAGGAATTGTCAGCACCTGATTCCAGTGCGGACCCATCATCATTGTTTATTGTATCTTTCTTTACCCAGATCTTGTTCATTTCACTCTGTATCTCATTCACATCAATTTTTCTTTTGCCTTTGTCTTGTCTCTATTCATCTGGTTTTCTGTTTACCAGACCTCTTCTTCCATTGTTCCTATTTCTACAAAATCTTGCAATATGACCAGATTTATTACAGTTAAAGAACACAACATTTCCTTGCTTATGAACTTGATTTCCTCTTGATTTGCATGGATTAGCCATGTGTCCAAACCCATTTCGAGCAAAACAGTAACCATTGAAAGAATTGCCAATTCCTCTATTGTTAGCATTATTCATTATCATACTTCTACATTCATTTGATCTATGACCATACCTCTTACACTTGAAGCATTGACCAGAGAATGATGGACCATTTTTATTCACTCTGCTTCTGCACTGAGTAGCTCTATGACCAAATTTATTGCAATTGAAACAATGTCCATTGAATGATGGATATCTTTGAGCATTAGGCTATCTTACCGAAGGTTTTCTAGTTCCATTTCTTTTATTCCTTGGTTGAAAATTTCTTTATCTAGATCCAGAGCTTTCACCTTTCTCATATCTAAGATCATGCTTGTCATCATCCTTTTTCTGTTCTTCAATTAGTGCTTCAAGTTTAGCTGAGCTTATCTCGAACTTCTCCTTATACTCATTGGCAATTTCTAGGTCATGTCTGAGAGGGATAATCTGTCTCTCAAGTTTTCTCTCATTGTTTTTTCTTTCTTGTAGATTTGATTCTAGGAGACCATCTATTCCATCTAATCTATAGCATTCTTCAGTTCTCTCCTTCATATTTTGCTCCATTTCTTCTTCAGTTTTCTTCCTTTCTTCAATTTCCTTGGTTAGTCTCATTACCCCAGTTTCCATCTCATGTTTTAAGACAATAACTTCTTTAGTTAACTTTTCACATTCCTTTGTCTTTTCTTTCAGGGCCTTGTCTTCTAGTTGAAGAGGTTGCTCCTTTCCTTTTGCATTGGATTTGCTCAATTTCTCTTTTAAAATCTCAATGAAGTTTTTAGCCTTTTTGAGGTTATCTTGCAGCTCTTGGACCTCTGCCTTAGATAGCTCAAGATCATCTAGGGCAAGATTCAGTTGCCCTTGAAGGTTATATTCATCCATTTTTACTAACTTCCCAGATCTTCCTTAAGCTATTAAACTTTTCAAAAGGAACCTTACTCTGATACCAATTGTTGGATTAGGACCAGACAACTGAGAGGGGGGGGGTGAGTCAGTTGTCACATATTTTAGTCTTTTCCACCATTGATCTTCCTTTACAACTTATAATCAAATTGATGATATAAACATTTCAGCATTAATCAATAACTCATGAGCATAAACATAAATAACACACTTGACACCAAGATTTTTGACATGGAAACCCTGTTAAGGGAAAAACCACGGTGGGGGTTAACCCACAAAAATTAATACTCTGTTAAAAGTAATTTTACAGATGAGAATGCACACGCATTTAGGCTCATTGCCGAGAGCTCATTGCTTAATGAGAGGCTCACTGCCTACAAAAATATTACAAGAGAATAACAGAGATTTTAAACTGATAAATGACATCTACTCATGCAAGAGTTTTAGTTCCAGTTAAGTACAAAAACTAATCTTACACATTTTATCTTTACTTGCTCTTCTTACTGCTCTGCCTTGATTCACTCCTTAGATTTTCTGCTCTTCTCACAATTACACCTTATTCTCACACACTCCAAAAACATCCAATTCCATCAGATATATATATCCGCAACATGATCTACAATCATTTTACCAGTCAGCTTTAAGAACATTTAGAACTTTGTAGAGTACTCTACTCTTTCGGCTAGATCCATAGATAATATGAGATGTGGATTAAAATTTGCACTTGTAAATCATCAATCATGTTGGCTATCACTACTTATCATCACCAATTGCCCAATAGACAACTTTTATACATCCAAAAATAGGATCATTCACAAGGTTGACCAGTTCTTCTTCTGTTTGTTCTGTCAAACTGAAACCTGATACTCAGAAGCTAATATCTTTTGAGTCCTTCATCTCCAGAGGATGAAACTCTAGATTTAGAGTGTCTTGACAATGCTTACAACTACCTCAGATCTATAGCAAACCATGCCTTTCCACCAGATAGATCTGGACCAAGATACCAGACCCTGTCACCTACTCTATTCTTGACTTCCCGGACTTAGACACATTCTGATTCTGACTTCTGGTGTGAACAAATTATGTTATGCAGATGATTAGGATGATCTTAGTTGTCATCAATGACAACACCTATCATGCCTAGCAGTGTCTCTTGCCAATAGTTTTTCATGCCAAAATCAAGTTATCAAGGATAAATCTACCTCCAAGAAACCTTGTTTGGTTTGTTCTCACAATACCTTGCACCACAAGTTTGATTTGAATAGCTATCTTTGTAGAGTACTCTGCTCTGTCGGCTAGATCCATACATAATATGAGATGTGGATTAAAACTTGCACTTGTAAATCATCAATCATATCGGCTACTACTTATCATCACCAATGGCCCAATAGACAACTTTTATACATCCAAAAATAGGATCATTCACAAGGTCAGCCAGTTCTTCTTTTGTTTGTTCTATCAAACTGAAACTCGATACTTAGAAGCTAACATCTTGAGTCCTTCATCTCTGGAGGATGAAACTCTGGATTTAAAGTGTCTTGACAATGCTTACAACTACCTCAGATCTGCAACAAACCATGCATTTCCACCAGATAGATCCGGACCAAGATACCGGACCCTGTCACCTGCTCTATTCCTAACTTCCCAGACTTAGACACATTCTGATTCTGACTTCTGGTGTGAACAAATTGTGTTATACGGATGATTGGGATGATCTTAGTTGTCATCAATGACAACACCTATCATGCCTAGCAGTGTCTCTTGCCAACAGTTTCCCATGCCAAAATCAAGTTATCAAGGATAAATCTACCTCCAAGAAACCTTGTTTGTTTTGTTCTCACAATACCTTGCACCACAAGTTTGATTTGAATAGTTAGTGCCTTTGCAATTATTTTGTAAGAAATATTTAATAAATTAATAGGCTTCCAACTAGAAAGGGTAGCTTCATTTTTCCCTTTAGGTAGAAGGTTGATTAAGCATGTATTTGTTAGAATGCACAGGACAACTGAGAGGGGAGGGTGAATCAATTGTATGTTAAAACTTCAAACCCTCAAAGCAATCTCAAACATCATCCACTTATAATATATTAGTAGAATGTAAACACATGAATCATTAATGCAAACACATCAAAACACATAATAACACCAGATTTACATGGAAAACCCAATAAGGGAAAAACCATGGTGTGGATTAGCTCACATATATATGAATAACAACACCAAAAATCAATACGTTTACTGCCAAGGGCTCACTGCCTGGAAGAAAGGCTCAGTACCAAGGACTCACTGCCCAAAAGAGAGAAGAAAGAAGAAGATTATTATAGAGAGATTCACTATCTCAAAGCAATAGGAGAAATCCACCACTAC
Organism: Cunninghamia lanceolata; assembly: GCA_027924645.1. NCBI lineage: Eukaryota > Viridiplantae > Streptophyta > Pinopsida > Cupressales > Cupressaceae > Cunninghamia > Cunninghamia lanceolata. Next base: position 12,448,092 of record BSBN01001482.1, on the reverse strand, counting down.
CACTGCTTGCCATCTGCAACCTTTGGCTCTCTGCCTCCAACAACTTCTGGCACACTAAAATGTAGACACCTTCTACTCATTGCATTCCAAAGTCATAAGCATTTAAGATCACATAGAACTCACTGCCCTTGATTCACATTCACATCCTCTTCTCTACCTTGCTCCATTCAACTTCATCTTTCATTGATACCATCTACAACCAAGACCTATCTCAATTAGGTCGGTCCTAATGAAGCGTGTGCATTACACACATACAACATCACTTAGGTTAGCACTAACCACTTCCACAGTGGAAAGAAGTGAAAGTGGACCACATCAAGGGTTAACTAGGACTCAAATCTGTATCACCAAGCTGCTCATCACATCCATAATCCATGAGGTACCTCCGCAAATGGCGCTAGTAAGTCAGGTCAGCCAAACCTGAGCTAATGACCATATCCATGCTTCTCCAAGTCCAAAAACATCATGCGGACTAGAGAGACACTCCAAAGCATTCACACACCTTCCCAAAACACTTATCATCATCATCAACTTCTATAACATTGCCGCAACCAACTAAATCAAATAATATCTTCATTATGCACATCAGGACACACTATTACTAATCACCAAAACAAGAACTAAACTTGTGGAGCATCCCAATGCTGGAAACTCCAAAGGAAGGTGGATACAGATAATATAAGCACTCTCCCAGAACCACAAGACAAGAAGGCACAATATGGAGAAATGCGAAGCATTCTTATTTCTCCTAGACAACCTCTCCATAGTCAAATATTCTATCAAACACATCTTCTACTTCCGCACGATCCAAAACCTAAAACTATGGATATAACAGCTCTGAACACCTCTGAGCAATACTTCCAAACTGCACAAGCATATCTTCAATTAGGAAGAAATACGAAGCATAACACTGAGAGTACCTCTGTCACACTGCACACCTTTTTATCAAATTTTCTCAAAAAGCACTTGGAAACCAAGTGAACCATCTACTGGGAATTGACATCAATGACAACACTAGCAAGTTTCCAATAGTATTGATGTTTGGGCCTAATGATCCTTTCTCAAAGGCCTCTAAATAAAGAAGATAAATTTCATCTTTGATATAATGCCACATAGTCTGATAGAATTCCATTGGAAGCCCATTGATACCTAGAATTTTATTAGATGCTATAGAGAAAAGAGGTTGTTTAATTTCTTCCAAGGAAGGAATACAACCCAAGAACTAGTTGTAATTAGGATTAATTTTGTTAGGAATACACTCTTTAACAATCTTCTCTAAAGTTTGTTAAATGTCCTTCCAATGATTTTCTTCTCTAATTTTTTTTTCATAGAAATTTTGGAGCAACATAATTATCTCAGAAGGATCTATATGCAAGGAGCCAAGATCATCTATTATGGCACATACTCTCTCCTTCTTATGTTTGTAGTTAGATAATTGAATAAAAAATTGGAGCCTTTATTGCCCTCTTTGATCCACTTTAATCTAGCTCTTTTTTTAGCACCTTGTCCTCTATAATTGTCCAATTTATGTAGTTGTAATTCAATAGAAGCAATAGAAGCTTGAATCTTTGTGTTACTTGGATCTATGTTGAGTTGTTTCCTCGTATGCTCTAATTTCCCTTGGAGTTAGTTTTCCCTATGCTTATTTTTCCAAGCCATTCTTTTGTCAAAGGAATGTAGGAATATAATACATTGTGAGAGGGTAGAGCACTACCACTCAATCCACAAATGCCCCTCTAGTGGCTTAGGTATGGAGTTCCAAATTCCCACTAAAGTGGAAACATAATCAAGACTTTTCAAGTGGGGAGTACTGAGTTTGTAGAGGAGTTGAGAAGAAATGGAAGTCTTCTAGGTAAAGGAGATTGAATAAAAATTGGAAAATGGTTAGATAGATTAGTAGAATAATCAACTTGGATGCATGTACCAGAAGAAGCATTTACCAAATGAAAATTGTGAGTTAAATAAAATATGTCCATCTTGTTGAGTTTCCTATCCCCTCCAGGTCTACAATAGACCATGTAAACCAATTATTAACATGACTAGATAATTTTTCATGAATGGGATCAACCACATCCAACAAAATATGATAGTACAACCAATTTCCAAATTCCTTGTTGCTAAGTTTAAAGTGATTGGACCAATTGCAACCCTTATAGTGTTCCACCATATTAAAATTTCCACCTAAAATCCAATCAACATTGGGAAGATATTTAGACATCTAATGCCAAAGAGTGGTTTGATCTTTGGTATTATTAGGTGTGTAGATAGAGAAAAATCCAATAGGTTGTCCATTGATAAAAGTAAGGGCCCAAACATAACTATGTGAGGGGTCCTCCCCCTTATTAATGACAAATTTAGAAATCCATGGAGACATTCTTATAACAGCTTCTCCCCTATCATCTCTATGAGATGTAGGAAGAATAACATCTTTCCATACATTGTAAAGAGACACATCAAGGCGGCTATTGATAAGTTTAACTTCTTGGAGGAATAAAAAAAACATCAAGTTTCCTAAGATAAATTTTCTTAACTAATCTTAACTATATTGTCAACCTAAGAGAAAGGAAAATAAAAATGGAAAGGATTTATTCAAACATAATACCTAATTTTGTTGATTCTACCTATTGTTGAAGAGATAAGCCACATGATCTACTAGCCTCTGCTAGTAGTCTTGTGGTGTGAATCACATAATGTTTTTAATTCTATGTTTATTCTCATGCACAATATAATGTTGATATTTCTTATTTATTTTTCCAAAGGTATTTTAAGACATTATCATTAAAATATTGATGATTTTTATGATTTTTATCTTTGCATAATTTTGTCTTAGACTATGTAATTGATGTGATTTACTACTTTATATGATGTCCAACCATTTTTTTAATGTTCAACCTTAAAATTATTGTAATTCAATAGAAATAGAATCATTTTTCAAACTTAAAACTTCAAAATAAAATGTATTTGTGGGGAAAATAAACACATTATAGACTAATATAGTGTTTAATTAATAATAAACTAAATAATAGATAATGGGACCTAAATTACATAATAATGAAGAGATGAGACAATAAATGTAATTGATAAAGAGATTGTTAAAATGTGATTATCTCTATGTTGATTTCTAGTTGTCAATGATGATAATTCTTATGTATATTGTGTTCAATAGTCTGAATCAAAATTTTGAAGTTAGATCTATACATATCAAATTGTGACAATTGAACATTGTGGAATTGAAACTAGATAGGATTGAGCTATGCCCATGGTTTAATAGTCTCTATGTAGTTTTCTCTTCTATTGAAATATTTTTAAGTTCATGTTTTCCCTCACCTAAACCTATGTATTTATGTTTGGGACAAATGTGGTGCTGAAAAGCACCTTGAGGATTTGATGAAACTTCCTTGGTGACTAGTTAAACCCCTTTGTTGATTTATAATTATTGGTGTAAATCATACAACTTATAATGTACCTTAGGTTATATTTAAGTTAGGTGGATATTATAGATATTATATAACATATTTCTAAATTTTGTATTTATACAATTCTAGGATTATCTTGCTTTCTTTCTTGATTTTCTGTAGATAGGATTTAGGAAAATCATGTTATTTTAGGAGACTAAGTTATTATCTTCATCTCATCTTGTATTTTTTAGAAAATGCAAATTTGTTTCATATTATGCTTGCTTAGTTTAATGAGTAAGATAACATGCTATGTTTATGCATGTTATTTTTATTTTTACTCTAGGTAGTTAGTTTGTTGAATTTGTTCCATTTCTTAAATTAGATTTAATTAAACACATGAATTAAACCTTACATTCTATCAAAGTAGGTCATATTAATCTAACTTCATTTATTTGTGCAAAATAAAGTTGTTTCATCCGAGGATTTATAGTCTTGTTACTAGGTTGTCTTGAAGTCACCTTTTGCAAGAAGCCTCTAAGAAAGAAATGGATTACATCAATGCAATTAAAAGGTCCAAGAACCCAAAGGTCACTTGTCAAATCATATAAATTAGGAAAATTTTCTAGAAGATCCATTTTTTTCAAGTGCATATCATATGAACAACATGAAGTCCAAGGCAAGTAGATAATTTTATTTTAAATATTATTTTACCACAATGTCGACATCTACAAGAGCTCATGGCTTATAGTGTTGTCATGCTGACAACATGTAACACTTTATGATGTTGTCCTCTAATGACTACCATCACCATTGCTCCACTTAATTATTACACCACCTCTAGTAGTGCCATTAGAACTATGTTAGTGCACTAGTGTGCAACTGCACCATAGCTCAATCAATATAATGCCTCAAATTACACATGGGAGAAACACACAAGATGAAACCATTTTTTTGAAATATGAAAACACGATATAATTGTAATGCATAACATCCACACATGTGTTGCCTCCACATACAATGTCACATGAAACCAAACATATGTGGGAAACATGTATTGGTAATACACAAGGGAGAGGAGAGAAGTAACTTAGTGAGTATGGGTGCCATATACTCCCATGTGACAGAACCTATGATGTGGGTGATGCCTAAGAAGCGACATATGCATAGTGTCCACCCATCAAGGTTTTCTGTATGAGATGTTGGGGGTATGCCTCTCAAGACATAATCCCAAAAATCTAGCCCATCTAATTGTAAAATTAGTTAAGCAAAAGTATAAATCGAATAACCATTAAATATGCTCAATAATTTGTTAACGACTAATATATTTTAATATTATCTCTTTCCATTAAGAAGAAACAACCACTTAAAATAAATTATTATTTCAATTCAATAAGAGCTAAGGGAGAGAAAGAAACCATTTTTAAAAATTAAGACAATGCAACTACAATATTTAAATGAAGACACATTTATCTTATCTTATTAGTACTTGCCTTTAGGAAAATACTATTGCAACCAAGATTTCTTAATTGGTTATTAATGTTTATACCTCTCAACAAATCATATGTTAGAATTTTTCTACCCAAAGTAAATACTTATTTTTTGCAAAGTTAAGATGCAAACTTTTTAACTAAAAATATTTTAAAAATGAATATTGATAATGTCATCGGTTGTAGAGTTTCACCTCTTATTCTAGCCTTCACGTTGTTCAAGAACATTAAAAAAATCTTGTACATTTTTCATCTATGAAGGATGATTTATTCATAGGTTTGTTATATGTTGTAACTTCCATACTTTATGAGAGTACTAAATGAAGAGTTAAAAGAGTAAAGTCTACTAAACTATGAAGACGCTAGAAGACAACATATACCTAAAATAATTCACATTGAAAATCCCATTGAAATAATCTTTTAAATCAATAGCATCGTACATGTATCTCACGTCACATGGGAGCTCACATTCTCAAATTTTCCAAACATTTAAATGTTTTAAACTAGTTATTAGTGTAGAATACTGGTAATTACCTCCCTGCACAACATACATTAATAATACTTGGCATTACACACATAATATTTTGTCTTTCCTTCAATTAGAGAAAGGAGTGACAAAAGAGTATTTGATTTTCTAAATGGTTTGGGATGAATCTACATGTTCCTTACACAGAGTTTTATGCTTCACTTTCATTTTGGTCGATTGCTAAATTTGGTGACCATGTGTCAAAGCTCAAATAGCATTGATATAACTATATCTATATTTAAATTTTTTAAATGTTGGTTATTTTATTATAATTAATAATTCTTTTATAAATTATTATAATAATAGAAAATAATAATATCCTCTATAAATATTTTATCATAACATTTTTTTGATAAATAATGGTTTTATTACTTTTTAAAAACTAAGAGAATAACACAATATTCACACAAAAAAGGTGGTTGGTAGATAAGATGTTCTCAAAGTCTATGTGGGACCAAAGTCTAAAAATAAAAGATGAAAAAGTCTAAGAAGGCCCAAGCCCAAACATCAATAAACAACAAAACTACTAAGTGACAAGAGCAACACCATCTAGAGGGGGGTCATGATCATCTAGTTTATCCCATATATTAGTAGGACTAGAAGCACAATTGGTTCCCAACTAGTGAGAGCACATTCTTCCTCATCATCTGTAGGTTTTTTAGCATAAACAAGAGAGATAGCCAAATCTAGGTGAGAGAAAATGTTAATATTTGGCTAGTTAGGAGAACCACATCCATGGGTGGAGGTAGAAGGCAGTCAAGAGGGCTGAGACCAATTGTGGGCAACATGATCCCTAGAACTTTTAGGCTAAGATCCTTGTGAGTGGGATCCCCTATCCCTTCTAGTAGGCTAGCCACATCCACGTATGTGCCCACATGGTGGGGAGTGACCTTGGCGGGAGGCCATAAGAGATGGAACTCTGGCAATTGTGAAATGGGCATTACCCTACTGATCTAGAAGCACCCACAAATGGGAAAATTCAATTTCATCTTTGTTCATTTGCACCTAAATCTGCATTAACACATTAGAGCATATCATAGCTTTAGTATACAAAAAAAGTGAATATCAGTAGAACAACATATAAATAGAGTAGAATTTCTATCTTTCTATATGCTAAAAATAATCTCCACCTTGAAAGCATGCCAAATTTGGGTAAATTTGAATGGGAAGTAGGGTCAATCTCCCAGCAAAACCATATGCCATGAAAAGAAGTCAAGCTAAAAAAGCTTAAAGAAATCATGAATCTAGTCCCAAGCCTCCTTGCCTCTAGTGTAGAACCAAAAAAATGTGCCTGATAATCTTAGGATATCCACAAAAAGGAGAATAGGGGTTGAGAACTCCCATATGAGATAAATGGGAGCCGAGCGAAAGACCTTGATAAAGAATGCACCAAGCAAAATGAGCCAGATTGGGTTTAAGAATAGCCACCCAAATAGTCTAAAACCTATGATGTCAAATGGTTAGAGAGGACTAGAGATGCCAATGATGATTCAACTAGTCCACTATTGGGAGGTGAGGCATAAGCTATAGGTATCCCTTGCATGGTCAATAGTTATGAAATGGTGTACATCAGGATACCACTTCCAATCTTTCCATCATGGCTTGAAAAACCTAACCCTAATTTTGTGAACCATATGGGAGGAATGGCAGGGTAGACCCACAATAGTGTTTCCCACTTGTGGGACATTAGAATTTGGTATAGGGTGAGAGAAAAAAAATGTTAAACACCTTCATTTGAAGGTATTTCTTTGAATGAAGGTGCCTTCATTCAAAGGTGAGTCAATAATCACCTTCAAATGAAGGTGAACCTTTGTTTGAAGGTTTTCATGGAAATTTTTTTTTCTCATGGAACTTCATTAAAAGGTCCTTAGATACCTTTGAATGAAGGTCATAAAATTGACCTTTCCACCTTTGTCCTTAGATTTTTTTCAAAAAACTTTGTTTCAAACCTTGGATTGGACCAAAAAATGGAATCAATATGACAATATAATTTGTAGAATCATAGCGCTCAGAGTAAGCTTTCCAAAAAGTATAATTTTGAATATATTTAATTTAATTATTATATTTATTTTCTATTTTCTAGTGAACAGGGGTTTTCACCAAATATCAAGGTCTATGTTCAACACACATGTAAAAATAGTAAAATAGAGAAAAAATTCTAAAAAATATTTGTGCACTAGGTATTGGTGTCCTTATTTCAACCAAAAAAAAGTTAATTTAGATATATACAAAAAATGGAATAAACCTATGTTTAAAATATAATTAATCTCACTTCAAAAATTAATAAAAAAATAAAATATGCAATACAAAATTATGATAAAATATCTTCGCACTAGATATTAGTGTTATGAATCTATGTTTAACAATTTATAATTTTATCCTTTCTATAAAAAAAGTTATGCGATATGGAATAAATGCCACTTTTTTAAAACATGGTTAACTGTAAAAAACATGTTATTAAAAGTTACATAAAGACTTCACAAATTATTTTTAAAAATTTTAAACTATATATATTTAGAATCTACATACAAAATCTCAAAAATCACTAGTTCACATCATCTTCAAATCCTTAATGGTTTAGTCGCTATAGGTGACAGAAAGTGAAAGTTTGGTTTAAAATGTTGATTTCAATGTCCCACTTTGACCAAAAGTGGGACACACTATTGTGGGATCACCCAACATCAATAAATGTTTGACAAGTCTCATGATCTTGATTGGATAATCAAAATTTCAACTTAGTCTCAAGCTAAGACAAGAATTGGTAGCTTTGTTGAAAAGATTTGGCAAACGTTTGACTCTTCTATTATAAAAATTCAAAACACAAACCCAAGGAGCTTTATCTAGAGAATGATCTTGACTGGAGAGAATCAAATGCCACCAAATAGATTGCTGATTAATGGAGAGGCCATTACAAAAATCATTGCCAGCCCAAATAAGCCAAGGCTTGATGGACTCACAGGCCTTCTAGATACTCTTGATAACAAATGTTCATTGTATCTTAACAAAATATCAAACGTTGAGAAGAGTATGAAGCCCAAGTCATTTCCAAGTTAGACACCTAGAAGGAACTCTTGATGAAATACAATGCCAAATGAGAATTTTATGGGCATCCTCCTCATCTAGGGCCTTGAGGACCCACTTAGTACAAAAATCAATGCCTTGATGATATATTGAGAGTAAACCTAAGCCTCCAACATCATGAGGGAGGCAATAAAATTTCCAAGCCACCTGGTGAAATAATTTTTTCATGTTAGAAGAGGTCCAAATAAAGTCCTTGAGTAGATTCTCAATTTTCAAATAGGAAGCCTTAGAAAGGACCCAGTAAGAGGAATAATAAACATGAGTCACAACCAAAATTTTAAACACACTTGGAATTTTCCATCTAAAGAGAGCATCCCTTTAGATGCTTGAGTTTCAAACACAAGAATGACTCTAGCCCAGCAACCTAATGAAAGATTATATTTCTATAGAAAGGCACAAAGAATCACAATTTTAAAGGTGGCAATCCTTTTTCTACAATGGGACTTTATATAGGATGTAAGAATAAGTAAACACCTCTTAAAATAAAGGATAAGAAGTCCTAATGGTATGCACAATTTTAGCCATTCAAGTTTCACATTAGAGAGTCCAAAAATATGTACACTTGTCAAATAACAGTTCCTATGTGATAGCCACATTTTACAAAATCAAAATGAACTTTTCTCAAGATTATGATTACATAAGGTCTAAAAGTAAATTTGCACTTCAATATTTATTGACTTTACTAATGTTTCATTAGCCAAATAAGCTTCTTTTATTATCACATTTCTCATATTATAACTCTATATTAGATTCACAAAGATAAAATGACACAACAACCATAAAATGAGTCAAATTGAATGCTTATTATTATTAATCTCATTCCTTGAATTTACTTAAGGTCTTCATGCAAGATGGAAGGAAGATTATAACTAAAAACTAATTCACACAATAAAAGGGAATTCACGAAGCATTTATTTATTTTCAAGCAACAAGACAAATAAACTATCACGCAACAACCCACATAAGGTAAACACGTATGATAACCAATACTCAAACAATCCCTAGAGCTCTTAGTGTTGCTAACTTGGCTCTGATACCAAATGCCATTCCCAAAAAATGCCAACCAAGAAAAATGAATAAATTTTTACACATTATTGAACATAGCACACACAAAAGCGTGTCATTTCCATGCATGACACACAATAATTTACATTACCACCTTGCTATGGTGCAACACCTGCACATATGTGGTGTCACCACATATGCCACAGTGCGAGGACGATGTATGTGGGTGACACAAGCAAACCACAAGTGAAGGCCAATGATACAACATTTATGCAAAATCCTTGTTGATGAATCGACTTGGTGAAGAGAGGCTTCAACTCGATCTAGTTTGAGCCATAGGGACTAAGGCTTTTGGAGTAACATTAACCAACTTTTTAGAACAACATTAATACTTAATGAGATGCCAAACCTGAAAGGCTTCTGATAGTGTTTTGACATGCTCACATTAAACCTACTAAGCACTTATTATTTTAATATTATGAGTCAATTTAAGAACAATAGCCTATGTCATCTTTATAACTGACATTAATAGTTTTTATAATTATGGGTTAATAAGATTTAATCTTGTGTGCAAAATAACGTTATGTCTTTCACACAAATTATTTATTTATTTAAATAATAATAAAAAATGGAATATAAATTTTATTAATGCTTGGAGCATAACTTTACACAAAACAATTCCTAAATTTAAAAGTCAAGAATTATATTTATTTTATTATTTATTTTCAAAATAACTTAAGCTATAACTTAAGTTGTGGAGGCCTAGATACATGGTCCCCCACCATGGATTTATCCACACTTAAATGTGATTAGCTTAAGTTCTTTGCATTAATTAGTTTAGGGCTTTTAAATAGGGTGAGGGTCAAATCTCATTCATTGGATGAGATTTATCCTCACCCTTGGATCTAGGGCAACCCCAAAAGATGCCCTAAATCTTTAAGGATTACATAGAAGATTTCCTCTTCTCAATTTGTTGTAATTTTCTTTTGTAGGCTAAAAGATTGGAGGAGAGAGAGGGATGCATGGGTGCTTTGAAGGGCAAGCTTTCTCATCTCTATGTAAAAGTCAAATATGTATATTTTAAGCATGCTTGTTCTATTATTTCATGCACACGCACACACACACAATTTGAATATATATCATTAAATATCTAAGTATATATTGTTTAATAGTGAAAGAGAGAAAAGATGAATGTGTTGAAATTAGGGCAGACAACTGAGAGGGGGGGTGAATTAGTTGTCACAAAAATTTAACTTTTTTGTATTTAATCTTCTTTACCACTTATTAACAGATTAATGATATAACCATGAAAGCATGAAACAACAATACATGAGCAGAAAACACAATCAACACACATAACACCAGGATTTTTACGTGGAAACCTGGTTAAGGGAAAAACCACGGTGGGGGTTAACCCACAAGATTTATTCTCTATTAAAAGAATATAAAAATGGGAAGGCACTTGCCTTCGGGTGCACTACCCAGAGCTCGTTGCTCAAAGGAAGCTCACTGCCTACAAAAACATTCACTTGGTTAACACCAAAAGGTTGAACTGAGAAACAACATCTTCTCCATGCCAAAGTTCAGTTCCATTGAAGCTCACAACACCTCTGCTCTACCCCTGAACTCTTCCTTGCTACCTCCTCATCTTTGCTCACATCCACACATTTCCCCGACTTCATAACACTTATTTATACATGACATTGACTTTGGAATGAACATCAAAGTCAGCCTTACAATCATCTATCTGGAACATTCTCTAAGATAGGCATTACAAGTAATTACAATTACAAGACTTAAAATACTACATGTGAACCATTACAATGTTGGCCAAACAAAGCTGGGACTCAAATCTTCCTCGAACAACATGCCACACTCCATAGAACTTGTAGACACCTAAAATTGGACTGCTCTGCAAACCAATTTTCCGTACCTTGCACTAATCCATTCCCCCAATCTGCATATCCCTAGTGATCAATTAACTCACCTAATTGATCCATTTAACCATTACAACCCTATCCTATCAATTAAATGAATATTCCTAATATTCATTTAGATGATTTTCCCTAATCCCTATTAATTAGATAAATCCTATTTATCTGGTTAACCTAGGCTTAAGTTAATTAAGAAAACACTTAATTAACCTTGACTCCCACTCATCCACTAAACTGAATTTAAAATTCAGTTGTCCCCCACACTCATCCACTAAACTAAATTTAAAATTTAGTTGTCCCCCACGCTCATCCACTAACTGAATTTAAAATTCAGTTGTCCCCCACAATCATCCACTCACTGAATTTAAAATTCAGATGTCTCCCACTCACCTCCACTCACTGAATTTAAAATTCAGATGTCTCCCACTCACCTCCACTCACTGAATTTAATATTCAGTTGTCCCCCACACTTCTCCACTCTTCCCAAAATGGGAATTTTTAATTCAATCCCTAGGAATAAAAGATTCACTTTTATTCCTAGCCCTTGATCTGATCAGATGAATCATGACCCTCCATCCTCATCTCCAAAATCCTATAAATAGGACCCCTCTCTAAGCCATTTAGGGAGACCACTTCAATGCATCAGAACTCTATCCAAATATCTCCACAGTCTCCTAATCCTATCAAACCTCTACCAAAATCTTGGCTCAATCCCATCCAATCCATCATCTAATCTCATCTACATTGTGTTGTGAGCACTTGAGCAATCCACATCTACACTCTAATCAAGGGAAACATCTGAGGAGCTCCATTGGGTGCAAGCTCCTTCCCACATGGATTTGTGAGGTCTTCATGAAGGTATAATCGTGTTAGTATGCATTAGATTAGTTATTATCTTCATTTGATTTCATAGATTACATAACTCTTCTTAGATCATCTGCAATATGCACCAAGCATTCGGTCAGCCAAAACTGGAAAGAACAGCAACACCTAAGGATAAATCTTCAACTACAAGCTCAATCCTTAATGTGGATCACCAACACAATAGGCACACGATCTAGAGACCTCCACAAGCACAATGAAATCAACAATAACAACCGCACCACCTCAAATCACCAGAATCACTTGCATCTTTATACGGGAACTCAAGAACACTAATTGTCATGACTATCACATTAGAAAGATTGCTTGTGGACCCCCAAACCACAAACCACTTGAGTTGAGGACACACACCAACATCCCAAACATACCTTTAGATCCGCAGACCATAATATTCCAATGCAGAGCAATTCAGACCAAGTTTCTGTCACTCTATTACCTCTGAACAACTACAAAACTTGGTTCTACTTAGATGGCCATAACTTCACCAATCCTCCATGCGGACCACTCAAATCTTAACTAGAGAAACTTCAGACAATCCTCTACACAACCCTTTAGTCTGCAGATTCTGATCTTCATCTCACTAGAAATGTAGAGCAATCTACTTTGCTTAACTACACTGTCTTCACTATTTCTGACAAAGAGATATGTTGACATCAATGACAACACATCATATGCGCATATTTGCAACAATCTCCCCGTTTGTCATTGATGGCAACATATGATGTGAAAAACTAATTCAACCATCAAGACAAGGACTTCTCCCCCTTTCTCTTATCACACCTGCAACCACTTTCTTCACTGCTCCCCCTTTCACCAGCAACTACTTACTTCCAAGTTTTTCACATTACTTCTCTCCCCCTTTGACATCAATGGCAAAGGGCACATATTTGCAGTCATCTCTCACCCTTTTTGTTTCTTAGACAAAACCAAGCTAAAGTCCAGAATTAACATGCTGACTACTCTCCCTGAGTAGCATCCCCTTACCACCAATTTGGATCACAAGATATGACTGTGAGTTCCACCGGACTGAAGCACACTAGTGCACCTTAGTTCTAAATAGAAGGGGTAATAACTCCTAGCTTCCCTCTGAGATACTCAAAAGTGTCCTTAGGTAGAGGCTTAATGAAGATATCCGCAATCTGATCCTTTAAAGAAACAAACTCCAATCTGACTTCATTCTCATTTACCTTTACTCTCAAAAAGTGAAACTTGATGGATAGGTGTTGTCTTTGAATGCAACACTGAATTCTTTGAGATGTTTATTGCACTTGAATTATCACAGACGATTGTAATAGGCTCTTCAAACATAATTATGATATCCTTCAACATTTGCTTCATCCACAAAACTTGAGTACAATTACTTGCTGCTGCTATATACTCTACCTCTGCAGTAGACAGAGATATTACCTCCTGCTTTTTGCTCAACCAAGAAACCAATCTCTTTCCCAAGAAAAATGCACCACCACTAGTACTCTTCCTGTCATCCACATCTCCTGCCCAATCAACATCTGTATATGCATGAAGAGCGAAAGCATCATCCTTAGAATACCATAAGCCATAATTAGATGTCCCCTTCAAATATCTAAAAATTCTTTTGACTGCTACAACATGAGATTCTCTAGGATCAGCTTGAAATCTAGCAACAAGGCCAACTGCATTCATAATATCAGGTCTAGTATGAATCAGATAAAGCAGTCCTCCAATCATTGAGCTATACCTTTTCTGATCTGCCTTAGGGAAATTATCATCTTTACTCAACTTACATTCAGTTATCATAGGTGTACTTACTGGTTTTGAATCCTCCATTCCAAAAAATTTCAACAACTCTTTCACATACTTAGACTGAGATATGAAGATGCCCTTATCTGATTGAATGATTTGCAAACCCAAGAAGAAATTCATTTCACCAAGCATAGACATCTCAAATTCACTTTGCATCTGATCAACAAATTTTTTACACATGTTCTCATTTCCACCAAAGATGATATCATCAACAAATACCTCAACAATCAAGATGTGTTCATGATCAATTTTGAAATAAAGATTACTGTCAGTTGTGCCTTTGCTAAAACCTAACTTTAGCAGATACTTATCTAATCTTGCATACCAGGCTCTTGGGCCTTGTTTAAGTCCACACAATTCTTTCCTCAACATGCAGATCATATCTCCTTGATTAGACAACTGGAATCCTTTTGGTTGCTCAATGTAGACTTCTTCTTCCAAATCTCCATTTAGGAAAGCTCACTTGACATCCATCTTGTAAACTTTGAAATCTTTGTAAGCAACAAAGGCAAGAAATAATCTAACTTCTTTGATGCTTGCCACCAGAGCAAAAGTTTCTTCAAAATCAATTCCCTCTACCTAAGAATATCCTTTGCACACCAATCTTGCTTTGTTTCTCAGAACTTCACCATTTTCATTCAATTTATTCTAGAAGACCCATTTAGTTCCAATTTCATTTTTGTTTTTTAGGTCTAAGAACAAGATCCCAAGTATGATTCTTATCAATTTGCATTAATTCTTCTTCCATTTCTTTTACCCAACTTTCATCATTACAAGCTTCATTCACTGATTTTAGTTCAATCTTTGAAATCAAACAATACTCTTCTTGTTCTTCAGCAATTCTTCTTCTAGTTTGAACACCTTTATTTCTATCTCCTATAATCTAATCTTCAGAATGATTCAACCTTACATACTTGGGAGTTTTGGGATTTTCTTGAACTTCTGATTCTTGAACTTGTTCCTCAACATTTGCACTAGCTTCTTGAGTCACTGGCTTCTCCGGAGCAATCTGAATCTGAGTTTGAATTTGAACCTATTTTCTTTTATTTGGACTTTCTCTTTGATCTACTGACTCATATCCACAAGAATTGGAAGGTCTCTCCTTGCTTTCATCAACCTTGACATTAGCACTTTCAATGATCCTTTTTAATCTCTTGTTAAAGCACTAGTATGCCTTGCTTTGGTTAGAATAACTCAAAAATATTCCTTCATCACATCTTGCATCAAACTTGTCTAGATCTTCATCTCTTTTGATATAGCATTTACTACCAAAAACTCTAAAGTATTTCACAGTAGGAGCATTACCAAACCACAGTTCATAAGGTGTTTTACCAGTATTACCTTTGATCTACACCTGGTTAAGAGTGTAGACAGCAGTACTCACAACCTCTCTCCAATAGACATGTGGAACATTTTCTTCCATCATGATGGTTCTAGCAACGTCTTGAATAGTCTAGTTCTTCCTTTCCACAACTCCATTCTGCTGAGGAGTCCTAGGAGCAGATAACTGTGTTCTTATTCCATGCTTTTCACAAAATACATTAAACTCACCGGAGGTAAACTCTCCACCTCTGTCAAATCTCAGACACTTTATCTTCACACCAATCTCATTCTCCACCCTAGCCTTCAATATCTTGAATCTGTCAAGAGTCTCTGATTTCTCTCTCAAGAAAGTGACCCACATCATCCGAGAGTAATCATCAATCAACAACATAAAGTATCTATCTCCTTGCAAACTCCTAACTCTGGCAGGACCACACAAATCAATGTGCACAAGTTCCAACAATCCACTTGAAAATTATTCTTTACTTTTGAATGTAGTTCTTTTTTGTTTGCCCAATTGACATTCCTTACACATGCTATTAACAAGTTTCACAAGATTTGGAAGATCTCTCACAGCATGAGTAGTACTTATCTTGACAATATTATGAAAGTTTACATGACATGTTCTCCTATGCCATAATCAACTCTGATCAATCTGAGCAATCAAACAACTTTTACCAATACCACTTAAATGAAAGATATCACCTCTAGTTTGTGTACCAAATGCAATCTCAATTCTGGAGCTTTCCAAAAATTTGCATCTTCCATCCTTGAATTGGAGATCATACCCTTTGTCAACCAACTGTCCAACATTGAGAAGATTATGCTTCAACCCTTCTACATACAAAACATCATTAGTGTTATTCTTAACATCAAGAGAGATGGATCCTCTACCACGGATTCTACCAGCTGAATTGTCTCCAAACTTCACAATTCCACCATAATATCTTTCCAAACTTACAAACTTACTTTTATCACTAGTCATATGATGAGAACATCAACTGTTAATCACCCATTCATCCTTTTCCTCAACCTGAGCAACCAAGGCACTTTCCACATTCACACAGCTAGCAGATTCAATAGGCACCAAATCTTCTTATTTGATAGCAATGAACACCCATTCATTTCCAGAGGTACTTCCCATATCATATTCATCATTTGTGACTCCTTCATTAGCAACTTCTTAGACATAGTAACACTTCTTCTAAACCCTAGGTCTATTAGGGTTTGGCTTTGAGACCCTCTCCAGACATCTTGAAGCAAAATGACCAATCTTATTGCAAGCAAAACATTTGAAAGGCAACTTTCCTTCATACTTACCGGATCCTCTTGGTAATCTTTTGGCAACAAGGGCTTCAAGTTCTTCAAGCTCAGAATCATCTTCTTCAAGTTCCTTCCTTGCCTTCTCATATCTGGTTAGTCGTCTTAAAGAGCTTTCACCTGGATCAAATCTTTGCTTCCTAGAAACACTGGCCTTAAATGCAGATTCTGATTTAGGAAGAGAATCACCAAACTCACTCATTTCAAATGCTAAAAGCTTACCAACCAACTGATCCCTTGTAATAGTTGTCACAGTCCCGATCTCCTCAATAGAAGAAACTCTATGCTTGTATGAAGCAGGTAAGGATCTAAGCACCTTGCCAACAATCTCTGATTCTTCTAGTTTTCCACCAGCACACTTGATACTGCACACAAGTTCATTCACCTTTTGCATGTAGGAAGTGATGTTTTCATCTTCACTCATCCTCAAACTTTCGTATCTACCCTTCAGGCTCTGTAACTTAGCACATTTGACATATGCATCACCTTCATATAGAGTTTCCAACTTTTTCCAGATTTCATGAGTAGTTTTCAATTCCAAGACATTTGTCATTTTTGTATCAGTCAGGGCGCTCAACAATGCTTCTTTAGCTCAAATGTTGTTATTAGCATCTTTAATTTCATCTGGAGTTGTAGGACCATTCTGCGGAGGAGTATACTCATTCTTAGTTATCAACCAATAAGGATCACCCATGCATTGTAAATGACACTCCATGCAATTCTTCCACAGAGAGTAATTTGTTCCATCAAATCTCAGACTGTCCTTCTTGTATGTCGACATCCTAGATCTCCTCAAGCGGTCAAGCTTCTTTTAGAGGAACTGGCTCTAATACCAATTGTTGAAATTAGAGCAGACAACTGAGAGGGGGGGTGAATCAGTTGTCACAAAACTTTAACTTTTCTGCATTTAATCTTCTTTACCACTTATTAACAGATTAATGATATAACCATGAAAGCATGAAACAACAATGCATGAGCAGAAAACACAATCAACACAAATAACACTAGGATTTTTATGTGGAAACCCGGTTAAGGGAAAAACCACGGTGGGGGTTAACCCACAAGATTTATTCTCTATTAAAAGAAAATAAAAATGGGAAGGCACTTGTCTTCGAGCGCACTGCCTAGAGCTCACTACTCAAAAGAGGCTCACTGCCTACAGAAACATTCACTTGGTTAACACCAAAAGGTTGAATTGAGAAACAACATCTTCTCCATTCCAAAGTTTAGTTCCATTGAAGCTCACAACACCTTTGCTCTACCCATGAACTCTTCCTTGCTACATTCGCATCTTTGCTCACATCCACACATTTCCACGACTTCATAACACTTATTTATACATGACATCAACTTTGGAATGAACATCAAAGTCAACCTTACAATCATCTATCTGGAACATTCTCCAAGATAGGAATTACAAGTAATTACAATTACAAGACTTAAAATACTACATACAAACCATTACATTGTCGGCCAAAAAAAGTTGGGACTCAAATCTTCCTCGAACAACACGTCACACTCCATAGAACTCTTCTTAGATCATCCGCAATATGCACCAAGCATCTGGTCAACCAAAACTTGTAAGAATAGCAACACCTAAGGAGAAATCTTCAACTACGAGCTCAATCCTCAATGTGGACCACCAACACAATAGGCACATGATCTAGAGACCTCCACAAGCACAATGCAATCAACAATAAGCACCGCACCACCTCAAATCACCAGAATCACTTGCATCTTTATATGGGAACTCAAGAACACTAACTGTCATGACTGTCACATTAGAAAGATTGCTTGCAGACCTCCAAACCACAAACTACTAGAGTTGAGGACACACACCAACATCCCAAACATACCTTTAGATTTGTAGACCATAATATTGCAATGAGGAGCAATCTGGACCAAGTTTCTATCCCTATGTTACCTCTGAACAACTGTAAAACCTAGTTCTACTCAGATGGCCATAACTTCACCAATCCTCCATGTGGACCTCTCAAATATTAATTGGAGCAACTTCAGATAATCCTCTACACAACCCTTTAGTCTGCAGATTCTGATCTTCGTCTCATTAGAAATTGTGGAGCAATCTGCTTTGCTTAACTACACTGTCTTCACTATTTCTGACAAAGAGATATGTTTACATCAATGACAACACATCATATGTGAATATTTGCAAAAGAATGCATGTATGTGAGTACACTAGATCAGACCCTCCTTTCACTACAACATTCAAGGAACAAACCAAGCTTAAGTCACTATAAGATGGAAGAGGACTCAACTACTGATTTTGTGCTCTTGTTTGTCAAGGAAAGATAGGATTCAAACAAGATTATTATCAAAACCCTAGGTTAAAAATGAGTGAAACCCTAGTTATGAGATAATCAACTTGAAACAAATGATTGACAATAGAAATCCATAAACTAAAAGTATAGAGATGATCAATAAGATGCCAGAACCTGTCTCCCGGAAGCTGAGGTGTCGGAGGACAAATTTGGTAACTATCCAAGTCTAGAAATGAGATTTTGTCAGAGGTCAAAAATGAGAAGATGTTGTAAATAATGCTCAGAAACTAGATCCAGAACCTAGAAGCCCTGTAGACTAGGGTGCCAACCACCCAAGTCTTTTCAGAGAGATAATCTGAAACTATTTTCTGATCCTAAAACCTTACTTCCTGCATTGCCTTCTTGTAGCTCCACTTTTCTTGAAACTTGTACCTGTAACTTGCACACAAGATGACAAGAGAGGGGTTTTGAGGATGTGGTTTTTAGGGATTTGCCTCAATCAAATCCTGAGTTAGCATTCAAAGTTTTCCCAACATCATTGTTAGATAGAGACCGTGCCCTTGCAGGGTAGAGGCTAAAGATAATCCAAATGATGAAATGATTCAAATAACAATTATGTCACCTTGGAGGTGAAGTCCTTAGGAGGATGAAATCTCTTCAACTCATAAGGAGATTGATGATGATTCCATATCTACAACAAACACACAAATACAAACATAAATCTACAACAATAACACAATGAATGCCTTGAATGCTCTTTGCTCCAATATCACAAGTTCACAATATCCATCTAGGTTCAAAATGAAGTCATAAACTCACTTATATATGCTTTCCCACTAACATTCACAAAATTAAATCACAAAATACGACAAGGAGGAATATTTTTGAAGGGCCCAAGATGACATGCCATTAATTAGCCCCGACCAATCAGGGGAGACTTGGGTGATTGGCGTCCAAGTCCAAGGGCTTAAATTAGGTCAGGTGTAAGTGAAAGGAGGTCCCAAGGGTCCAAAATGTCATGGGTGTCAAGAAATTTCCTTCGGGATGCTCAATAAGAATGTATAATGAAGCAAATAGGACCTAGGAGCTAAACTAGGAGGTAAAAAGACATGTGTCCACTTTTTACTCCATAACATTTAGCCCACACTTAATGTGTGTATGTTCTTATGATCCATACATGAATTAAAGTATGGTCAAAGCACATCAGACACATCAAACACACCCTAAGTTTGAAGAATATCGCTAGCCCCCAAGCTTAGGAAAACATAAAAAAACACTTAACAGTCACATAAGTCACAATGGATAAAGTAAGGAAGCACACAATACATGGAGAAGATAGTGAAAGAACACAATATGCGGACAAGACATGAATACAATCACACAATACAAAAAGTATACATGGAGAGAAGAAATGATTAAGCAATTACATATTCATATATATAATGATAACAAAACACACATGTCAAGACACACAAAACACATATAGTGTGGGGAGGGGCTCATCACCACACAACTTTAGACCATGCCACAAACATGCAAGACATGCAAAAAAGACACATAAAACACACAGAAGACACATGGAATACATGAGCACCGTATAATATGGCATAGACACACTATACATCTTACATGGAAAACACAAGTGATAGGAAGGATCTCATCACTGCACTGCACTATCTAAGACACACCAAACACACCTGACGGTTGAGCTACGCTACCACAACCACCAAAGACATGCTTAAGGGTGAATGACTCAAGATCCAACCCTGCCTCGCGATGAGGACTTTGTATAAAAGGCTGTGCACTAGCTCAAGAGATACACCATCTTGCCTCACGATGAGGGGTTTGTATAAAAGGATGCACTAGCTTAAGAGATACGCCATCCTGCCTCAAGATGAGGGCTTTTTTCTTAAAAGGATGTGCACTAGATCAAGAGATACACCATCTCGCCTCATGATGAGGGCTTTCAAACATGCTTTGTCAGTGTCAAAGTAATCGAGTAGATACCATTATATATGCCCCCACCTTAAGGTGGTTGATCCTTCTTGCCGGTATCAAGCATATTAAGGTAGAGTGAAAATATGCAAGGGAACAAGAGCTTTTGCAAATCCCATGCCCCCAAAGTGACATGTGCCATGATCACCGAATGTTCCCACAAACACATCGATATCAATTGCTAAGATAATCAACAAGATATAAGCTTTGGTTAGAAAATATTACTCTAAGATAAAAACCAAATCAATTCATGAAAGTTATATAGAAATCATATCATATGAGAGACCAAGGCTACACTTATGGGTTCGGCACTGAGTATAGCCGTTAGGTTATACTGCAGGTATCTCAGAACTGAGTGTAGCAACAAGGTGGGATATAAAACAATCCAAATTGCATGGAAGTAGATTTAGAGTATAGCAAAAGGTTTGTTACAACAAATATCACAATACAAATCTCAACACAGAGTGATTCTACTAGTCAAGCATTAGATATATATATCAATCCCATCTCCATATATGGACTAGGTCCATTTTTTCTTTCTTGTTGAAGGGAAACATGGTCCTTATCAATATTTGTTTTTTTTCGTCATCCTCCGACTAGTAGAGTCACTGAAGAATGGAAATAGTAAAAATGAGAGAGGAGACCAAAGTGACTTGGGTGTACAACATGGGAAGATGACCCCAAGACATCCTCAACAACGTTATGTTGCAAGTATGTGTCTAATCGGTGTTGTCATTGATGTCAACATATTCTTGTTGTCATTGGTCTCAACTATATCTTATTCTATTATTTGTTTAGAAGACTTGCATGTTGAGGATATTGAGAAAATTAGCCTCTCCGGAAGAAATAATTGAGTTATAGAGAAGTGCAGTACAGACAGTGAGTTGTATGCTAAAGAACAGTCTGGTAAACTGCTTTACATTTATTTCTTCTTGAAGATCATGGTCTATGGATTGGAAGTAAGTTAGAGGTATGACTAAGGATGTTGCATTCTGGGTTTGAAGCCTCTGCATGAAGGTCTGAGTGAGTTGTGTTCACCAGAGTGAAACCTACTTTTTCTGTAAGTTCAGTTGGGACAGAAAGAAAATATTATGCTCTGCATTCCTCTGCAATAAAGTATTTTGCTCTACAGTTCTAGAGGGAAGTCTGGGATGATGATAAGTGCCTACAGTTGCAATAGTTCTTGGTTTGGTGGTCCACAAGCCATCTTTCTTTTATGACAGTAGAAGACAGTGAAGTTCATGTGTTCCGGTGAGAAGATTCCTATGGATAAAGTGGTTAAGGTTCGTGTGGTTGCTCTTGATGATTACAACATTCTTGTGGATGTCTACTAATCATGTTCCTATTTGGACTTTGGTCTGCATTAAGAAATTGAGATGGTGTTTTAATATTGTTCCCAGATAATGTGGCGTGTAACTAGTCTTGGCCGACTTGGTTAATCCCAGTGATTGCAGAGATCTTTGGAAGATTGTGAAAGCTTGTTGTGGCATGGAAGATCATGTTTGAGTCCCAGATAAGGCATGGCATGATCCACATTTCATTTCCTTTGCACAATGTTGTAATAGGTCAGGACCTATTTTGTAAATGTTTGTAATACAGACCTTGGAGATTGTTCCAATGGTTGATGATTGTGATGCTGACCTTGATGATCATTCCAAGGTTGATGTAGTGTATAAATACTTGTAGTTGAGTCATGGAAAAAGTTTCCTTGAGAGAAAATGAAAAGATATTAAGAAAGGTTCAAAAGGAAGAGTAGAGAAGAGGTAGAGGAAAGAAGAGGAAGAGCACAGCAACAAAATTATTATACTTCAGTCACACATATAGAAAGGTGTTGATCATGGCAGTGAGTCTGGAAGTAAGCCACCAATAGGGTTTAACAACCCTTAGGGTTTAACAACCCTTAGGGTTTAATAGCCCTTATTATAATATTGCTAGGTTTAGGGTTGAGGTAGTGAGCCTGCTAGACCTAGTTGGTCTTCATGGCAGTAAGCCAGTATGTTTAGGCCCGTGGAGTGACCAAGCCTGAACATCATTATTTCAAGCTTGCAATATATATTGAGAGTTAATCCTCTCTATGGTTTTTCCCCACCTTGAGGTTTTCCACATAAATTTGGTGTCTCTTGTGTTTGATGTTGTATCTGTGATTAAGTTTTTGATTTCATGCACTCATTGTTAAATCATAACAATTGTGGATATGTGATGAATGTTTAATTGCAGAAAGTGTTTAGGTTTTTGTGACAACTAATTCACCCCCCCAATTGTCCAACACATATCAGTAATTAGTATCAGAGCCATGTCCCTTCGAAAAGAGTCTAACAACTCAAGGGAGATCCTAATGGAAGGAAAATAGATACTCTTCGATGCACCCGAATGCTCATCAAGAGTTATCAAGAACAAATTATCCAAAGAAGTGATTCACAAAGAACAACATGTCAACCATCAAATATGCTCTGAAGCTTGTACCAGTAATGAAGATTGTTGGGTTATTGATAGTAGCTGCTCAAACCACATGACTGGTGACAAGAGTAAGTTTGTTAGTCTAGAAGAATACAATGAAGGGCTAGTCAGGTTCAGAGATAACTGCACTGCTGAAGTTTACGGAATAGGATTGACAAATTTTGGCATTAGACAAATTTCTAAAGATGTTCTTTATATAAAAGGTTTGAAACAAAATCTCTTAAGTGTCGGACAACTATGTAGAAAGGGATTCAAGTTTATGTTTGAGAATATTTCTATTGAAATCAAAGGGAAATTTGGAGCTACAATAGCAATTACAAAAAGAACAAAAAAGAATCTCTATCATCTCAGAAAAAGTGACTTTCTTGGATACACATCTCAGACCAATGAAAGATGGGTTTGGCATAGAAGACTTTTCCATACAAACCTTTTCAAATTGTGAAGGACCTACCAGAGATTGATTACTCAAGCAACATCAGTTGCAGGAAATGTCAAATATGGTCAAGAAAAGCATGGCAAGATAAAGAAAGATCCTCCACTGAATGATTGGAATTGATTCATACAAACTTTTGTGGTCCTACAAAAATAACAAGCCTCCATGATCACAGGTACTTTATATTTTTTATTGATGACTTTTCTAGAATGACTTGGGTCATCTTTTTAAAGGATAAATTAGAGATTCTAGAGGCACTCAAAATTTTAAAAGAAACCCTTGAAAATGAGCTAAGCATGAACATCAAAGTCCTGAGAATTGGCAAAGAAGAACTTATCTCCAATGATTTCAATATATTTTGTGAAACCTATGGGATAGAAAAATAGCTCTCTACAAAAAATAAGATGATGGAAGAAGCAAGTAGAACTATTCAGGAGAATGCAAAATTAATGATGGAAGAAGCAAACTTACTAGATATATTTTGGAAGGAGGCAATTCAAACCACTGTCTATACATTAAACAAAGTTCAAGTAACAACCAAAGAAGGAAAGACCCCTACTGAGTTATGGTGTGGATCGATACCCACTATGAAATATTTTAAGATCTTTGGAAGGAAATGCCTCATCAGAATGGAAAAGGACAATGCCAAGTATGAGGAAGGCATTTTTCTTGGATACTCATCTTGGACCAGAGCCTACTAGTGTTACAACAATAGATTGGGAAGGATCATGGAAAGTACAAATGTTAAGGTTATTGAGAACATCCAGGAGAATTCAGTCAACCAATAAGGATTTGCAAATTGAAGAACAAGAAGGTTCCCAGACCACCAAATGTAATGGGGAAGATCACAAAACTGTTGTGAATCAAATGAATATGTGCCTAATTGCCAGTATTGATAGAGATAACTCAAGAACTACAGATGAAGACATGGATTTGAAAGAAGATTTAAGAAGGCAAATTAGGTAGCTACAACAAACTCTAAAAGAGAACAATGAAGAAAGGACAAAAATTGAGAACTGTCTAAAAGACAAAATTAAAGTTTGCATGAAGCTTGAAGAAGAAGTTGAAGACTTGAAATCTGATTTGAAACATGTGTAGGCTCAAAGAGATCAATTCCGCATGAGTGCTTCCAGATATGATAGGCTAATGGTAGAATAGAAAAATGATGATGATAGAGAAGGCATAAAATTTGGAAAAGACAAAGGATTCAGAGCAAGTCAGGTAGAGGACAAAATCAGACAGATTCATAATCAAAGAAGCAGAAGACTATCAATTAGATAGCCAAATGCTCAAAGCTATTTTTCTTTCAATGATTACTGCAATTTATGTAACAAATTTGGTCACAAGGCTAATTGGTGTAGAAATAGGGTGAATAAATACCCTATCATTCTCTAGTCAGAATTCCATTAGATGCTATGCTTTCCACATAATGGGACATAGAGCTAATGAGTGTAGAAGTCAAGTGAGAAAAGGCTATGGGACAAATAGGACAATGGAATCCTTCAGTGGTTATTGTTATACATACAATAATTTCAGGCATAAAGATAACCTAGGCAGGTCAAGGATGAATGGAAGAAACATTGAGAAGAGAAATACTATGTGCTTCAATTGTAAACTAGACATATTGCAAAATACTGCAGAAACAAGAAGAAGGATAACTAATTAGAATCAAGGGAACCAGTTGAAAAAGTTGATCTGACACAAATCAAGGAAGAGATGAACAAGGTTTGGGTCAGGAAGGAAACAAATGAAGGAAGAGATGAGTCTACTCCAGGCTCCGGAGCAGCTACTTCCTCCATGAAGTAAATTGTGAATCATGGCTCAGAGGGAGCCGTATTGAAGATTCTAAATCCCCTAGCCAGATAGTTAGTGCTGAGATTCGGCACAAAGATATATGTTGTGGTAGTCCACTTGGAAGGGTTCTGATTTAGAAATGACTAAGTATGAGCAGTATACAAAGTAAGTGGCAAAAATTGAATCAGCATGCCTCCATAGTTGAAGATTGTTATATAGATATCTGGTGAACATATTTTCCAGTGTTCAAGTTCTAAAGTCACATGGTGAATTATCTAACTCTAGATGAATAGAGTTAAGCCTGAAACATCTGAGTATTTTGGTCTGCATTCTTCAGCTATTAAGTATTTTGATTTGCGGTTCTGAAGGTATGTGAAAAGGTCAATGATGATTGTTTGATATGAACTCTAGAGTCTAATATGGTCTGCATTGGGAGTTATGATGTGACAGATGAATTGGTCAAGTATGTACTTAAGGGACAAGCTGAGAGGTCATGAATTTTGGCTAAGTATCTAACTAATAAAATCAAGTGGCAATGCTCTAGTATTTTGGTCTACTTGGGTCCACTATTGAAGATAATGCTCTGTAATTCTGGCATATGGTTATTGATCAGTGACTACATCTGCATCCATAAGTTTATCTAATCTTGATAATTGGCTTGAAATTAATGAGCAACAGAAGTTCAGGATTATTTTCAATATAGAGCAATTTTCCTTGGAAATAGATGAGGTATGCAAGGATAAGTTTTCAAGCAAGGTTGTGTGTAAAAGGCACTCACAAGTGGAAATAGTAGCTCTGGTGGCACAAATGGAGGCTATTAAGTTGCTTCTAGCTTTTGTAGCACATAAGGACTTCAAATCAGATGTGAAGACTGCCTTCTTGAATGCCAGGTTGAAGAAGACATTGTTTCAACTAGACTGATGATAAGGGAAGCTTGCAAAATAAAACTTGTGGACAGAGTCAAGTCTAAAGCCTTGAGAAGACAAGTTATGTTACTCCAGAAGTGATAGCATGTGAAGGTTCTAATATGAGCTAGATATAGTCTGATGTGTACTCCTAAGGGGGAGTAGTCAGAGCAATAAAAGGAAAAGGTGTAGCAGTGCAAGTAGTAATCAGAGATGGTTGTTGAAGTCAAGAGGATTATGAAGTCACCTCTCAGGGGAAGTAGGTAGACAATGCTGATATGAGTTTCTGATAAAGAGCAGTAAATATTGCAGTGCTGCTGATAGGAAACAGTGCAGTAGCAAAAAGATCCTAAGGTGAAAATTGACAAACCAAGAAGGAAAGAACTTCACATGAAGAACCAAAGTTGTAGACAAGGAAAGAATTAAGTAAGGGGGAGCACTCAGTTGAAGAGAGTTCAAAATAGAGATTGGATCATAGCAGAAGAGTGCAAGTATGTGCCCTTTGCCATTGATGTCAAAGGGGGAGAGAAGTCATGTGAAAAACTTAGAAGTACAGATGTGTAAGAGAAAGAGGGAGAATTTTTAAGAAAGAAAGAGTGCAGGGGTGTAAAGAAAAAGGGGAAGAATCTTGTCTTGATTGCTATTGTAGTTTTTCACATCATATGTTGCCATCAATGACAAAGGGGGAGATTGTTGCAAGTATGTGCCTAATCGGTGTTGTCATTGATGTCAACATATTCTTGTTGTCATTGGTGTCAACTGTATCTTATTCTATTACTTGTTTATAAGAATTGTATGTTGAGGATATTAAAAAAATTAGCCTCTCTGAAAGAAACAAGTGTGTTACAGAGAAGTGCAGTATAGACAGTGAGTTGTATTATGAAGAATAGTCCAGTAAACTGCTCCGCATTTATTTCTTCTTAAAGATTGCGGTCTGTGGATTGGAAGTAAGTTAGAGGTATGACTAAGGATGCTATATTCTAGATTTGAAGTCTCCGCATGAAGATCTGAGTGAGTTGTGTTCACCAAAGTGAAACCTTCTTTTTCTGTAAGTTCAGTTGGGATAGGAAGAAAGTATTATGCTCTGCATTCCTCTGCAATAAAGTATTTTGCTCTGTAGTTCTAGAGGGAAATCTGGGATAATGATAAGTGCCTACAGTTACAATGGTTTGTGGTTTGGTAGTCCGCAAGCTATCTTTCTTTTATGACAATAGAAGACAGTGAAGTTCATGTGTTTCGGTGAGAAGATTCCTATGGATAAAGTGGTTAAAGTTCGTGTAGTTACTCTTAATGATTATAGCATGCTTGTGGATGTCTCCTCATCATGTTCCTATCTAGACTTTGGTCTGCATTAAGAAATTGAGATGGTGTTTTAAGATTGTTCCCAGATAATGTAGCATGTAACCAGTCTTGGCCGACCTAGTTAATCCCAGTGATTGCAGAGATCTCTAGAAGATTGTGGAAGCGTGTTGTGGTGTGAAGATCATGTTTGAGTCCTAGCTAAGTCATGGCGTGATCCACATTTCATTTCCTTTGCACAATGTTGTAATAGGTCAGGACCTATTTTGTAAATGTTTGTAATATCGACCTTAGAGATTGTTCCAATGGTTAATGATTGTGATGCCAAGCTTGATGATCATTCCAAGGTTGATGTAGTGTATAAACACTTGTAGTTGAGTCATGGAAAAAGTGTCCTTGAGCAGAAATGAAAAGATATTAAGAAAGGTCCAAAAGGCAGAGCAGAGAAGAGGCAAAGCAAAGAAGAGGAAGAGTAGAGCAGAGGAAGAGTAGAGCAGGGGAATTATTATACTTCAGTCACAAATATAGAAAGGTGTTGATCATGGTAGTGAGTCTGGCAGTAAGCCGCCAGTAGGGTTGAATAGCCCTCAGGGTTTAACAACCCTTATTGTAATCTTGCTAGGTTTAGGGTTGAGGCAGTGAGCCTGCTAGACCTAGTTGCTCTTCATGCCAGTAAGCCAATATGTCTAGGTCCGTGGAGTGACCAAGCCTGAACATCATTATTTCAAGACTGTAATATATATTGAGAGTTAATCCTCTCCATGGTTTTTCCCCACCTTGGGTTTTTCCACGTAAATTTGGTGTCTCTTGTGTTTGATGTTGTATCTGTGATTAAGTTTCTGATTTCATGCACTCATTGTTAAATCATAATAATTGTGAATAAGTGATGAATGTTTAATTGTAGAAAGTGTTTAAGTTTTTGTGACAACTGATTCACTCCCCCCTCTCAGTTGTCCGGTGCATATCAACATGTTATTCCCCAAGGCACAACACACAACAATAAAATAGAGGAGAGGAATAGAAGAATGTTCACAACAGAGGCAGTCTCCTTGTATCCTTGACTGTACAGGAGTATCAAAGGTCATCCACAGACACCTAAACAAAATTTAACACTACATGGGGGAACACAACACAATGCTAACAATATACATATCTAGGAGGAGGCCACCCTTGAGAGTAACTGGAATAGGTGCTACATCAAGTGTGGCTAAATAAGGGAGAAATACTTACCTTAGCCAATGAGATATTTCCTAGAGGACAATTCATGTCTATTATCATAGGATATATCATATTTAGTCTTGAACTTGTTGATATTATGTTAATATTAGTACACTTATTCGCTATCCCCTTAGTAGGTGGAATAAGTCTATTAATGATAATTAAATTAACATTGCTTTCACTTTGATTGAGCTCAACATCTATCGCTAAAGGATTTAATGTGAGAGACCTTCTTCAACCACCAATGCTTCATCTTTCAAAGGGAGAGCATTGGAATGAAGGGAAGGTAAGGTGTTGTTAAGGGAATTGTTGTTGATTGTATCTTTAGTGATGTCCAAAGAATTTGAACATGCAACCAAAGGAAAACTATCCATGGTCTTCGCATCCTTAGTGATATCCAAGGGACTTGGACATTCAACCAAAGGGAGGAGATCAAGAATCTTCCCTTAGTTATATCCAAGTTACTTGAACATTCAACTAAAGGAGGAAGATCAAGGGTCTTCACTTCCTTAGTAATATCCAAGGTACTTGAATAATCAACTAAAAGAGGAAGATCCATAGAGACTTCATGCACTATGGTAGGGATAGAATTTTTAATATGGTTAGATGAATGCTCTTTATCTATCCATGGAGTGTTCTTAGTTAGAGGGTGTTCTTCATTCACTAATGCTTCATCTTTTAAAGAGAGAGCATTGGAATGAAGAGAGGGTGGGGTGATGTTAAGGGATGTGTTAATGATTTCATCCTCTTGCGCCAAAATGTCCTCATAAGTAGGGACAACTTTGGGAGAGAGATCATAAGGTAAAACTAAGTTACCATCACATGTAATATAGCCTAGATCCAAGGCATGATCCTGAACTTTAGAAATAGGCGTTGTAGCATAATGTCCAATAGAGTTAAAGTCATCTAGGGCTTCTTCTAACATATTGAAGTCATCACTACTAAATGATGCATCATATTTATTATTATCTATGAATTTAGTGAGATCATCTAATATCAAAGGATATACTCCCATGAGAGTTCCGAAACTATCAAAATCAGATATATAACAAAGGATTTCATATGTGGAACACATAGAAATATCAACATCATATATGCATGCTATTTTTTTTAATACTTGAGGATGCTTATTAATGAATTTGGAGAAATTATCAATATCTATGATGTATACAAACAAAGCTTCTAAAGATGAATAACAAGAAGTACCCATGATGAAAATATGATAACTTATCACACACTAGTTTGAGGAAATCGATGTATATAGTGCTTACACCACAAGGAAATATGAATTATTGAAAAATTTGGTCAAATAAGTGTGAAGTGATTGTTAAAGCCTTCAATGTTGAAATACACACTGTGTAATTACAAACTTTGAAATTTTAAATGCAAGGATATCAAATGATGCAACACTACAATTCAAAATAAGATTTGAATGAGTGTTTTATGAGAGTAGAAAAATATGAAATAAGATTTTGACTACCAACCCTAGCTTTTGCAAAAACTAGGTTATATGAAAAATGCAAGTTTTCAACAAAACCCTAACAAATGAGATATGCAAATGCAAGATGTGATATTATGAAATGATTAATTGTTGTAATTTGTTGCAGATCTGATGTAAAAATCAAAATTTCAAAATGCCTCAATGATATGTAATGAGATAATGCAAAACTATGCCTTTATGCAAGCCTAGAATGCTTATTTTTTTCCAATTTTTTCAAATTTATGCAAGATTTTTCAATGTAGAATGAAGTATGATATGAATTAATGCAAGGATTGATTTCAACACTTAGCAAGATGCAAATATTCTCTACTATGGGTTCACCAAATTTTTTTAATAATGAAAGAGAGAGAAAATGAATGCATGTATGTGAGTACACTAGATCAAACCCTCATTTAACTACAACATTCAAGGAAAAAACTGAGCTTAAGTCACTACAAGATGGAAGAGGACTCAGCTACAGATTTTGTGCTCTTGTTTGTCAAGGAAAGATAAGATTCAACCAAGATTTTTATCAAAACCCTAGGTTAAGTATGAGTGAAACCCTAGTTATGAGATAATCAGCTTGAAATAGATGATCGAAAATAGAAATCCAAAAAATAAAAGTACAGAGATGATCAGTAAGATGTCAGAACCTGTCTCCCAGAAGTTGAGGTGTCGGAGGACAAATTCCATAACCACCCAAGTCCAGAAATGAGATTCTGCCAGAGGTCAAAATTGATAAGATGTAAATGATGCTCAGAAACCAGATCCAGAACCTAGAAGCCTTGTAGACTAGGGAGCCAACTGTCCAAGTCTTTTCGGAGAGATAATCCAAAATTGTTTTCAAATCCTGAAACCTTAATTCTTGCACTGCTGTCCTGTAGCTCCACTTTTCCTGAAACCTATATCTATAAAATGCACACAAGATGACAAGAGAGGGGTTTGGGGGTTGTGGTGTTTAGGGATTTGTCTCAGTCAAACCTTGAGTTAGCACCTTTCCCAACATCGTTGTTAGATAAAGAGCATTCCCTTGCAGGGTAGAGGCTAATGATAATTCAAATGATGAAATGATTAAAATGATTCAAATAGCAATGATGTCACCTTGGAGGTGAAGTTCTTAGGAGGATGAAATCTCTTCAACTCATAAGAAGATGGATGATGATGCCATATCTGCAACAAACACACAAATATAAACACAAACCTGCAACAATAACACAATGAATGCCTTGAATGCTCTTTGCTCCAATATAATAAGTTTGCAATATCCATCTAGGTTTAAAATGAAGTCATAAACTCACTTATATATTCTTTCCTGCTAACATTCATGAATTTAAATCACAAAAGCCAACAAGGAGGAATATTTTGGAAGGGCCCAAGCTGACATGCCATTAATTAGCCCCAACCAATCAGGGGAGGCTTGGGCGGTTGGCACCCAAGTCTAGGGATAAGTTAAAGGAGGTCCCAAGGGTCCAAAATCTCATGGGTGTTAGGCAATTTCCTTCAGGATGCTTAATTAGAATGTATAATGAAGCAAATAGGACCTAGGAGCTAAACTAGGAGGTAAAAAGGCATGTGTCCACTTTTTATTCCATAACATATATATTATGCACATATATATACCCTTTCAAATAATAGTGAACATTTCCTTGTTTTAAATAATATTAATAACCTTAGGTTAAATAAATAATAACAAAAAATGTATAGTATGTAATGGAAGGGCTTTGGCCCCATTGGGGGCCAACGACCACCCATGAGTTATGTGGGCCCCCTACAAGACTATAAACCCATAGAGCACATGGCCAATGGGGACTAACCCCTTTTGGGCTTAGCTCAGATGACAGGGATTCAATCCTATCACCTAAGAACATAATTTATTGATTTATTTATTATTTTTTGTTTACTCCTCTTTTAAATAGTCTTGTAACCTATGCAACTAAGACCATAGGTAGATTTTAAATAATAATAATAATAAATAAACAAAAATCTTTATATATATAAACATATTTTTTTTTTGAACTTATATATATGATTTGTATGTATATATAAAACTCATTTCAAATATATATATATATATATATATATATGAATATTTCTATCTAATTTAGATTTATTTATTTATATGTATATATATATATATATGATCATGTCATTTCCTTTTTGAAAGTATACATGAGTACACATATTTCTTGTATTCGTACATACACTTGCATGTGTGTGTGTGTGAAATAACTTGTATACACATTAACAAATATTCACTAAGTGAAATTAAACCAAAAATTTGTTGGGAATTAAGGTGTCTCAACCTTTGCAAATTCCTAATGTTGTATTTATTTATCCCATGTTGAGTTGGCATAGTCAGCACCTTGTGTATATGCAGTAGGATAAATTTTGGTGACTTTGGCAGCCACAATTTCCCCCTTGAATAATTAATGGGGGTTTGGGGGCAGCGACCCCAAGACGGGGTAAAGGGGCATAGCCCCTTGCGGGGTCTAGGGGTGAGGGGTAGTACCCTCATGGGGGCTCGGGGGCAACACCCCCGAAACCTCAAATGACTTTTAATTAATGACAAGTGTCGGTGAGTATCTTTGAACGAGAGAAAGGCATCTTTGGGCGATCAAGGGAGGTTATGACATGTTGTAAGAGGAATATAATATTTTTAGTCAGTGTATGACAGATTCTCTTATAGCTGTAAGTGCTGTTAGTTATGATGGATTCTATAATAGCTATAAGGTACGTAAGAGCATCTATCGTAACCTATCTTGGGACCAGGCGCCCACTTTGGGATGGGATGTTGGACAAGTGTCCTTAGGCATGGGTATTGGGCATGAGTCCAAGATGGATGCCCATCTCTAGAAGGTTCCATATTTTCCTTGTAAACTCTATATAAACATGTGCTTGGATGGGAGATAGATAACTTTGGTACAAGTACTATTATGCTACCGGAATATCTCCAAATTCGACATTCGAAGACTCCTGAAAGAGCATTGGCTCTGAAACTGTATTGTAATTTGTTATTGTTTACTGTAATACATTTGAGCTATGTTTTAGAGTGTGGGGTTTTTCACCTGTAAGGGTTTTCCCCATGTATATCTTGTCTCTCTCTCTTCTGTCTACTTTCTGTGTATATGTGTATTGCTGCAATATCTCTGTTAGATGTTCTATGTTGTTGTAGTTGTAAGAATTAAAGTTGAATTTGCATACATCTCTTCTCATTAGATTAGTGTAGGAAGCGATTTCCGCACACCTAGCTTCCTTTCAAAATTGTGATTAGATCTATATACTATCTAAAGTGAAACAAATTGCTTTGCTTACTAATGTATAAATATAACTATATAAATTTGTCACAAGCCAATGGATTTGAATGATTGTTTAAATAAGTGAGTATGGTTCCTTTTAAAATAGATTTTCAAAATATTCTTACTTTTATAACCATGTATATCTGATTTAATTTTTGTTTAGACAAATTTCAAGGGAATGCTAAGATTTAAGATTCTTGCAATGTATTAAACCATTTGGGTGCCTACACACATTGAACATAATAATAAAATTGTAAAGGGGTAGGTTAAATATTTATTAACTTCTTTAAGGAAATTGTATAATGTTATTCACACAAAATTACACTAATGTATATATTTCCTTACTATCATTAAAAGGGTATGGGAAAAAGGGTAAATCTTATTAAAGGATTCTTAAGCCTATCTTGATCAATGAATAAATTCTTCCCAACTAAATCTTATATAGACATTGTTATGTGGGAAAAGAGATCTAGACTAATTGATGAACTAACCTAGATCAATCTTTCTCTACACAACATTGGAACACGAACCAATGAAGACTTGACGCTTGGCTTTTGTCCCTAAGGAAGAGCCTAGATATTTGGGCTCTATTCCTTTGTTACAGAGATGAATGATTGATAAGGAAATGAATTAATTAAGTGAATGCGAGGACTAGGTTTATTAAATGAGATAATGTACATACATATCTCATTGTTTCCAAAAACTAAGTACAAGTTTGAAATGAGTAAAGTAAGTGGAACCTGGCACACAAGACTGGGGCTCACTTCGTAGGATATTGGTGTGCCGTACTATAGTCCATACATCAAAAGATAGTAAAGTTGTTCCCCTGTACGGATCTGACATGATCTGAGTGTTCAGGATGTCAAATCTTCCTTCCACAACAACAATATAGAAATCTACAAATTGAAAGGGGAAAATAGATTGTGTTGTATAGGGGCTTGCCTTAGTCAAACCCCATGTTGGTGTTCCCACCTCCACAACAACAATGATGATGATGATAGAGAGTGTGTGTTCGCGATGAATAGAGGAAAAACAAATGATAAATATTGTAGCAAATAAATACAATGAAATGGACTTATCAGAATTATGAAACCCTTGTTGGATTGATGTTGCAACATAAATCACATACAGGGAGTTGATGGAGGAGGAAGAAGCTTCCTCAAAATACCTGCAAGTGTTAGTGCATATAACAAAAATAATCTTCACAAGTAGAGAGCTTTCCTAGATCTTTTCTATATAAAGAATTCATGTCCTAGAAGTTATAAAGCTTGTTAAGGTTGTATAGAGTCATCATCCTCTCCAAAATGAGGGAGAGAGGGTTGTTTATATATGGATCTAACTATGTTTTTGAGGAGCATTTTAGGCTAGGATGAAAAGAAAGGTACATTTCTCAATGCAACAAGGTTGACATTCAAATTCAAATTTTTTTCACACATACAGACAGGATGCTAGCACATCACACTAGGGTCCATG
The DNA here is from genome assembly GCA_027924645.1 of Cunninghamia lanceolata. Classification (NCBI taxonomy): domain Eukaryota; kingdom Viridiplantae; phylum Streptophyta; class Pinopsida; order Cupressales; family Cupressaceae; genus Cunninghamia; species Cunninghamia lanceolata. Next base: position 12,412,722 of record BSBN01001482.1, on the reverse strand, counting down.
CACAACATTCATGTATGGGAATAAATTGTTCTTAAAAGGCCTATTGACAAGGAACTTCATCAAGTTTCTCGAAAAAGTCATGAAACAAGCACATTACAAACAAAGACATACACGCACACTAAACTGAGCATCAAACCTAGATTGAAATTGTAAGCAGTGACAATTTGCGATGCTACATTTAGCCCCCACTTTAGAAAGGGTATGAACTTATGTTCATATGCACACTAAAGTACGGAGAAGCCAAATCTCCTCACCAAAACGTTGGAGAGGTAGAATGTTGCTAAGTTGAGAGATGTGATAGCCCCCAAGCTCAAGATTCTACTAGTCTACAATGTTTAGATAAAGAGGTTACACATACACAAGGCACATGGCATAAATCTCTCTCTCTCTCTCTCTCTCTCTCACACACACACACACATATATAATCTATCAAACACAAGACATGAGACCGGATATTATATGCCGAAACAAATATGGTTAGTGAAGTAATATGGTCAAATCTGATCATACACGAAGCATACATAGAAAACAAAAGCATACAATGTATGATTCTCAGACTAACAAGGTCCACAGATTTGCTAGGAATAAGATCAAAAACACACGTCATGAGTCACTGGCTAGTAAAATCTGTTGTTTACTAGGTGACTCATGAACAAGTAGAAAATGAAAACATAATAGGCTAGTAAGATCTGCATATTTACTAGGTTATTTTCATGTCAACAAGTAGCAAAATGAAAACATCACAGGCTAGTAAGATCCACAGGTTTACTAGGTGAGTTTCATGTCAACAATATCAAAAATTACAGGCCAAGAAAAATACATTGTTTGTTGGGTAACTCTGGTAGAGTGCTACAAAGATGATTAAAAGGTGTTGTGATAGCATAGCCAACAAAGTGAAGTGCATAACAAAATGTATGCCCCCACCTTAAAGTAATTGCTAATGCCATGAAGGAGCAATTGCCTTTAAGGTAGAGAGAAATACATGCAAAGTAGGCACGAGAGATTTTCAGAGGTATAAGCCTAATTGATGTGTCCCCAAAAGCTACATCATGACAAAGGGTTGCCCCAAGGATGGGAAAATAAGGCAATGCTTCAGGCATGATACACAATGGTTTGTGTAAGAAAAGTACATGTCGAGTATTGCAATAAGGTACCATATAAAATGAGCAACATCATCCACTAACACAAAGGGATCTACTTGAATGGAGTCAGTATAGGAATGGTTTTATGAAGGGATACTCATTTTTGAATTTGTCATCATCCTCCATACAATAGAGCTATGAAGATAGAGGAAGGAATATCACATGAAAGCAAAATAAAAATTTTGGGTCAACATGGAAGGATGCTAATGTTGATGTGTTTGTCATTGATGTAAAAATGTTGTGAGTTGGATCAGGATTCATCTTTAGGTGTCATGTGATAGGAGGAGTTGCCTTGAGTTGTATTCATCTCATGATGCCATCATGGTATATGCCATCATAATGCCATGATGTTTGTAGAGTGGATAGTTTTTGTTTTCAATCAATGACAAAGGGGGAGTTTGTTGATGTGTTTCATCATTGATGTCAAAATGTTGTGAGTTGGATCAGGATTCATCTTCAGGTGTCATGTGACAGGAGGAGTTGCTTTAAGTTGTGTTCATCTCATGATGCCATCATGGTATATGCCATCATAATGCCATGATGTTTGTAAGGTGTGTTGATACTCATTTCTTGGTGATTGATTAATGTTGGATATTGGATGTTGGTTTGTCACTTGTCATTGATGTCATGGTGTTCATGCCATTTGAGTTGATGTTTCTTCAAGTCATGGTGTTCATGCCATGGTTTAGGATCAAGATACTTCATGTGATGCTTTGTGTTAGAAGTGTTGCTTCAGAAGTTACTATATGCCAAAGTTATTGCTTGATGATATTTGTGAATGATGTCCTCTTTAGTGGTGGTAATGCCTTTGCATTGACTTGGTGTTTCTTGGTTTCTTGGTGTCACATTATTGATACACATCTCCAAAGGCACAATGTTTATATTTCACTCAGTAACTTTATGATGTCCTCTTTTTCATCCTTGATAATATTGATGACTGTTGATCATCTCATGGTGCATGCTCATCTCTATGATGTTGAGATGGTGTTGGTGCAATGATGTTGTTGCATAGTGAAAGGTAATGCAAAAGGTACATGCAAATGGTCCTTGCTTCTTAATAAAGTCATTAATACTGTGCAAAGTGTTACAGTGCTTCATGATTAGGTTTGGCAAAGTCAAAGTTATGACATAGTGGTAAAGGTTTGTAACTCTTTTGAATGTCTAAGGTGCCACATTTCTAAAACCCTAAAATAACTTATAAACTCTAAGTTACAAGTTATTAAAGCCCTTTCATGATAGGTAATCACTTTTGTTATATTTGAATTGTGACTTCCAATTGGGGTTATAAGCAACTTAAGTTATATTCTAAAGGGTTTATCAACATAGTTTGACCGGCCTTTCATCTAGGGACACCGGTTCCATCCGGTTAGTCTTATTGTTTTGGGTACCAAAAAGAAAATCTAAGGCCTCTATTATATTATGTGTGGGTGCGAAGTCGAGGATCAAAGGCATGGATTTATTTCTCTTTTAAAAAGAAACAACTATTCCCCATGGCTCATCTTTTGATGGGTATTTGCATGTTTTCACAGTGGAATGCAGTTTGAGGTAGTTTGATAACTACTTTCTTCTCTCTCGATGAAATGAGGAATAAAAACTCTAAAAGAATGTGTGTGAGGGGTTCCTTGGAGAGTAGGTTATAGAGTTTAGTGTGTAGGGAATTAGGAAATGAGAGAACTATAGATCAAGAAGATGTTTTTATAACGCAATGAACTGGGTAAAACAGAGAAAGAGTGTGTGTGGTTCTTTGTCAGAGACTGTGAGATGATGTAATACAGACATAGCTAAAGATTTTTAATGACAAATTTGTAGTCTGAAAAATAAGGATCTGTGTGGAGTTTTTGAAGTAGTTATGATGTGTGTGTGGTGTTCTTAAATACAGAGATACTTTTATACTTTGGTTGGATACTATATGTCTAAGTGTTTTGAAAGGGATGATATGTGATGGAGTATGAAATGCAAAATGATTTGAATAGGAATGTGATCTTATTGAGTAAATGATGCAGAGATTCAAACACTAATACAGAGAGAAAATTAAAAAGATATTATGACAAGAGAAAAGGGTGCAGAGGAAAACATTTCTGCAGAGGTATGCATATGATTTATTTATTTGAAAAGTGTATGTTTGAATAGGATGTCCTTTGATGATGGATTGATATGATGCAATGGTAGAGTATGATAAGTTTTTGCAAAGTTTATGATGTGTGAAGCAAAGTGTGATTGTGCAGAAGTATAATGATGACAATGAGAGAGAAGAATAGGGTTTTATAGCATTATGTATTGTCTGTAGAAGGTAGAGAAGGTATTCAGATCAGGTATCCATTGTTCTGATGATGATTTAATGTGTTATATCTATTTGGTTGTAACAGAGACATGACATATCATGAAAAGAAGAATGTGTCTTGAGTGAAGATAATTTTGTGTGGTCTATGATGTCATTGTAACTAGGAGTTCTTATATTATCTTATGATGTCATGTACTTCTGTGATTGGGTGTATTGTAATATTGAAGGTTTATTCTTGTATGCCAAATTGGGAGAGATAAGTTGTTTGTATAAGAGTTATATAACTCATCTATAACCTTTATAATCATTGTAAATAGAGTAGTACTCTATATATTCTCATATTTTGTATTTGGAGTAGGTGCTCCTAGGTGTGCAATGTTGATGGTTTTGGTGTAGGGGTTGGTGCTCCTATTGGTTTTAGAGTTGGTGCTCCTAGATATTGTACTCAGTGAGAGTTTGGTTAGTGAGACCTAATAAAGCTTTGGTGAGGTTGGATAGTGGTTTTTCCTTGGATAGGGTTTTCCACTTTAAATACATGTGTTATGGGTCTATCTATATGATTCTAATCTTTGTTGATATTTTGATGTGTTGATTGATGCTCATGGTTGTTTCTACAAGGTTGATGAATGAGTTAGTTTTTATATATCACTAATTTACCCCACTCCCCCTCTCAATGATAGTGAGTATTCCTATAGCTAAATCATCTAACGCTTTGCATCATCCCCAAAAGGCATAAAATTGTATTTATGACAAATGGAAGAATGAAAGGTACATAAAGAGGAATGTCATGATAGATGTGATCCCCTTGTATCCTTGTGCCGAAAAAAGCATCAAGAATCATCCAAAGGGAACTAAAAAATAAAATACATGCCAAGTATCACATATGGGGATGCCAGTACATACAAGCATATCACAAATATTACACACGAGACAAAGACACTGCTCCTATGATTCAGGGTATAGCAAGTCATCTGCATCCCAATATTGCTCATCATAAAGGGATGGGGTACAAGATGCTAGAGGGACTATGGCAAGTGTGGTACATGGAGCAACACTTGGTTTGTCACATGCAAAATTGGTAACTAGAGAAGGATCCTCACGCAAGTCCCCAAAGGCCAAGTCCATCTTGTGTGAAAATTGAGGACAATTCTAAAATATTTTCCACTGGTTTGAGAGTGTCTTATGAATTACTGTTAGAATATACCATGATTGGTGATATGATAGTGCTAACTGTGGGGCCATGAGCACTATCAATTACAAAAGAAACATAAATTCCAAGCGGTGGAATAGAAGAATTATGTAGACTTGACGGTGGTGAAGGTAGCGAGCGCTTAAGCATTTGGAATGGTTTGTAAGGGTATGGCTCACGCTTACGCTTGGGTAACAGATGTGGAATGTCTGTGTTAATGGTGGCAGGTTGTAAGACATCAGGAAACACCTGGTGTTGGGTATGCTGGAGCAAAATCATTTGGAATAGAGCACTACTCAAAAAAACTCTGATGTTGGGTAGGTTCAAGGGCTTAGCAAATGGTGGAATATCTAGAATGGATGGCATGATAGGTTTCTTGATAGAAGGAGCTAGGAATACTTGAACTGTAAGAATGGTCTTTTCAACATGCTTAGTCACCAAAGAGATGGGAAATGATGGGTCAAAGGGTGGGGCCAAGTCAAGGGTCAGCTGCATAGGAGGAGGACAAGAAGGAAGGGGTTCATCCCCTATAGCATGCTAATGAGCCATAGCTCAACATCGTCGCTTGCGTTGTTTTGAATTTTGATTCCATCTTGTTCAATTCAGAGCATTTGTAGGGGGAACTGAGGTGTTTCCCAATAGGGGCTCCTTTTCTTCCTCTTCTCAAGGGGTGGGAGGAGGAACATAAGAGATCATTGAAGGTTGGGAGACAATGGGAGGAGGGTTCCTCAAGGTGGGGTTTCATTCTCTCGTAGCCTATGGAACAGGAAGAGGTACTGAGACATCCACAAATTATTGAGAAACCATGGGGAAAAGCCTCCGCATAGTGGACTACTTTTCTCTAGACTCTGAAGAGGTAGAGGGACAAAAGAAATCCCCCAAGTGTGGGGAGGTCTAGGTTGTGTAGGGCGTTTACCTCTTGGTCCTAGGTAGGATGGTGGAGGTGGAACCTCAACATAGACACCAGACACTTGGGGTCAGGGAGGGACTCTCGATTCGGGCTGTGGTTCATTGCTTGTAGAACAAGGGGAACTACTATCACTTCTAAGAAGACTAAGTGGCCTCAAAGGTAGTAGCTGAGATAGTACATGAGGAGACACTGACAGACAGTTGAGAAATTTGGATTACTTTGAATTTCTGATAAGAGAGAAATAAAACATCATTACGAGGTTGAACAAGATTGACTGACTATGGTCAAAAGTAATCAAGTGAAAATTTTCCATGGAGGGACAAGGGCTGGAACTCACTATGATATATAATATGCACATATCCCTGAAATGACAATTTTAGACACTTATGGATTACGGATGGGAGTGCCCTCATGGAAGCGAGTCATGGATGACCCAACTTCACATGAAATTGGTCTGAAGTTGGAATAATGACAAATGATACATCCAATACTTTTGGTCTGACCTAGACAGAAAGGGTCAAGGCCCCGAGAGTAGGGCAAGTGGAACTATCATGCACTCTGACTAAGATTTTTGATTTCTCATACTTGTCTTGGTACAATTCATGCATGTCGAGGAACTCTTCCATAACTACATTTTCCAAGCATACAAGATCAGCTAGTACTCCCCTTGTGGGTTTGTCGTTAATCATGGCAGTAATGTAAAGAGGACCATCAAGTGCATGAATAGAGGCATCAAGGTGGGTGAAGGAGATAGTTGGTTTGGGTTCAGCTTGTTCTTAGCAACGACGATCATCCACCATGGAAACTAGGTTGTATAGGATTTTGTCTTGGTGATTAGAAGTTATAAAAGTAGGTACTCTATTGACAGATGGCTCCACAAGGTTAGCTAAATGGAGGGGCAATGAATTTGTGTAAATTTGTAAGTTTTGTTTCGGCAAGGCTACGAATTTATTTCCTTTGTCATTCTCACCGGTCACCTAAATAACATTAGATTTGATGAGGTCCTACACTTCATGCTTGCGACGCATGCATCGCTTGGTATCATGCCCTGGTGTTCAATGATATTGAAAGAAGGCCTTTGGGTTGTAAGAAGGAGGTTACAGTTTGGCAGTGTCAATAGAACGAATGGGGAAGCTGGATGAGATTGTTGTTAACAAGCTACAACTTTATGGAATGGAGAGATTTCGAAAGCTGGGAAAATGTCAAGTCTTTGGTCTAAACTTATAGAGGGTCATAGTAGAAGGTGTTGTGGCCACAACTTGTGATTGAATATTATTGGAAGAAGAGGAGTTAATTTTGATAAATTTTCTATTTTGTTTCTTAAATGATTGGTATTGTGGAGTAGCAACCTCAGACTGGCCAATGGGAACCAATGAGGAAGAGCCCTCATATTGGCTGACCAACAGTTGGTAGTCATGGAGAGTCATGCAAAGATGCATGGATGAAGGATAACACATCAACAGTATTTTATCCCGAATGTGTGGCTGCAGGTTTTTGATGAAAACCCTTTGCACATCAACATTTGGATTAGCATTTTGATAGGTAAATTGGAGGCCAGAGGAAGGTGAGATGAAACTATATTGGTTTATAGGGTTCCCACTTGTTACCACAGAACTAGTGTTGGCACTATTACTAGACTATGCAATGGTGGTGAAAATGGAAGAAGTGAATGTTGAAATAGAAGATGTCGACATGGGTATTGACACTTGCGTCCCCATTTGGTTTTGAGAGGACGTGTTGTTGAGGAATTATGTATAGCTAGCTAATGACATAATGTTATTATCCACTATGTGAGATAGGCTATGTAGAACTTCTACACCTTGTGGATCATCAAGTAATAATCTTATGAGATTTTCTATGAGAGGGACGGCCTCCCCAGCCAAATTTTCTATGCCCAAGAATTGTTGAAAACTAGCCAGCTCTTTGTCTAGCTTCTAGATTATAGCCTCAGGAACATGGGCCACAGAGTTGTCTATCTTAAGAGAATCATGATAAGTTTGTGTCTTGGAGATCATAGGAAAGGTGGGAATGTGATTCAAAGATGATCGCGTTCTGAAACTTCCTGGGGTGAATATGTTAATAAATTCAAGTTCTGATGTTGAAACATTGGAGATACTCAAAGCATGAGAACCAATTAGAATTTAATAACTTCTTCTTATAGGGAGTTTGGATTAAGAACACTAGGTCATGAAACTCATAAAATAATTACAAGTTTCAGGACACTTAAGTGCTCCTTGAAAGTGATAAAGAGAAGAAAAATGATGACCGTGAGACAGATATGTTGATGATATGTTTAGAAGAAATAATGTTTTTTGTTTGGTTTTTGTTTTCTAATCTAACAGAAAAGAAAAATGTTTTAGTGTTTTTTTCTAAACAAAATACATGCAATAGAAGTGTCTAATCAATTTATCAACTAATTAAACACAACAAAGATAAAGAAGGTTGCAAGCACGTTAGGTTCACCAAAATGTTATGTGGTAAAAGAGATCTATACTAATTGATGAACTAACCAAGATCAATATTTCTCTACACAACATTGGAACAGGAATCGACGAAGACTTAGCACTTAGTTGTTGTCCCTAAAGAAGAGCCAAGTTGTTCAGGCTCTGTTCCTTTGTTGTAAAGATGAATGATTGATAAGGAAATGAATTAATTAAACTAAGTGAATACAAGGACTAGGTTGATTAAATGAGCAAATGTACAGACAGATCTCACTATTTCCAAAAACTAAGTATAGGTCTGAAATGAGCAGAGTAAGTGGAACCTGGCACCGAAGACTGTGACTCATTTCCTAGGATGCTAGTGCACCATGTTGTATCCCGTACATCACAGGACAATAAATTTATTCACATGTATGGATTTGGTACGATCTAAGTGTTTGGGATGTCAAATTTGTTGATAACTGAGAGGGGGGGTGAATCAGTTATCTTAATTATTTCAGCTTTCTAAACTTTCTTAATAATTAATGCAACATCAATTCAAATAAGAAAGCATAACCATGAAATGGAAATACACATGACACAATATTTTTGACGTGGAAACCCTGTTAAGGGAGAAAACCATGGGGTGATTAACCCAAGATTGTATTCTCTGTTAGAAGAATAGAAATACAAAATGGCACTTGCCAATTAGGGCTCACTGCCCTAGCACACTACTCACAAGAGGCTCACTGCCTACAAAAGACTCACTGTCTACAAGTTATAAAGAGAGTAACAAGATACTTGAATTGATGAGAAGCATCCACATATGCTGGAGTTCAGTTCCGGTTAGGCTCAGTATATTGATCTACTGCACTTCATCCTTTCTCCCTTTTTGATCTGTTGTCCTTTCACATATCGGACCTAACTTACTGCTTCCACACTGCTCTTCTACTTTTCTTCACACTACACAACTACCCAACACTCCCTTCTCATCGAAATCCATTTGGTATATATATATCCACACAAAGGATTTCATCCTCTTTCTAGTCGACATCCAGAATAGTCAGTATTTCCTAAACTTTAGTCTGTCGGCTGAATCCTTGCTTACCAAGTGATGTAGATCAAATAGATACTTATAAGAGTTATCTAACAAGTCAACCAATCATGAATGATACCTTAAGAATCTTGATCACCATCAACATCTCATCCGGAATAATGTCTGAAGCTCTGCGGGTAAGTTCTTCCTCTGTCTGCTCTGCCAAATAGGACCCCAATACTTGAATGCTTATATCTCTTTACTCTTTCATCATCGAAGGCTCAAATCCTAGAATCTACTAGTCAAGGTATTCCTCTTGACTTCCCCAAGTCTATACTTTCCAAAGATACTTCCTCTTAGAGATCTAGACCTGACTATCGGACCTTGCCACAACACTCTGTTCTTGCTTACCGGACCACAACACTCTTCAATCTAACTTCCGGTATAGGCACACTATGTCCTGCGGATGTGTGGGATGAACTTTGTTTCCATCAATGACAACAATCATGAAGCTCCAATGTGTCTCTTGCTAACAATCTCCCCCTTTGGCATTGATGGCAACACTTAGTGAAAAATGACTAAGTGTTATACTATACTCCACCTTGGTTGATGCTCTCTTCTAATGTACACTTTTTCGGAGCTCCCCCTTAGCTGGATTCCACATTTTTCACTGTTCCTCACTCCCCCTTTGACATCAATGGCAAAGGGTAGGGTCCGCATACCAAAATTTCCAAAAACAATCTATACTTAGCCGCATAAGTATATATACATGCTTATACTTACATATACTGAAGTATATCTGCAAAACTTGTCTTCAACTGGTCAAATTCTGTTGCCCAACTCAGCTTCATCCTGTCCAAAATTGACATGTGAGCACTCAACAGGAATGCAAAAGCTTCTACCCTCTTGAGATCTGTCAGATCACTAGTCCGGGTTGTGGTCTGAGCATCAGTTAGGGCTTCATGCATGGCCTCTAACTTAGGGATAATCATCCCTCTAAGTTCACCCATTCTGCTTAATATGTTCTTCCTCTCCTTCTCAAGATTCTTAATTTCATTCATGATTACAATAGTTTGACATTCCTAGCTTATTATGGATACAGTGAGAGGATCAAAATTTTGAGAGAGGTTTGACAGTTTATCCTCTTGTTCTTTTACTTTCTTCTCAATATCCTTTGTTGCTTTAGTCCAGGATATACAAAATTTATATACTTCTCCTCCATCCTTAAGAGCATTTTCTAAGCTCTTTATCCCAATGTCCATATTTCTCCTATCATTGGTTATAAGCCCTTATAACTCTGAGAATCTCTTATCAAAAAACTCTTTCCAGACTTTCTCTTATGCAGCTTTCTCTAAAGAATCAAAATGTGTACTAACAAAATTTACAAGAGACTTTAGATTACCGGATGTGGATGCTATAGGATCCTTTTGGAAGGATGGCATGATCTTTTCCAGTACATCGGATGCAATTTCTATGAGTTCATAGTCTTCCATGTGAGATTTCAACATTTTTTCTTTTGCCTTTACTTGAGTGAAGGATGCTAGCTTCATGGTTTGCACCGAAGAGAGGGAATCAAAATTGAATGGACCCTGAAGTAACTCTGGTTCATCAAATTCCATCATCTCTTTGGTCAAGAAATCCTTGATTGCTTCTGCTATGTCTCTTGCTAGTGATAGGGCTTTGTTCCCTTTTTCAGCCTTACCACTATCATCTATGGTTTCTAGAATTTTCTCTCCTTCTGCACCCTTATTACTGTCATCTTGTTTTTCCTTTTCCTCTGCTTCTTTCTCTTCTACTCTTTCCTCTTCTTTAGATCCGGAGTCAGCAGTGGAAACCAGAGGAGAGATGTTTGCTTGATCATGTGCCTCCTCTTCCAGAGCAGAGGAATCTAAGTCCTTGTCTTTTTATTCATCTGTCTCCTTTACCTCTTCTACCACTGTCTCAGTAGATTCTTCTTTGTTATCCATTCCTAAGGGATCATCACTTAAATCCTCTACAACATGAATATTGAATTTTTTATAGGCTTTCCGGAGGATTTCTTCTGTTTCTTTTGCCACTTTATCAGTTTCTCCAAGCATGAGCTGATTCATTCTAGCCTTACTCTAGAACTCATCCTTGCAATATTTGAAGATCATATTCATTTGCTTCAGAGTGATTGAAGGAAAGACCTGAATGGCTATCTGTTCCTGGATCTCAAGATCCTTTGCCCTAGCATTATTCTTTCTTATCTCTAATTCCTTCTCTAGGCTTTTGGGAATGAGAGATATGATTTCAATAAAATCCTTATTGTATATGTTCAAATACTTAACTGTGGCTTCCTCTAGAATCTTTTTATCTGCATCATTGTATGCATCATAGAATTCTGTTATTGGTTGCAGGTTCCCATACATAGTGTCTGCTTTGACTACATCATCTAATGACAGAGTGGGTCTTTCAACAAACTCTTCTACATCTGCCTCCTTATCTTCACCGGATACTTTCTTCTTCTTCATCATCTTCTCGATCTCTTCATCATATTCTATCTCTTCTTCATCTTTCTAACTAATATAAGACCTTGTGGCCTTTGTCTTAGTTCTTTTCTCTGCTTTATCGGATGATTTTGCTTCTGGTTTTGATGCATTTGAGGTTTTAGCAATTGTAGGTGCAGACCTCTTGGAGGATCTGGTCTAGGAGGGGGCTTCTATCAGACCACTTTCCTTTTTTGCTTCTTCCTTCTCTTTCTCTACCCTTTCTGTCCTCTCTCTATTTGCATCAAGTGCTTCTTTTGAAATTCCATGCCTCTTGGCAAACTCTTCTACTTCCTTCCTCACTTTTCTTTTTATTTCTGGCTGTCTTAACTCTACATGGATCTTCACACTTAATTCTTCAAATGTTCCAAACCTTTCTGCCTTGGGATCCTTGGGCTGACATAGCATGTGCTGAACATGCAACTCCACAATTTTCTCATCCACTTCATACCCCATAGGCATGATCCACACTGTTCTTGGTTCCACTGCCTCCATTAGGCACTGATCAGTTTCTACCATAAAGCATATTGTATCTTTATACTTTTCAACTAGAGATTTAAGAATTCTCTCCCTTGCTTGCATCATACTTTGAAAGTTCTTGAAATAACCCCACAGAGCTGTATTTCTTGCCTTAGTATTCCCAAGCCCATGCAGGTAGTCTTTGATTTGAGTGGCAACAGGTCTGTCATTCTACCATACCCAACCACTGGATCCGGGCAACTCATTCATAAAGTAGAAAAATAAATACAATATTAGTCCTCCATACTTAAAAGAGTTCTTCTTGTCCTTCTTGATCTTTTGTAAGTTTTCCATTAGTCAGCTTAGAAGGAGTTCATAGAGATCATAATCTGCTTTCTTTCTCAACATTTCATAAGCAGTGTACACAGCAGTTCCGGGTACCGAAATCTCCCTGCTGGAGTGATATATCTTATAACCAATTATCATAGATGCAAACTTGATATCCGGATCAGAGATATCTTCTATGGTCATTTCTCTCTTATCAAATTTTGATCCGGTGGCCTCACTCACAGTTTGGTTTTTGACAGCTTTGAGAACTGTTATCCCTCCGGAAGAGTGCAAACCAGTTATTGCCCTAATCGCATCCTTAGTGATCTTAAATGGTCTATTCAACCATAAGAAGTTATCATGTACTCTGCTCAACACATACCGGACCCATTCATCCTCTTCAAAATAGGGGAAATGAATGTAATGACCAAAATGTTTATCTCAGATGGCC